>CM033271.1:31731554-32931554 GCA_019343175.1 Oedothorax gibbosus
TTCAAGTGGAGAGTCATGTAAGTATCATTTATAATAATTAGGTTTTTTTATTTTCCATGTAGCTACATATATTGTTTCTTATATTGCTCGATGTATTTGTCATTTTAAATTTTTTTTTATATTTCATTAACTATTTTTTGGTTAGCTTTTTATGGAGGTATTGTATAGTAAACTCTTATAATGACATCTCCTTTTCTGCAAAAAATACTATAGAATTTCGATTTATTTTTATTTATTAAAAAATGAGCATTGCAACAATTTGTTTTGCATAATAAACTATGTCAAGTAACCTATTAAAAAAATTATATTAGAAAAAAGTTGGAACAATGTAACATACTTATGAATATTTATTTCTTTACAGGTATGACAAGAATTTTAATGGTTATCTGTTATTGGTGTTGTCTTATGTTATCTCATGTTTTTATGGACACAAATAAGTCTTATCACAACAAGACAATTTTAAGGATTTTAAACAAATATTTTTGGACAATGTTGTTTGCAAGAAGGCTGTATTTTGTAAATTTTCATTTATATTCTATATCATTATCCAAAATTTATAATTCTTTTTTTAGTCTTATTGTATGGTGCTAAGTTTATTTGACCTTCAAAAACCTTTTATAAACCAAGCCAAAATATGCAGTAGTCTTAAACAATATTGAAGTAACTCACCAAATTTTCTTACAGCTAAATTTTGTTGTTTTTCTGTTATAATAATTTAAGTAGAAACTAATATTTTTTTTAGTTATTTCGATATGCCATTTATATATGATATATTGACGATTATGATATTTAGTTGTATTCTTAACAGGAAGTAAATTTGTTTTTTCTTGTTATAAAATAGACGTTTATTTTTACTGCAGTCTAAATGAAGAAAGTAATCTTCTACTATACCTAAAAAATAAAATACCAAATTGTGTTGTGGCTGTATTAAATGTCTTGGTTTTCAGTTAAATGCTATAACTGTTTCATGTTTTCCATTGAAGATTAATTTGAGCATTTATTAAATGTAATGTATATTTGAATTGGATTATATTGTATGTAAAATCACATCAAATTCAACTGAAGTTATTCCTGTAAGTTGCATTGTGATAAACATGACATTATATAGTCAAGATATGTTATAAATGACTGTCATACCGTTGTACTGTGATGAATAAAATAAATTTCATTGATTTACTTTGAAATCTTTTATTTTTCATTCTTAAAATAATGTACAGTGTATTTAAACTTAAATGTCATTTTTCTTAAAACAACACTTGATTGATATTTACTATATAGTCATCTCACTGATGCAAGCTAAAAATTGATACTTGAGCATGTCAAAACCTCGAACTCGCAATAAGCATACACTTTCCCAAAGTTTGATGCATACAATCTCCTCTGACTAGGCTGAACAGTGCCAATCCCCATATTACTTTGATGCCACCGTCTCCCGATGTACAAACATTCACCATTCGCACCTGTACCTCCTTGCAAAGCTCCTTTCGGCAACTCCCCATTCCCGCAATACCACTCCCAGCAAAGGACTGCATTATCTGGATTGCACAATACTTCATACTCATAATAGGCGAACTCGCACCCCTTCCATCCAACGTAGCAGCATCCGTAATTTGGCAAGAGTTTTCCGATGATTATCTCACCAAAGTGATTGACCCGGCAGATGTAGGTGATGTTGCCAAAGGCCTCTCCGCCACAGACTGCATGGGGCGGGACGTTGCCTCGTACTGATGCTACCCAGATTGCAGGCCGCTTGTAGTCTTGAGGGAAACACTCGCACATTGCGGAAGATAATCTGTGAAAAAATTGAAGATTGGCAAGGAGGAATGAACTTTTTTGAGTTACAGTTTGCAACATTAGTCGTTTGGTGTAAACACTGATTACTATCCAAGGGTTAGCCATCACACATGCCCTACAGAGCTTACCTTTACAGGTTTTGTACTCTTTCAGTAATTTTACATATGGTTCAAGCTATACCAACAAATAATTCCTATCAATACGTAATACTGTTTATAGGGCTAGTGGTCCTTAAATCCGTCATCGTACTGAGGTTGAGTTGGGTCTGCCTTGTCACTTGACCAGGGTCCAACATTTCTCAACATTGCCCTTTGCCAATGATCAAGTTTCAGGTCGTGAGTAGCAACAGAAATGTTGAATTAAAATAAATTCTTTCTCGAGCCTCGATTGGTAAATCAATGTCGTTTGGGAACAGCACCGATCGAAACAAGTGCAGGAGTGAAAGCTAGAAGGAAATTCATCACGCAAAACAAGCCCATAGCCATCATGCAGGTCTAGTGCAACATTAACTCAACCACACCACCAACTGTCTTACAAAAGGAAGTAAAGAAGCCATTAAATTATAAAAATATATTAGAGGCGCTAAATAAGAATTTTCCGAAAATTCAGTAGTAGTCTCCTTTCTTTTCATGGTAAAACATAAAAAATTACTTTTAACCAAATATAAACTTGTGTGTATGTTATCAAGATTTAGCTTTGCGTTGCTACTGAAATTCCAAAACTTTTTGTTACTCTGATCTATAATCGAATCACTATAATTAAACGCGAAACTTAAAATCTATATATACTAGAGGTTTGTCATACCTTCACATATCCAAAAATGCTGTTTACAATATAATAGCCCTCGATTGTTTAAAGTTCTGGTCACATTAAAAAACCTTCAAATTTTGTTTTAGTTTAATGATACATGAACGGTTTTTGTCTAAAATTATTTTTTTATTGCAATTTAAATGGATTTTTCCGTTCACGCGGCTTACATCATACTTTTTTAGCAGTTACACAATAAGTGTTTTTATACTTTTTCATAAGATGGTGCGTGGGGACTTATAGAAAGAATTTGATATAGTGGAACAGTTGTTTGAGGCATGATGTAGCTGCGGTGCTAGAACACGTTGAGTGCCGACGTTTTACGAGGCATTGTTCTTTTGTCTTTCGCTTGTGGAGACCTCTATCAATCCCAAAGATTCGTTAGTTCAAAAAACCAAACTGTGGTCTATGCGTCAGCTCTTCACTTCACTTCACTCTCATATTTGTTTTGTTTACAAGGGTAATGATGGCCACCACTGCCAATGAATAGGTGCTTGCGATTTCACATCTACCGGAGAAAATGACGTCAGAGAGACGTAGGCGAATAGCGAAAATCGTGGCGCCATCTATCATTTCAATAGCAAAAAAAATCTTAGCATTTATATTTAACTAGCAAATTTATACCCGTTCTTCGCACG
The DNA here is from genome assembly GCA_019343175.1 of Oedothorax gibbosus. Taxonomy (NCBI): domain Eukaryota; kingdom Metazoa; phylum Arthropoda; class Arachnida; order Araneae; family Linyphiidae; genus Oedothorax; species Oedothorax gibbosus. The sequence goes on from CM033271.1 coordinate 31,734,794, forward strand.
GAATAAAAAATATCAAATAGATTCCAAATATGTGTACCATATAACCTGTTATAGGATCATAAACTTATTATTGTTTCCGCTCGTTATAAATTATAAAATCCCGTTTCATTGCCTTAAAATTCCAAAATGAAAAATACGCTGTAAAATGCACTCATAAATGCCATCACAATTCCCTCATAAATGCATAAAACCTTTTTGCTCATTTGGCGCGTTTTGGGAAATAATTTGGCGAGAAAATAGATATAGCTACCCACACCCATTATACAGCTCAAACACAATGACCTTCGAACAACCGACCAGCTTATAAATTATTCATAAAAGAAATTGCCTATTTGGCGAATTTTAGTTAATAATTTGGCGAGTTTGGCAACGTATTTGGCGAAAAAATAAAGACATAACACACTAATAGCTCTAGTGCGATGGCCTTTATTAACCATCATAGTTCAGTAATAGCTTAACTATACATTTATTGCTTAAATATGCATACATGCAGTCAACAGAAAAATCCAATGAAAAAATCATCAAATAAACCCACAATAAAATCCGGGAATGAAGACTGGCGGAATTACGTCACTTGAAACGTGTCAATTATTTTTCAAATAATAAATTTAGTTTCTGAAAGTAATGGCAAAAGAATAAAATAAACATTTTGAATTTTAAATGTTTTCGTTAAAAGTTTTATTTAATTTTTTCAGCCGATGGCATCAGGAAAGAGAAAAAATGATCGGATTTGAGCGAAAGTGGTGTATTTTTTTCAGAAAATTCGAATTTTCTCTAAAAATGGAACGAATATGAAAAAACTAAGCCTCAGGTGCACACGTTAGTATTAAAGGGAATCTATCTTTAAAATTTCGAATTCCTGTGGGCAGTATAAGTAGGTCTTTTACGATCCGATAACAGACACACACACAGACAGACAGACTCTTTCTTTTATTATCTATAATAATAAAAGAAAGAGTCTGTCTGTCTGTGTGTGTGTGTGTCTGTTATCGGATCGTAAAAGACCGACTTATACTGCCCACAGGAATTCGAAATTTTAAAGATAGATTCCCTTTAATACTAACGTGTGCACCTGAGGCTTAGTTTTTTCATATTTGTTCCATTTTTAGAGAAAATTCGAATTTTCTGAAAAAAATACACCACTTTCGCTCAAATCCGATCATTTTTTCTCTTTCCTGATGCCATCGGCTGAAAAAATTAAATAAAACTTTTAACGAAAACATTTAAAATTCAAAATGTTTATTTTTTATTCTTTTGCCGTTACTTTCAGAAACTAAATTCATTATTTGAAAAATAATTGACACGTTTCAAGTGACGTAATTCCGCCAGTCTTCATTCCCGGATTTTATTGTGGGTTTATTTGATGATTTTTTCATTGGATTTTTCTGTTGACTGCATGTATGCATATTTAAGCAATAAATGTATAGTTAAGCTATTACTGAACTATGATGGTTAATAAAGGCCATCGCACTAGAGCTATTAGTGTGTTATGTCTTTATTTTTTCGCCAAGTACGTTGCCAATCTCGCCAACTTATTAACTAAAATTCGCCAAATAGGCGATTTCTTTTATAAATAATTTATAAGCTGGTCGGTTGTTCGAAGGTCATTGTGTTAGAGCTGTATAATGGGTGTGGGTAGCTATATCTATTTTCTCGCCAAATTATTTTCCAAAACGCGCCAAATGAGCTAAAAGGTTTTATGTATTTATGAGGGAATTCTGATGACATTTATGAGTGCATTTTATAGCGTATTTTTCATTTTTGGAATTTTAAGGCAATGAAACGGGATTTTATAATTTATAACGAGTGGAAACAATAATAAGTTTATGATCTTATAACAGGGTATATGGTACACATATTTGGAATCTATTTGATATTTTTTTTATTCCGTGCGAAGAACGGGTATAAATTTGCTAGTTATAGATAAGTTAAACCCAAACTAATGAATATGTTTTCTCAAATCTCAGACAGGGATGGTGGCAGCGGAGGGTTATGGGGACTCAGCTCCCCAGTCAGGCAAGGCTAGCGTTCGGGGTAAAACGAACTTATGATGCCGGGAAAACATAACCCTTTTAAGGTATCCACCTACATTCGAGATAAATTTTTTGAAAACCATTATTTATTAAGCATTATAAATATATTTTTAACACTTATATCGATAAAATATACAGAAAAAAAATCGAGAATACAAACTCTCCCCTCTTTAATACATTTTTAGCTATTATGTTGTTAAATTAGGGAGTAAAACGTCGTTACGCAAAATCTTATTTCATAAAAAAAAATAATTGAATATATTGATATATTGAAAAGGGAAAAAATATTGTTCATCGAGACACAATACTAAGAGTTTTCGTTAAAAATTGCCTTTTAAAAAAAAATTGTTACTTTGAAAAACCAGTTATAAAAAATGAAATTACATATAGAACCCTATAATTCTACTAGTTCAGAGCCTATAAAACATTTTTATCAATATGCTGGAAACAAAATTGGTGAAGTTATCTATAAAACTTTTTGTGAAATCATGTATTACGTGAAAATTTTTAAAGCACAAATTTACATTTCTCAGTAAACGCGTTTAAACTAAAGATAGGCATTTTATGAAGGACTATACAAAGATTATTATTGGCAAAATGTTCGCTTCGTTTCAATCGTAGTTCGTACACTCCATCAATTGACCTTGAGTGCATAAGCTTACCACTAAGCCAGGGCCGGATTTTAAGATTTGCCGCTTGTAGGCTACGATTTGTCGCCCTAGTCACAGGGGTGCCTACAAGGGGGGGTCAACGACGCAGACTGCGTCGTTGAAATTTTAGGGGGGGGGGGGGGGGGTGAATTTTTTTTTATAAAAATTAAGAAACTGCCAATCTTAATTAAAAAAAACCTCAGCTAACTCTTATTCTCTGGCGAATTTTTATTTGGTTTTAAATAAAACACAAAGTGGCAAGAAAATCAAAAGTGGCTCCAATTTTTGTATATTTTTTTGCCTTCAAAGAATATGAATGGGTAACCATAATTCGAAGCAACACCCAGGAAAAAAAGGAGTTATAAATTATGTTCGATGGCGTCTACCATACCATACCAGACGAAGATTTCTGACAATTATTTCCAATAAACAATCCGATCACTGTAACTCATAAATTTTTACGCAGTTTATAAAACATTTCGGTGAATTGATGACGTTTGCCAATGGTATCAATGAGATATTCCCGCCATATTTTGCAGCTGGCTCATAAATCTTTCGAACTTTGTTTAACAGTTTTACGAATTAATGACCTTCAGATAATATTTCTGACTGTTTAGAAATCTTTTCCGAATTAGACTCGAAGCCAAAATAACTAAATGATTGCTTTAGAATCACTAGGAAAATACTTGTCGTCTTGTGTCAAATGTGTGGGTCTGGGGTGATTGAATATAATTAAATAGTTCAATTCCGATTTCACGATAAGAATTTTGTTATATTTAACTTTAATTTTTTAAATTTTAGGTTTTTTTTTAAGTGAAACTACCTCTGTAAACATTATAAAATAATTCTGATTTGTTTGATATATGTCAAATGTGTTGTATTAGATAAAAAGCTATACCAAGATAAACTTTTTTATGCATTAAGAATTGAGGGAATGAATTGGAAGCCGTTTTTGATTGGATCACGTGCCCGGCTATTTTTATTGATTTAAAAAATAATATAATTACAATTTACATAAATTTTGAGCGGAATTTTTACCAATTAATTAGATTCCGATACTTTTTGCTGTAAAAAAAACCTTTTTAAAGGAAAATTAAAAATAGCTTGTAATTCCGTATTATAAAAGATATTCCAACAAAAGGTGCTTCCCTTTTTCGATTAGGGGCAACTCTGCTTTGACCTATCAGTAGAAAAATATTTAAGAAGAAAGTCAGTACTAGGGTTTTATTTCTTGGGACAAAGTTACGGTCCGGATTTAAAGATTTGCCGCTTGTAGGCTATACGATTGATTTGCCGCCCCTGTCACAATATTCTCCCCCTTCGGGGAAAGGTAGCTGGTTAGCTGCAAAATAGGGTGGTATGTGTTGTTTAAAATAGATACACATATTAGAATCATCTATGTACCTTTACACGCTAAATCGAAAGCGAAATAGGCGATTTTTTAAAAAACTGTTTGACTATTTTTCTTTCAACTTCGAAATCCGGGATTAGAGGTGCAATTACCCTCGCAAGTCGCAGCTAGCATGTTTGCTACGAAATATTAGTATTATAATGCGTAAACCGTAAATGTATACATTTACGGTTTACGCATTAATGTAAATTATTTGTTTTCTTTCTTAAAAATATTCGTATATTTATAATAATTTTTATTTGCCGAATGCTGTTTTAATTGGTCGTGAAATTTGCCGCCCAAAAAAATTCGCCGCTCTAGGCTACAGCCTACTTAGCCTATTTAGAAATCCGGCCCTGATGTTACCCCATTCGATGGTACTTAAAATATCATTTTACTATAAGGTTTTCTATATACACCGTAAAGATGTTGTCAGAGGCTACTTTGGCTAGGTACTCCATTAGCCCATATAAATAAAAAATCCCCATCGTTTTTTTTTTTTTTTGGGGGGGGGGCAATACTTTTGTAGGGGGGGGGGGGTGCGTCGTTAGCTCTGGGGGGGATCGGCACCTCTGCCTAGTCACAATATTCTCCCACTTCGGGGAAAGGTAGCTGGTTAGCTGCAAAATAGGGTGGTATGTGCTGTTTAAAATAGATACACATATTAGAATCATCTTTACACACTAAAGCGAAATAGGCGATTTTTTTAAAACTCTTCTACCATTTTCTTTCAACTTCGAAATCCGGGAGGAGGGGTGCACTTTCCCTTGCAGCGACCATGTTTGCTACGAAATATTAGCACTAATATATATACGTTTACTGTTTACGCATTAATGTAGATTATTTGTTTTCTTTCTTAAAAATATTAGTTTCTTTATATAAGAATTTTTTTTATGTCGAAGGTCGTTTTAATTTGTCGTAAAATTTGCCGCCCCCAAAAATTTGCCGCTCTAGGCTACAGCCTACTTAGCCTATTTAGAAATCTGGAATTAAAAGCTAGGCAAAAACAAATAAAAAAGAAGTGTCCAGCTATTTGGGGACATCTCAAGTCACTCTCCCGACACATTTATGGCTTCTGGGAATTTTTTGTAGGGGTGCATAGTTGACTTTCGCAGGAGATTCATTACCACTGCGAATTTTCTTGACGACGGATGATTATTTTTGTGCTTAAAAGATTTGCTTTTTTTTGTAAGAAATTAAAGAATACAAAGGAACAGACTACTAGTGGTATGTTTAACTTGGACAATTAATTTTATTGGATTTTTGGAAATATGTATTTTAATATAAATATTTTTTTAATTTAAAAAGAATTACCTACCTCGTTTATTGATAATTTTTAGTGTTAAAATTAAACAAGTAGGTTTGTAACAGAACATATCACTTAAACCGCTTCCACACAATATTCGTGCTCAACAGCTTTTAATTTAAGGTTTTAAATTCCAAAAATACATATTTTCATTAACCGTGTTTCGTCAGGGCCTCCTAGAAGAAGGGAAAGGGAAAAAATAGTAATATTTTTTACAATAATATTTTTTCCCTTTCGCTTCTTCTTCTAGGAGGCCCTGGTTTCGTAGATTTAATTGTAGTTTTTATCAATGAATGAATTCAAAAAATGTGCAAAGATCACAGAAGTTGTTGTCAGTAGGGAAAACTATATTTACAATTATATGAACAGTCAGAAATTCTGAGCTTTTTTATGTGTAATTACATGATACATAATATATTTTTATATAATTATATTATATATCACATTTTATTATTTATCATGAATATAAATATATAGTAACATTTTACATTTTTTCACCAACTTCAAGCTTGATATATATCCAGATTATAAACTTATTAAATTTGAGCCTCATTGACATTTTTTACATTATTAATTTTCATTCATCATTGTTACAAGGTCATCAATTCAATGTTATTATTTCCTTTTTGTTAAAAGAAATTTTCTTTGTCTCTTTATATATTGTGCATAGAATTATTTTAGATTATTAGTGTACTAACGATTGTACTGAAAGATATGTATTTTTCATTTCAATTTCATATTTTTTCATAAAGATCATGAAAAAATAAAAGTACATTCCATTTACTTTATAAAAAATTGAACACTCAATAAAAACTAAAAAAACACTACAAACTAAGTTCATAAGAGAAAGTAAATATCCTTGAAAACTAAAAATATTTTAATATATATAAATTTTCATATGAAACGCATGTATAATATGTATACAATTTTATTATAAAAAAATATAAAATTTTGTTTTAAATTAAAATCTTGTGTACCTTTTTTGCTTGAAAATTATCTGGCTTTTCAATCATTTAATGATTTTTTTTAACCGTAGGTAATAAAATGTATTACACTATGCAGGCACAATGCTAGTCAAATTTAATAAACCTTTTATAACTTTATTTATTTAGTACAAATTCCATTTTTTTATTTTAAAAAAGAAATGAGTACCAGATTTAAATTATTTTTTGTAAATACTAACTGTTTTATTCATTATATTTGAAATAAATGGAAGAATTAAAAAAAAATCTATTTCAGAGAGTTAAAATGCTTCAAATTACTTTTAATATACTTTTAAGTAAAATCTTTCATTACAATATATTTTGATATATATATTAAATCTGTAGTATAATAATTAAAGATTGAAAAAAAAAAATTCCAGTATTTTATATACATAATTTGCAATATAAAAATATTTTACTTAAAAAATAATTGCACATTTAAATTTTTCATAAATTAACTAATATTGGAGAGGAGGTGTAAATAAAGGATTTTTTTTTAAATCTATAGAAAATTTTAAAGATAAAACTGAATGAATTAGCCCAATTAATTAAAAAAAAATCATGGTAATCAGTTTTGACTAGTTTCTATAAAAATAATTCTGTAATTGCCAGAATTGTTTAGTCGAAAGAATTTTGAAAAGGTGGAGACGAATTGAAAAATGATTTTAAAAAAATATATTTCATTTTAAATCGAACTTTTCAAATCGGTCTCTGCTTAAGAACTGATGGGATAGATGGCGCTACGATTTTTACCATTCGATTTTGCCTTTCTGACGTCATTTGCTCCGGTAGATGTGAAATCGCAAGCACCCTAGTCTTTTTGCAAAAATAAGAAAATAAAATCTATGCCGCACGCAGATTTGCGTTGCTTATTATTTTTCTGGATCAGCAATCATGACCACAGTAAATTCTAATTCTCATTTAAACCATATAGGTAAGTTTAATAGCATTTCTGTTTTAAAAATTGTCTTAAGTTTGAAACTAAATAAGTCTCTTAAGTCAATCTAGTTCAATTTTTCGATACTACGAAATGCACGTTCATAAACATTTGAAGCCAAATGAATGTATCCATTTTAATGAAATATCACAATTTATAAAGAATCCACGTTTATTTGGTCACACTGTTAGCATATGTGAAGATAAAAAGGGTAAATCTGAAGAAGAAAAAAATTCAACAATCATTATGCATAAATGACTTGCACAAATCCTGAGTTCACATATTGCCTTTTTTAATTATGTTATTTCCATATGTTGAGGGAAAGCCAAATTCTTTAAGGGAATTATATATTTATAAGTTGAACTGTTGCTCTTTTACATTACTTCTTAGCATGTTGTGTTGCGTAAGTAATATAGAATATACATAATGGTAAGTTGGTGTCATACTGCCAGCTATCAAGATAAGTTGTTGAGGTGTTGGTCTTCTTACTAAGATAACTGAGGAGGTCCTCTGTTTAGTTACACTCTTAGACACTGAAATCAGATAAACAAATTGTGAAGAAAGATATCCAATAAAAATACTTAGTGTGCATCAGGTGGCACAACTCTAGCATCCACCGTTTGGCACAGTGTGGAACTGTGATTTGTTGCTAGATATTGTAAACGATTAGATATAGCAAATATTTCTGTTGCAGCTCATGTTTTCTATTATTGGTTATTCCAAAACATCTATGACATGATGGCCTGTCTGGATTTGTCGATTTGCATTAAATTGCCAGCAGCAAAAATGTTCAAATGTGGTGAAATTCGACTTCAAATTTCATACAACTAGATAGTTATAGCAACCTAACGTACAATTTTCAAGCTCGCCAATAAACAGACTGGCCATTGTATCAAAGCTTTACTGCTAATTCTTAACAACCCTTTATTTACAAATCGCCATTAAACACACAACGAATTGAGCTCCTTATATTTTTGCTTTATGGAACAAAAGTGTTTGATAGCAGTAAGCAAAAATTAGTTTTTTCAAAAATTATGATACATAGGGCAAAGCCTTTCAAATCGGTATGGTCTCACTTTGATGAATGCCCATTATACAGTAATGATAGGAAGCAATTACGTATTTCATTAAGTAGAAGTTAAATGGCACAAATAAATTACCTTTTTTTACTGATAAAATAATGAAAAAAGTGTTATCTGGTTAAATTATATTCACTATAATAGCAAACATTGAACCATGTTATAAAAAATTGTTGTTTTTGCAACTTTTAAAGCACATTACTGTAGCCAGATTTAATGGCTATTCTCTGTTTCAGGATCCTGTAAAGAAGAAAGAGCACCTAGTGCCAGAAAAGCAATTATAATTTTAGTTAGTATTTTCTGCTTGTCAGTAGCTGGGTTACTGTATTTGTATAAATCATTTCCTGATCTAGAAGAGTAAGTTTAGAATTTTTATTTATTTATAATTTAAACATTTCTTTAGAAGGAAATAATGTTTGTCTTTAGTTGACTAATTAAAAAAAATAGAACTTATATGTATAAATAATTACTAATACTTTTGCTCTCATATATAATAGGTACTTCTTAAAAAAATATGAATTCCATATTGTTTTTTATTGAATTTTTAAATGTGTATTTGTAAATTTTTACTTTCTTTATAAACTTAATATTTAATTAGTTTCCATTGATAGTGAAAGGGGAGATTTGTTGAAGAAAATTATGTAACATATGTATTATATTTTAAGAAATATAATCTTACTTAAATTTATTTTAGATCTAACTCAATTTTTTTTACATATCTTGAATTACATTTGACTTCATTTTTTAATAACTAAAATTGAATATTTAGAACCTAAATTTAAAAAATAATAATTTGTGATTGTTTTTGTTGCAATTAATGTTCCTTATTTACAATTAGAAAAGTAGTTGTAAAATATGTTTTTAATTGCAACTTAGTATTGATTGACGGTATACTTTAATTCGTGTGTTGAAAGAATTAAATAGTGTATCTTTTAAATAAACTAATTACTTGTTCTCCAGAAAGAATATTTTCCATTAACAAAAAATAAAAACCTCATCATATGCATAATATATTTTAAAAATATAACTCTAATTTAGAAATGCAGATTTTTTTTTCTTTCAAGATTTTAGTTGTGTTTTTTTCTTCTTACTAGAATTTGTTGTTAATTTAAACATTATACTAAAGGTTAAATCTTTGTTAACTCCTTTCAGACATGAAGCACAATTCATCAAACTACCAACGGATATTGAAGATGCCAAAAATTTAGGCAGAGTTCTTGCTCGCTATCAAGAACGTTATTACTTTCAAGTTCTTCTAGCATTTTTCTTAATTTATGTATTGTATCCTTTTTTACTCTTTTATAAGGAGCAAGTTATATCGTATACATCTGTTTTATAAATTGTAGTTTTGCAAGTTTATTAGACTACTGTTTCGAAGTTCTATATTTAAAAATTTAATTTTTTTATTTTACTGTGCATACCCTGCCATATTGCGACAATAGGTCTAAAAGATATACCCACATAAATTTAAAATTTGAATCATATTAACAGACCGCTCATACGAGGTCATTTTTTAAAAAAGAAAATGGATTGTTTGAGAGTGACAAGTCTTGGACTGAAAAAAGACTCATTGTAATTACAAACCAAACAAATTGAACTTTTCCACATCTGGTTGTTACAAATGATTGATTAGTTTAATGTTCCTAATCCTGACTACCCAATTCTAGCCTCTGACTAACAGATCCTTAATACAATCAATCAATATTTCCTAGTACTTGTATACTTGATCTCATAATTATTTGAAATTTTATTGACTTCATTTGTAAAGATTTCGTATATCTATCCAATTAGTTTATAGTTCATCTTCAATTTAACGAGTTGTAAATTTAACTAGATGAGTCATTCGGGCAGAAACAGATCTTCAAAAACGCAGTCAATTTTTTTTTAGCTATTTCTTGTGTCTTAATTTATCACTTTTTACATTATTAACTATTATGCGTAACAATTTTCATATTTTTTTTCAAACAGTAATGTTTCTGTACAGTGTCTTAAACTAAGCAATTTAATAAAATTGATACTTATATAAAACTCTTAATTATAGGCTTTTCATTTCCTATAATATTCAGCCAATGTAGTTTTTTTTTTTAATTATAAGTGCTATACATTTAAAACTTGTATGCAATTTAAACTATTTGATTTTGCTTTTAAAAATATGTCTGTGTTAATGATAGAAATAAATTATTGTAGTTATTAGTATTATTTTAAAATTCTTTTCCTTGACACTAAGGTCAGTTTACAATCGTTCGCCATTCCGGGGTCTATATTTTTGAGCATATTGTCAGGGTTTCTGTTTCCTTTCCCTTTAGCTATATTTTTAGTATGCACAGTAAGTATTGTTTTGTATGCCAGAAAATTATTAAATTCAATGTTTATAATTATAATTCTTTGCTTAAATTGTTTTTTATGTACCATGTTTCTCCTTAATTAAATTATCGAACGATTTCAGTTCTTAAAGTTTAAAATAAATTATTTAGTACTTGATGAGCATAAAACAAAACATCCATTTAAATGAATGTTAGGTCTCAGGAGGTTATATAAAGTTCTACTACTTGAAAATATATAAGTACTTAAAAACATTTTTTTTTTAAAGTTAGGACAAATGTACGCTGAACTTTTTTTGTATGATATCCTGGTCTAGAAAGTGGTTTTATTTATTCCATACACAGTTGTCTGTTTAAACTTTTTTAAATTGTGTTTTATATGAATTTTCAAAATAATGTTTTTAAAAATAAATAATTTTAAATATAACTAAATAGTAAAATTAGTTATTTAATGCAAAGGAAAAAGTTATATTTTTGTGAAATGTCCTTAAAGAGATGCATATTCTTTTGAATAGACCTCTACTGTAAATATCCATAGAGTTAATGAACTATTGTTTCTTAGTGTTCTGCTTTGGGCGCATCTTGTTGTTATGTTCTTTCATCTCAACTTGGGAGAAAAGTGGTGCAGAGATTCTTTCCTGAAAGAGCTGCCAAATGGGCCAAGCAAGTAAGTACATAGGTTTTTTTCATAATTCTCCGGCCTAGGCCACCAAATTGCACGGTCCAACATTGTTTTTAGCTTTATTTTGGTTAAAACATTAGCTAATGTGACCAACTTATCAAAACTCGGGACATTCTGAAGAGCTCCGATATCTGCTTGTTCCTCTCGTTATGTCATTTTTCAATGCAAGTAATAAATTAGTATAGCATTTTTTGGAAAGCTGGAGCATTCTATTTTATAATATAAAGTTAGTATTAAGAAAATTTGTAAACTGAAGATGTGAAGTGAATTCTACAATGCACCTCTGGAGGAGCATGTATGTGTACATCTGGAGCAAAGAGGATAATAGTATTGAAATACATAAGTTTACTAGTGTGGGGGTGGTTTAGCCCTTAAAATGTAAACATTTGCCCATTTAATTGGACTTATCAATCTTATAAGGAAGCTGATAAGATAGTTACTAAAAGTAATCTAATTATATTTTCCAATCCAACCTAACTGTCATCATGGCAAGGATAAACATATATAAACGTTTCCGTAAGGGACACCTGCAAAATTTGTTACGCATAAAGTCAGTGTTATCCTGGATCAGGCCTTGGTTGAAAGTTATAAAAGTTTCAATGATTGTAGTAGTATTTCCAGAAGTAAAATAATTATTAATTAAACAAAACTAAATTCGGGGTTTCCGTGCATATGACAAGTCATGAATTTTGACATTAAGAAAATTTTGTCATGAATTTGAGCCAAAAAACAACCTAAAGTCATAAAAAAAATGGTAGATTTGTATGAATTTCGAAACATCTCGTGTAAAATTACGTAATATGTCGCCACAAACACCGCAGATTGGTTAGGTTTGTATTTACATTAAGCCGTAAGCAGGGTTCGATTTAAGCGGGATCGCATCGCAATTTGCGATGCAAATTCACTGAAACAGCAAAAGAAATATTCAACCGATTCGCTAGAACTGCTATGCATTTTTTAACGGTTGTTTACTTTTTCTTCGCACTGTAATTCGGGGAAACTAAACTTAAATTTCAATAAACAATAAGTTCAAATAACAAATTCTAATAATAAAGATAAAAATTTTAAATAAAATGTGAGGATGAACTAAGATTAGATTACAATAAGATGTCTTCAAATCTCAACCAGCCAGTGCAATCTCACATTAGAAGAGGAGTAAGAGTCCAATAATACTTCCTGATTTACTTATTTAGCTGCCTAGTAATTTTCACGAAATCTACTGATGACGTCACATTGCATCAGAATGATTGACAGTTTTCTGGCTCTGCATGATCAGAATGGTGTCTCGGTTTATTTTTGTAGCTCCAGTTCAGGCCAAGTCAGACCAACCAGATTATTTTCTTACGATCAAGTGTCTATGAGTCGTAATCACATGAACACCTTGAATGAAAAAATACTTTTTGTTTGTTTGACCATTTTTTTCTACTTAGGCGTATACTGGGGTTTCTGATTTTAGACAATTTTTAGTTTTAAAAAAATGGTGTGTCAGTATATACACGCTTTATATATTTAGATGTTATGTTGTTAGTAAATTTTGAGTCCTTGAATTTTGTTTTGAAAAATGCTTGAATTTTTTTCCTAACAAATGTATGAATCATGTTAATAAGGATATGCATTGAAAGATCAAAAGTTGGGGACTTCAATCCCAAAGGGGAGTCAAGCATTTATTTTGAAAAACCCGGCTACTAAATATCTAGCCTTAATGGAACTGCCAACAACCAAAACTTGTTGGTAATACACCATACGAGCAGCTAAACATGTTCACATATTATAGAAAAATCTGATGAAGATGACATCCCCCCCCCCCCCCAACACCATAAATAAAAGTACATTTAATTATTTTAGAGTGTTTATAAAGTAATTAGAAGTACATTTAGAGTAGTATAATATTATATAATTATATATAAATTTGTCGTGTCGTGATTCTTAAAAAAATTATTGTATTAAGCAATTGCTGCTAAACAAAATTACTCAACTGCTACACAAATATTGATTTGTGTAGCAGTTGAGTAGTTATGTTTGCTGGGTTTTTTGTTTTTATTCAGATTCTTATTTTCTTATACTTGGTTTAGATATGCAAAGAAATAATTGTTTACTTAATATAAAATTATTATTTCAAGATAATGCGCATTGCACATCAAATTTCATAATGGCTCAAATGGAACTTTTTCTTTTTATTTGGGACCGATTCCAGGAGGCATAAAATTTTTTAATTTCAGTCATGAATTTGGGACATTTCATTTTGGCAGAAACCCTGTAAATTTCTTATATAAGCCAATCATAGTTACTTTTTAAGGTTACACATTTGTGTCTTTATTTTATTTGTTGCTATGAACCAAAGAATTTTTAAAAAAACGTTAATTTTATCTTATCTTTTTTATTTAAAATTATCAATTAAAAGTTAATTAATCTTGTTTACTTTGGTCACTTTAAATTAGTATAAATAAAATGTATTATAGTTGCCATTCTCCATCAGTATAGCCACAATTGCCTATGTAATTACATAAGCAAAGTTAAAAAAAATTAATAAATAAATATTAATCGTTTCCAATATCTTTTATAGGTCAAAGCACATGAAGACAATGTGCTAAATTACATGATATTTTTAAGAATTACTCCTTTGCTGCCTAATTGGTTTATCAATATAACTTCTCCTGTTATTGGAGCCGCAATTGCCTATGTAATTACATAAGCATAGTTAAAAAAATTAATAATTAAATATTAATCGTTTCCAATATCTTTTATAGGTCAAAGCACATGAAGACAATTTGCTAAATTACATGATATTTTTAAGAATTACTCCTTTGCTGCCTAATTGGTTTATCAATATAACTTCTCCTGTTATTGGAGTACCAGCTAAACCCTTCATTCTTGGGACCTTCTTAGGTAGGTTATATCATTATTGTCGTGAAAAGAATTATATTATTGGTGTAAAATTAAAGTTTGTATTAAAAAAAACTTGATGTTTTATAACTTATATAGCATTTTTTTATGATTGAGATATTATAGTTTTACTTTTACAGACTTAAAAATATTTTTTCTTCTTGAAGTTGATTTCATTTGTGCTCTTTACCCAAACCATCACGCTTTTTGCATAAAACAAATTATGATAGAAATTTATGTTTTAACTTCCTTTTTATCAGGAAATGCAATAAAAATAATTAACTGTAGTAAATTCCATACTCAAAGAAATTAACAGAATTACAGAATTCTTTAAATAAGAAAGTCAATAATTTACTAACATATTTCTATAACTTCATATACTTTTACAACCACTATTAGAAAAATAATAATCTTATTTACAATGACAATATATTGTTGAATAAGTTGAATTCAAAACCTTCTTGCAACCATGTTTGAATTTCAGAAATTGATTACTTAGTTTTATAAAATCTTCCGTCTCCATTTAATAACATATAATCAATATTTCTTAAAAATATCTAATCCTTATTTTTTTCCAATACTTTATAAATTTAGAAACATTAAATAAGAAATTTGGTTTATTTTTACAAAGGAACTTTTCCTTGTTCTTATTTATTTTGCTTCCTTGAAAATTAAAACTACTAAATTTTCCTTACCTTTCTTCTTTATGCAGGTGTTGCACCCCCTTCATTTGTGTTTATACAAGCTGGAACAACCCTGTATCAAATGACATCCTCTAGTGATGCCATGTCGCTGAACTCTTTTATAATTTTAGGGCTTCTGGGTGTCCTATCAATTCTACCTGTGTACTTTAGGAGAAAAGTAGAAGAGACTCATGAAGATTAAGGTGAATTAATTGTAAGAAATTATAGGCATTGATAAGGGGATATGTTGTTTTGAGAGTTTTATCTACTTTCATTGTTTTTATGTTCATTCTAAGTGTATTTTTAAGTTGCACTGCAAGAGATAAGACCATTTTTATAGAAAAAAAACTTTGAAAGTGAATAATCACTTTATTGTTTGAATATGCGTGTTGTATGTTCATTTATACATGAATTTTCTTATTAACTTATTGTGTTTTTAAATTTCAGTAATATTCAGTTCCCTTTCTGATATTTGGGGTCCAAAAAATCAACCAATCTATGAAAATAAACATCCAATTTTGGTTTTATATTTTGGTTGATTGAGTGAAAAAATAAATAAAATTAGTTAGTAGTTTAGAAAGAGATATCTTTCAAATTTATTTTTGTATTGTTATTTTTTAAATTCTGTTTTAAATCAATAATCTAGATATGCAAGTTATTTCATAACTCCAATAAAAAGTGTTGTATTTATTTTTATTAATTTGTTAAAATGTTTGTTTTGTTAGAATATTTTATTTATTTCATTAAAACATTTCAATAATTTTAGTCTAATAGCTAAGAACACTGCGGAATTGTTATGCTTAAAAAGCACAAATGTTACTTTATTACCTCACTTGATATTGATTTCTACACATTCCTTACTTTCTTCATTCTTATTTTCTTTTATCATTTATGACTATTTTAATTTTAGGTTAGTAGGAGCTTTATCGGTTTATTATTGCTTACTGTACTTGCACATACTTAAATATTGGAATTCAGTTTATTAAATTTTTCCGGGGAAAAAACATTTTTTATTGTAATGTCTTTACATATCTATACCAATTAAATAAGTAAAATATTTGTGTAAAACACTTTTTTCACTTAATTGTAGACTTTGTTATACATTTGATCTTGTGTAATAAATAATTGTTAATATGAGTGTTACTTACAATAAAAAAAATTAAACAAAATTTAGACATTCTTTTTGACAACTTTAATTATATTGTGTTTTAGTTAGGAACGTTTGATTTGCAATTATTGAGTTTAAAAATACTGAAATGCTTTGATATGATAAAAAGTTTCATCTATGAATATAATTAATTTTTTTATTTTATTAAACCTAAGTGCGAATCTGTACATTTATGATAATAGAAAATTATATTAATCCATAATTTGATGCTTTTAGCATTAACCGGTATTTTTCTTTGTTTTAAGATGAATTTTATCTCATCTTCAAACTTAGTGGCTATTTATTAATTTCCTCTGTAAGATTCACTTACGTACTCAAAGCTTAATTGTGATTCCCATCCCCAATAATCCACATGTAGCTCATGAAACGGATAATCATTTCCCTAAATAAGAGTTACTCTGTAATAATACAATCAAGAAAAATAATTTTAAAGCTTCATTACTCCAGCTGTATAGAATATTTATTATATAATATATTGATGGGCTTAAATATATATTTTTTTAAACTGGCCCAGATTTTATTACTTTTCAATTTGTAATTTTACAAAAAAATATTTTGGGTCAATTAAAAAAAAAATTGTAGAAACATGTTAGCCAGTAACATTTACCATATTAAAATCCATTTGTGATAATATTCAATATAGCTAGGGTAATCTAAAGCTTTAAATTTTGTTGTCCCCATTGGATTAGTATGAGAGCGTGGCCCTCAGTTAGGGATCGTTGGATTAATGCTGCAAAGGGGTAGTATTTACATCTAGTGTAGTAAAAAATTTTAAGTTACAAAATTAAATAATAAAATGTGCTATTTTTTAAAGTTGTATCATCAATAGAATATAGATCAATAGAATATAGTAAAAGTGTTTGTACACTTGTTTACTTCACTGAATTTAGTCAAGGACAAATATTTTCTCATAGGTTGATTGAATTAATGTTGCACTAGACTTTTTACACGGTGACCCTCTTCATTCCTTGCTCCACACTCAACTCAAGTCTGATATTACGATTAACTATTGTTAAAATTATTTATGAATCTTTTTTTTTTATTTTGCTTTTATTGATACCAAAAACTAGAAAAGCTCTTGATGGACCTGCATTGTAAAAAAAGTTATATAATATTCACATTTATAATTATGTGATTGTCATATATTTAGGACTTCCGAAAAGGAGAAGGCCTGGCTCATTTCGAGATGGGGAGGGGGAATAATAGTCTGACATTATGTTAACATACTTTATTAATCAGAAAAATACACGTAAATTAGTTTTTCCACACATAAACCAAACTGTGAATTCTTTAAATGTTATTTTATTACTAATATGGTTTACCATAATAATAGCGGTAATTCTTATCGTAAACGAGTTCATATTATATTGGAGCGAGAGCCCAGGGCCCCCAGACCTAAGTCATTTTTTTAAAGGATGAAATGTATCGGATTAGGTTCGGTTTTCATTTACTTTTAGTATATGCATACCCGCTAGAGTGAACCGACGGCCAATTTACAGGTATCGGGTGCAAAAAGTAGGTAAATTATAAGTTAACTTAAGTCATTTTCTAAAGGCCGATTTTTACGTATGCTTTAGAAAATAATGTTAAAAGTTAATAATAAATTTCACAGACACTTTCCGTCGGCCGAAACTTTTCCCAGACGCTTCCTTTAAACGCCTTTATCAAGTTCAGACTTTGTCCCACGCATCTGGCGACGTGAGATGGCACTACAATCGTCCTCGGACGACAAGAAGGGGAAGTTAAGCAAAAAAGAACTATGTGTGTATTGGATAAGTGGTTGGTTGGTTAGTCGATTGACATATATATTACGGTTTGTGTGCTTGATCATTGGAGATGTGAAAATGTTGTAAGCTAAAGACAAGCTATGGTTACTTGTTTTTATGGTGACAGAAATAAAACTGAGTCGATAAGCAATAAAAACGAAGAAAGAATATCGTTTCGATTTAATTAATTTTTTGTTTATATAGAAAATAAATTAGTAAACAAGTAACCATAGCTGTCTTTAGCTTACAACATTTTCACATCTCCAATGATCAAGCACACAAACCGGAATATATATGTCAATCGACTAACCAACCAACCACTTCTCCAATATACACATAGTTCTTTTTTGCTTAACTTCCCCTTCTTGTCGTCCGAGGACGATTGTAGCCCCATCTCACGTCCCCCAGATGCGTGGGACAAAGTCTGAACTTGATAAAGGCGTTAAGAGGATTGTAGTCCATAGAGTAAGCATAGTTGTAATAACTTTGAGAGTATGCTGGCATGTTAGCTTTTTCCCAGGATGGAACACATAACATCAAATGAAACATTGAACGAAGTTATAGTTTATATATTTTGAAGTTAATGCAAATTCAGAGATGGCGACACTATTTAAACTTTTAATTATAAATTGAAACGATGTATTTTCTTTTTAATTTGTTTAAATGGATTTATGATGATTCCATACTGGTGAATGAAAAAATTCAACCAATTCTTGCAAATATGATTCAAATAGCTTAGCTTATGGACGACAGTCCTCTTAAGGAGCGTCGGAATTTCGGCCGACGAAGTTTGGGAATTTATTATACTTTTACATTTTCAAACATACGTAAACACCTTTAGAATGACTTAGTAACTTATAATTTACCTACTTTTTGCACCCGATACCTGTAAATTAACCATCGGTTCACTCTAGCGGGTATGCATTTACTAAAAATGAAAACCGAACCTAATCCGATACATTTCATCCTTTAAAAAATGACTTAGGTCTGGGGGCCCTGGGCTCTCGGTCTATATGACTTCTGTCCATCCCTATTCCAAGTTAACCCCTTTTCGGGACATCTTCGATGAAGGAGTAAAGGCGCTTCGTCAATGAGGTTTCGATTTCAGATAATGGTAATTCCTAGCACTAATTATGCTGGTAGTAAACACAAAATAATTTAAGGTAATATTAATTTTTTTAGAGCGTTAATGTTCAAGTATTGAAAACTAATAGTAAGATATTTCATTGCCAAACCCTACCAATATTGTTAAATAATACGAGACATGATTGCTAAGGCTATTGCATTTCTCAATAATTTATGCAAATAAGTATTTTTCGTGTTTGGAAATACGGAAGTGCAGGTTCAAATGAAAAAGAGCCTTTCTGACGATTGTTTGGAACAGCACAGTGCCAGAATCATTAGCTGCACAACTCTATTTTTCTCCTTCTCGGAGGCCAATTATAGTTCTGAAGTTATCTATAAAGTACTTTACAAAGTAAATTGTGTTGTATTGATCAGTAACCAGTTTATCATTTAAATCAGATAAAATTTTACACAGTTGCAATTCACTTATGATCGCTGGAATAAAATGCTATTAAAATTACGATGTTGGTAATCATTTGATTATATAAAAACTAGACAATTAAAAAGTACAAAACATTTATTTTCAAAATTTTACAAACACAATATATTTACATAGTAAAAACATTTTTAAGTATAATAAAGCACACTTCTACTAATATCTTTTTCTTAGTAGACATTTCTTATTGCAAAATATATCTGAATGCATTGTTAAAAAGTGTAGAATTTCATAAAAATATTTAGTCAGTAACATCAGTTTATAATATATACAATTTATATTGTCAGTTTGTTATGGTCCACAATAATTATGTTTTAGTATAGTCTACTTTGTGGTTTTTGAATGAATTAGTAATACTGTCTCAAAATAAATATAAAACCCTGGTTTTAATATTTTACTCAAAATTGATAGTTTAATATATACATGGTTTAAAATAAAAAGATAAAAACTTATTCCTATAAATATTTTTTTCCAGCATATATATCAATTAAATATCAGAATAAATTATTCATCCATAAAAAGTTGCAATAACTTACAACAGAAGCTATATTTCAAATGAGTCCTTTGATAATAGATGTAGTACAGTAGAAATTCTTAAATAATTGAGCATCTGCCTTTGAAAGCTTTAAAGAATAATAGTGTCTTTTCCTTTTTGGAGGGCCAAAATTCCTTATATAAAAAATGTTAAACAAACTGTTCTCTTTTGAAAAGAATAACAAACATATCTACTGGAGCAATAAAACATTTGATAACAAGCTCAGTGTAGGGTTTGACTGGAATAATGTTAGACTATAGAGTCACCAGCTACATGAAGAATAAAAGGCTTGTGCCAGCCTACTCAAGAAATATATTGATTGATATTTTCCTCCAAAATAACAATAAAAACAATAACTCCACAAATATGGGCCTGCCAAGAAGTGTCGTCCTATACTACATCTATCCATTTCACATAAAAATGCATGCCTTCACTACCGGTCTTGCATTTGAAGTAGGCACCTTCGGTTGTCCAGTTCTTCAAGTTCAGGAAGATTGCTCCTCAAGTTTCGTGGCAGTCCAGAAATATCCACAAACACTTCGTCTGAGTAAACATTCTCGTTCAGCAGCTGTGGCTCGAAAACGGCACGCTTTTTCTTTTCGAGAATCTCGTCCATTGCAAGTCGTCGGTCCAAAGTGGCCAGATTGTTCATGTATTCGGTGGTGTTGAGCCTATCTCTGGAGAACAGACGAGCTCGAGCAATGGTTTTAGAGTTTTCTGCAAGAAAAATAATGTTATTAACAAACAGTTCACCATAATTCAGTTTTTTTGTGGCCATGAGCACATTTGGACTGATTAACAGTTAATTTAAGAATGAGAAATTTATATCATATTATAGTTATAATTATTGAAGAGAATTGAGTATCAGAGTTGAGAATTGTCTTGGTAAATTGATTGTTTTTGTTTACTGGTACAGTTCCTCAGAACTATTTTTTAGCCTACTTTTTTTTAATTCGAAAGAATTAAAACAAGAAGTTCATAAAGAACTAAAATAGCCTACTTTCCTGTTACTTAAATACTTACTGAAGTTCTAATCGGGGAAAAAACTAGGTTTCTAACAGTAAATATCATCAACAGCGGTTTCTACACTAGATTTATACATATTAGAAGAAAAAAATCGAAACACAGCATCCAGCTAGTAATTTAAACTTCTAAAAGCCAAAATCAACTATTTTCCTTAATATTATTTCGCAAATTAATTAAATATTATTTATCGTCTGCTCGCGATTTATTTGTAGTTCGAAGAATAATTAAATATTTATTAATAACAAAAGTAATGAAACTCCAAACTGCATTAAAAAATAAGAAATGTAAATTAAAACTAAGCATAATTGTATGCAAAAGTATGCCTTGCCGCTTTCTTGTTAGATAATTAATGAACAATCAAAGATTCAAATTGTGCTACATTTTATGACGTCATTCCAAACTGATTCATGAAAATATTATTTTGCTTCAAATATATTTAAATAAATAAAGTTTCTCATGCCATTGTTGATTTGGCAACAGTAATTTAAATGACTCAAAATTGAAATTTCAATGCTAATTCAATGTGAAATTCGCCGACAGATAGTAGATTTATGTCCGTCCGGACGTACAGACAGACCGACAAAAAGTATGAAAGTTGGGTATCTGAGGTCATAGCTTTCTAACAAAAAAAGAATTTTTAGATCCGATGGATAGAACCGATTTTGGAAGAGGGGTACGGACAGACAGACGGACATCGACCGCATGTCAATACCTACTTTTTTCATTTTTAGCCTACTTTTCTTTTTTTAATTCGAAAGAATTAAAAAAATGAAAAAGTAGGTATTGACATGCGGTCGATGTACGTCTGTCTGTCCGTACCCCCCTTCCAAAATCGGTTCTATCCATCGGATCTTAAAAATTCTTTTTTTGTTAGAAAGCTATGACCTCAGATACCCAACTTTCATACTTTATGTCCGTCTGTCTGTACGTCCGGACGGACATAAATCTACTATCTTTCGGCGAATTTCCCATTGAATTAGCATTGAAATTCAATTTTGAGTCATTTAAATCACTGTTGCCAAATTAACAATGGCATGAGAAACTTTATTTATTTAAACATATTTGAAACAAAATAATATTTTCATGAATCAGTTTGGAATGACGTCACAAAATGTAGCACAATTTGATTCTTTGATTATTCATTATTTATCTACCAAGAAAGCGGCAAGGCATACTTTTGCATGCAATTATGCTTAGTTTTAATTTACATTTCTTATTTTTTAATGCAGTTCGGAGTAGTTTCATTACTTTTGTTATTAATAAATATTTAATTATTCTTCGAACTACAAATAAATCACGAGAAGATGATAAATAATATTTAATTAATTTACGAGAGAATATTAAGGAAAATAGTTGATTTTGGCTTTTAGAAGTTTTAATTACAGCTGGATGCTGTGTTTAGTGATTTTTTTTCGAATGTGCATAAATCTAGGGTAGAAACGGTTGTTGATGACATTTACTGTTAGGAACCTAGTTTTTTTTTCCGATTAGAACTTCAGTAAGTATTTAAGTAACAGGAAAGTAGGCTATTTTAGTTTTTTTAGAACTTCTTGTTTTATTTAAAATATGAAACTACGTACTTTCATTCAATGAAACAACTGTCCAGTTAAATAATAATTTGAATTGCTACAATTTCCGCAATGCAACTAATGATGCTATACTTTCTTTTTTACTTTTATGAAAACATGTCACAGATATCTTAACTTTTTATCATCAACCCTTGTTACAGTACTGATATACTGATATTTGTTTCTGTATAGAAAGTTCTGTATTAGAATTGTTACTGTATAGAAATGGTATAAATGGCAAGAAAATGTATTTTACAAAAAACCCCGACTGATATACATTGTAAAAAATGCATGTTTAATTCAAATCCCCCAAATTGCAATGACATTTCAAGTCCATAAGATTGTCTCTCGGGATCTTTAAAATAAATATCAAGCCACTTGCATAATTGGCCACTTCTTTCGAATCCATCGAATAATCATAGATGGTAGGCAATTTAACATTCAGAATGAACAATAGCTTGAAAAAAGGAAATTCCTTTGGTTGCCCTTTGGTTCTTTTTTATTTAACCCCCATCTACTTCGAACGGCCCAAGACTATTGTGAAAGCATCCCACACAAAAGACCGCAGTTACTTTACCTACCCTCCTGCCTATTACGACATAAATCCATGTCCCCCCAGGGTGTAGAACTCACTCATGCCTATCAGCCGGAAATGCTTCTTTTGGGTCGGATAAAGGCGCTTCGGTTAGTCCATTTCGTTGTCTGCATTGTAATTTTTTATTTTGTTAGGGACTCGTATGAGATGGATAACATCAGTTAATGTGAAGAACACAAATTGGAAGTGACAAGCTAAGTTTCGTAATTCAATTTCGTACAGGAAAAATTAAAGACATATTTCCGTAAGACTATAAAGAACGTATTTCACCGAAAATAACTTAAAGATAGATTAATTGAGTTTTTAGAATGCAAATGAACGTATTTAAATGTTTATTAATCCATTCCACTATTTAAAAGCACAAATATTCGTGCAATACTAATACTCAAATTTCATTAAAACCAATATTATCTTTTGAACTTAAACTAAAATGTTATTTTTTAAGTTATTTTTTCAGTTAGAAGTGTAAATTAAAGCATTGCAAAAGTCAAGCGGAATCGTAATTGTCTCAGAATGTTACCATGAGCAAAACTTATTGCATAAATACAGCTAATTTTTGTTTGTCTTTCCTAAACAGAAACCGGGTTAATAAGGTTAATTCCCGAAACTCCTGGAGAAGGAAACACAAATAACCATCCATCAACAATCCACCAAAGAGAAAAAATAAACACGCGCAAGCGACCGGACGTGCCTGACAAACTCAACAGTGTAAAAGAAGAAATATTAAAGCCAAGAAAGAAACAGAAAACCGAGACACTTCAAACCGCACAAAAAATATATAAACAAACTCATCAAGTGAGGCAACCCCCACCAATGCAATGATCGTCAAACGCGCCTATTAGCCAGATATACAGAGTAGGGGTATCAGGTTACTAATGCTCAAGCTGGCATATCTGTCAAGTCCTTACCAAGTTTACATTTTTTGTGTCCATCAACGGCTGTTTATGAGTAGGGGGGTGATGCTGATACCCACTTGGTGTTGTATTCTCAAGAAAAAAGGTCAAGCTCGTGAGCTTGGCAGGGGATCCCGGGTCGTTGAGCTGGTTTGCATGAACGGCGAAAAATGTGTTTCTGACACCTGTTTTATATTTTTTAACATGCTGTCTCGTTAGTGTAATTGTCTTGTTTAGTTATATTTATTTCGCATCATTTGCTTCCTAAGGAAAACTTTATCGAGCATGGGCATGAAGATGGCATCAATTCCATTATAATTTCGTTTGGGTTTCTCCCTTATCTAAAGATTTTTAACATTCTTCAATACTACGTTGGAAAATATATATACTAATGTTAAAATTGAATTGAATAATAAAAACCTAATGTGATTACTATCGCCAGATATCTATGATTATTTATAAGCAACTTATTGTCACCCTTCTCCTTACAAATGATCTAGATTGAATAACGTGGCCTCCTCCCTTAAAGATAACGGGTTATATATGGAAACTTGCTACTATTAAAAGTGTAGATGCAAAATCACATTTATTTTCCAAAGTATAAAAATAAGATATAGGATCCAGTCCGCTCATTGGCCACTTCGTCCAATTGAATTTACGTTCGTCAAAAGTCACCAATGAAGGAACCGAAGTCGAAATTTGGAGAATGTGAGTTTTCCCAACCATAATTACCCCCCTTCATATATTAATTACTAGACTATGAATTTTTTTCTCTAAGATTTAACAAATACGTTAAAAAGTACAAGAAACTTGAGCAACTGTTGTCGAAAAAAGAACAACGCTCCATTGTTTTGCAAAAAAGCATCCTCTATATTGATGCGCAGAATGGTATGCGGGAGAAGTTTTCACCCTTTCGGGGGCATTCAACGGTAATTGTGCTCTCTGAAGGCCTCAAGGGGTGACTAACTTCCAAGTGAATGAGGTTACGAGGTTTGTCTCCAGGGTATTTTTATTCTGCATATTTTATTTATACTCAGGCTGTGTGGAAGAAAATAGTTAGTCATATGAAGTGATGGAAGGAAAAGCATTGAATGATGAACATATTCATTAGTTCACATCTTCCACAACAATAACTGTAATGTTTATATAAAATTAGCTTAAAAACTAGAAATAATATAGCCGATTGTTGTAAGTAATATATATATTTTCATATAGTAAGCTATATAGTAATGGTTGTTTCCAGTTGGCTGTATTCGAACTCTAAGTGGTTTTTCTTTTTCGATTCTACCCATCCCCAGCCTTCTCAGTCATTCCTGCGAAAAACGAGCGTTTCACAAATGAAAAAAAAATTTTGAAAGACATGGAAGACCCCACAGCAAGAACAAACGGGGTAAATTTCCTCAACTATTTCGAGACCATATGTCAACAGCTGGAGATCAGCAGCCTTAACATAGCCGTGACACCAAAGCTGTAAAATGAGCAATTCGGGGTTATAAACAAGGGGGGTTTTAATGACATCTATTTAAAGAATTAGAAAGGACTTATCTGAAATAATAAAAAAGGAACCAGTTTCCGGTTTGTAGCCCGATCAAGACAAGTGACGAAAAACACCCGGACTGATAAGCGCGACGAGTCTCCTGTGTTTTCTTTTGGGCTGTCTTCTTTTGCATCTCTGCTGCTTCTTTGGAGGGTTTAACCTCTTTTCAAAAGATGTGTTAATCCGGAAATTCCAGGAAAAGAACCAACTGGACTTCAGGGTGGTCCATAAAGTTAAAAAAAAACTAAAAGTCTTTGCTACTTTACGGGGAAGTGTAATGGATAAAGCAACAGATAGACATAACTCAAGGAAAAAAATGCTTGATGTAAGCCGACGAATGTGAATCAAAGTTAATTGCCCCCAGCATAATTCTTTAAGAAAATCTACAAACTTTAATAAGTTCTAAACAAACTATACATAAACAATAAGAAATTAAAACCTCAGATATGTTGAGCGAAATTGTTTGGAATGGGACTGAGGGCTTTATATAATTATGGGTAAAGTACTTTTTCAAAACAAATTTCAAAGTGAAAATTAAATTAATGATCGTTTCAAATGGGCAATAAAATTCTCACTTTTCTGAAACTTTTCATCCATTAATGACGAATCTCGTATTTTATAGTAAGAAAAACTACTGATAATAATAAAAAAAATTTAGGACTTTTCCTTTTTAAAAACTTTACCTACATTTTTTTTATTATGTCCATATAGGATATGTAAATGTAATTTAATCCCGTTTAGAATATATAGTTCATAAGAAAGTAAATTGTCTTTCAACTTACAATTCGAAAAGTTAAAACTTTAATGTATAAAACTAGAGTATACAATGCATGTAGGTACGTTAGGAAGCTCTAATCAATTCTCACTGCTCGGTAATTTTATTTGCCAAGCAAATAGTAACCCACAAAGTCGAAACACAAAGTAAACGTTATTACGTTTTGTGGATTCAGGGAGCTTGCACCCATATGATTTTCTTGCACACGAGCTCATAATCTGGAAATTATACTGACAATTCAGTTGCTGTGATAATATTTTATTGGCTTCTATAAAAATGGCTTACGTTTTAATGACGCATAAAACCAAGGACATTCTTTAATTACATTCCATTCGTTTAAATTCGGTTGAAATTCCCTGTAATATTTTTTCTACATGACCAAAAAAAAAAGTAAATACAACTAAAACTAAATAAACAAATTATTTAACTTTCTAAAACATCTAATGTTAAGCATAAATTAAAAATATTTGACTACTTAATCATTTCAATTAGTAATACCCCCCCCCCCCGAAAAAAAAAAAAAAACATTAACAAAAAATTATAAAGCCTACATATCGTCGCCGCTCAAATCCCTTTTGAATGAGCACTATTAAACTAAACAATAAAACAATAAGTGACGTGTGTCACGAATATTCACATAATTTAAAAGCTTAGTGGAAAAACGTGCTAAGTGAAATTTTATAAAAATTGAGATTTTTGTGTCAATGAAAATTGTTATTCGATCTTTTCAAGATAACAAGTGTCCCCTTTTTTTAAATAAAATTTGAGTACAGTATATGTTTTACTGTTTGAAAGTACCGTTTTTAACAGATCTAATTGCAAACTAAATTTTTAAAGCTCATTTTTTCGCTTTCACCTTTATGTCACTTAGCACGTTCTTCCACTAAGCTCTTCGACTATCTGAATGCATCAGTCACCAGCAACAATATAATCCGCACTTCAAAACAATACCCAATTTTTACTATTACAAAGAAAAAACAAAGCAAAGCTATTATTTAACTCCCATGACAGCAGACGCGACACAACAATGAATCTCGAATGGAATCTGCTGACTGGATGTACGAATATTCCCATGGGTATACACCATGCGTTTTCAAAAACGAGAAACAGCTGAAACTCTGGTTCCAAGAATTGATTTAAATTTTAAATCATCCTCTTATCATCCGGGGTCCTTCCCTGAATTTATTATCCGTTTAAAGTGCGACGTGTCGGTAAAATTTTGTTTTGGTAACAGTTAAAGATAATTCGGAAATAATAGGGTATTGCAATTTGGCAAGATTTTTTTTAAAGAATAATACTTGTAAAAAAATTAACAACAAATAAAAGTAATAATTTACATATAAGTTGTAAATAACCATAAGTCACCAGGAAGGATTTTTCAGATAATGCAATCACCACAGAAAAGTTCGCCCAAACGCTTACAGAATGGAGAACCCAAACTGAAAGGTTTGTGAACATCAGATGACGCGCATGCTTTCATCACAAAATAACTCCTTGTATTATATATAGTAAAAATGAAATAAAAAAATGAATTCTATATAAAAATAATTTCAGATAATGCAATCACCACAGAAAAGTTCGCATAAACGCTCACAGAATGGAGAACCCATGCTGCAAAGTTTTGTGAACATCAGATGACGCGCATGTTTTCATCACAAAACAGCTCCTTGTTCGAGTATTATAATAAAGTGAACATGAAATAGTTAAATACTGTGAAATCTATAAAAAAATAATTTCAGATAATGCAATCACCACAAAAAAGTTCGCATAAACGCTTACAGAATGGAGAACCCATCCTGCAAGGTTTTGTGAACATCAGATGACGCGCATGCTTTCATCACAAAATAGCTCCTTGTTCGAATATTTACAATATAGTGAATATGAAAGAGAAAAATACTGTAAAATTTAAAAAAAATCAGATAATGCAATCACCACAAAAAGTTCGCATAAACGCTCACAGAATGGAGAACCCATCCTGCAAAGTTTTGTGAACATCAGATGACGCGCATGCTTTCATCACAAAATAGCTCCTTGTATTATATATAGTAAAAATGAAATAAAAAAATGAATTTTATATAAAAATAATTTCAGATAATGCAATCACCACAAAAAAGTCCGCATAAACGCTCACAGAATGGAGAACCCATCCTGCAAAGTTTTGTGAACATCAGATGACGCGCATGCTTTCATCACGAAATAGCTTCTTGCATGAAAAAAACCTCCTTTCAAAGATTTACTAATAACAAATTTTATTTAATGGTTTACGAGATAATTTTTAAATGGTGTATTTAGATAAAATAGTTTAATAAAAAAAAACGTCAGGAAAAATTAGTATCCCAGTCGGAGCTATTCTTTTAGAACCTTTCTCCTTGTTTTAGAACCTTTGTCTTTCATTGCAGGACAATCCCAAAAAGCGTTTCTGAGGGGTTTACCTACAAAATTCAATGACTATTCTAATTTCTAAGAAGCAAGTTTCTTATGGCGGATTACGTGATCTTGTATCTGGGTCAGGGATGTCAGATAAGTACTTAGCGAGTGGAAACTGGTTGAGGTAACTTCTGGCGATATTGAGTGATGT
This sequence comes from Oedothorax gibbosus, assembly GCA_019343175.1. NCBI lineage: Eukaryota > Metazoa > Arthropoda > Arachnida > Araneae > Linyphiidae > Oedothorax > Oedothorax gibbosus. The sequence continues at coordinate 31,763,743 of CM033271.1, forward strand.
TTGGGAATGGGGACAAAAACCCTTTTATAAAATAATTAGATTAAAAAATTGAAAATACTATTTGGAAGATAATTATTTCAATACCACAATTAAGTCATTTTGCAACAATCAAACATGTAAAAAAATTCGTAGAAAATCTTTTCTCACCAAAACACGCCACATTTTTAATCACTCTAATGTGGTGCTTCTTCAAAATAATATAATTAAACATTCATCGACAAAAAAAACACTTTACATAATTTTACAATTTTCATTCACAAAAGAAAAGTAGAAATGGCCCTTTAAAGGTTTTAGTCTCCATGATAAAACGCTATTAACATACTTGCTGTGTCGTAACACGCAATCTTAATAACTTTTGGGTAACATTAAAATAAATGAAATACCAAAAAGACGGGAATCGTAACTTACTAATTTCACACGTTTCGTAGACCGAAATGATTAGGCAATCAAGGAAAGATAAGAAAATATTTTCGGGAATAGTATTGAAAGCATAAATGAAAATTGTAATACAAAGCTACATATAACTTTCATAACATGCATCATAAGTAACAGTTTATTACAAAAAAATATTTTTTTTAGTTCTAAGTACGAAATTAAATGAACTTATCTTTACAAACCAGAACACAGGTATAATAACATTGAGTTTAATAATCATGAGTCATGACATACTAATAATTTTCTCCCTTAATCATATGTTGTTGGTTCACTTGCATCTTAAGCGAACAACCAGCTAAGATTTAAGACACAAAAAAAACTCCATATATCTAATCAATGATTAACCCCCCTTTTGCAACAATAGAAATAATACTAAATCAAAAATAATGACCCACCCCGCCCCGAAAAATCAAGGTGCAAAAGCAGAAGAAAGTGTCCTCGCCGTCCACAAACTGGCAGAACAGGTTTGGGGATCATACCAGTGCACCTGGACGCAAAAGAATGGATGATAAACAGGTGGTCAGCAGCACATACCATCTGGCGACGAAGAATTTCCAATAGTCTGAACAGCTTTCAAAACTGGTAACCAACAAAGAAGTCTTGGATATCTTTTGTTGCGCTTTCGACAGAGGTTTGCCGTTCGAGAGGCACGAGAAAAATAAGAAAGTACTTGTCGAAAACATCTTTTAGGGCTATTTGTGGACACCATTTTCAAATACACTTGAGTATTGATAGCTATATTTAAAAAGACATACAATAGAAAACCATGTCTCAATTTCTAGTTTATGCCTAGAAATTGAAAAATGACACTTTAAAGGCACAAATTCAATTTGTTTAACCATATTATATTAAGTAGAAAATCTTCAACAATTGTTGTCCACTTTAATTGAGAAGGCGTCAATGGTCATCATATCTTTGAATTAAAATCCGAATTAATTGTTTTTCTTTTAACACATTAATAAGATTATATTTATCCATTATTTTTTAAATCCTCATAGATATTTTTAGTAATTTGCTCTTTATTATTTTAAATAACAATCAGTAACGTTATAAAAAAACACTTATATCGATCATTTATCGCTAGCATTGCTGCAGCCTTGGGTATTTGCGTCTTTTCCCCTTTATTCCAGTGTTATCAGGTTGTTTTCTTGCCATAATTTTATTCATCAATTGTACCGTTGCATATTAAAAACATAAAACTCATGTAGCAATAATTTTTTTTTCGATATAACGTCAATCGATTTTTTTGAGCTTAATTCTTGATCAAAACAGAGTTATTTTTAATATATATGAATGAATTGCAGTTTTATTTTGACGCAAGTAAAATGTGTTTATGGAAAGTGTTTGAACTGTTGTATGACTGTCTTTGTTTAAAATCGATTAACAATGCATTTGCTTGGTGGGGGCTTTTACTGCAAGATGACTACTATAAAGGGAAAACAACTTTTACGGAACATTTGCTTTATTAAAAAATATATATTTACAAGGAACTGATAAAACGAAGTTCTTATCAATTGAAAACTCCATTGCGAGAAATAAACACGAAATTAAAATAGATGTATTAATAGATTTGTTTTAACTATTGTTATTTAGGGGTAAAAGGGTCGTTTTCATAACAGTTCTCCATTACCGTTGAAAATATCTGGCGACTTAAATTTATCAATGTATTTGTATAAAAAAAATCGACACTAGTAAGTTAGCAAGATCTTTACTTTGTTCTTAAATTACAATAAATCATCCTAAATTTGTTCAAATAAGAAATAATACGCCATTCAATTCACAACTAAACGAATACACATGGAAAATTTTACTTTTTCCACATACGCCTAGATATTTCCTTAGACCATCCATGGGGAAAAAAAAGAAACATTGAATATAAATATTCTTGGTTATATTTCTCAGCTTGTGAGAAAGACTGGGGGAGAGTAGATATTTTTAAAGACCTGAAAACAAAGCACTCAGTAAATGTGGTTTAGCGCTGAAGTTTTCTATAATTAGTGAAACTCCACATTGCACGCAAGCATAGCAATTGCATTTTATTTGACACGCAAGTTAACCCACCGAAAAATGAGATGCAGACGATAAAATGTTATGTTTCTTAGAGGTTATGCGTTAGGAATTGACTTTTAAAATTAGTTACCCGGAGGTAGACGAAATTATAAAATAAAGTTAAAGCAAAATTTACAAAAACGACTAGATCTTTATATGTTTCAGAATCTTAAAAAAATGACGTAAAGAAGCAAGTTAAAAATGGATATTTATATGCTTCTTTAAAATAAATTATGCACATGCACACATTAAAAAATATATTCCATTGGTATTATTCCTATAGCTACTTTTAAGTTGTAAAAGTTAAGATTAGTTTTATATAGGAACAAAACACCTCACTATTAAAACATTACAAATAATGTAAGGCGGGGAAAACTTATGGTTTTGAAGAAACACCCTGTTTCATGGTTTCATAAGTCTAGGTTAACATCTCAAGGAAAACAATGTGCGAATAAATGAGCCTAACAGTCACACTATGAATACCCTTGGGAAAACAAGGAAGAATATGTGGAATGAGATCAGAATGCAACCGAAAGTGAGCATGCGGGCATCCAAATTCCATGTTTACACACAAGGTTATTAGCATCCTCAAGGAATATTTTCTAATGCATGGTATGGCGTTGGGTCAACCTTCAACAAAAGTTAAATAAAGCACAGTTCACTTCCTACAACAGGATGCGGAGATAAGCCGGGTAATCCGTTTGCTTCATTCTTATTCTAAATTTAAGGTTTGTTGGTTGAAATATCGTTACTCTAGAGCAGGGTTGTTATGTTTAAAACAATTGTTTTAAACATGTTTAAAACATAGTAATAAAAAACATGTTTAAAACAATTAAAAAAAAAACGATTTTAGCTAATTATCAATGTGGTACATAATTTTAGTTAATTAAAATAATACCAAACAAACTATTTATTACATTATTAGTTTATAAATTCTTCTATTAGCTCATCTGATTTAATCAAAGGAAGACACCGAATCGCCAGATAATAGAAGGATTTCTTGTATTCTATGATTCTTCGACAAAGGAAGATGCAAGGCAGATGCCTAAAATTATTGGGGATGGAAGTAAATATAGAAGACAAAACGCAAAAAGAACCGCGATTTTTTAAAACTCATACAACTTGTTCAATAACCAAAATTTAATTGTTTTAAAAAACATGTTTAAAACAAAAAGAAGCATGTTTTTTGTTTAAAAAAAACATGGCATGCAAGGTAAGCGGCTTACCGACTGAACTCCTCAGCCCCCAACGTAATTTAGAACCACAACTCTAATTTAAAGACACTTATTTTTGCTACCGATGGAGACATTTTCTTTTAGTCAGCGAACTTTTTTTTTAAAAATACAAATATTTAACATTTATTAACGGAGCACCATGAATTATAATTACATAAATGATAACTTCTGTTAATAGGTCAATTTGATATGACTCATTTCATTTGTAAAAAAAACAAAAACGACACATTTCGAATACAAAGGCAATATCCTACTTTTCTATTGACATTTTGTGTAGGAATATCAATCGAAAACCGTCCAAATAATATTTTTTCTTTAAACTTCACACGGCAGTGGCGGAATGTGATAAAAGGTGGGGTGCAGTCATGTCAGTCCTGTTACCTTGACACAAATAAGTCCTATATTTGCATATTGTGCTTTGCTATAAATAATAATCACAATCAGACATGTGTTATCTCGCAGATATTGGCCTATGTGCCAAAATTTTGATACTTTTGTGTTTATTTGTTGATAATAACAATCAATAATAACAATTTCCAAAGTGATAACTTGATAAGGCATCGAACTTTCAACAACTCGCACTTTCCAGAGTTAGTGATCCAGCAGGTGGAAGCGCGCAACGTGAGGCAACCACCAAATTGAGCAATTAAAATGCAAATCGGAGCGGCAAATGTGGAACTTTCACCATCGAAATCAAGTCATCCCACACACGCAAACTTAATAAAGTCCAAAGACGGGGTCAAAAACTAATTTTAGACTTTACAGGCGGCCAGCGGTGCATCTAATACATTCACAGCACTTAAATCGCCAAAAGTAAAAAGAGGTTTTAAGTTCATTGGATCATTTCCTTCTGTTCTCATTCTTTTAGCATTTTAGTGAAAGAAGTAGCGTATAAGGAAATCGTCCTTGTGGACTTGTACCCCTTTTTATATTTAGCTTGGGATGCTTTGGTGTGTATTGGAAAGATGCGGCCGTAGGAATTCCATAGGAATATTTCCCACTAGGCTCATTCTTTTAAAATTTTAGTGAAAGAAGAAGCGTACAAGGAAATCTTACTGTTGACTTAAACCCCTTTAACTATGGATGCTTTGGTGCGTATTGGAAAGATGACACAAGTAAGGTCGTAGACACGAGGTGAAGCATGGGGATTCACTTATTTGCTGCTACACTGACCTTCTTAGACAAAGGGGATTTGTCTCTAGAATTATGATGAAGGTGCCTTCGACCGTGAATGACTGATATTTTAGTTTTAAAGAACATACATAAATTAGGGGGAGGTGAAACAAGAAAATTAGGTTAAGATTTAAATATAAAAGGTAAAGATAAATCTTATATAGTACCGTATAAAAGGTAACGGTTAACCCAATTCATTTATGACGACTTCGTGAAAACAATTTCAAGTCAGAATAAAAACGTTAACTTTTAAGTCTGCATTTGCCTTATACTTTAATTATTTAGAAAAACTTAAGCACAAAGCTCGTTTTCGGTCTGAAAAAATTAGTTATTAATAGGAAAAAAATATTTAACTAAAAACTGACCAGTTTTATAAAATTTTAAATACAGTATGAATAACCGAGTATAATTAAAATACGAATAGATAAAAAACGAAGGCGCAAACTCTATACGATATTATTTTACATGTGGTATTGAAGGAAAATAAAAAGATGACCCTCAGATTTTATCAAATTACGTCAACGGCCTCATATCGTATTTATGTATAGTATCAACTGGAGTACGAAAGCCCAAACAAACGTACGATAAAACGTCCAAGGGAGAACACGCTTTCACGGCATGAAATTGGTGTAAAGTAATTATAAAACAAAATATTGTCGATTAAACCTTTTTTTTTCTAACAGAGTAGGTTTACTTAGCTACGTTTGTCGTAGTCAATGGTTACTCGCGTAATATTTTAATTTAAGAAATTTTTTATATTTTTAACCAAACATGATAAAACTATAAATTCTATACGATTAAAAAAAGGTTACATACACAAGTTAAATCTGCTATTGACGTAACCAGAATAAATATTTTTTTTTACAATTGAATACTTCGATAATAACTATTTAATATCTGTATAACTGTATTTCATACGATCGTTGTAGGTTAAGTACTGTGGTAACAGTATTTCCTTGTTTAAACAAGCAAGAGTTCAGTTAGGATTGAAAAAAACATGTTTGGTATTTTGATGTTAAGATTGCTACCGTTTACTCAGCAGAGAGCCTTGTTAAAAGAGATTAGATTCAAATTTCTTGCAGTTCAGGAAGAAAATATGAGGCATTCCCCAACTAAAAGTATTTATTTCAAGGCGAAAGGCGGGCCTTTTTAAAATCTCTCTGATCTCAAGACACAAAATCTCTAACCCCAAATATTATTCAATTACGCACCTAAATTATGCACACAAAAAAATCCCAACGTTTACTATATAAACAAAGCAAAATATTAAAATAACTTATATGACAGAATCAGATTTCTCGAAGTATAATCCAACAAGAAGCATGAGAAAAAAGCAGCATTATCATCCACCAACAATGGTTAATAAGATACCAAACAGGGTTGTAAAACGAGTAAAACCACCGCTTATACGATAAACCACCGGAAATGGTCCAGTCTGAACCTATCGGAAATACTAGACATCGAGCGGTGTTTGTGGGGGTTGGGGGTCCCCTTTACTTATCCAAACAGAGGAAGTGACTACTGATAAAGGATAATGGTCATCATCGCACCCCAGGGGGTCTGCCTGTCTGTTTAGAGATGTCAGGACTTGTCACAACTGGTGAGCGACCTTTCGAAAACCGCGTCCTGTCTAGACAGGAACGTAACTGGTTTCTTGGGATGATAAAGAGATTATGCTAATAGGGGGCTGGGATTTCTTTCTTTAAGTTCTTGAATTTATCTGAATAATTTGTTTCATGAAATAATCGGGTTCTCAAAGGTTTCAGAAAATTAAATTACAGCAGTTTTCGAAATTTTCTCCAGAATTTAAGAATTCCCCTTCGAAAATTATAAGGCAATCTATTTTGATGTATCTTAACACTAATTAGATAAAGATTATACATCTTGTTTTAATTTTTACAAATTGAATCCATAAAAGTGATGTTCAACAAATAATTGTTTACTGTATAGTCTTGAAATGTAACGATAATATGGAAATTAAGTTGCATTTTAGTGAGAGGGTTGGTCATGTTTATGGGTATTTTAAGGAATGCAAAAAGAATTATAAAGTTGGAAGGGGAGCAATAAAAACCAACAATGGAAAAGAAAGATACTTTAGAATACAAAATATGGATACAAAAAACCCACACTATTATTTTAATATAACGATTTTCACTGAACTCATTGGTCTTTTTTTTAGGAGTAGGTATACTTACAAAAAACTAGCGCTTTTGTTTTCCCAATAATTGCGCTAAAAGTCCCAATTTATTAAATAGGGCTATTGAATTGTGTACACAAAGAATTAGCTTTGTAAACTTAACGAAGCTTAATAAAAAAAAAAAGGATTCATTCTTTGATCACTACAAAAGAATTAAAGAGCCACCGACCTATCAGTCTGTAAGAACAAAGCCACAAGCATTTACAGATATCAGATACAATCTTCCATTAGAAATATCCATGAGTAGAACATATAACTCTTGTTTCTTGGTTTCTATTACTTTAGTTTAGTCTAACGCGCGCGCGCGCGCGAACAAAGTAAATATTGTTTTCTCTTAAAAACTGACCTCTGGTTCAGGAATTTGTTAGTATTCTTTCCTCCTTTCTTTGAAAACATATTGAAATGCGTTTGTGGTCCACATATAGCTTTTTTTAAAAAACTATTTTAAATTTGTCCAATAGAATAGATTTAAAAAAAACGTAAGGTAAGTTTGAATTATCGTCGCACTAGAGCTACACGAGGGCTACTTTAAAAAAAGTTAGAAAATTAATGGTTTTAATAACCACTTATTTTAAAAATTCCCATTCTGATTTTTTTCTGATTTGTTTCTGAATCAACGTAAAATTAAAATTTCGAAATAATCGGCAATATAATTCAATGAAAACCCAACTGCTATCCTTATCACAAAGACAAGCGTTTTGCATGAAAACATTCTAAACCATTAAACACATCTCCTTGGAATTTGATTTCGACATAATACAGAACAAACTCTTGGAAACACTTTTCCCAGCACTTTTATTACTATTTCATTTTTTTTAATATTCAAACCAACTGAGTGCTTACAGATGTTTGAAGGAGAGAGCAAAAGATTACGAAACGTAAACCACTGCGATTCTTCTAAAGCATAAACCAGGGTCCAAATGTCAACAGCATCAAAATAAACGCTGATGAATATGTTATAAGATCTCGACGCTTTCCCACGATTTCCAGACACGACATAGACCAGACTGTTTAGGTAGTGGGAAAAAAGGGTTCTTTTTCCCAGCAGCTGTCAGCACCCGTAAATTGGGCGTTGGTGGAAGGTTTTTTTGAAAAGTAGATAAAAACTGATACATTTTGAGATGTTTGTTTAGGTTACTAGGGTAAAGTTGGGTAAATAGTAGTAAGTTTATAGCTGAAGCGAATGCGTGCAGTATCTAACCCGGTCTCTGCTATAAGTTGATGGGAAATATTTTCCCTGTTTAAAAACACTAAACTTATTTTATTAATTTTTAAAAAGATTTTTGGTAATATTGAGGGAAAAAATATCTACATTTTTAGTTGAGACTCGTGTTTAATTACGCGGTTTCAGTTAATTTATATTGAGCAGAATTTTTATTTTCTTGGTTTAAACTTTAAAATCGATCAGCGTAAGGTAAAACTTTTTTACAGCCAGATCACGGCCGTCAGATACAATTTTTCCAGATTAGGCAATGGTACAGAATTAATGATTTAAAGAGTATTAAATAGTTTATAATAAAAACTAAATTGCTAATCAAATAAACTCTTAACTAACGCTGATACCTATTCCAGGATTTTACTTAAACTTTAATCCGAGTTCTTCAGACAAGCTATTTTTTATACATTACAATGATTAAAATTAAAAAGGACCGAGCACTATTACACAATTGGTTTTTAGGTAAAACTCTTTGGCAAATTTATTAGTCCTATGTACAATTTGTTAATAAGCCGCAAAAAAATATAAACTTATACGTTCTGCACATTAGAAATTTTGGATTATTAAGAAGTACAAAAACAAGCATTTTACCTGTCCCAAGCGGGACTGTATCGTAAATTTCTATGTGCTATCTTGAACTAAATATTTCATCTATTACAGAACACAATTATTTTAAAAAATAACTTACCACGACTGGAGAACCTTCCGCTGCATTTGAGAGCCATCATCACTGCAAACACTGCAAGAGATATGAAAGACAAACACAGCACCACGAGGATCACTTGGCTCCACATGCCTTCGATCTCGTCGAACTTCGGCTTGGACTGGATCTTCTGCTTCAGGAGCACATCCCCGGATTTCTGGAACACATATTCATTGTCTTCATCCCCTTCCATCTCGTGCCACTGGTGATTACTAGCACCATCCTTGATGGACTTTGCTATTTCTTTGAGGTCCACGCACATGGCGTCTTGGAATTCGATGCAGGGTGCCATCTCCAGGAATTTTTCCGGGCACACGCGGCATTCCTGGCACTTGTCCGTAAGGTGGTTGAACCATTCTTTTTCTTTGCAGAGTGAAGTGCCATGTGCCAATTGCTGGGACACGATCGCTAGGACCACGGCAGCTGAGAAGAACATAATGGCGAGTTTGAATAAAGTCTTGAGCAGTGTTCCCACGCGAAACAGGGTTAGATTCAAAGTCACAACAGCATCACCACATGGTGTTTAGGAATGTGCTGTGGAAGCAAGCGGAGTTGTTGCTAATTCCAGCCGAAAGAATGAATGAAGAAAATGAAAAACAGGAATCCTGAAAATCCCCCGCATGCGCCTCTGTGTTACTCATCGGTGTGACGTAGGGCCGACGGAACTTGGTGGCCAATCGCTGGAGAGTAGGGTTGCTGGAATGCTTTGCGAGTTGGAAAGTTGGCGACGGAAAAATAATCGCATGATAATTTTTTTTTCGCTTGAAAGAATAAAAAATATTTTTTTAATGGGGAATTTCTAAAATAAATACTTAATGTGCACTTAAGTTTTTTTAAGCTTATAATATATTGACAATAATACAACAATTTATTATTTTTGGAATATTGTGTAAGAATTTAAATTTTCAACTTGGTAAAATAATATTAATGTTGTTTTCAGGTGTGTATTTTTTTTATGATTTATATATTTGGACTATCAGGATCTTATTTCTAAAAGTTAATGCTTGAGTGATTATTTTCTGGGATAATATTAAACAAAATATTAATAAATTGAAATTTTACACGGGGCTCCAACTTTTTTTTAATAATAATTTTATTCAGCTTTCGAAAAAAAAAATCGTTACCAAGCATAAAATAGTTATTTCATATTTCATTACAAAGCATAGAATAGTTATATTAATTATTATGGCTTTAAACGGATTCCATTAAAATTCTGCAAGGTGAATATCGAGAAAAATTCTTTGCTGTAGGTCGATTTTCACAATATATACGTTGTAGATCTTCCAGTTTGAATGTTAGATACCACATCTAAATCATGAATGGAAAAATCAACAATACAATTACTATCAGGACCACTAACAAGGTATGAATGAAAGTGAATCACATGAGACCTAGCAGGTAGTAAACAAACTTGTTACAAATTCATTGACAAAAACACAATAGGTAGTTATCATTCAGAAGTTAATGTGTTCGACTGCACTATATCTACTCCACTAGTTGATTAAGGAAATTACAAATTAGTCACTAGAAATTGTCAAAAGTCAACTCGCCTAGACGAAAAGACGGGATATTCGAATATAATATCAGAAAGACGTACAAATGATGACATAAAGATTACGTTTCTTCAAAACCCTCAAATAAGAAGACTAAATAACCCCTAAACAATATCTTGGTGGTACCAAGAACGTTGATTTAATAATTGCATTTATATTTATTAAACACGAAAATACGTCATGACCCCCATCCTCTAAGAACGAATCATTTTTTCCGTCTAAGTGTTAAGTGACGTAACATCATTTCCAACAATTTTATATAAAAAAAAACCTCAAATTTTGACCTACTTTTAGCTTCCACACTACGTTTATAACGTAAAAAGTGGAAGGTTTTATAATCGTTCAGTCCGTCTGTCCGTCCGTCTGTCTGTCACCCACTTTCACAGAAAGAACCACAAGTCCCACAGACAAGTGGGATACGTCATTTTAAAGCAAAAAATCAGATTAGGCTACATTCCAAATTTCATTAAAAAATTTAAATTAGAAGTTTATTTAAAATTTAAATAACTAAATTTTTTTTATCTACATTGAAATAACATGCAAATTCTATTTTTATTCATATTTTCACTGTTGTCATCCACAAGTCCCACAGACAAGTGGGATATGTCATTTTGAAGCAAAAAATCAGATTAGGCTACATGCCAAATTTCATTAAAAAATTTAAACTAGAAGCTTATTTAAAATTTAAATAACTAAAAATTTAATCTACATTGAAATAACATGCAAATTCCATTTTTATTCAATATTTTCACTGTTGCCATTTCGTAAAACGTACGAGAAACTTTTGTTAAAATAAAAATACACTTTTGGAAAAAATATTTATTTATGTGATATAATTCGGTTTGGATTGTTGTATTATCACAATAGAGTTCTTTTAATGGTTCTATATATATGTATGTAGAAAGATGCATAGAGAATTCTAACTTAACATAAAAAAAATATGCTAAGTTTCGCTTTTATTTTTAAAGCATCAATTGTACAAATTATAAATTTTTTGAACTGTAAATTAATTTAACAAATTATAAATAAGTGAATTTTCGAAAGAAATGTAAATGGGAAATTGTGGCGACAAAATTTATTTATTAAAAAGATTACATCATTATTCTTCGAACTTCAAACAAATTTAGCAAACGATAAAGTCTAATTATTAAATCTGAGAAAGCAGATTAATGAAAATAGTTAATTTTGGCGTTTAAAAGTTTGAATTACAAATAGCTAAAGGCCCTGTTTTTATTAGAATTAAATCGCATTTGCCATTCGCAACAATCGCTCGAGAAACTTTAATTCTTTTAGACAATAAATTAAAATAAATTTATTTTTGCAACATCGATCAGTTTGAAATGACGTCAAATATATTTCACTACGGAATCCTTGTATGGTGATATGAAATGTTTTCATTCTATTTAAAAGCGAGGAATATGACATATTTATTCTTTAAATATAAATTAATTTTTGCAAACGATAAGTAATAATTATTGAATTTTCGAAATTAAATAAATGAAACTAGCCAAATTTAGCTTGTAAATGTTAAATATAGAATTAATGTTGTGTTTGGCGCGTTTTTTTCCTGTTAAACACAAATATGTGGAAGCGAGTTAAGTGACAGATTCTGTTACAAACCTACTTGTTTTATAAATACAACCTATTATCACCCGAATTTTTACGTAATGACCGTTCTACGAAATCTAACAGCTTTTTTTTCTTTGCAACGGGAGTGTCATGAAAATTATCAATTTCAAGTAGTTTGCGTTAAGCATTAACAATGTTTAGCTTTAATTTATTATTATTATTTTTGAATACTTTTTGGGATACAATTTATAAAGTTTACTTTACTTTGAAGAATAACAATTGGAAAGAATGTTAACTAAGGGTGTGATGCAGATGCACTTTACGATTTTCAGTTTCCACTCAATATTAGATATTCAATATGCTACTAAACTAAACTAAACTCCTCGGCGCAACAGCCCATTACTGGGCCAAGGCCTGCCGTGCCCATTTCAGCTTTCGTGACCTAGTGCTCTGGGGTCCTAGGCATATGTCCTGGTAAGGTGGTCAGCCTCACGTGGAACCCCCAGTGTTCAGTTACCAAGCATGCTTGGTACCCATTTTATCGACCCAGTCAAGGGATGAAAGGATGGGTCAACCCCGCCCAATCCGGGATGCGATCCCCGCACCTGTGACGTGGCAATGTGAAGCACTACCACTAAGCCACTGGGCCTCATTTAATATGCTATAATTCGGTTAAAGATTTGTATAAGAGGGCTCTTGCCTTCTTTGAAATCTAAAAAGTTCGATATTCTATGGCAGATATTCTGTGCGGCGATTTTCCCTTATTATGATGTCCTGTTGGTATTAGGAACTCGTTGGAGCCGTAGAGTGGTTGCAGACAGAATGACAGTCTGGCAAACGTTTCAATGTTTGAAAACCACTTTTTCAGAATCAGCACCCTCCAAAACGCGTAGAAAACACAAAATCTCCCCTCCAAATTTTCCATTTTAATGCTTTCATTACCTTATATTTCGTATTAAAATTTGGGGCTGGGGAGCCCAGTCGGTTAGGCATTCGCCTAGCATGCGGAAGGTCCCAGGTTCGGGTCCAGACATCGCCAAAATAACTGCCGACCTATAAACGGCCCGTGCAGCTAAAACTGTCCGACGAATAATACCCCGTGTGGCGGGAGTGCACGTTAAATATCCTTCAAAGTCCTATCGCTGCGTACGATGTCGCCCTTAACGGTTGCGTTGGGTGCCTACTCAGGTGTCGGCTCGTTACTTGAGTGTGGTTCTAAAATACGACGCCCGTCGCCAATAGCCCTCGTGTAGCTCTAGTGCGACGATAATTCAAACTAAACTAAACGTATTAAAATTCCCCCATTATGAAAATAGTGAGGCGGAAATAGTAAAAGCGATTTTCTTATTTTTTCAAATGCTCATCACTGTTTTAATTAGAAAAACTGTTCAGTTTTGTACATAGAAAGGAAAGGCTTTTTTCGAAAGAAAGGAAAGCAAAATATTTTACATGCAAATAAAGTATGAAGTCATTAAAATTTTTCTCAACATCTTTCTTGAATTTAAGGTATGGTTCAATGTTCATAAAGTGACAAGGTTACAATGTTACTGTTTTAGTATTTAATTAAATCAGTAACTATTTTATTATTATTTTTTATTTCCTCGTCTATTTTTCTCTTGATAATGTTCTTCGATCAACTAAATTTATTAATTAATAAATTGACTTCATTGATTATTATTTTAATTAAACAATGTGTTACCTTGTGAAAACTGGAAAAGCTGAGAAATTAAGATTAATAAAAATGTAATACGGAAATGCATTTCATTAATACCTGCAGTAATATTTAAAATTGTAATACATATAAGTTTTTCATTCAAGACAGAAAATTACAAAAAATGTTTGGAATTCTACTATTTTTTAACTATTTTCTCATTTTCACCACCTTCTCAGCGCTCCTGTTTCAGGTTCAAACCAAATGTCAAGACCAACTCTTTCGGCACAGGAAGCAAAACACATGATATCCTAATTAACGGAGACGGGCCAATACTTGCCCCGATTCGCCCTCTCATGTTGACGCTTCATCTCAACTTCACTAAATCCTGAACTAAATCAGATAGTCGCCAATGCAGCGATAGCTTGCCAAATAAAGAGACTGAATTTCCGAGAGAAAGTCGGGCGAAAAAAGAAAAAGTGTTTTGGGATGTGGGAAGTTTCGGAGGAAGTTTCAGATTCAACCATTGCCGGAAGCTATCTTTTATAGGTTTTGATATTGCGGTGTTTGGGTCACTTTTTTGTGGTTTTTGGTGTTTCCGAGATTTATAAGGTTTTGAGTCATACAATTCATATTGTAAAAATTCATTTGAACACAGAACATACATATTTAAATTTATCCTCCATTGACTTATGATTAAAATATAAATTTCAACATTCATAAAATTAATACATAAATTGGTATTAAATAATTCTTGGAATTATTTAAGAATCTCAATATATAATACAGACATTTTATGGCATTTTTGGAAATAGTACTCACAAATCATAATTAAAAAGTCCAATTGCCTAAAATTCTATGAAATATATTGCTAGTACATTGAAATAAAAACTAACCCAAAGCTTTCATAGAATAATTTGAAGTTTATTAAAGTTGTTACCCAGAAACGTCTACTTTTAAAAATTATCTTAGTTTATATATTTTAACCCATTTTTTTAGCAAATTATCCTACTTTATATTGCACGGTATGTTTCAAAATTAAGTTTTTAATTAGTGGTGACTATAATAAGAAAATATATTCTTTTTGTGCCACTTTTATAAAAATTAACCAAAGAATTGTTGCAAGAGAAATTAAAGTTTTAATGGTAAAATACACAAGTGTGCAACTAATTTGTTATTCGGATTGGTTCCACAGTTTTTTTATGTGGTACAACAACTGTGTGCCTCAGATACTGTTTCTCGGGAATTGCAGAAAAATAAAATGCATTTCCATAATACAACTTGAATAATTTTAGTTAACCTGTAAATTCATGGTTTTAATTTAACAAAGATGTACTTTTGAGGAACCTACAATTTTTAATCCCACATCAAAACCGGAAAAAAATCATTTTCAAAACTTAAAAAATATTGTTTTATGTTGAGATATTCCTTTCTGAGCAATTCCATGCGTGACGGAATGACATTTTGAACTGTAGAAATGAAGTAAAACAATTACCACAAAGCTATTTTCAAAGATTTTTTTTTCAGTTTATATATTACTGTTAATGATTAAAAGATTATAAAAAAAAGTTGAAATTTTTAAAAATAGTTATTTATGCAACAAGTGTGAAAAGTAAAACTTTTTAAAACTAGCGGATTTTATTTCACGAGCGAGACGAGCGAGTGAAATAATGACACGTGTTTTAAAAAGTTTACTTTTCACACGTGTTTCATACACTATTTTTTATAATTACGTGAAAAAAATCAAATCTCATTGGTTCAAAAATAATTCACGTGCTAATTTTTTTACGTAAAGAAGATCGGCATCGATAAATCTCTGGAACTACAAAAGGTAAACTAATTTTTTAGTTTAAAGTCAAACATTTGAACATGGATACTGATTCAAAAATAAAAAAAATAATAAAATTCACGCGCATAATATTTATAAATAAAGCAGATCAATAAATTTCTGGATTTTATGAAGATTATGAAATAGAAATTTTACTTGAAATGTTGGCATCTTATGAAAAGAGTGAAAAAAAGTACTTTTTTTCACTGCTTTTGGGTGAAAAAAAGTAATTTTGTATCACTGTTTCTAAAAAGTATAACTTTTCGCACGCGTCTGATATTAAAATTATAATGTAAAAATCGGATTTTTTTCACGCAATTATAAAAAGTATTTTATTATTATATTTTTGACTAACTTCTTTTTGTGTTACGGAATGGCATTTTTTCAACCACGACTGCATCCTGGTACTTAAAAATGGAAATTTTTGTGAATTAACAATACATTGAGTTTTTAAACTAATGCATATCTTAAATATGATATATAAGTTATGTAAATTATAATTTAGAGCAATCTACCTGTAACATGGTTTAAGTTATTAACTGTCATTTGACGTTACGGAATGACCGTTACGGAATGACTAAAAGTTTCATAAATTTTATATTAAATTAAAAGTGTGTAAAGTAATAAATTTAATTTTTTTATTATCTAGAATATTCTTAAGATATTAAATATTACATTACATACATTTATTCACATGTGAAAGGTTTATCAAACAATTATCGAGGTCTATTTCCAACTAGTTGAAATGAGGCTGAATTTTCTGAGAAAACAAAAATTTTTTTTTTCCCACAAGGCATCGATCTCCTTTTTCGGGAAATGTGAATGCATGTCCTTTATCGCCCTGCTATCTTAAACCATAATTTGAAAGCTTGGAATATATTTTTAAACCTAATTAGTAAATATTTAAAAAAAGTGACATTTCAAAAAGTTGACATTTTTATGAAATTGCCCTTCTACAGATCTAAGTTACATTTATAAAATTGTTAGGTCGCAAGTTTAAATGTTCAAGCTCGGTTCGCTTTACTTACGCACCTATTTTTATTACCATTTCCGGCCCCAACACATTTACTCAATTTATAATTTCCCAGGTAAGCAAAGAGGATGTAAAAGAATGATAAGAACCAAAATGGCATCTATCCCCATTATTTACAGTTTCCGAACGAATACAAAAGATAATAAATCCAACCTAAGTGGTTAAACCGCTCATTACATTTGACATGTTACATCTCAAACAATTACTGGGTGCATAAACCAACACAATCTTTTCCAATTATATGTATCATCTACATCCAATTTCCCAAATAGTTTCTACATTTTTGCAGTAATTGTATTTCGAAGCACACAAAAAGAATTTTTGACGAACGTTCGAAGTTCTTTATGATCTGGTTTCTATTGCATCTATTCGAGTATCAGATAAAATGGCCTCGGTCGCTTGACCAAGGTCAGAGAGAATTTCAGTTCCAGCTACGTTCTTTGTGGATAACTGATATTCGAAAAATGTTCGAAGGCCACTAAA
Organism: Oedothorax gibbosus; assembly: GCA_019343175.1. Taxonomy (NCBI): domain Eukaryota; kingdom Metazoa; phylum Arthropoda; class Arachnida; order Araneae; family Linyphiidae; genus Oedothorax; species Oedothorax gibbosus. Next base: position 31,780,868 of record CM033271.1, read on the forward strand.
TAGCCTTTCTGGAACGAATAAAATGCCAACTTTGTTTTGCCAGCAATGTAAAAACAACGCGTTTATTGTCACGGTGGTGCAGAATTATAAGAAAGTTGAGATTTTATCGCGAAAAGAAATTAAAGGTGGCGTTTAATTGCTTTTTAACGAATCTTTTGGAGGATGAACTTTATTTAATTGTTTACTACAATTGTTCTTTAATCTAGGCTGGTGTGAATGCTGGAGATGTAGAAAGGTTTTGTTGTATGATCAGGGCCGGATTGAAGAATATATACCGCCTATATAAGTTCACTTTCATTTGCTGCCCCTTCTGTAGTTCACTTTTGAATAAAACATTTGTTTTATACGTATAACAAGAGAGAGTTGATGAGTGTTTTCACTTTTTAAATATAAAGTTCATTTAGCTTAGATGATAATTAAAACTTTGATGGTTAACATAGTAATTTAAATAATTGCTTTTCAGTAAATTGCCGCTTTAGGATGCATTATGCAGCCTCGACTTTAGTAGTATTTAGAAATGCAGCTCTAGTCACAAGCAGAAAGAGATTCTACGAAATTTCTGAGAAAAATTTCAGTAAGAAAAAAAATATATATACATACGCCCATAGAAATATTGTTTAGCAAACTTTATTTGTTTTGTTTATTTATTTATGAATATATGATATTTTTTGTTTAGGAAGACATAAGTAGTATAATAACGAAATAAGAGTAGAATATACAATTACTTACGCTATGAGCTACGATAAATATTAAGAAAGAGAAAAGTGCTTACTAAGTAGTCTAACAAACGTATGAAAACTACAGATAAGGTTTCGTTTCAATGATCGTTTTGTCGTATACTAACAATCTTCAGGGCAAACTTCATTGATAATCAGCCTTCTCTTATCAGTAAACAAAATTTATCAGTTATATGCAATTTATCTTAAAATATATCAATAGTTTTCAGCTGAAGTAGTTTGCATAATAAAACTATAGTTTTTGCTGTAGCATGCGGTTTAATATGCTTTAATATGATTTGATAAGTGGTAAAGTCAACAATCGACGGTAAGGGAACCTGGGGGACCCTTGGCAATAATGGAAGGCTTGGCCCACCTTTAAATTTTAGTATTTAAAAATATTTTAGCATTTTTTCAATAGATGGTACTCAAAGCTACTGTTGTCAGCAAACATCCACCTTAGTTTCATTGAGCAAATTCTTAGCAGTGAGTAGAAAATAAAAAAAAAAGTTTTTCATCCCAAAAAGTAAACACTTTAACATAATTTGTAAGACTTTTTCAGACAAACCAATTGAATTAAATTTAAGTATGTGGTATTTTATGAATACTGTTATATTAAGGTTTTATTTAAGGTATAAAGTTTTTGCAATGAAGTCGGCTTCATATCACCATGTGAGATTCTTTACGAAATGGCTAGGTGGGGAGGCTTGGCCCATTCTACACTCTTAAAACAAACGAGCGGTTTTAACTCAGTCTGAGTTAATTTCCACTCCTTTCCGGTGCCGAAAATGCACTTTCCTATAGGAGTGAATTTCACTCTTTGTTTTTAAGAGTGTATGTAAGAGAGGGTTGCCCACTGGACCAAGGTCCCCTAAGTTAACTAGTTATGAAAATCTATAAATAATTTTTATAATAAGGTATGATAATAACTTTGTGAAGGTAATAGATTGATTATCAATATTTGTACTTGTTTAGAATAAACCAAAACCTAAAAAAAACTAACTTATGTCATCAATTACCAAATATCAAACTTTTTCTGCAAACACACTAAATTATTACTTCAAATATAATAACACTCCAGATTAATATAAAAAGTAGGTTTGTAACAGAATCTGTCACTCAGCCCGCTTCCACACAACATTTGTGTTCAACTGTAAAAAAAGACGCCAAACACAATATTAATTCTATTATAAACATTTACACGCTAAACTTGGCTAGTTTCATTTATTTTATTTCGAAATTCAATAATAATTTCTTCCGTGGCAGTCCACTCAGCCGAATGGAGACTCAGCCGAAACCGCAAAAAGTAGCCAACTTGGTGATAAAGTGTGGTTGTGCTTGGCGAAGACATCATTATGACAGCCGCTCTCTTCAGTAAAATTCTCAGCCCCTTAGTGAAAAGCTGTCAGCTATCTTCGGAGGGGCCGTATATGTTGGGTGTTTATATGTATGCGGTTTGTTTTCTTAAGCACAATTGCTATTTTAGAGCGATAAACCAGTCAAATCGTTAGCCATCTTGAAGTTGCAGGATAACGAAAGAAAAATCTATGTTGAAAACATTATCGCCATAATGGTGAATATGTTGCCATTAAATTTGGCGAGATTTTGCGGATTAGGGCGTTCGGTTGAGTTTCATTCGGCTGAGTGGACTGTAACCATTTCTTCAATATATATTATCGTTTGCAAAAATTAATTTATATTTCAAAGAATAAATATTTAATATTCCTCTCTTTTAAATAGAACCGAAACATTTCATATCAACATACAAAGAATCTCTTAGTGAAATATATTTGACGTCATTTCAAACTGATTGATGTCGCAAAATTAAATGTCTTAATTTATTATATAAAAGAATTAAAGTTTCTCGAGTGATTGTTGCGAATGGCAATGGTTATTTAATTATAATAAAAATGGCTTCTTATGCTTTTTAATGAGAATTAAATTTTGTAGTTTTTTAAATAATTAAAGTACTTCGAATTCGAATTTTTTCTGAGATTTTCAATATCTTCTCATTTCGATGCGCTGAATTTTTTTACGTATCCCACTTGAATGTAGCTTTTGTAGTTTGGGCTATAAAAGTGGGTGACGGACAGACGGACTGAACGATTATAATACCTTCCACTTTGTGCGTTAGCTAAAAATTGTATAATTTGCTTTATTAATTTAACGAATTTGTAACATAAAATTTCTTATGTAGTATATGTAAATGTGTATATTTTTCGTTTAAATTGCAATAAAAATTTTATAGAACTGTTAGTTTTCATTGTGTGATTTATTTAATACAGATATTTGCCTCGTTCTCAATTACCCACTGTAAACATTTTTTACATAATTTATATACTTTTTAGACTTTTAGTAAAACAAAACAAGTAGATTTGTTACAGAATCTGTCACTTAAACCGCTTCCACACAGTATTTGTGCTCAACAAAAAAACGCACTATATTTATACACCTCTGAAAGAAATTTGCCAAACAGGGCCTTTAGCTTATAATTTATTTCTAATTCAAACTTTTAAACGCCAAAATTAACTATTTTCATTAATCTTCTTTCGCAAACTAATAATTACTCATTATCGTTTGCGAAATTTGTTTGAAATTTAGTAAAATTGATGCTTTAAAATTAAAAGCGAACTTTTGCTTATTTTTTCTTCAAAGTTAGAATTCTCTATGCATCCTTCCTCATACATATATAATGGACCGTCAAAAGAACTCTATAGTGATATTACAACAATCCAAACTAAATTATATTACATAAATAAATATTCTTTCAAGAGTTTTATTTTTATTTTAAATAAAGTTCCTCGTACGTTTGACGAAATGGCAACAGTGAAAATATTGACTAAAAATGGAATATGCATGTTATTTCAATGTGGATTAAATTTTTAGTTATTTAAATATTAAATATACTTTTAATTTAAATTTTGTAATGAAATTTGGGATGTAGCCTAACCTGATTTTTTGCTTCAAAATGACGTATCCCACTTGTTTGTGCGACTTGCGGTTCGTTCTGTGAAAGTGGGTGACAGACAGACGGAACTATTATAATACCTTTCACTTTTAGCTTCCACACTACGTTTATAACGTAAACAAGTAGGTTTGTAACAGAATCTGTCACTTAACTCGCTTCCACATATTTGTGTTTAACAGGAAAAAACGCGCCAAACACATTAATATCTATATTTAACATTTACAAGCTAAATTTGGCTAGTTTCATTTATTTTATTTCGAAAATTCAATAATTATTACTTATCGTTTGCAAAAATCAATTTATATTTTAAAGAATAAATATGTCATATTCCTCGCTTTTAAATAGAATGAAAACATTTCATATCACCATACAAGGATTCCGTAGTGAAATATATTTGACGTCATTTCAAACTGATCGATGTTGCAAAAATAAATTTATTTTAATTTATTGTCTAAAAGAATTAAAGTTTCTCGAGCGATTGTTGCGAATGGCAAATGTGATTTAATTCTAATAAAAACAGGGCCTTTAGCTATTTGTAATTCAAACTTTTAAACGCCAAAATTAACTATTTTCATTAATCTTTTTTCTCAGATTTAATAATTAGACTTTATCGTTTGCTAAATTTGTTTGAAGTTCGAAGAATAATGATGTAATCTTTTTAATAAATATTTTTGTCGCCACAATTTCCCATTTGCATTTCTTTCGAAAATTCACTTATTTATAATTTGTTAAATTAATTTACAGTTCAAAAAATTTATAATTTGTACAATTGATGCTTTAAAAATAAAAGCGAAACTTAGCATATTTTTTTTTATGTTAAGTTAGAATTCTCTATGCATCTTTCTACACACATATATATAGAACCATTAAAAGAACTCTATTGTGATAATACAACAATCCAAACCGAATTATATCACATAAATAAATATTTTTTCAAAAGTGTATTTTTATTTTAACAAAAGTTTCTCGTACGTTTAACGAAATGGCAACAGTGAAAATATTGAATAAAAATGGAATTTGCATGTTATTTCAATGTAGATTAAATTTTTAGTTATTTAAATTTTAAATAAGCTTCTAGTTTAAATTTTTTAATGAAATTTGGCATGTAGCCTAATCTGATTTTTTGCTTCAAAATGACGTATCCCACTTGTCTGTGGGACTTGTGGATGACAACAGTGAAAATATGAATAAAAATAGAATTTGCATGTTATTTCAATGTAGATAAAAAAAATTTAGTTATTTAAATTTTAAATAAACTTCTAATTTAAATTTTTTAATGAAATTTGGAATGTAGCCTAATCTGATTTTTTGCTTTAAAATGACGTATCCCACTTGTGGGACTTGTGGTTGTTTCTGTGAAAGTGGGTGACGGACAGACAGACGGACGGACAGACAGACAGACGGACTGAACGATTATAAAACCTTCCACTTTTTACGTTATAAACGTAGTGTGGAAGCTAATATATTATATGATTTTTTTTCTGTGTGTGTGTGTGGGGGGGGGGGGGGGGGGCACTGAGCGAATGAACGAGTGAGTAGCTTTGAAAGTGCGCTTTGGTTTTGATTTTTTCCAATTTGTACCGTACTAAGGCAGTTATATCTTGTGTATTTTAATGTGTGTACAAACTAACTGAAATATATTTAACATAAATAAAAAAAAATTACTTGATATGGACAATTTTAGAATTTTTAATACAGATAATACTATAAAAATGTATTACTCTAAATATTAATTATGGTAAACATGATTTTTAAATTATTCCAGAGTGTAGAAATTATAATATATTTTTTTTTAATATTTAATGCTTACAAAAATAATTCTAAATATTTATTATTGTGCACTTCAAATTTATGCATTTTTGTATGGGCCAAGCCTCCCTTACCATGGGCCAAGCCTGCCTTATAAAGGGAGGCCTTGCCCAGGTGTCTATGTTTAAAAAAACCATGAATTTATAAAAGAAAAAATATATTATTTATATTATACCATTATATCCTTGTTGCCAATAAAATTTCCTTTAATATGAGCTATCATATGAATTGTTTAGTGTAAAAATAATTTTTTTTAAAATAAAATTCTGAAACTATGAAAATAACCAGAAAAAAATGGACGTTAATTTTCGTTAACAGCTTCATCTATCATGTTTTTTTTTTCAGAAATAGCCATGATTCAAAATTTTCTTGTAACCCTATGGGCATGTTTCACTTCGTGAATGGCAACAGCTAAAGAGGTTCTGTTTTCATTTTTTGTCTTTAATTACTTTTGTTTTGGTATTCGAAAATGAGTTTTCTAAGAATATTTTACTTATTAATTTTTTAAAATGCCAACTTCTTGCTGTGCTGTTGATTGTTCAAATCATTTGTTAAAGAAAGCTTGCATAGAAAGAAAAGATTTTTTTCACCTATGAAGGTTATTTTGAGAGTGAAGCCGAAACAACCAATTTTTATTGTATGGAGCTAATTATATATTAACCTTTAACCCGGCAAGACGCAAACTTCGCTTGCGTCCTGCCGGGCTAAAGGTTAACAGTCGCAAACGGAGAACCCCAAAGATTTTTTTAGAACTAGTATCCACCTGTACAAATGTACTAGGTATTATCCAAATATAGAACAAGTTTTTGATATTTATATAAAGCATATTTTTAAAAAAAATATTTTATATAAAGCAATTATATAACATATTAAATGAAGGAATGCTATACTTCAAGCCTTCAAGGGTGAGGAGCTTGCTGGGTCATATTCAGATGGAAAACAAACATTAATTTTTGTATTTGAAATTGATATAAAAAAAAAGTGTAATTTTTCATATTAACAAACACTTCCTAAAACCTTAAAATCATAATTGAGTTGTACAAGTGTAGAAGCATTCACGGCAGCGGTGCATCGTGCATGCAATATGGCGCAAGCCTTCAAGGAAATAGAGCTCTCTGGGTTTAGTCAGATTTAAAACAACGTTATGGTTTAGTTTTTTCTATACATTTATGATGGTTCCATTTTGTAGCATTATAAATGGAAGTAAAAAGGAGAAAACTAAATAAACAACTATATCTCCACAACCCCCATGTACGTTTCCGAAGACGATCCATGTGTAATTTTAACGTTTTCCGATCAATAGTACACGAGTCCACCGTTTAATTGTAGAATTTTATCCATGTATGCTTTCTTTAAAGCAAAATGACGATAAAACATCTTAAAAACCTAAATATAGCATCTGCTGCCTCTGAGGACGAAACTCAATTTTGCCCAAAGTTGTTGTGCCCATACGTCACTAGCAATAAACATATTTGAAAATAATTTACGCGTAAGTGTCATGAACTGAAGTGAGTTAAACTTTTGTTTTGGATTTGGTTTTCAGCTGGTTTTCAGACTTCAGTGGTGTTTTTAAAATCAAATTTTAATGAAATCTGTGCTTGAAGTTTTACATTTTTAGAAAGAACAATGAACAGTATTATTTTTGCTTTATTAAAACCCAACTTAGCATTTACTACGTGCAAAAGGTTATTTGCTACTGCTAAGTTTCATACACCACGAGCCGAACCTGACGCACACGCATTTAAGAAACACAAAAAACATAAGAAATTTCCACTTTACGAAGGTAAACCTCTACAATTGGCACCTAAAGTTCAGGAATTACCTAAACAGAAATTTGACTACTTTTTAGTTCTTGATTTTGAAGCTACATGCGATTCACCTGTAAATTTAGACCCTCAGGTACAAAACATAGAATTATTCGTTATTTTAAGAAAAAAACATCAACATTATTAATAATTAAAATCTATGCATTGTTTTTTATGCAGGAAATAATCGAGTTTCCTGTTTTGAAAATTAATGGAGCAACTCTAGAAAGAGAATCCAAGTTTCACTCTTATGTGAAACCAGTAGTAAATCCAGAACTCACTGACTTTTGCACAGAGGTAATTTATTTATTACCTACATCTAATCTTTAGAAGTATTTATTTCGTTGTGGTTGTCTAACCTAGTTTGAGAAAATATTACCTACTGAATCCACCTGTTTAAATCTGTGTCTTTCTATTCCTCTCCTATGTTTTAGTTAACGATTTAATTCTCAGTAAAGTCTGGTAAAATTATCCATGTTAATTTCTGCAGTGCGTGCTTAATTTGTGGTTTGTTTAAAGTTAAATTGATATCTTTGATGTGGTCAAAGGATACCTGAAAATTGTTTACAAGGTTTGGGAACAGCTATGATATAATGGCTGGTCTCGCTTTCCTGATTTGCGTTATGTTGCTAAGCAACAAAATTTCCAAATGTGGTATACATTTCATTTCAGATTTCATATAACTTAATAGGTTTAGCAATCCTACGTTAAATGTTCAAGCTTGCCAAAAGTCGCCAATGAACAGACCGGCCATTGTATCATAGCTTTACCAACATCTGTCCTTTTAAAGGCAATCACAGCCTATCTCTCCATTATTACTTAAACGTATGTCCTCGGCCTGCTCAATATGAAATGCTTTAGTAAATTTTAGTTAAAACTTCAACCTTAAGAATAAATTTTCTACAATAATCAGTTTTAGCTTCCACACTACGTTTATAACGTAAAGAGTGGAAGGTATTTTAATCGATCAGTCCGTCACCCACTTTCATAGCCCATTCTACAAATGCTAAGGACAAGTATGATACGTCAAAAAATTCATCGCATTGAAATTAGAATTACATTGAACATTTTAGAAAAGAATTCGAATTCGAAGTACTTCAATTATTTAAAAAACTACAAAATTGAATACTCATTCAAAAAGCATAGGAAGCCATTTTTATTAGAATTTAATCACCATTGCCATTCGCAACAATCACTCGAGAAACTTTAATTCTTTTAGACAATAAATTAAAATAAATTTATTTTTGCGACATCAATCAGTTTGAAATCACGTCAAATATATTTCACTACGAGATTCTTTGTACGTTGATATTAAACGTTTTCATTCTATTTGAAAGCGAGGAATACAGTAAACTCCCGTTTATCCGGAATGCTAGGGAAATCGACTCTTCCGGATAATCGAATTTTCCGGTTAATCGGAAGTCGCCAAATAGGGTTACCAAAAATGCCGATTTTTTCGGAAAATACGAGATAATGGCTGCATCTTATATGCAAATAGGCGATGTTGCATTTATATTAATATATAATAGACTACAATATTTTGATTAAAAAATATTAATGTATTTATTAATTAAGAAAAAAATCAATCGTTACTTTCAAATGCTAAAAATCTAAATACATAAATCGTCCAACCCATGGTCTAAAACCAGTAGGATAATTTAAAATGTAAACCAAAAACACTTTTTGCGCCAAATGTTGTCACCAAACGAAATGTTTTCTTGGAAAAAAAAAATCTGAAAAGTTTTTGGCGAGAAATCGCAATTTTGGCGAAAAATATTCAATTTTATCGCTAAATTCCGTCGCCAAATCGGAATTTGAAAATTTCCGGATATTTGAGCTTTCCGGTTAATCGAGAGCCGGATAAACGGGCTTTTACTGTATTACATATTTATTCTTTGAAATATAAATTAATTTTTGCAAACGATAAGTAATAATTATGGAATTTTTGCAATAAATTAAATGAAACTAGCCAAATTTAGCATGTAAATGTTTAATATAGAATATCAATGCTGTGTTTGGCTCCTTCTTACCTGTTAAACACAACTGTTGTGTGGAAGCTGCTTAAGTGACAGATTCTGTTACAATCCTACTTGTTTAACATCCAAATTCATTCATGATGTCATTTGTTTTTAATGTACAAATTAGTGCAGTGTCGCTTAAGTTAAACGTATTCACATTTCTGCAATATTCTCTGATACTTTTCCCTAAGCTTCATCAAGTTAGTTAAAAAAAATTCTGAATATTTAAAAAAAATTAAAATTGAAGTTTTTATAAGATGCTTTTTTAAAAAAAGTATTGATGTACTTTTGTAGCTGACTGGTATAATCCAAGGAGTGGTTGATAACAGTCCTGAATTTCCAGAAGTTTTCAAGGTATGTTTTTATCATTCACAATTGAACATTCTTTTCTTAGTTATTTAAATTTGATTTATAATTGTAATAGTGAAATTTTGATTTTAAATTATTATTTTCATTTATTTCAGAACTTGTTTTAACCCATTAACAACAAATTTGTGAATACCATTAACACCTTTATTTGCGAATAACAACATTAACTTTATTTTAAAGTTTTTTTAATATATATTTTTTGTTTAACTTAATTTGTCCTACATGAAATGTTCAGGACTATAGTCTTCATTTGTCTTATATTTTCTTTACATAGATAAACTTAAGCAAATTTACATAGGCAATAAAGCATTAATGGTTTAAATACTGTTGTCATAGGTTTCTTTAAATTAGTGTTTACACACCTACTATTCATCTAAAATTTCTATACACTCTTGTTAGATGTAATTCATTGAGTATTTTTCCTCTTTAGAATTTCCAAACTTGGATGAAGGAAGAGCAAATTCTTGATACTGGTGCACAGTTTGCATTTGTTACGTGTGGTGACCCTGATTTAGATTATCTGTAAGTTTATTTGATGTTGCAGTGATAATGTTTTTAAAAGCATATTGTGCATTTGCTTTAATTCACTAATTCACCATAGTTTATCTATAAAATTCTATAGTACATTCAAACCTGGCTATGGTTGAATGGATTACAAGGCCAGCTTGTTTATAATACGATAAAAGTACAGTCAAACCCCGTTAACACGAACTCAAAAGGAATTTTTTTTACATTGAACCAATGAATAGCTTAAAAAATATTGTCTTAAAAAATTATTCTAATTTTTTAATGCAATACACTGATAAAACATTTATTAAAATCCTTGAAATGGTGCTTTTAGTTACACCATATTTAAAAGCAATTTTAGCTGTAAAAAAACATTTGTCATCAATATTATTGAAATTCTTTGTTTCGTCTTTATAGAAATAGACTGTCGCTTTTGATTAATTTTGAATGAAAATTAATAAGTTTAAATGTGAACCACTTCTAATTTTATATGTTCTTTGACTTCTGTAGAGGAATACATCCACTTTTCATGGTGTATCATATGGATCATCCTACACTAGGCCGCCTCATTCATTCCTCGTTTCTAAGAAGTAGAAGATAATTTATTTTTATAATATTCGTTGTAGTTTTAAGTTTTTTTTTCTTTCATTTGTTCTTCGAAACTTTGAATTACTAAGAAAATAAAGTCAAATCCTGATTTTTGTTGTTGTTCATGCTAAGCTGGATTTCGCCTAAAGCGATTTTTTAAGCATTAGCTCAGAGCTTTATAGGCCGGGAAATGCTTTCAATTTATCTGCAGCGAAAGTTCATATTAAGCGAGTTCGTGTTAACGAGGTTCGACTGTATAATAAGTGAAGCTGCTCACAGACCTTGATGTAATAATTATATATTTTTCTTATAATTTAACATTGCAAATTAGCATGTCATTTGTAGATGTTATATACAAATATAGGTTAAGGAGTTAAAAAATATATATGAAAATAATTTCTCTGTTTTAGTTAAGTTGTCACTAAAATTATTTTTTGCTAATATCAGCTTTACACTTTTGTAAGTTGAGCGTTGTATACTTCTGGTGTTTGATGGCTTGGTTAAAAAGCAAAATAACAGCCAGCTTGAGTGTAATTTTATTATCCTTTGCTGATTTTCAGGACTTATAACATAAACAATTCTTATAGTATCACTTATTAATTATACTATTAAAATTACAGTCCCTTAAACAACCCTAAAACTGAGTTTAACTGAATTTTTTAAAGCCTTTCATTGAACTTAAATTGCATATATTTTAATAATAGTTAACAAAGAAAGGGATATTAAAAGCAAATTAATTTGACTGTTAATACTGTTTTGTGCAATACATTATAGCTTCAACCTTTTACTTGTTTAATGTTAGTTTTTTGTATCATAATTTATAGATATCTTATATTTATACAGAAATTTTTATTTTATACCACTTTTAGTCTCCCACTTCAGTGTCAAGTATCTGAAATTTCTGTTCCAGACTACATGAAACAGTGGATAAATATCAAAAGAGTAAGCTCACATTTGCACACATGACATTGTTTTAAACAATAAATTACAGTTCTTTTGCTAGTTTAAAACATTGCTATTCCATTCGGATTTAAACGTTTTAGTGCATATTTTCTCAACTCGTAATTCAGAATCTTTAGATACTGGTTATTAAGTACTTATTTGGTTAGATTTCAATATTATCAAATCCTATTATCAATTCCTTCAGGTATATTTTGGCAATTAATAGTTAATGGACAAGAGCAATTACATAACTGAAAATGAATTAGGTAGGTTTGAATTGTCGTTTAATTAATTAGCTACCCGAGGGCTATTAGAGACGGGCGTCGTAATTTAAAACCACAGTCAAGTGACGAGCCGACACCTGAGTAGGCACCCAACGCAACCATTAAGGGCGACATCGTACGCAGCGTTGAGACTTTGGAGCATATTTAAAGTGCACTCCCTCACGGGGTATTATTCGTGGGACAATTTTGGGCTGCACAGGCCGTTTGTAGGTCGGCATTTATTTTTGGCGATGCCCGGACCCGAACCTGGGACCTTTCGCATGCAAGGCGTACGCCTAACCGACTGGGCTCCCCAGCCCCCAAAAATGAATTAGATGGGATGTACAAACTTTAAACTGAAGAAAGGTGTTTGTATTGCCAATATTTGAAATTTTTTAAATGAAATTTATTACTGTTCTGTAATAATAAATTAAAAGTGAAATAGAAAAATATAGCCAGAAACAAATGGTTTAGAAGAAAATAAACATACCTTGTTTTTTTTTTTTAGTCTAACTCTTTTATCAAGTTGATTAAAAAGTACTTGTTATCATGCAAATAAATATTATTATTGTAAAGAAGTGTTTCAATTAGTCATTTTCTGTTTGATTATGTATACATGTTTTTTTATAATTAAAATTTAATGACAGTAGACTGTTGTGCATTTATATATTTGCTCATGATCAGAAGTTTTTGTAGGTGTATTGACGGATAATTTGTTACGCATTTCAGAGTTTCTGTGAAATAAGACCTTACACTTGGCCTGATAATTTATCTGCTATGCTTAAGTACTGTGAGTTGGAACATATAGGTGACCTACACTCTGGCGTTGGTGAGTACATTAAAAAAATATAAATGAAGTAAATATTTTTTATTTGTTTTTGGAAAGAAGTTGGATGCAAGAACTTTTTCAATTGACCAAAATTGGTTTATTACACTATTTAATTTATTAATCTTAAATATAGTTAGGTTATTGTTGCACTATTTGAATTGGTGTAAATAGGCTTGAAAACTTAAAAAAATATCTCATTCAATTTCTAATTTACATTAATTTTTCTACAATTACAAAAATTATACTATGTTTATTTTTATAGATTTGAACCCAAGCAATTATTATTGTATAAATATTTGATTAACTTAGCCATTCTAGATATTATATTTATGCCTTTGTTTGTACTTTCTAGTTAAAACTGTAATCATATATACTATTTTGTGTCAGTTGTGATGTGCTTATGTCTCCTTAATCATTCAAAATAATCTAATCTTCGAAATATGCTGATTTAATCTGTCAAGGATCTGGAAATACCTGGTTTAACTAAGAGACATCCCAAAACTATAAAATAAATCCTTCCATTTTGTTACATGGAATTCTATTTTTCTTTGGCGAATTACTGATTACTGAAATGTAACAGAACATTTTCTTCCATGTTTGTACTATATATAACCATACAAGAAAAAGTGTGCTTAATAACTCAATAAAAAATATCTATTTTAAGTTTACAGAGCCATATAATGCAACAACTTTTGTCTTGTTATTTGTTAGTCTTTGTTTTGAATTAAACGGATTCCCAAAGCTATTTTTCAGTAGCCATAATTCTGCATCAGGACAATATGAGTCTTAATAGTTGATCTTAAAAAGTGTTCTAAATGTTTATTAAGGTATTTTTGCAGTGTAAAAATGCATTTTCACAGAAATCTTTAAGTCATTTGACTTCAGATCGATTTTTATCACATCCAAAGTAATCTTTATCTATTAGCATATTGATTAATTTTCTTCTTAACAGTACTAATTTTAATCTAACTGTTCTTTCCAGATGATGCTATAAATATTGCAAGGGTGTTGAGAGACCTGGCTGAACGAGGTCACGTGTTCACTCATAATGGGTGGAAGAAAACTTAAATATAAAAGAAAATGTATTTATTTTAAATAATCTAGTTTGTATTTGTTTTCTTTCATTAAATTTGTTGTAAATGTTGGTACCATTATATTTTTTAGTTACTTGTGACTAAAAATAACAATTTAAAATTCTAAGCTCTTTTATTTGTTACATCTTTAACATTATTCTTGTCAAGCTCCTACATTTTCTTTATGAAAAAAAAATCTGTATTCTCAGCCACCATAGTGGTTTTACGATGACACCTAAAGTTTTGATCATTGGTAGTAAAACATGACAGTAAGAGCCGATAGCAATTACGAATAATTTTTTGTAATTAATATGGACTGAACATATTTTAAAACACAGTATATTTATTTGTGCATAAGAAATAACCTCCTATAAATACAAAATATTAAATGCCTTTTTATATGATACCTTACATGCTCCATAATGACTTTCAATTAGTTGCATTGTTGATTAAAATCGCCACATTAACAACAAAGTTATTAAAGAAGTTCTTTGTAATTTTTAAACCAGTCAAGTGACAAGGCTGACACTTGACATGTGTAATGAGGTATACCTAATGTGCAACAGATCATTTATATCTAAGGTTTTTGTTACAACGGAAAGCAAAGTTGTCTTACTAATTTTATGCCTTTCAGGTTTGTTGGCTTACTTGACATGTTAATAAAGTTTTTTCTTGTGTTAGGGTGGCTGCAGTCATCTACATTTCTGTCTACAAAAAAAAAAAAGATTGTGGAGATGTGGGTCATTCTCAAAAAATGTTACAATTGGTGTGCCCCAGGTTTGATTGCTTGTAAAAATTTTAATTTTATTGTTACGTAATTTTCACACACTTTAAAGTAGTTATACCAATATTTTAAAAATATTTTAAAATAAAAGTTAGAGATTTCCTTTAAAAAAGCATGGTTGGTAAAATTCGCATGTCCCATGTCAAAAACCTGATTTTCTGTTCCAATAATTACCACAGGTCACCCTATATGGTCAGCGTTTCGACCTTGCTATAATTGGGTTTACTATCAACAAAGCTAATAACAAGTATATATCGTTAAATATTACATCGCCAATACACTTAAAATTTTTCAACCAAGCAAACGATAGCTAGTTGTTATAAGGAATCATTTTCATTTTATCAATTTAAAATATTTTCAAATACTAATTTTTTTATATATATAAAATTACATAATTTAATTAATTTTTTCAAAATTTATCATAATTATCATAATTTTTTTTATAAAATATATAAAAACACAATGTTAATACTTATAAAAGCACAAATAACCTTAACTGAAAATAAAACCTTTATTCTGTGGAATTTAGACAATGATCAAAATATATATACAGAATCCGGCGAATAATGTCAACTGCAAGGTATTATGCACATTTAGTATTTAATCTTTCACATCTATTAATAATATCTCTTCAAGATTTTGACAGTCTTTTGAAATACATCCACAATCTGTTATTTTATTGGATAGATAAATACACGAAAAGTGGTTAGATGAATGAGCCATATTCAGGGAAGTTTTGCTCCTCTAATTGCTTTGCTCCTCTGTATTGCTTCAAGAGTTGGTGTTTTCGCGAGCCACTATCTTGGGAGATAATCTAGATGGTAAGATTCATCCAAGAATCAGTATTTTTATGAGTCAGCAACTTGGCAGCCTTACGTAAATGGAAAGTTGCTTCATAAGTTGGTGTTTTCATGAGCCACTATCTTGGAGATACATTTAGATGGCAAGATTCATCCAAGAGATGGTATTGTTATGTCGTTACCTTGGTAATTTATCGAGATGGGAAGATTCATCCAAGATTGCGTTTTTTCATGAGTCGTTGAGAGCTTCATATTGATGGCAAAATTGCTCCAGTAAATGCATTTCGGATATGAGTGTAATATGTGGGAGCTTCATTGGGATGGAAACCTTCCTCCTGTTAGTTAAAATGGATGATATTTGTTTGAAGCCCAAAGTGACGTCGGTGGCGAGTCAATGTCAGGACTGCCCAAACAACGCGATCACTCCCTCGTTATTCGGCTAAGGAAAAAGTACCCCGACATTAGAAACAGCCCTGATACCGATCCGCCAACTGACACCGCTCTCGGCAACGAAAGATCTGTCTGAAAAATCTGGTTAGACCCTCAGGTGTAAAAAGGTGTTTCGAATCACTATCTTGATAGCCTTATATAGATGGAAAGTTGCTTCAAGAGTTGATATTTTCATGAGTCATTATCATGGGAGGTAATCTAGATGGTAAGATTCATCCAAGTTTTGGTATTTGTATGAGTCATTATCTTGGGGATATATCTCGATGGGTAAGATTCATCCAAGACACTTGTTATTTTTATAGGTCGTTATCTTGGGAGTTCATCTAAGTGGCAATTTTCTTCCAAGAGTTAAAATTGTATCGAGTCATTTTCTTGGGGATATATCTAGGTGGTGAGATTCATCCAAGGGATGGTATTCGTTATGGGTCGTTGGGAGCTTTATATTGATGGTAAGATTGATCCACCAATTAGATTTCGGATACGAGTCCAATATGGGGGAACTTCATTGGGATGGAAAGCTTGCTCCAGGTAGTTAAAATGTATGATATTTTTTACGATGGTGTTACCGTTGCCGAGACTTAATTATTAATTCTATGGATTGCTGTTGTTAAAACCTTTAAAAGAAAAATAAGTCTTTTTGATAATGTTATAGGGTCCTTTTGATGTTATGGTTCTTTGGATGTTAAGAAGGCCCTTTCTTTTAGAAATTATTTCAAATCAGCAAAGTGGGCCGGTCTTCCCTCCGGCTTTAAGACTTGGCTATTGTTCTTTGTTTCTTTAAATATATTTAAGTCTCCTTTGCCCTCGTTGTCGGTGAGGATATCTTTGGTGGAATATTTCATTTGCGTCTCCACTTGGTCTAATAATGTGTTCATCACTTGTATGATATCGCAATCGATGAAGGTTGTTATAACTTCCGAATCATTACTGATGTTTTGGACGGAAGTTGGTGTAGAAGTGACGAAGACTTCGTGTACCGACTCTTCAAGTTCCGAGTCCAATCGTATTCCAAGAGACATCTCGACCGATCTTTCGGTCCATGAAGATGACTCTTCCTCAAGTTCTTCGCGAACTCGTGTGTTGATTCGGAACTTGTCTCCTCATCAGATTGATGTAGTTCTTGCATGTAGGTGGTCAGGAGGATGCAGTTGTTATTCCAGTCAACTCTGTGAAACAATCAGTTTGGTTGTCACACTGTGTTTCTTGACGTACTATTGAGGACAGAGAACTTGATGGATACTCTTCTTCAGAACTTTGTCCATGAAGAGGACCTTTCCTCAAGTTCTTCATTTCCGATCTCGGGTGTTACTTCGGAACTTGTCTCGTCATCACATTGATGTTTTTCTTGTGATGGATTCCCTTCCTCGGAATCTTCTATCAATGATACGGCCACTTTTTCGTATTCCCCATGCCTGAACTCCTTTATTTCTTTGAAACTTGTTTCTTCAATAGTTTCGTGATTGTTCTGTAGTTGTTCATTACTGAAATCTTCGTTCTCTCCGGATTCCGACTGATAACTCTATAAAAAAAGTTTACAATTTTAAACAGTGAGGCAACAACTAAAAGATATAGAGAAGTGTCCTAGGTTATCAAGTGATCAATGGTATCTAGTAGTCAATGATAACAAGATATCAGTGATAACTAGTCATTTTTTGGTGGTTAAATAAAGGGGTAAGAAAAACAATGCCAGACTAAAAATATTCTAATAGCCATTCCTTTCAAATGTTGAAAACTCCTCACTAAGTAACTTATTCTTCACTTAAAATTAGTCTGCAACTGTATTCAAAGTTGAGTTTTTCTTTAAACTTCATATATGTTGAGTTTAAAAAACATTCTTACAGGAACTACCGCAGAGTAAAATCACCTTCACATTTATATTTTAGCTTAGGGTTCTTTTTAGAGACTACGAATCGCACAAAGGTAATGGCTCCTAACGCTGGATTTTTATTATAGCAGGTACATTAGACAGTGTTTCACACATCGCGCAACGCTCAGTACATACGAGATAGACAGAGCTTATAAAATTAATACTTTCGGTCAATATGTGCTAAAATGTGTGACCCATCAATTGGCCCAAATACTAGAGGTAACAATACTGCAGTTGAGCTACAATAGTTTTTTTTTTAATATCTTGAGCTTTTACCCGTTAATAGGATATGCTGATTTTAATTAGTAGTCGGATTTACAACCTTAAAAAATTCTTTGTGGATGATTTTGATCTTTGGTTTTTTTGTAGTTTTATAAATTTTCTAAAAAATTACCTTTTTTGTTGATTTAGCTGTACATCCACAAATGCGTCCAAATCTATTGCTGCAAAGAAAAAAAATTGCTATAAGATATTAGTTTACTATGCGTACAACATTTTTAGCAATATTAAAGTTTCACAATTAGGTCGCATTATTAAAAATAGCACTTCGTGAGAAAATCTTCGTGAGAAATAGAACTACTCCGTTATAGACTACACGAATGCCCAGAAACTTTCAATTATATTTTGCTGTTTTTCGTTTCAATTATTCATCTCATTGCTTTTTAACTAATCATTTTTGAATTATTTTAATATTGAAATTTGATAAAACAATTTTACTTGTACTATTATCTTTAATATAATGAACATCGAAAATACAACCTACTATAATTAAAACTTTAGATACTTCTTCAAATCGCTTACCTTCTGTGTTTAATCTATAATAATAAAAGAAAGAGTCTGTGTGTGTGTCTGTTTGTATTCGGATCGTAAAAGACCTACTTATACTGCCCTCAGAAATTCGAAATTTTTAAGATAGATTCCCTTTAATACCAACATGTGCACCTGAGGCTTAGTTTTTTCATATTTGTTCCATTTTTAGAGAAAATTCAAATTTTCTGGAAAAAATTCACCACTTTCGCTCAAATCCGATCATTTTTCCTCTTTCCTGATGCCATCGGCTGAAAAAATTAAATAAAACTTTTAACGAAAACATTTAAAATTCAAAATGTTTATTTTATTCTTTTGCCATTACCTTCAGAAACTAAATTCATTATTTGAAAAATAATTGACATGTTTCAAGTGACGTAATTCCGCCAGTCTTCATTCCGGGATTTTATTGTGGGTTTATTTGATGATTTTTTCATTGATTATTCTGTTGACTGCATGTATGCATATTTAAGCAATAAATGTATAGTTAAGCTATTACTGAACTATGATGGTTAATAAAGGCCATCGCACTAGAGCTATTAGTGTTTTATGTCTTTATTTTTTCGCCAAAAACGTTGCCAAACTCGCCAAATTAACTAAATTTGCCAAATAGGCAATTTCTTTTATAAATAATTTATAAGCTGGTCGGTTGTTCGTAGGTCATTGTGTTAGAGCTGTATAATGGGTGTGGGTAGCTATATATATTTTCTCGCTAAATTATTTCCCAAAACGCGCCAAATGAGCTAAAAGGTTTTATGTATTTATGAGGGAATTGTGATGACATTTATGAGTGCATTTTATAGCGTATTTTTCATTTTAGAATTTTAAGGCAATGAAACGGGATTTTATAATTTATAACGAGCGGAAACAATAATAAGTTTATGATCCTATAACAGGGTATATGGTACACATATTTGGAATCTATTTGATATTTTTTTATTCCGTGCGAAGAACGGGTATACATTTGCTAGTTTTATTATAAAGAATTGGAAGCAATATGCGAAATGCAACTATGTTAGCTTTGATTTAACCATTTAAAATTAGATAGTACATAATAGTTAGTAGCATCATTAGATAATATTTATTCAATTACAAAAACACACAAAAAAAATTGGTTACTAAAAAAGGCGCTACGACTTAAAAACTGTGTTTCTGTTACTTAGTATAAGTTACTTCTGTAACTTCTATTTCTGTTTAGCTTTTATAAACAATAGACTTAAATTAGTAACTATCTAACTTGCGTATATCTATTTTAACATTCTTTTTATTGGTTGAAATACGATATGTTGCATCGGATAAAGTCAGCTGTAATGCAGAAATTATTTACTCAATTACATATTCTTAACTTATTGTTTATTTACTTGGTAACAATATATAGTTAATAACTAAATTACTAAACTAGACTGTAAAGTGCCAAGTCGAGATAGGATTACTTATAAATTCTATCGATATAGATTAAAAATTAATAATTTCAAACATCAACAATAGATTACAATAGTTAAAAAAAATTGATAATGATAACTTACATAATTGTCCTTTCCAAATGTCTGATAAATTTCAACATTTTAAATCTTTTATAAACACTCTCTTTGAAATTTAGAGAAAATTGGTTGGCAGGAAAATTTTAAAGTTTGATTCTAACCAAAAAGACTTCTATTTTGAATTTTTATTTAGACACGATAGGAAACAACTGTATTTGAAAGACTATTAATCAAATTTTAAATGTTAAGCAATTTGCCCTACACCAAAAGATTTGAAGTTGAATAATGTATATTGTTCTTAATTTTGTAATGTTTTATTTTGTTGCGATAATACATTGTTTTGGAAAAGTTATTTGATACACGAGTTTTCATTGTTAAACTGTTTTACGATTAAATAACACATTTTTACTAAGATCTGCAGATCTCATTGTTGGCTTTTAATGCTAATATGACCGTTTACAAAAAAAAAAAAAATACGATGTAAAATTATATTTGTAGAAAAATTATATTCACAACCACTCCCACACAAAGCTTTGACACTTCAATATTAAAATTCACTAAGCAACATTTCATTCTAGTTTTAAGTTTCATCACCTAACTATCTAACAATTGGTTATTTTCTTATAGTTAACTTAATATGAAAAGTTGTTGTTTGCGAGTTTTATTTTAAATGGGTAGAAAAAATGTATAAATTTAAAATTATTATGTTATGTATGAACATTTTTATTTGTTAACAAACTGAATTTTTTTTATGTAAAACAAGTTAAATGATAATTTATACACTGTTATTTGATAAATATTTCGAAAATAAAAAAAAAACTCGTATATAAAAGTATATTAAACTTTTAAATTGAAAAAGTTAGTGATACTCTGCTTCTTGTAAGCCTTTTTGAATTTTCTCAACGCACTAGGTCACAGTTAAATTATCTCTGCTGTAGCAAACATGCAGACAGTGGTAAAAAAAAGTTTCTAATTATTTCAGGGAAAACGAGGACTTAAAAATAACTTTGCAAAATCAATTTTGGTTTGCATTTGTGTTTTCGGTTCTAAAACCGAATAACTTCTTAACAAATTACTAATATTAGTATTATCTATATCTATAAAGGAAGAAGTCCTGACTGACTGACTGTTCACCGAATCACGTATCAACACTGAGCTAAAGAATACTGATCTGGAGTGAGTAGTCAGCGCTAGGGATGGAAAACCGAAACCGGTTTTTTGAAAAACCGGTTTTTTGGCCTCGGTTTTGACCGAAAAACCGGTTTTTTTATGAGGCCGGTCAAAACCGGAAACCGGTTTTTTAGGGGAAAAACCGACGGAAACCGGAAAACCGGTTTTTTTCTCAAAAACCGCCATCGACTTTTTTTTTTTATTTTAACAGAAGTTAAACACACAATTGTAAATTTTTTTAAAAAAAATGACAGCATTATTGAAAGCAATATCTTTTATAATCTTCGTTTTTCACCTTTCCATTCCAGTTTTCCTTCTAACATATACATTGGCTAACGTTCCATATCAGAGCATCTTTTAATGCTATGTTATTTAATAAGGGTATATGGCCTTTGATCAGTTCAGCTTCGCTTTTAATTTCAGTTTTGGATTATATAATGTATTAGTGTTTTCTTTTTATTAAGATATGAATTTCTTTTCAATTCCGTTTATTTGTATTCAACGTTACAGTTTTTAAAATTCATTTCGATTTTAATTTTTAAGTTTATCTTTTTAATTGCTTTGTTTTCAAGTTGTCAAATCAACTTTTTTAACTATCCTCAAAGGATGCTTTTGCTTGCAAATATTCGGTCATGATAACGTCTCCAAGGGCTTTGGAGCCCAGTCGGTTAGGCGTTCGCCTTGCATGCGGACGGTCCCAGGTTCGGGTCCGGGCATCGCCAAGTAACTGCCCACCCATAAACGGCCCGTGCAGTCAAAAAAATGTCCGACGAATAATACCCCGAGCAGAAGGAGTGCACGCTAATTATGGTCAAATGTCCCGACGCTGCTTACGATGCCGCCCTTAACGGTTATGCGTTTGGGTGCCTACTCAGTTGTCGGCTCGTCACTTGACTGTGGTTGTAAATTATGACGCAAGTCGCCAATAGCCGTCGTGTAGGTCTAGTGCGACGATAATTCAAACTAAAACTAAAAATATGAAAGTCTCCAAAGGGTCGGTCGGAACTGTATAAGTGCCCCCTCACATCGCTTTCGTCCATCATTCATCATCCCACTACAATCTACATAGTACACAGGGATCAATTTAGGCAACAGTAGAGGAACATCAACAATGGCAACACCCTAACACGATGCACAACACTACAAAGTGAGCGCCAAAGGGAGAAACACATCCAATTTTTCATTCAAGACTTACAGACAGTTACCATTAGGTTATAGGTTAGTTTGAAAATCGTAGCACTAGAGCTACACGAAGGATTTTGGCGACGGTCGTCATTATTTAGAACCACAGTCAAGTGACGAGCCGACCACCTGGGTAAGCACCCAAAGCAACCGTTATGGGCGACATCGTACGCGCAGTTACCATTAATTTTTAGACAATTTCATTGACATATTGAGGTCTAGCCAGTACGATATTTGCAATTTTCCTACTTATATATTTTTCTTGAAAGATAAAACCGGCCAGAAATATGCAGCTTTGTATTATAGCCGGAAACGTTACGACCATGTTTAAGACGACCAGATCACTTATCACTCTTATCAGATAAAGCATTCTTGCCTACGTGAACCTAATTGCACATGACAAAAATATAATAAACCAATGTCAAACAAATATTTAAATTCAGAATTTAAAAAAGTTTTTTTTATAAATTGTTTGATTTTTCAAATATGGAATAATTAAATATATACTCTATTTTAACTAATATTTAAAAAAAATCACTATCGTCTAATAAATAACCTAATTTTTTTTTTTTAAGTTTAAACAATTTTCTTTCAAGCTTCAAACTTATTTTCTGATTAGTTAACCGTTTTCGATACAATAAAGCCCCGCCACAAAATCGTAAAAATCTACTACAAACGATGAATGATTCACAATTCCACTAAAAGAATGCAGCTGTTACCCATAAATTAGTTTTGCACTTCGACCTCATAGTAGATAAAAGCCCGATGTGCTTTTGAATATTGCTGAACATCGGCCTTTTATATACTAAGCTTTAGAGTTATGTTGCTCGTTTCTTTGGCGCTGGTTTTTGAAAGCATCTTACTTGCGTATATCTATTTTAACATTCTTTTTATTTGGGGGGAAATACATTTTTTTGCATCGGTAAAATCAGCTGTAAAAGCAGAAATTATTTACTCAATTTCAATTCTTAACTTTTGGGTTTTTTTACTTGGTAACAATATATAGTTTAAAAACAAATTACTAAACTAAAACGTAAAAGGGCCCAAATCGGGTAGGGTTTCTTATAAATTCTATCGTATAGATTAAAAATTAATAATTTCCAAACATCACATAATTACAATAGTTAAAAAAAAAAAAAAAAAAAAAAAAAAAAAAAAAAAAAAAAAAAAAAAAAAAAAAAAAAAAAAAAAAAGGGGGGGGGGGGGGGGGGGGTTTAAACAATTTGCCCTACACCAAAAGATTTGAAGTTGAATAATGTATATTGTTCTTAATTTTCAAATGTTTTTATTTTGTTGCGATAATACATTGTTTTTGGAAAAGTTTTTGATACACATTTTCATTTTAAACTGTTTTACGATTAAATAACACATTTTTACTAAGATCTGCAGATCTCATTGTTGGCTTTTTTTGCTAATATGACCGTTTACAAAAAAAAACCGATGTAAAATTATATTTGTAGAAAAATTATATTCACAACCACTCCCACACAAGCTTTGGGCACTTCAATATTAAAATTCACTAAGCAACATTTCATTCTAGTTTTTAAGTTTCATCCCTAACTATCTAACAATAGGTTATTTTCTTATAGTTTAACTTAATATGAAAAGTTGTTGTTTGCGAGTTTTATTTTAAATGGGTTAGAAAAAATGTATAAATTTAAAATTATTATGTTATGTATGAACATTTTTATTTGTTAACAAACTGAATTTTTTTTAATGTTTAAAACAAGTTAAATGATAATTTATACACTGTTATTTGAAAAATATTTCGAAAATAAAAAAAAACCTCGTATATAAAGTATATTAAAAAAAAAAAAAAACCCCCCCCCAGGCATAGGGCACAGTTAAATTATCTCTGCTGTAGCAAACATGCAGACAGTGGTAAAAAAAAGTTTCTAATTATTTCAGGGAAGACGAGAACTTAAAAAAAACTTTGCAAAATCAATTTTGGTTTGCATTTGTGTTTTCGGTTCCCTTTAAATTCTAACAAATTACTAATATTATATTATCTATATCTATAAAAGGAAGAAGTCCTGACTGACTGACTGTTCACCGAATCACGTATCAACACTGAGCTAAAAAAATACTGATCTGGAGTAGGGGGGGGGGGGGGGGGGGGGGAAAAAAAAAAAAAAAAAAAACCCGGTTTTTTTATGAGGCCGGTCAAAACCGGAAACCGGTTTTTTAGGGGAAAAACCGACGGAACCGGAAAACCGGTTTTTTTTTTCTCAAAAACCCCCATCGACTTTTTTTTTTTTATTTTAACAGAAGTTAAACACACAATTGTAAATTTTTTTTTAAAAAAAAAAACAGCATTATTGAAAGCAATATCTTTTATAAATCTTCGTTTTTCACCTTTCCATTCCAGTTTCCTTCTAACATATACTTGGCTAACGTTCCATAAACAAAAGCATCTTTAATGCTATGTTATTTAATAAGGGTATATGGCCTTTGATCAGTCAGCTTCGCTTTTAAATTTTAGTTTTGGATTATATAATGTATTAGTGTTTTCTTTTTTTTTTAAGATATGAATTTCTTTCAATTCCGTTTATTTGTATTCAACGTTAAAAGTTTTTAAAATTCATTTCGATTTAATTTTTAAGTTTTATCTTTTTAATTGCTTTGTTTTCAAGTTGTCAAATCAACTTTTTTAACTATCCCCAAAGGATGCTTTTGCTTGCAAATATTCGGTCATGATAACGTCTCCAAGGGCTTTGGAGCCCATCGGGTTTGGCGTTCGCCTTGCATGCGGACGGTCCCCGGTTCGGGTCCGGGCATCGCCAAGTAACTGCCCACCCATAAACGGCCCGTGCAGTCAAAAAAATGTCCGACGAATAATACCCCGAGCAGAAGGGGTGCACGCTAAAATTTTGGTCAATGTCCCCGACGCTGCTTCGATGGGGGCCCTTAACGGTTATGGGGTTTGGGTGCCTACTCAGTTGTCGGCCCCGTCACTTACTGTGGTTTTTAAATTATGGGCGCAAGTCGCCAATAGCCGTCGTGTAGGGTCTAGTGCGAACGGTAATTCAAACTAAAACTAAAAATATGAAATCTCCAAAGGGTTTGGTCGGAACTGTATAAGTGCCCCCTCACATCGCTTTCGGCCATCATTCATCATCCCACTACAATCTACATAGTACACAGGGATCATTTAAGGCAACAAAATAGAGGAAAAATCAACAATGGCAACACCCTAACACGATGCACAACACTACAAAGTGAGCGCCAAAGGGAGAAACACATCCAATTTTTCATTCAAGACTTACAGACAGTTTAACCATTAGGTTATAGGTTAGTTGAAAATCGAGCACTAGAGCTACACGAAGGATTTTGGCGACGGTCGTCATTATTTTGAACCACAGTCAAGTGACGAGCCGACCACCGGGTAACACCCAAAGCAACCGTTATGGGCGACATCGTACGCGCAGTTACCATTAATTTTTAGACAATTTCATTGACATATTGAGGTCTAGCCAGTACGATATTTGCAATTTTCCTACTTATATATTTTTCTTGAAAGATAAAACCGGCCAGAAATATGCAGCTTTGTATTATAGCCGGAAACGTTACGACCATGTTTAAGACGACCAGATCACTTATCACTCTTATCAGATAAAGCATTCTTGCCTACGTGAACCTAATTGCACATGACAAAAATATAATAAACCAATGTCAAACAAATATTTAAATTCAGAATTTAAAAAAGTTTTTTTTATAAATTGTTTGATTTTTCAAATATGGAATAATTAAATATATACTCTATTTTAACTAATATTTAAAAAAAATCACTATCGTCTAATAAATAACCTAATTTTTTTTTTTTAAGTTTAAACAATTTTCTTTCAAGCTTCAAACTTATTTTCTGATTAGTTAACCGTTTTCGATACAATAAAGCCCCGCCACAAAATCGTAAAAATCTACTACAAACGATGAATGATTCACAATTCCACTAAAAGAATGCAGCTGTTACCCATAAATTAGTTTTGCACTTCGACCTCATAGTAGATAAAAGCCCGATGTGCTTTTGAATATTGCTGAACATCGGCCTTTTATATACTAAGCTTTAGAGTTATGTTGCTCGTTTCTTTGGCGCTGGTTTTTGAAAGCATCTTATTCGTTATAGACAAAACACTTTTTTACGAACCATGAAGACTGTTTTAGCTAAATAAAATTGGTGTGTCATTTAGAGGCTCTGATTATCCCGGCAATCGAATCGAATCGAAACATTGGATTTAAAAATTAAATATATATGTACAAATAAATTAGTATTTAGGAACATAAATACTGTATGCAAAAACTTGAGTTCAAGGGCGTAACCATAACAGGTGTTAAAAATCGGTTTGATTTTATAGGTTCAAAACACAGTAAAATACTTAGAGAATTTTCTGTGCATTTACTTTCATTTTTAAGGTGCCTATTTTGAAAACTAAATCCTTTTCTTTTTACTCCTATTCTTTTTTTCTCATATAATTAATTTCTGTTGTTTTGATGATAAAATATTGATACAAATTACTTTTTTACTGTACCCTATGCGAACATACTGTAAAAAGTATATATTACAAATGAAAATTAAACTGAAAAATTTCAAAATATACTCTTTAATTTATTTAATTGAATTTAATTGATAAATGTGAAGCCATGTACAACTATGGGTGACTAACGTCAACAACGGTATTTACTAAACAGCTGATGGGGGAGAAGGTTACTACCCACCCACTGTGCAAAAATTCCAAACTGAACTGTGTTTACATAAAGTTGTTTACCGCTGTTGTATCTGTCACCACTAACGGGGCCGCCGCGATTCGCGAATAGTTTCGATGCTTGCTAAAAAGAAACTTGATTTTACTAAGAAGTAAAAAACAGGGGGAAAACGTTTGTTAATCAGATATCTTACTTTTTGTGAGGAAAATTTAAGTTAATCGATTTCATTTAATTAAACCGAATTGGAATATAATGCAAGTTTATAGGTTTTTTTTGTGAAGGGGTGAAGCTATTCTATATTTTAAAAAACCATAAGCAATCCAGAAGAGTGGACTTTTGTTTTGAAATTGTTAATTTTTGCAGCGGCTTGCAAATTCTTTGTGTTCGTTCACGTCTTGAATGCTGTGATTAATTATCAAATCGAGTATTCTCTGTTCGAGTGTATTGATTTACATTTGTTCGATGTATTGTTAAAATGGCACGAAATTTCATATATATTCTCTCGCTCTTTCGATTATCAAATCTAGTTTTAATTGAACTCAAAGCCGACGAAAACGTGATGCTATCAAAATCGGCTTCCCTCAATTCTTAAATCTTAATGCATAAAAACACTTCCCTTCGCATAGCTTTTTATCTAATAAAACATATTGGATATTATTAAACATTCAATATTTCTTTGAATGCACCACTCACATAAGAACAAGTATCTTCCTCTCGAGTCTTAATTTGGCGGGAAAAGGTGAAGGTCATTTATATGTATATTGTATGATGGTTGTGTGGCCGGGGGGACTGAACAAGGCTGCACAGGCGTTATATAAGATATATATAGACAAGTATTCATAAATTTTGGGGTTCGTATAAACAAAATGTCTTCGAATCGGCACTGCCGTTCGCTTGGGTTTCTCACGAATTAGGGATCACTCTCAATTGAGTTGCAATGCTTATTGTGTATTGAGACGCGTTCAGTTTAAATTTTAACTTTTTACATTAGCGTTTGATATTTTTCTTTAATGTTTTTTAACTTTCGTATTTTTTGTATAGCTTATATTTAATTTTAGTTTGGTGTTTTTTTTGTATAATTTCTTTTGTTTTTATTTTTGTATTGTTTTCGCGTTACGTGTTTTCGTTAAACCATGGCATCTAATACAAGTTCAGGTCGAAAGTATGTGTTTAAAATTACACAAGAAAGGAAAGCTAATGTAATTATTATATTCAATGTAATTAATATAATTTAATTATATTTAATTTAATGATTAAAGCGCAGACATAATTAATGTATGTACTAAAATCGCTGTACAAAATAGTGAAAATAGTACTTTGACAAAGGAAATAGAGATGAAATAATGTAAACCTTTATAAAAATACTAAAAACGTTATTAGAAAAAACGAAATAAGAAAAACAAAAAGGGACGTTTAATTTTAAATATTAAGAATTAGAAAGAAAACCTGGAACTTTTTTTTAAAGTCGAAAGTAAAGTAAAGAAATCTCAAAACACAAGAAAACCGGAATGGAAAATACGAGATTAATAATTTAAATACAAAAATAACAAATAATTATATGAATATTAATGAATCATCAATATTAATTTGTTAATTATTAATTAATTTTAATTAGTTTTTTGTTAGTTATTAATTAATTTTAATTAGTTTATTGTTAATTATGTAATTATTTTTAAAATTAATTTAATTAGTTATTATTTAATTGATTTTTTCAATAAATTAATAAAAAAAAACTGAAAAAACCCGGTTTTTCGTTTTTTTAAAAAAAAAACCGAAAAACCGGGAAAAACCGGTTTTTTGCCTTTGAAAAACCGGTTTCATGGAAAACCGGTTTTATAAAACCGGTTTTTAAGGGTCGGTAAAACCGGGTCGGTTTTACCGGCGTTGTAAAAAACCGGTTTTCTAAAAACCGGTTTTTTCTCAAAAACCGCCATCCCTAGTCAGCGCGCCGAAACCGCTTCACACCTCAATCTTAGTTTATGCGTGCGAGTAGGCAAAAGAAGAACTAATTTTCAGTTTCATTTTGCTAATTTTTTTTTATTTTTTCGTATACTTCCTTCAAATTTTTCATCTTCTATTTATCACCTTTAACCAAATGTAAGATTTATTCGAAAATTTTGATTTCTCGAACTTCGGTTGAAAATTTAGTGTTTTCTACGCGAGTGCAATTACGTTTCACCGAACATCCGAAAATGATAGCCGACCGCGCAGCATATCCTCACGGCAGTGGTAAAACGCATTAGGCGCTGAGTGTTACGTACTATGGGACGTTAGGTTTACAGTTTCCCATCAGGCACAATTTCTTTTATTCCTATCTTAATGTAATATTTGTTGGACAATATAATTCTCCTAATTGTTCTGCTTCTTTCCATAATTTATTTACAAATTTTTTTTTTCCATGTTTCCTGATCACTTTTTCAAACCGTTTTGGAACTTTGATCATTTCGCCTTAATTCAAAACCATATTGAATTTATAATTTATTACGAAAACTTTTTTATGCATTCTATATTTAGAAGGGTCAAAAACATATAAATGCAATAAAAAATTCTATTAATATACATTTGAATTTTACTTGGAATTTATTTCTACATACTTCCAACTCATCACACATTTAATCCCCTTGAATAAGAAATTTATTCTTGTATTGGAAACAAATTTAAATTTGACACTTATAATAAAGGCTGAAGAACCATGTTTGATACTACATAAAAATGTATTTAAATCTATTTTCGAATAATGAGTAAGATATATGTACTCATAAAAAAGAATTTGGATAAGGTACTATCTACTTATAAACAAATACTAAAGTGAAAGAACTTTTTTGTTTCCAAATCAAAACAGGAATTTACACTGAGCTAAAGGATATTCAGTGGAAATTGAGTACCTATTTTTAAAGAACGATTAAGCAACCTGCAGTTGTAAAAAAGTATTTATACAAGGTATATCTAATATGTACACCAACAAAAATAAGGTATAAATATCGATGTTATTTACGGGAAGGTACTTATAGTTAAAGTACGATTTTTACTTTGATTTCATTCTTTTGTATTCCTGACAAAACGTTATATTTTCGTAATTCATTATAATAAAATTCAGCCAATTTTAGTTCTTAATTTTAAAACGCAAACAATCCCAATCGTAATCAGGCTTGTACATGGATCGTCGTCAATGAGGAATCATATTGACACTAGAATTGATAATTGAATACGGACCAATAACCCATAAGTTATATCATCAATATAATACGAAATAAAAAAAAATGGAAATAAAAAATTGCTTCCAATATCTTGCTTCTTTTAGCGACTCCCAGCGTTTGTAAAATAAATTACCATAAAAAAATATGCTTTCTTCTACATCAAAAAAAGGAAATTCATTACATAAAAACACGATGATTAAATTGACAGTATAAAACGATGTTAACCAGCGGAGAATGAGTTAGGCAAAAGGGTCGAATTAGTGTCTTTTTGCCTACTTCCAGCTTTTTATGTATCACTCCGCGGTGCTCGTTCGGTTACATGTAAATTTCCCAGAAGTCATCACTCCAACGTCATACGTCCAACGTCACTCACGCCAATACTATTCGCGGTACAGATTCCAAATCTAAGGAGCTTATTTTTTATGTATAATAAAGGCGAAAAACATGTGAGTTTTATATGCAAGATTGCACTGATTGGTTATAATATCCCGATAAGGTGCTGACCAGTAAAGATGGGGATTGATTGTACAATTAACGAAATTTTAATGAACACTGATAAATAATTTTTTTAAAAACCAAATTAGTTCTTAGCCTACAATACGAGACGACGTCTCGTCTTTCAATTTTAGATAGTATTTATTTAGAGTTTGAAGGATAAATTCAAAAAAAGTTGTTTTTGACTATAAATTGGTGTGTTTCCAATCTGTTCAACTGTTTGACTAGTATTATCTTTAGCATAAAGAATATCTGAAATGCTACTAACGTTAATTAACACATTAGATGCTGAAAAATGTAAAGCTTCTGCTTATTTTGATAAGAATCGAAAGCGCTGCACAAAAGACCACACTGACGATTAGGAGTTATTTTTTTAAAGTTAGATTAAAATAGTTAAATCTTAAAAGCAATTTCATATTTAATTACGTAAAACTTAAACAAAATTGGTTTGAAATAGAAATACCATTACTTGAAATCAAGAGTAAGTTTGATACCTTTTAATAAAAATTTATATAACCAAGTACTTTAAGTAATTCTATTTTAGCGTTTTGTTAAAACGATATAAATACGATTTTTTGCCATTTTTTAATCTCAATTTAAAAAAAAAGAGCGTCTTTTTTTCTTTTTTACTTAGTAGAACCTAGTTAGATGACTTAAGTGGGATTGTCAGTCCCATAGAACTAATGCATTAGTTTTGGAATCACAACTTCCGCAGAAGTATTGCTTTGACATGTTAGCCCTTTTCCCCAGGTATGGGAATCAACACAACATCGAAATGAAACAAATTTGAAACGAAAATGTAAAGTAGTTTTTTTAATTATATATTTTTGAAGTTTTAAAATGTCAAAAATTTACAGCAGATGGCGACACTATTCTAAAATTTTATAAATTAATAATAAAATAACCGGGTGTTATTTTCTTTTCAATTTTGTTTTAAATTGATGTTATGATGATTCCCATACCTGGTGAAAATGGGATGATCGGGATGGGATGTCGGATTGCTTATAACACTTTAAAAAAAAATGTAAGTTACATTTTGTAGGAAATACATGAATGTCAAATTATCATTAAGTTGTGTGTAAATATGTCATAAAAGATTTTATGAACAATATAACAGCATGAACGGACTGTTCATTTTTCGGATGCTTATATCTTCCAATATATTTTGATGAATGTTAGTTCGTTTACGATAATTTAGCTGATGTTTAGGTTAATATTTTCTTTTTATAGATTTGTAATATCAGGATGGTCCAAAGCGTTTTTTTTAAAACTTTGGCCCCATTCTGCGTACCCCCTAGTTACAATAGACACATTATTTATGAATGAGAATGAGTGTCATAAGATGTGTTACAAGTATTCAAAAGTATGTTTAATATTTTAAGTTTTTTTTTTTAAATAATATGAAAATATGTAAATATTACGAAGTGTGAACATTATTTTGCCTAACTCCTGCGCCTTGCTGCTGCAAAGGTACTGTATTCTATTGAGCAAAACGGAAAGCATACTACTCTTCTTCAATGTTTTAAAAGTAGAACACGATATTTCATTAGTTAAACTTCTTGAATTAGTTCAGTGGAGCAGTTTAAAAGGTTTTCCATAAAGTTAAATGAAAGTACTCGATTTTAAAAAGTAAAAAAAAAGGCATTTCGTAAGTAATATTTTATATAGTACTTCAGAATCATTGATAGTCAACAACCTTCTTAAATATGCAATTTTTGTATGGGTTTAATACCATAATTTTAAAGTTAACTAAAACTTTTCTTTAACTTCAAAACTTTGGTTGAATTAGAATTGGTTTTTATTTCAAATTGTTATTCCTAGATGGCAGCACCACAATGATGGCAGCCCCACAGTTTCTACAAAATTTAATGATTTTCCAGATACCAACTTTCGTTTGTGTATAGAAATGTAGATGGCAGCAGTACCTACAAGAGCAATCTTATTTTCTAAAGATGTTTATAAAAATCTTTAAAGTCTCCTGTGAAAAAATGTTTTAACATTTTATGAAAACAAAAAGTATGATTTCAAAAATAGAATCTTATTTCATAGGGTTTTCCTCAAAACATTTTGTTAAAAATTTTATTAACAAAATATATCAAGTGATTAATGATTACCAAAATAAGACTAGGTTCCACCGAGATTTGAACTCGGATCGCTGGATTCAGAGTCCAGAGTGCTAACCATTACACCATGGAACCTTGTTACTCGTAATTTATTTAAAAAGTTAATTTAATACCTCGCTTGTTTTTCTTTGTTGCTTTAAAAAACTAGCGTACGTTTCTTAGAAATTGAATATATTTGGAAATATTGCAACTACTTTGGCAAATGAAACGATGGATTTCAAAAACTAAATACTCTCAGCATCAGTTTTTTTTAAATGCGTAAAATACTGATCCCCGTGTGTGTAGAACCTAGAACGCAGCAACTTTCGGTCGATCGTAGCGGTAGATATTATTTAGAAGTTGAAATCGATGAGAATGCGAAAAGCGTTTTAGGTACCCCATTCATTTCTAGCTTATTTCGTCAAAGATACATCGAAAGGTTCCGTAGATAGAAATTTATGGTGAAATGATATTAACTTTATTCTAAATACTTCGGAGCATATTTGCCACGTAGCTAGAGAGAGAAAACAGCTGCGTTCCATATGAATCCTTGTTTGATTTATTAAAAAAAGACATCTTTTTTTACAGTAGATAACAATTAAATTCAAATTAGGAATGAAAATTGTTTAGGCCAAGACTTTACTTTTTCTTAATGTATGATTATTTTTTAATATCAACTGACTTGCGACTATATATTGGTATATCCTTGAGCGTGAAAGGGTCTGCTAGAAATAGTTTGAGCTACGAAAAGGGTACACAGATTTTGGCAAGATAGACACAAAAACAAGGACATTTTAAACATTTAAAGATCTTTGTAACAAGGCATTAATTAGTACTGGCATTAGTATTAGGCAAAATTAGAGCTGTACTGAAAAATGCAGTACGTCTGGTCGCCCTAGCTATAAGGAGTTACATATTGCGTAGTCCCGTTGTATATACACGAGCTGGGGAAGTGCGATTGAAGTACCTAGTTAGGTAAACTACGCAGTATTAACCATTTAAACGATCAAATTCAACCATTAGCAGGAATAACACCAAACCATAAATTATAAAAAAGCAGAAATGATGATTATTATTTTTCGTTCTTTCTTTTTAAATTATTATGGAGAAGTCAGATACATTATTGGATAGAATACGACGAAAAGATATTTTAAAAAACAACAGTACTAGCATAATATGCAGATCGATAAGGCATTTAATAAACACATGCTTTGAATGCTTTGTATATAAATTAATAAACATATGTATTTTTTCGATACATTTAATTTAGTAAGAAGTTTTATTAAGTAGAATGTAGTTGAAAAAAACTTTTTTTTCTGTTTTACATTTAAGTTTAAAAATGCAGGTTCCACCGAGATTTGAACTCGGATCGCTGGATTCAAAGTCCAGAGTGCTAACCATTACACCATGGAACCACATCTGCACTCACATTTATTTTATTATCATTCATAAAACGAAGCGAACATCGTGATCTACATAACCCGACGTGAACTCTTAGATTGAAACAGCTTTTAGGTTAAACAATGCTTTGTTGATGTTCTTCAGAATAGCTTTGGCCTACATAGTATTGAAGCAATTTATAGAACTCTAAAAGGATAAAACAAATTTTAAAACTTTTTCTCAAAATTTATAATTCTATTCATGTGATATTATATATTATTATGATAATTAGTGTGTCTTTGAAAAAATATACACTGTTTCTCGCATTAAAATTTAAATGTCTGATCAATATAAGTAAAGAAATATTACTTATGCTATAGTTTTTTTTTGTGCTTAAAGTATTTCATGCACGTTGACAAGGAATACATAATATATTTATATAGGATTGTTTAGCTCTAAACAAAAATAAAACTCTCCATATATCTCGGCAAGATAAGTTTAGTGTGTTCCCCCGCTTCAGAGAACCTATCTTGTGCTAGAATTATAAGTAATATTTGTTTCATTCATTTTAAATAATTGCACCTCCTGAACTATTGGAAAAAGTTTTTTATTTTTTCCCATACAAGTGGGAAACTCATTCCACATTTTGAGGTAATTAGGAAACACTTATTCTTGATTTAGCTTATTATTAGACAATAATTCAGACTATTTCAAGGCAATAGATAATATTCTAAGCATGTCCTGTACAGGTCTATGCAGGCACATTAAATGTTGGAGTCTCCCTACTACTGATTTTTTGTGTGTGCTTACGATTGGGTTATTTTTTGAATCAAAGTAATAGCTAAAAACAATGTTAGGCCTCTAATAAACCTCATGTAGATCTAGTGCGACGCAAATTCAATTAAACTAAACCAATGTGTAGCCTATAAATTAACTGATAATTTCAGAATCCTCAAAAATTAGCATACAATCTACTAAAATTTAAGGATCGTAGGCTTGGGCCTTTTTGAAGATCAGGTGCTGCCTTTTTGTACTGAAAAACTATCTAAAAGCCAACAAACCAGCCACCCTGAATTCTAAAGATCGTCAAAGAAAACTTACTCAATCTTGTATAAACTTCCTTCAACAAAGAAGGATAATATACAGAACCCATTTCCCCCAATAAATCCTACATTAGAAAAGCTTATACCTCATGGTCTGTATAGTGGCTAAATCATTTGTGTATGTGAAAAGACCTAAATAGACTGACACAGAATACAAAACAAGTTAAATAAACAGTTTGGAGACTTGCGGTTGAATTCGCTAGGGGTTTGAGCTCACTTTTAGGGGCTGGCATAATCCTTCTGAATATATTTTTGTAAAGTTTGGGTAACTAAAACTAATACTGTATTTTATACGCTTATGTGAGTGAAGGGAAATGCATGAGTAAACTATTCTTGGCCTATTTTAGGGGATTATTTCAATTAATTTATTAAAATTTTT
This sequence comes from Oedothorax gibbosus, assembly GCA_019343175.1. Classification (NCBI taxonomy): domain Eukaryota; kingdom Metazoa; phylum Arthropoda; class Arachnida; order Araneae; family Linyphiidae; genus Oedothorax; species Oedothorax gibbosus. The sequence continues at coordinate 31,816,653 of CM033271.1, forward strand.
AACTTTAAGGATTTATGTAGCCGGTCGAAATCAGCGAATACAGTTGGTTCCATTATAGTTGGCGCTCTCGTTGTAAAACAGCTTACCAACGCTTCCAACCAAGTCGGGTATCAATTAGATTTTACACTCGTTTTCTAATGACTCTAAACTTATTATAGCTAACATGAATTGAAACTTCCCCCAGTTTAAACGATCCTAGTGTAATAAAAAAAAACCTGTCTACTTCATAAACAGATACACCACAGGAAACAAAATATGTGTAACACGAATGATATACCTTGGCTATCTTCTAATATCTATCCAATCGGCAAGGTTTTTACAACAGATTTAATACTATTTTTAAAATTGCTCCAAACACACCACCACTAAACATGGATTAAACCTTCCCCACTTTCAGCCACTTTATCCCTTTTGTATAACTCTTACAGCTATCCAAACATAGGGGGGAAGCTTTGCCACATGCACAACTATAAAAGGACAAATGCACATTTAACGGTCGCTTAGACCCGAATTAGGGAGTCCGGCAAAGGCAAAATATTTATTTTGTCTGGTAATGGGATGCCTTATTAGGATGTTGTTGGTTGAAAAGGACGGGATTTACATAATTCCAATTGAATTTGTTTGAATTGGGATTTTTCAGATGTGAATTTAGGACGGTTTTAAGAAAGTTAATGTTGCTTTAGATAGTTTTAAGTGATACATTAAATTTTTCAATAGCGTATCACAAAGCTCGTATTATTGAGCCTTTAACTTATTAACAATAATTTTATCATGCAATTAACTACTTATCATTTAATTGTTATTTTATTCATTTTCATATTTTAAAGTTTTTTTGTCGATTTAATTTTTTTAAAATTATTAATTTATTCATTTTAATGTTACTAATTTTTTCATTAATTTAATCAATACTTTTTTTTCATTTAAGATATTCATTTTGGGGTCGGCATAATAAACCATAATCAGGCAAAAAAAAAAGTTCGATGTAATTCGTGAAGCACCAAGGTAAAGCTTGTTGGTGAAAGGATTTAGTGTTTTTTTAAATAAATTGTTTAGATTTGTTACTTTAGTTTTATTAATACTAATTTAAAATATCTTTAAAAATCAATTTTGTACTGCTAGGTAATAAAATTTACTTTAATTGGGAATAAAAATATTGTTTACAAGAAAAATTTATGCTTATTTAAGTTAAACTTTCCTGTGCTAATTAATTATAAAGCCATTTTTAAAAAAAGAAAATTACGTTTTTCCTTGATATGCTTTTTATTCAGTTTAAATTTTCTCATATTTCATTTGATTTTGTGATTTAATATTGAAATAGAAAAGGCTTGAAGAGGATATATGTATTTTGTAGCTGTAATGAAACGCTTTATATATTAAAAACATACCTTAATATTTTTTTCAGAATACATAATTTTTTTAAAATTTAAATATATGCAGAAACTTTATTTTCATAAAGTTTTAAAAGAATATCTAGCTTTTCTTTATAAATAAGGGTAAAAGAAAAAAAATTGTTTAGGGGGGAAATGGGAATAATATTTGTAAAGAAATACTCGTTAGAAAATTTGGTTTCGTCAATGCTATATGTGTGTGAAGTTTTCGCAATGCCGTTCTGAGTATTCAAAATGAGCTTTTATTGTTTAAAAGTGTTTTGAGGGCGTAGGGTTCCATGGTGTAATGGTTAGCACTCTGGACTTTGAATCCAGCGATCCGAGTTCAAATCTCGGTGGAACCTGCATTTTTCAAAAGTTAAAATGTGTAATTAGCAATTTTTTACTCTTTAAAACAAGTGACTTTTTGTATGATTAGTTTAATGATCAGTAACGAAAAAAATTTAGTAAATATATTACAAAAGCTTGTTTTTTTATTTTAACCTTTTTTAAGGTTTTGATACTAATCAATTAAAAAGTGTTTCATAGATAATGAAAGAGGAAACATGGAAGTGAAATAAAATAATCGAAAGGAGATTTATGTAGAATTGAAACATTGATGCTTTGATGTTAAATTATGTAAAAAAAAAAATACAAGAAAATTTGTTGGTTGCAGCAGCTTTCTATACTATTATTTTTCTTTTTCATTTTCAAAACTTGTACATGGAGGGCTTAGGTTTCAATTTAAATAGTCGAACCAGAGGACATAACAGAAATTAAAAGAAATCATGCTTCAAAAAGGAGGTAAGAAAACATTATTTTTTTACAATAGAATCGTCAAGTGGTATGCTTTACCAGATGGTTTTTGATGCGTCATCATAGATGAATTGTGTAGTAAAATCACCCGGTTCTGGTTAAATCTAGAGTAGTCTAATTTCCAGAATTCGCGCGCCAATCTCGTTCTTAGGCTGTGTCCTGACTACGACATCAAATGCAACAAAACTTGGCGACCGCCAAGCGATGCAATAGCTCTAGCTCAATGCTTGGCTGACTCTGCAAAGTCGCCAAGTTTTGTTGCATTTGATGTCGTAGTCAGGACACAGCCTTACGTTTATTTGAGTGTTCGCCTGAGGGGGGTGGGGGGTCCATTAATCACTTGACGCGATTCTGGCGAATTTTTTACCCCCTCTAAGCTCATCACGTAATTTATAGATGCCCCCTTAGTGATTTAACTACGATTTAAAATTACGAAGCCTGTCTTTAATATAAAGATCTAGTTGACAAGCTGACTAAAAACAACTGCTTCAAGGACGGTAAATATTTCTGTACTGTCGCATTTTGTCTCTCTTAGTGTTTGTTTAAATAAAAATCCATAAAAATGAACTTTAATATCCATTTCAGCAACACCTATCCAGACTGTTAAACTTAAGTTTAAAACAATGGGCTTGCATTTTCACAGTGTTTATTAACGGGTTCCATGGTGTAATGGTTAGCACTCTGGACTTTGAATCCAGCGATCCGAGTTCAAATCTCGGTGGAACCTGCTTTTAAAAAATTAAAATGCATATAATTTGCAATTTTTTACTCTAAAAAAACAAGTGACTTTTGCATTTTTAGTTTAATGATCAGTAAAGGAAACAAAATTAATGTAGTAAATAGATTACAAAAGCTTGTAAATTTTTGTTTATTTTAACCTTTTTAGATTTTAATACTATTGAATTATAATAAATTGTAAGATCTGTTTAATATAAGAGGAAGCGTATAAGTGAATTAAAATGATGGAAAGAGGATTACACAAACAGCATTGTATCGAAACACCGTTGGTTTGATGTTAAATTATGTAAAAAAATTACAAAAAATGCCTATTGGAATGCTAATTGGAGTAGGCACTTCTTATGCTTTTTAATGTGCAATAAATTTTGCTTTAAAAATAATTAAGGCATTTCAAATTTCATTATTTTTCAAAGCGCTATTTATTTTTTTTAACCTATCACACTTGTCTGTAGCATTTATAGTTTGGTTTATGTAAAGTGGGTGACATACAGGTGGACGGACATAGCCTTTATAAAAGCTTCCATATTTATCGTTATTAAACGTAGTGTGGAAGCTAAAAGTGAGTGATAGCCCTGTTCGTTAAGCGTTAGCCTTTAGAATTTCAGATCACATATGGTCTTCGATGAATTGCTTAGATGAATTTTGTGTAGTAAAATACTATATATAAAAAAATAACTGTTATGTAGCAGAAGTTGTTTCAGGTTAAATTTAGGGCAGTCCAATGTTCAGAAACCAATGTCACTGTCGTTCTTAGGTTGATTAGATTGCCCGTCCAATGAATTAACTACGATTTAAAATTACGAAGCCTAACTTTAATATAAAGACCTAGCTCATAAGCTGACTCAATCCAACTAATTTCAAGGTATTTCTGTACTGTCGCAGTTTGTCTCACTTAGTGTTTGTTTAAATAAAAATCCATAAAAATGAACTTTATTATACATTTCATCGACACCTATCCAGACTGTTAAACTTAAGTTTAAAACTATAAGCTTGTATTTTCAAATTGTTTATTAACGGGTACCATGGTGTAATGGTTCGCACTCTGGAAAAAATTTTGTTTAGGGAAATGGGAACAATATTTGTAGAAATACTCGTTAGAAAATATGGCTTTGTCAGTGCTATGAAGTTTTCGCAATGCCGTTCTGCGTATTCAAAATGAGCTTTTATTGTTTTAAAGTGTTTTGAGAGCGTAGGGTTCCATGGTGTAATGGTTAGCACTCTGGACTTGAATCCAGCGATCCGAGTTCAAATCTCGGTGGAACCTAATTTTTATTTTAATAAAAGTTAATTTTTTCAATTTTCAATTCTAAAGAAAACTTTGTCGTGAAAAAATTATTTTTATCGACTCTTAAAACAAATGTTTTTTCAATAAATTTCAACGAAAGTTTGAATATTTTATGCAATTTTTTGTTTTTGTTGATGAAATGAAATTGATGAAAACATCAGAATTTAATATTTTTAAAATAACGATGTGTTAATTAAAGTAAACGTTTTGAAATTTTTTTTGTCTCACCAGCAAATATCAATTGTAATGCAAAGTACTTAGATCTATATTTTGTAGATCTATATTTCTATTCTAAATTAGGAAGTTAGGAAACTATTTGAAATCTTATTGAAATTTCTCTTTTCTTCTCCCAGTTTTAATAGATCTAACCAACACACTTGTAAAATTTTCTCAAAACTTTCTAGCAGCATGAAATAATTCCTCTTACGAGGGATGTTCAGTCGTTGGTGAGTCCCATAAAGCTAATGCATTAAATTTTAGATCGCAACTCAGCGAAACTATTAATTTGCCAGGTAAAGAATTATTTAAAGTATGAGAATATTCATAACAGCAAATTAAAATTAATTTGGAAAGGAAAATAGCACCGGTTAATTAATAATTAATTAATAAAGTTTAAAAATAGTGTCTCTCTCTTCAGAATATTTCGGGGTAATTAAAACTTAAAAATTAATAATAAAATAACCATTCGATATCTTCAGCGCAAATTTGTTTTATTTTTGCTTTTATGACAATTCCTATACCTGGTGAAAAAAAGGCTTATATGGCAAAGCAGCACTTTTGCAAAGGTTGTGATTTCAAAACTAACGCATTAGCTCTATCCCACTAACTATACCTCTTTAAATAATAGATCCCAACACTCATACTTTAAGGCCGCGAAAACACCTAAACATTAGTAAATGAAAACAATATATAGCCCAATATGTTTAACAAATAAGCAATTCCGGACGAGAATACATTGTTAACTCCCCTCAATTCATTGTTGTTCTTCTTGTCCATCACGAGGGCGATTCATTTATCATGAGAGCCGCGTCTGCACCAGACGTCCCCGAACGAGGGTTGGATTTGTGTGCTCGTGAATGTACTGCATTTTTCGGTTTCTGTTGATTTTATTGTGAGCAAAGTCACTCACTGGTCACAGCCTGAACTTCTAATAGGGTTTGCTGGTGCCGATCCAGACGTTATTTAGGCCCACTAATGCATGATTTTTCGAATTTTTACTCCAAAAATGTATGCTCCGATATTTGATGGTCCTACAACGCGGAAAATATTAAAAAAATATATTTGCCCTTGCACTCAATTATGCTAAGTGAAAGGGCATATTATATAAATTTTTATAACGTTGGCATCGCCATAAACTTAGCATTGAAGACGATGCATTCAATTCGAAGAAATTGAATTATTTTTATTGTATGCAACATAAAATCGTTATTTTTCTTTAAATAGTTTACTTCTTTATTCTAAAACATCAATACAGTTTCCAATAGATGACAAATTTCTCAAGTTGCCAAACATCAATAATATTTTAAAGGCCTATTAAAGTGGATTAAAGTGTATGTTACCAAATAGCAACAGTATGTACTATAGAGGGATAAGGGAAGCCACACTTTTATGCGGGCCCTCTCACAATGTCGTCGACTGAAATATAACTGATTTCCATATTTTTGTTACATTTTTCATGACTAATAATGAATTTGTATTTGTTTTACGTCGAAATATTCCAGAATCAATTTCTACAATAAATTAAAGAAAAACATTTTCATTTAATGTTATCAAATTAGTTTCATCATAAAAAATAGATTGGCTCGACACGATTTCGGGGCCTCTTGAACCTGTTCATTACTATAAAAATCGGGTAAACAAGCCCATCCTGTTCTTTGCCCCCCATCCTTACCGCCTTGGTCCGCATCTTCACCGTCGCGCAAAGAGCGCGCCAAAATTGCATCAAAACAGCGAAATTTTCCGACGACGCATTGCATTTATTCATTCATATTCAGAGGGGGGCCTCTCGCCAACCTGACCTTTAATGAAATTTTCCACGCCACTGCTTCGCCCCTTAGAGGAAGGAATGACCACTGCCATTAATCACTTAGGGGGGGGGGGGCGAAGACGTAAGGGGCGTTTTGAAATTTATGCGCAGCTGAAAATTTCGCCAGAGGTTAATTGTGTTGGCGAGAATCAGGAGGCGAATTAATTTTTCGACGTGGACCTTTGTAGTCATTTGCGTTGGTTGGTTGTCTTTTGTTAATGGAAATGTATGGCAAAGTATGATTCGGCACCTGAAAGTCATAATTAAGCCGGGTTAAAGTTTGTGATACTTTTAGTATTGTTTTTGATTCGTTTCATTAAAACAAAGGAATAACAGGGGAAAGCACAAAGGACATACTGATATTTATACTGTAGTTCTCTGAAAATTTTGTTTGTCAGAGGTTAATTGCTTTGGCGAGAAACTATGATGAGGGTGATCGCCAATGAATTTGTGTTGCGAACAGTTATAGTAATTTGCTTTGATTTTGTGATTGATGTTGATACCGAATCTAAAAGTGATAATGCAGCAGTGGGTATAAGGTGTTGAGCGGATATGAAACTGGACTGGAGTTCGATTTCAGAGTGTTCCCAAATTTTATTGAACTGACTATAAATTTATCTCGGAAGTTATTAAAATCTGTTATCATGCTATCTAATATCACATCTGTCATTCGCAATGATGGATTTTTTGTTAGGGTGACTTTACATAATGAACGTTAGAATAACTGTTGGGTATTAGAGAATTTAAGTGATGACAATTCAAACAAAAAGTTTTTAAAGAGCATACTTTCTTGTTGCTTAAATCCTTACCGAAATTCTTATCGAAAAACAGGTAGGTTGGTACCAGTAACTATCTTATAGAACTGCTTTTACACAAGATTTATACCCCTTAAAAAGGAAAACGACAAACACAGCACTCAGTTGTAATTTAAACTTTTAAAAGCCAAAATTAACTATTTCCATAACTTTTCTTTGGTAGATTAAATTAATAGTTTTTATCGTTTGCCGAATTTCGCTCTTGTTTTTTTAATTATGTCGAATTAAAAAAGAAAGTAGACTAAAAATTGCACACCTTTACTGATACATAATTATTTTCCTTTCATATAGTTTATTCATTTATAGTTTTGTGCCTCTAAGATTGCTTAATATAATTGAAAACAGTCAAATTTGAGAGAAGGGCTTGATTTACGACGAACAGTTGAACCCGGTTATAACTACTTCTTTTACAACGGCAAATCGTCTATAATGTCTGTCAATTGGGTTCGCTTTGAATTTCCCATAGATCTTAATGTTATATAACATCTTATATTATTTTCCAAGGCACACAAAAAAAAGGTTTTCAGGGAAAATATCCCCACACTTAAAGTTCATTACATATTTATAAAAAACATTTCTCAGACAATGCAAACCCACCTTCCCACTGATGCGAAAACGCTTAGAAAAAGTGGCCTACAACCATTCATCATACACCTTATTAATATCTCACGGCCCATCTCCGTGTCATGGTTCACAGTAGCCTTGCTCACTTAATGAAGTGAGTTGGTCGTGACTCGCGAGTCGTATTCATCTTCGTCACAGCGGATTAAGTAACTCATCAACACTGGTCATTAGTGTTACAAGACAGGAATTGCCGATGAGATGTATGCAGAAAATGAGGTTGGAGTACGGTTGGCGATAAAAAAAAGAGTGAAGTTGTTTGAAAGTCGCCAAATAGGTGCGATAGGCCCAAAGAAACGTATGATTTCAATCTCCAATAATCAGCTATCAATAATGAAAAAAGAAAATTTGTGTTGTTGTAGACTGTACTAAAATATCAAGGAAGCACCACGGCTGCATTCTTGAGCTCGAGGGGGATCGACCAGTTGTTACAGCAATTTCAAGGCTTAACAGTGACCATCTTAAAGGAATGACTTTTAGCTCCGGCTGCAAAATTTTTCCAACCTGCAACAAGTGTCATCTAAAGCCAACCTCTCCGGAGCATATCCCAGAGAGCCTGGGTCTATGGTTTAGAAGACCTTAAGTCATATCCATGTCTTGTTATTGACTTTGGCTAGAATACATGGACTCATGGATCAGATCTAGTTGTTGCTAAGTCATAAAGGTTTAGTAACAACAACAACAAAATTTCTGAATTAATACAAACTTAGTGCTTCACTTCTGAATTAATACAAACTTAGTACTTCACTTCTGAATTAATACAAACTTAGTACTTCACTTCTGAATTAATACAAACTTAGTACTTCACTTCATGGGTAAGCAATATATCGTTTTTATATATAAATTTTATTAGGTGCACCGTAGTTTGATTACCTTCAGAAAAAAAACGAAGCATTTAAATAGTTTGCCAAACGTCTGTTTGATGTTGGTTTGGGCCTACATAACTAGATATTGGTGACTTCACCGGTAAAACGGTTTTTGCATAGGTTTTTGATCCGGTGACATCCCTACCTTATTCTTGCTTTCGTGGTTATCGTAGCTTTACTTTGCTGTTATAGTGGCTAAAATCAAAGGCTTCAGATGTCTACTTCACTTTTGCCGTTGACTGAAATGACTTCATTAAGAAATACGCTTGAAAGGCTGAATTGCTGAGTAGCACTGCAACTAACACGATTTTTTGAAGTTGGTTTAATAGTTTTCGTAGTTGGTGCTTATCTTATCCATGTGCGCCGATTAAGAATTGACTTCAGTATGTTTTCGTTGCAGATATAGCATGAGATACATCGAGATATGGCTGTTGGAGATATTGACGTGAAGTTTTTAAGTGATTCTTTGTAACTTCTTTCGTCTCTCATGACAAAAGTCGTTCAATTTTGATTTTAATGACCGAAATGAATAAATGAACCGATTAGTGTCTTATTTTAGTGCAGATTTCTATCCTATTATTTTTGAAAGCAGAACTATCTTCTGAGTATATGCATTTAATAACTGAAAAGAATATGAAATAAATTTTTATTTTATACTAGCTGAACCAAACACACTTTGTTGTGCGCTCATGTCTGGCTACTGCTTCTCCTAAACTTATTTGAGTACATTAAAATGAACGTCTAACCAACTGTTCATATTTTGATTCCCTTTGAGTAAATGAAATTTAGAAAAATTGCTTTAAAATACCAGTATCGTACATCCAAAGACAGAAATAAAGTAGATTATGAGTATAATAGTATAATAGTAGTAAAAAAAATTTCACACATAAAACTACAATTTAACCCTGGAATGGGTGTTGTTTCACGCCGTGGATGGCAACAGTTCCAGTGGTCTTTTCTTTTTTTTCTGGAATTCATTTTGTTTTGGTATTCGAAAAGGAGTTGCTGAAGAATATTTTACTTATTGAATTTTTAAAATGCCAACTTCTTGCTGTACTGTTGATTGTTCAAATCATTTGTTAAAGAAAGCTTGCATCGAAAGAAAAGTTGCTTTTCATCTATGACGGCATTTTGAAAGTGAAAGCGAAACAGCCAATGAAATCGCAGGACACGGAAAATTGAAAACAAGTGCCGTACATCATCTGAAATATTCCCACATTACGAAGGTGGATACTTTCCCCAGGTAAACTTTAAACTACGTTTCTATGCTGGCCAGTGACATTTTCGACTACTATTTTAATCATTTTTCGCTAACTCAACTTTAATAAAATTGAATCGGCTCCTTAAAATTCTCTTCGGCATGGAAACAGAAAAAATCATGTATGTAGTTAAACAAATTGCTGCTTTCGGAAAGATTTTACAAGCAAGAAATCCTAAGGTTAATATTTACCACGGTTTGTAGTTTAAAGGTAAAATAATAGGTTGTATTTCTAAAGTTTCAAGTTAAAACTGATATAAAAACACGTGCTTTTAATTTGTTTATTGATTAATCGAAAACACATGTGGTTATTTTAAATTTGAACTGGACATTTCTAAATTCAAGCCTTTTAAACTAAAATTCTAAAAATCGATTAAAAGTAAAATATACCATGTTTTTCATAAAATATATAATAAATCTTATAATGCTACAGTATCAAATAGTTTAAAGTATAGGCATTACCTGGAGTGAAATTGAGAGCAGTAAACGGAAGCTGAATAATCGACAAAAAACATTTCGTAATTTAATAATGTCCTTTGATGGAGCATTTGTAATAGTGAGTTATATTATTTATTAAGATTTGTTTTCGAGATGTAATGGAAATTGTAAGTTTTACATTTAAGAAGTAATAACACGAAAAATTTGTTGTAATGCGAATGATGTAATGTAAAGCGTTAGGTATCTGTATAACAACAAATCCAACTAATTATAATATTTCGATGTTACGTATTAACAAATTTACCCCTTATAATATTTTCTTTTACTATATTTTACGGCATATTTTTTTCCAATCTTGAAAACCTAAAAAAGTTAAACGCTTTAAAAGAAGATTGACTGAATTAAATCTTAAAATATATGTTATATGTAATAAGAAAATAGTTTTGAGGTTTTGGAATCATAAGGTATAATTGGAGCAGCTTAAGTATGAACTGTTTGTTGCATTTTTACTTGATTCCCCATGCTTCGACGAATAGCAATTCCTCACCGCGCCAACTATGCATGCTACACCTGTACCTTATTATTAGAAATGGCATAATGTTATTTGATAAGTTAGTTTTTATAAATTTCAATTCATAATGTGAAAAATGTACATTTATCAATTGGAACAGCTGTTATATAATGTCCAGTCTCGATTTTTTTTTTGCGTTCTGTTGCCAAGCAACAAAAATGCCCAAATGTGGTAAACATTTCACTTCAAAATTTCATACAACTCGATAGGTACAGTTAAAATTTAAATCTCGCCAAAATTCATCAATGAACAGACGGCCATCATAGCTGTACCGACGTTTAACAATCTAAAATATCTGTAATAATAACGTCTGAGGTAACATTTATCCAAAATATGATGTAGCTATATATAGAAATATCAACTCTTAAATACTCGTTTGAAAAGTTTATTCAAAATCCAAACCAAACAAAGTTTACTTTTAAGTTCATCGTAGTGCTTTATCGTACGTTTGCTGAACTTGTATTACAATGCATAATAATTATATAAAAAAAAACTTGTATCATATTTCTCTACTTTAACTTTAGGTGCTTATTTTTGCTACGATATATATTCCTGTGGTAAAGGCTTTTTATTCACATGTACCCAATGCTGTCGTACCAAATACACTGTTGAACGATAAAGTTTCTAGAGATCTGTATGGAGCCGATTACCAAAATTCTCAGCTTGATGATTCAGATCACCAAGAAATTCAAAATGAAGAAGAAAAAGATCCGGATCATTTGAATTTACCGAAAAAAGTTTTTAGAAATCAAAACTTTGTGGGTTTTAAAGATAAAAGGGATCTTTATTATGAGGGAAATCCCCAAACATTTCATAGAATAGATAGAATTGCAAATATTCAAGCAAATAACTTTAATGTCCAAATCGACAGTAACTTAAGTTCTCCCAAGACAGAAAATATCGATGATCAATATAACCCCCATTTTAATGTTCTAAAAGAAGATCGAATACGACAAACTTCGACAAATCCCCAAAGAAGAAAATTATTTTCTCATAAAATCTCGCCAAGTGATACTATTATTTCTAGTCAACATGGTGTGCACCAGAAGTTCAACGAGAAACCAAATCCTAAATCTATTAAGCATTTTCATAATCGTAACGTTAGATACATTAAGCAAAATAATTTAAAATTTGTTAGTCAACTTCAACCTGTGTTAAAACCGAACCGAAAAAATACCATGCATCAAAATTCAGCAGTTAATAATGACGTGGACAACTTTTTCAGAAGCTTTTCACTCCAGAATTCCCCATTAATTGACAAAATTGAAGACGCTAACAAAGCCAATCATATCAGCAAAAAACATAGTAAAAGTCAACATGAAATCACCGACATTGGCAGTGACAATGAAGAAGATGAGATACCGAAGACACCCTTACCATTTCAAGCCCTTTTTCCATCAAACAATTCAAAAGTTAAGCGGCAAGAACTACCGCCGGCAGAAATTGAAAAAATAGTTAAAGTTTTGGAGCCTGTGTTGAGTAATGTTCTTGGGCCTAATGGCACCAATCCTTGCAGTAACTGTACTCAAATTATAATTGAAAACGCAGAACTAAAAATCAAAACACAAATGCAGAATTATGAATCAAGGTAAAGTATTTTTAAAAATTTATTTATAACTCTCACTGTTAAAAATTTGGTGCTAGGTTTCACCATGATATTGATTGGTTTCACCATGATATTGGTTCCTAGTAGCTGCAACGGCTGAATGGTGAAATGTTTCACCTTTTTTTCGGTGTTTTGTTGAACCATTTTTCTGGATTTGGAAACAAAAACCTGAGAAATGGTTCAACCGAATACCAAAAATATGGTGGAACGTTTCACCATTCAGCCGTTGCAGCTACTAGGTACCAATATCATGGTGAAACCAAGCACAAAATTTTTAACAGTGTAGATACAGTAGCAAATTCAACTAGAAACTTCCTGTACTGATACTAATGAAAAGATGGAAGTATCTTAGACTAAGAGACTCTCACATAGCGTATGGCACTTTTGGGAAACATAATTAAAATACTTATTGCTTACATGAACTGAAAGCTTTTAGGATGAATCACATGTGTAAAACAGTTTGGTATCTTAAAGGCAAGGATATTTTCTGTTGAGTTGGTGTAAAAGATAATAACACCTTCGTTTCCGTGACACAAATTTACCTATAGAACTAACAATTTTTATACTATGGTAAAGAAAATGTGATAAAAACAGATAGAAGGAAGGCACAACTGAAAGTATTAAAATGGAAAGTACTTTACCTGAAACAAGCCAATTGTCCAGCTAGATGCAACAAAACTTTCACTGTATTTATATATTAAGGAAGAATTGTTATACACAAAATTAAAACATTTTTAAAACGTTTATATAGATCGGGATTTCGTTTCTTACTCAATACAACTTCTAACTTTCTTTTAGTATTCTGATGCCTGCCTACCCGTGTGACGATTGGTTTCCCAACAATCGTACTTGCTGGTTGAATAGAAATATTGGCATGACCGTTACTTTTGTTTTGAAGTTTGGAGAAGGACCGAGGAATGTAGAAGTTCAGTGGAGGAAGGAATTTCACCAACTCAATTCCAAGAAAAGGAGAATTTTCCTTATTGATCCCGGTATACATTTTTTTAAATTTTTTATTTCTGAGCATAACTGTAATTGCATCAGTAAAAAGACATATAAGAACATTTCGTGAAGTGAATGTGGTGTAAAACTTATGGAAACTGATACATTTGAACGTGGGAAAACAATTTCTTATTAAAAAAACTCTTACTTGAAAATTCTGATTAAGTACCGTTATTTTTTTTCATTGAGATTCATAATTCCCGACTAAAATAAAAAAAAACTATAATATTAATTGGGTTTCAGCTCAGCTGCAGGCTTCGTCACTTGACTGCGATTCTAAATCAAGATCCGGGGTTGGGGAGCCCAGTATTCAAGGCGCTTACCTTTGCATGCGAAAGGTCCCTGTTTCGGGTCCGGTCACATTACCAAAAGAACAACCAACTTATAAACAGTCGGTGTAGCCCAAACGCCCGTCGAATACTCCGTGCAGAAGGAGTGCACGTTAAATATTCTCCAAAGATCCGAAGCCACTTACGATGTCAACCTTAAAAGTTGCGTTGGGTCACGGCCTACTTAACTACTAAGGCCGAAGAAGCTTTCCCAAACAAGCCCGGGGACGGAAATTTTGACGTCATAGTTCCGAGTGACGTTGTTCCGAAGATGAAGACAACCTGTCTCGAAACCTGTTCGGAACCACTCGTTTACGGCTGACCACATTTTTAGGGTTCCGAATGCGTCCGAACTAGTTTCTCGATCTTCGGCACTGGGAACAGTGACGTCAAAATTTCCGTCTACGCTTATGTTTAGGAGAGCTTCTCTGGCCTTGTTTTTGAAGTTGGCCGTGGTTGGGTGCCTATTCATGTCTCATCATTTAGCTATCATATCTATTGTGTAGTTTTTGTGCAATGATATTCAACCAAAACCTAAATCAATATCCCTCGCGTAGCTTTTCTGCGACTTTAATTCAACCAAAACCATTGATTAGCATCATCTTGTCATTTCTTTTTTCCAGATAGGCCCTTCTGGAACATGGTGGTGGGCAACAGCGGTCACGAGTTCCGTTTGAGTCCCATCACTGAAACGGACATCGATTTAAACTCCTTCTCTGCAGTCGTCCTGTCGTCGTCAACAAATTTAGCTAGCGTCCACTCGCATCATAATATCAACTTCAGGATCAAAGTTCTACCCATTAGTAATTTTTCTGATAGGCTTCTTTTATTTTTTGCAGCGGCTTAATAATAACTCCAACAATTACGTTAGCACTACATACAGTGAAAACTTAAGTTATCGGCATTTGTTTTATAAATATAAATGTAGTAATATACACAGTTCTGAAGGTCAGCAGAAAATTCACAGTTAATGACTTTATTTCCGTAGTTTTTGGTCATCTATATTGAGAGTTGTCGCTTACATATATAAAATTAAAAAGAATTATCATTTACCTACTAAAAAACCCCCAAAATTTTCGATCTTAGAAACGTAACGTAGGCTTTACCTAAATATCCTAAAAGTAAGAGTTCATCAACGCTTGACCTTTATTTTAATAGTTTAATTTATTTAATATTTGTACATATCCTTGTTTCAAAAATTGAGTTCCATTTCATTTAAAAGAGTGTAAAGTATTTATATTTGTTTGACGAATATGCATCGTATCTTAAAATGTGATTGACCAAATACCAAAATGTAAGAGGAAAACGGGTACTTCTGCTATGCTAACTCAATGGAAGATACATCACCTATTTAGCGTACAGTGTGGTACAAGTTCAGACATTTCAAAAGACCAATGGGCAGCCTCAGTAGTAACGCAGAACACTGGAACATACGTTTTCATAGTTTTTGTGGGGACTTTGATGAGGGTGGGGATTTTGTGGGGACTTTGCGTGCGATGTCGCGATAAGGTTGCGTTAGGTGCCAACTCAGGTGCTGGTAACGGTACTTGACAGCTCTCAAATTTGCGAAGCCTGTCACTAATAGTCCTATTGTTGTTTTAGTGCGAAGTTAATTCAATTCAACCAATCCAATGGACTCATGTTTCACCTTACAGACCAGTTCGTGTACGCTGGCGGTACCGTCACTCTGAATATGCATCGTATCTCTCACCCCAAGAAAGGTGTTCGCTTCAAATGGTACACTGAAAGCGACGGAGACAGCAATCTGCCCAGCAACATGCAGAAGAAGGGCGTCGCTGGAGAAATGCTGGTAATATCTGAATTCATGCGGAGAGAAGGTGGTATCATAGCATGTTCTGTTTTTACCAACTCGGGTTTTTTAGCCACCAAAGCGAGGTTCCTCATCAATGTCAACAGTTCCGGTGAGTTTTTTTTGTTTCCCATTCGTTTCTGGATCAGTTAATACCACTTACAAAGATATTGATTTGAATATCGCATTAGACAACAATCATTTGCGTTTCCTTCTCAAAATTTCTATGTATTTATTGAGTTACATTCTTCTAAGTTATATATATATATATATTAATTTAATTGACTCTTAAGCAGAGGTAGTAAAGATGTAATTCTGTTTTAATTGTTTAGCTGGTGTCATTTTTTACAGGCTTGCAGTCTGTAAGTTCAACGATTCCTTCCGTCAAGAAACGAAAAAGGAGAGAAATCGAAGAACCCGGTTTGGATTACATGGAACGAAAGGCAGCATCGAATTCTCGACCAAGGAACAAAAAGGAGATCAGGTTGGGGACAACGAACATTCAGGTCTCATCTGCAAGGGTTGAAGACAGAATATCGAAGGTCATTGCTTCCTGTAGGTCCGACCTGTACTGTGCTCCCTCAGCCTACTGTGTCAAGGCTCTCGGGTTCTGCCGTTGTAAGAATGGTTACAGAGGCAATGGATTCTTCTGTTGGGAGCTTGCTCAGGTTAACGTAGATTAACATAAAAAGCTATGAAGTTAAACGAAGTTGACCGCAATAGAGATTTATAGCAAACACAATAATCCGTTACTACTAAAAAAATTCGTAACATAACAAATGGGTCCATCCATTTCAATTCACCCAGACCTGTTGCTCAACATTTTTTATTTTCCCAATTTTTTACCATATAGTTACTAATACTATAGGTGAGTTCAAAACCAAAGTAAATTTTTTTTGGAGCTCATACTTTTTTTGGCGGCCATTTTAACTTTGCTTCGAAGTCGATTTTTGGCCGGAAACTACTTTCACTTAAATGTATATAACTCTGTTAATTTTATAGATATCAAGACGAAATAAAAAAGAAAATAATCACAATGATGCTATAAATAGTTTGCCAGCGCATAATATTACCAAATTAGTGAGTAAGGGGGAGATAAAAAATCAAATCGAAATTCGCTTAAAACGGGAGTTTTAGCGCTAAAAATTTGGTAAAATGAAAAGAGACTCACCTTAAATATTTTTCCTGTATAGACAAGTTATAGAACTACTTGCTGTAGGTAGAAGTTTAAAGCTTGAGGAATTTTTCTTTATCTTTGTACAATTTTTCAAAACTGCTAAAAATCGTATTTTTGCAATTTTTAATGAAGAATATCTCAAAAGGGACTTTGTAAAAAAATTTGAAATTAATACAGGTAGTACATCTTTATAGCATAAACATGTGGCAAAACTTTTGTATTGTGATTCGAACTGGTTTCAGAGATACAGTACTTCAAAGTTGAGGTGGTATAACATCTGATTTGATTGATAGGAATGAATCGATGTTGCCCCCTTGATACAGTCAAGTTCGAATCATTTTGATAGTGAAGCCTCAGTTTTTTAATTTCGTCAGCAGTTGTTTTTTTAAAAACACTGGTAAAAATAGAATTTCTGAATTTAGAAAGCAAATTTTATAAAAGCTAACGATTTTTAAGTGTTTTTCAGTGGTGCAAAATATATCTTTGTTAGTTTAAATCTATTATATTTGTGTTAATTATATTCGAGTTAATTTCTATTTTATACTTGGTTAAATAAGGACAATTTTTTTTGAAGATTTGTCTTGCCTAAATTAAATTTGTTAAGAAACTAGTACATTTTGTTTAATATTTCAGTTAAATATTCATAAAATTGAATTTTACCGTTGTAAACTGTTACATTTTGAGGAGTTTGTAACACAGATTTTGACCAACTTTGAAGCACGGTAACTCTGAAACCAGTTGTACAAAATTAAAGAAAAAATCTTCAAGCTTTAAAATTTTGAGCCACAGGTCTGGGTGAATTGTAATGGATTGGCCCAAATTGGAGAAAGTTAATACGAAACTCAGCAATTCTAAAACAAGGAAGCCGGGTACCAATGGACTTAGTTATAAAATTCGTAAAATGTGTGAAAGAATGATAGTCGGAATATCAAGAAATAGTAATCAACAAGTGTCTGCAGAAAGACAGACTGGTCAAAACTACAACAACGGAAGGATAAGAGTCCCAAATAAGAATTTGATTAAAGTTTAAAGGAACGACAAACATAAAGGTCTCAGCTGACAGGATTGAGGACAATATTTCGAAGATCATCGCTTCCTGTAATTTGGAGATGTTTTTTTCTCCTCCAGCCTACTGTGCACTAAACTGAACTGAAACTCTGGAATTAGCATCTCATGAAAAGCTGGTGAAGCCTATTTTTGGGTCACTTGGCGACAGCTTTAGGGGGAATATGTGCCACATTTGGCATGAATTCGCCGATCACAATTGACACTTGACTTGACAGTTTGCATTGGATCGTCAAAAATCGCTCGCCAAGAATAGTACTCCAAAGAATTTAAGTTTTAAAGATTGTTCCTGCAATTATATTTTTTTAAAAGTACATGTTTCCGAAACTTCATTATATAAAGAACCTCCTAAAGCAATAACATATAAATTTTCTTTTTAAAAATTTATTAAAAAAGTTGGTTTAAAATGCATATTTTAACAGGTAAAGTATAGGATTGGCGACAAAAGTTGGGTTGCTCTTACAGGGTTGCCGGGCTTCACCGACCCTGTTAGCGAGCGGTTCCATGCTCGTTTCAGAGTTTCAGTTCAGTTCAGTGCTACTGTGTCAAAGTCTAGGGTTCTGCCGTTTCAAGAATAGTTGCAAAGTCAACGATTTCTTCTGTTGGGATGTTTGAAAGTAGGTAAATCTCAGGAGAACTGCAGCTAAACAAAGATGCCCGTAATAGAAACTAGTTCATACTACTATGTAATGTGAGGTATTTTCTACACTTAATTCTTAATAAATTTTTTCTATAGAAAGTTAAGAAGTAATTCTCAACCAGAAATTCAGAAACAAGTTATCTGGGTACGGAAATACTTAATGGACTTCGTTATAACAGTCCCCCAAACAAACTGAAATTTCGAAACATCAAGAAATCGTAACTAACAGTTAACACACACGTTTACAAAAAGATAGACTGATTGAAATCACAGCAATGATAGGGGAAGAGTGTCCAACTTGAATAAGATCTGGAATTTCTGGTTGGAGTAACGCGGCGTCTTAGCTTCCAGGTTGAGGACAGCATATCGAAACTAATCATTTTCTCCACTTCAAACTTATACTGTATTCTTGCAACCTATTGTGTCTAGAGTCTCGGGTTCTGCTGATGTAACAATGGTTGCAGAGGCAACGGATCCTTTATTAACCTCAATACAAACACCCAATGGGGGATGATGTTTTCTGTTGGAAGGTAAATTGACTTGAAGAGCTCTGTAGATAAACGAAGATTACCGTAAGAAATATTTAATGATATGTAATGTAACGCTATTCCGTAAAACGAAAGATATCACTTAGCTAAATTATACAGATAAATTTAGAATAAAAAAACTGATTTGATTTTTTTTATTTTTTACCTTGGCTCATAATCTAAAAGTATTATTTAATTGAATGTAACATTGTTTGATATCAAAATTTATATAATTAAATAAAATTTATCCTTAACAAAATTTATGAATTAATTTTTTTAAAGTCAACAATTTCTACGTGGACTATTTTGCTTTAAATTACTTTAAAAACGAACTATTACGCAAATTATTTCATAAAAAAACGACCTCCTAAATCAATAATTAAACTATCATGACCATAAAATACCTCCTCTCCAACACAATGGTTTAAATTTTGCCTCATCCCAACCTTTCTTTTCTTACCACACTTCAACAACCCTTAAAATTTATATCCAAAACGTGACTTTAACCCTTAACACCTGACGCTTGTCCACGCTGTTCAATAAATAAATCAGTTCCAATGGCCCAACTCTTTTTAACCTCCACTTATAGGTAAACACCGTAAATCTGAAGCGGGGCCTTTATTAACCCCAATACAAACACCCATTTAGGGATTAAGGGGGCAGTTACGAAGGGCTAATAGGGCTATAAAGAGAAGAGTCCCAATGTCCCCATGTTTGTATTTTTAAAATGGGACCTTTTGTGGGTGGGGGTAGGTTTGATCTCATTTCTCCACCCCCGTATTTTTTTGGTATTTTTTATGTGGGTGGCAGCAGTTGGTGGTTGAAATGAGACTTAACGTGTAGATGATCCAGATATGTCGTAGATTAGATCAATGTTTGGTTGGGTTCAGCTCTGGAATATATTGTATTGCGTGTTGGGGGGGGGGGGGGAGAAATAAAGATTTGTCGCCAAATAGGCATACATTAAGATATGGCAAGTCTTTCTTTCTCATCTTATGTTACATATAAAACTCTAATGGTAGCACATGGCCTAAGGTTATATTTGGCTGGTTTTTAGTCCAGACATCCCAACACTAGTTTGATGTTCTGTAAATGTCACCTAGTAAATAGTAAAACATTTATTTAATGCAGACACACGACCTACTTTAAAATTTAGCAGTATGAAACTATAATGCATCTTACTCGCATAAACTATACTACCACTAATACATTCATCCAAATTTAAAATAGTTTTAGTGCTTCACTTACAACTTTTTATAGACATCGCTTAAAGAGATAATTGAAAATAAATGTCGTCGTTTGTCATCTCTTTTGACAGAAAATAACCAAAAAATAAACACACGCCATTGCACGGGTTCCGTTGACGTGGAATTTGGCTCCCTTTTGGCGACGACCATGATAAATGATCAGAAGCATCCCATCGTGCTCGCTTGAAGGGATGTGCTCTCAACGGCATCAGAAACGCCGCCAAGTCATCGCTATTAGGAACAGGAGTCACACGATTATGTTATGCAAATGACGTTTTCTGTTTGTACGAGGATTAAATTATTAGTTGAAGCCAAGATTGAAAGATTGTTTTCTATAACAAAATGTATTTGTACAATATTTACACGTATTAATACATCACAAATCCCGCCAAATCAGCGCCATTAAGATACGAGTCACGCGATCATGTTGGTTGTCGCCAAATAACAATTTCCTGACAATTTTTTGGTTTTATAAAGATAAAGTCTATTAAAAGATTTCAAGATGGTTTAAATAACAGGATGTATGCTTATAATACTATTCTGATGTGTGTAAAATATTATTTCTCAAGATAAGATTTGCCAGAAAATTCAAAAACATTTTTGTTGTACTTTGCCAATTTTGAATTTCTTTACCATAACGATAGTTTAGGATCGTCTAAATTATTTATTATCTACTAGATAGTAAAACATAGCCTTTCTACATTATAACTCTTTAGATTTGGAAAATATTCTAAACATATGTTTGTTTGTTCGAGGAAATAATATGAAATAAAATGAATGATTTATTAGCTTCTCTGTCATCTAAATATGGTTAACTCGTATCCTTCTGTTTTAACTTTAATGAACAACAGCTACTGAGATTAAAACAGAAATTCATAAAAATCAAAAATAGCCTATTTTCCTGTTACTTTAATGCATACTCATAGAAATTCGTAAGGACTTAACAGTGCAGGATTGCTTCCTCCTGATATAGAAAAGCAGTAGAACACATGATTGTGTTAACTGAAAGAGTCTCTGATCAGTCGGAAGTCTAATCATTGAACGCAGTTATATTAAATGGTCCAGTTATTTCAGATGATGCAGCCGTTCCATCTTGTTCAACACCAGCTATGTCGTATACTCTTGCAGCGCTTAGTTAAATTCAAAAATCAATCTTTTATACTCTCCATTTAAAGATCTCAAATGTGCTATCCGGACAACTCTGTCACCTATACCATCAAGTCTTACGAAGGCAGTGATAGCCAACTCTAAAAAGAAGAAAAAAGAGTTATACATAAAGTTGACAAAGAGTAATAACGGAAGCAGTTGTGATGGAGCTTTTAAACGAAGAACTTCAACGAATGGTAAAAAAAAACCCAAGAAAATTAAGAATTTGGATTTTCTTTCAAAACCTAAACGAAAAAAAGGTAAAAAACAGACCCACCTAAATCCAAGATTGTTGAGGATAGCCAATAGCTTTTGACTGGGAAACGGGTGGTAGTTGAATACAAAGGAAAAAAGTCATATAAACAATTTGTTGGTCAAATGACTCTTACTGATGCGGATGATTTACATGTAAAATATGTTAAAAATATCTAGTATAGTGTTACGAATTTTGTAAATAGTGTAAATATCTTCTATAAATATCGTATATAACTTAAACGTATTATATTTTTGTCTGCATTAGTGACATCGGCCGTAGTACATGGGGAGAGCGTGTTGGAAAACACCATTACGTCATTGGAGCCATTTGGCAACAATTTGGCGACATTACGTCATATCCTATTCTCGAAGTTTCGAGACGTTTCGGCCAATACGTAACAGGATATGCGGAATGTCACTGGAATTTTCTAGAAACATCGCCAACCCTATAAAACACCTCGACATGTACTGCGGGCGCCATTGGAGTTCTTCTCCTGCTGTAGTGAAGAGAGCTTGGGCGTAGCTCTGTTGTGTAGAGATTGTTCTCTGTTTTATAAAGTTGCAGCGGCTAACTTTGTGAGTGAGAGTGTATCCTTTGCTGAATAAAGTAATTTGCTCTTGCGAACTGTGTTGTGCTTCAAAGTACCCGGAGAAATTGCGCAACCATAGGAAACTTTTATGCCTTTCCAGATAAAGAGGACGGGGATATTGTAGACAAGTCAGATGTTATAAGAGTATTGGAGGAGCCGTTTTGTAACAACCGCAAACAATATTATTTTGAAAATTTAACATTGTAATTCTGTATCATTAAATTCATTTAATGTGTTCTGGACCTACTCTCCTTATTTAGAGTATTTCTTAATAAATAGATAATTATATACTCATCATTTTGCATTATAACCCATTTTACCACATGTGTGACTCATTTTATAAACCATGGTGGGGTAAAATGGGTCACAACTTATGGAACTAAGTTCAATCCATTTATAATTTTAAAAAATTACAAACTACATAAAAATGTACTAAAAGATTTCAATGTTACGATGCAATTAAAAAAAATCTGAAAAAATTATGGTTTTATTGCCAGGGAACTTAAAAGGTGAAAGTAGCTAAAAAGTGACCCATTTTACCCCACCTGACCCTACATATTGGTCTTAAAATAATTAATGATTTTTAATGTTAGAACACTTAGCAAATGCAGTTGATATGAAAAACCTCATCTCTTTTTGGATCTTCATATGATTGCAATAATGTTGGATACAGCAAATGTTTAAAAAAATGATTCAAATATTTTTATATGATTTTTTTAAGTATCAAAAAATCGTTTATACGTGAATAATACAGTTATTCTATGACTTCTTTAGAAAGTAATTAATTTTATACAGTTGTAGAGAGAAATTGATTTATGAACTAACACTATTTTCGCCACATATCGCTTAATATCAAAAACTATTGATTCGAATTTTGTGCGTTGTATTTTCAAAGCATAGTAAAAGATTTGCACATAATTTTTTTAAAAGTGATACTAGTAAATACAAATCTATTTTTCGTTTATAAGCAGCTTAAATGGTGTAAATTGATTTATGAATTCTATTTTGAACCCAAATCTATTATTTTAACTAGTAGTTCCTAATTTGAATATCAGAGGGAGCTTACTATCGATGCTTATAATAAGATCATACTTCGATGAGATACTTTATTGAAATGTATCGGTTTTAGTCACGTTTTATCAAATGTGTAAGCGTGCGGGACTGTCTGAAGCCGGAAAGGTAAAAATTTGCATTTATATACTACTAGCAAATTTATACCCGTCCTTCGCACAGACTAAAAGAATATCAAATCGATCCAAGTATATGTGTCATTTAATTTGCTATAAGATTATAAGCTTTGCCTTTGTTCCCGTTCATGATAAAGAATAAAATCCCGTTACTTATATTGCTTTAAAATTCTAAAATAAAAATACATCACTATAAAATGCACATCTTCATATCACAAAAATCTTCCTCAATATAAACTTACTTTCATCGCAATTTTATAATTACCTTTATCGCAATTTAGATAAATTCACAAATAACCATAATTGTATAACAATGTTATTTCACGTCAAAACCTCCATTCTCGGTTTAAAAAAAACATTTAGCTCATTGGCACGTTCAATTATTTTTCAAATCATTAATTTAGTTTCTGAAGGTAATGGCAAGAAAATAAAAGCAATTTCAATTTTAATTAATTTTTGCGATCATTTTAATTTCTTCTGTCGAATGGCAACACGAAAGGGAAAAAATGATCGGATTTGAGCGAAAGTGGTGTATTTTTTTCAAAAAATTAGAATTTTCTCTAAAAATGAACAAATATGAAAAAACTAAGCCTCAGGTGCACACGTTGGTATTAAAGAGAATCTATCTTAAAAATTTCAAATTTCTGAGGGCAGTATATAAGTAGGTCTTTTACGATCCACCGACATACAGACACACAGACAGACTCTTTCTTTTATTATTATAGATGTAACAAATTTGTAAGCGAACAATTCCTCGTACTTTTACGGCCTCGAACTCGGGAGGGAGTTCAAAAAAGTGATATTTTCTGATGAAAAGGGATATCAAAATTAAAAATAAATATATTTCTAAAATTTTAAAATAAATATAAAGAAAAAAACATTGTGCAGGTTATGGGCAGGTTCCAGGTATTAACCTGCAACAGGAAAGCTGAATGAAAAAAATTTTCTCCTCGAGCCACGATTGGTGAATAAACGTAATGGTGTCACGTGGGAACAGAGCCCCAATCAGAGCACCGATTGAATGAAGTACGGGAATGAAAGCTGCGGAAGGATTACGTTACCTGAAACAAGCCAATTGCTGTATAAAAATGTCAGACCTCTAAAATTATTACTCAATATTTTACAGAGATTTGGAGTAATGCTTTATTTGTTACAGTTACTTTTTTATATATATATAAGTACCGCCATTAGATTTTTCAGAAAGTAACTTAGTTAATTTTAGTAACTTAGTTACTTAGTTACTTTTAGCGGTAACGTAGTAACGTAAAGTTTCATTACTTCTCACGCCGCTCTTCATTTATATTTCTGTAGTTCTTCTTAAATTTAATTATTTAATATTTAACTTTTAACAACGTTGACTTTTCGTTCTTAACTTTTTCCGATGGTCTCTATTCTTTAGTCTTGGTTCTCTTTGAAAAACGGTAATATGGCTAAGTTTCAATTTTTCTTATAACTTGAAATTTCTATAAGTAATTGTGATTAGTTACTTTTTGGTACTAAGTAACTGTAACTAGTTACTTTTCATATTAAGTAACTGTAACTGTAACATAGTTACTTTTTAAAAATAACTCTACGATGCCTGATATTTTATAACTTTCCTATCAACTTTTCTATAAACCACATTGGTTAAAGTATTTTAACCGCACTACATTGGCGATCGAGTTTCAGCAGTTTGAGCTTTTCCATCTTTCTCAGCGGCGAACGGGTGATTTTCGTTCATCTTTGACTAGTGAAAAGGTAACGATACCATGGTTAGTTCTTCTACTATTTGATTTCAATAAATTCTGCTAGTTATCGGCTACTTTTAATCGCCGACACCGCCTCACCGTCTCTTTATAAAGAATAATTTTTACTTTTTTTATTAGTTAAATTAATTTTTAATAGGCATGCTTCAGGTCTTGAGTAGCAACAGAAATGTAAAACAAAAAATCTTTCTCAGGCCAGGACCACTTGGGAACAGACCACGAATTGTAGCACTGATGGAAGGAAGCACAGTAATGAAAGAAAGAAATACGTCAAATAAAATAAGCCAATAAATAATTTAAATGTTTGTTTAAAAATATTTTTTTAAAATTTCACTTGCCAATTTTCTTAACTTACTTGGAAGCAAGCGTAAAGGTTCAGTTAAGCATGATTTATTATACGAAATGTTTGATTTTTTTATTGCTTATATATATTTTAAAAATTTAACAGGTTAGGATTTTTAACTAACAATAAGAAAAAAAATCTTATTACCAGCACTTTTTAAACAAGACTTCCCTTTTGTAGTTCTAAACTTAGCTTATTACAAATTAGCCGTAGGCCGGGGGAGACCAATCGGTTAGGTAAGGGTAGGTACATATATATTCCAGCTTGTGTGCTTGATCACAGACCCGCTTATAAGCCTTTGTCAAGTAAGACAGACACATAAAGAATTTTTTACTGTCACAGAGAAAGGGAAAGTACACCCAGGGCGAAGGCGGGAATCGAACCCGCACCCGTTACAGCGCGCAGACTGCTAGCGTAATGGTCTGCGATCCAAACCACTCGGCCATCCGGGCCCCATCGGTTAGGTGCTTGCTCTGCATGCGAATGGTCACAGGTCCCCGGGCATTGCCAACATACAAAAATAACTGCCTATACCTACAAAACGGCCTGTGGAGTCAAAACGCCCGACGAATTATACCCCGTATAGAGGGAGTGCACGTTAAATATGGTCCAACGCCGCGTATTATGTCGCCCCTTAAAAGTTGAGTTGGGTGCCTACTCAATTGTCGGTTCAGTCTCAGTTGGTCCAAAGTTCTGTTCAGTCCACTTGACTGTAGTTCTGAAATAAGCCACCCGTCGTCAATAGCCCTCGTGTAGCTCTAGTGCGAAGCTATTTAACTCAACTCAACAATTTAGCCGGTCTTTTTCTTCCGACTCAGGTCTTCGTGAATTAATAAGCAGTATTCGTAACAGAAATTATTAACAACTACTCTCGAGTTAATATTTTGCATATGCATTTTTTTTTTTTTATAAATAACATATGTGTTATAGCTTTTCAAAGAAAATAATATGAATAAATATTAAATGATAAAGAATTATCAAAATAAATGTATCAAAATGCTATCTTTTAATATCTATTTTAAACAAATTTAGGCAAAAGGTTATTAAAAACTTAATCTGTATTTAAATATACGTAGTTTTTTATTTCTATTTTTTCTAATTCTTAAAAAAAATTCGATGGCGTAAAGCCATTAATCTTGCATAAAAACTAGGGACGTGTAACACCACACGACTTGCAATTATCACTCAATAAATCAATACATTTAAAGGCAATTATATACTTGATAAAGTAACTTTAACAACTTTAAAACCTTATAAGTTCTATGGCAATTGGCAGCTACCCTTTGAGTAGGTTCAATTTTCTCAAAAACCTTGTTATGAAGTTTAGCAGGTACTGGGAACTTGTATTCCAAATTTGAAATCTGTAGCTCTTTTCGTGTTTCAGCAATACCTTTAAACTCTAAAAGTTCAATGCAGCTATCCTTTGCGCATGCGCGATTTTCATTGAAAACTTGCTTTTTCTCTCGATTAAGTGTTAGGTACCCGTGTACCCAAGTTGAGTCTGTAGCTCTTTTAGTTCGAGCGTTAGAGGGGTTTTAGACAGACAAAACGACGGACAGTCTGACAGAAAAACCAACGTTCAAAAATCACTTATTTAAAATCACACCCACCAAAACGTGTAGAAATTACAGTCTTGTGAGATAATTGAAAGTAAAAAAAAGAGGTTACGATTTTTAGTAAAAAAATTCAATAAACAATTCTGTTGAATTAGGAATGATATTGAAATTTACGATTTAATTAACTAAGGCCATGTCCTCACTACGACATCAAACGCCACAAAGGCAACAAAAGCAACAAATTTGGCGACTTGGCAGAGTCAGCCACCATGCTATTGCATTGCTTGGCGCACTTGGCAGTCGCCAAATTTTGTTGCTTTTGTTGCCTTTGTGGCGTTTGTTGTCGTAGTGAGGACATAGCCTTACAAAATTATTTTGTGTTTCAAAAATAATCATCTTCTAACTGTAGAATGGTAAACTTAACTACGGCCAAAATTTGCCGAGTTGTAAAAAAAGTATGGTTATAAAATTTTATGATAAAATAAATTAGGATATGAGGTTATTAGGAATTATGAATTTTAATTAATGTAATGATCAATCAATGTCAATGATTAATTAAAGTTTACATTTAGATTGTGTGTTAAGGTTAAGAAAAATAAAGTTTACTATATAATTTCAATTTGAAGTATCCTTTTAGTGTTGAAGCTATATATATTTCATTATTAAATAAGGCTTTCGTTGCATAATTTTCTTTTCAAAAGCTTTAAAATATCATCGGGAAAATAAGTTATGAATTCAGACATTATCAATCAAAACGAGAATGATCAAAAAGGGGTAATAAAGGAAAAATGATTCGATAAAAGACTTCAAAATTCCCTTGATATGGGGATAAAATTCTAGGGAATAGTTGCCAAATGTGGGGGAAAGTGGAAGCAGAAAAGGGAATTAATGCCGTTCATCAGGCAACTAATCGCTTGCCAGAGACACCTGGTGGTCTGAAGGAGAATTAATTGTCGCCTAATCTACAAGACGAGCCCCAGACCACGCCTAGGAAGCCCTCTGATTGGCCCCCACCGCACATTCATCTCGACTTCCTATTGTTCCCTTCAAAGCGTAGAATAATCGCTATTGGCCATTAAGGACGCAATTATTGAGTAAAATCGTTTTCATACACTGTAATGACGGGCACTGTGGAATTTTTTTTCTATATATCTATCTAGCCACCCCCCGCCCAAACGCTTTATCTTTATCGTTTCCCCTCCTCGATTTTTTTTCCCTATCGTGTTTCGAAGTTAAAAACGTAGCGCATAAAACACAAAGGGTAGTTTTTTCGTCATTGTCGAGGACTTTTTTTTTCAATATGTGGTTCGCCTTACACGAGGTTTTGATACAGAAAAGTAACGACTTTCCCCATTCATCAACAAAAGGTAGGCGAGGACAAAGCTTTTCATCGGATTTTTACGCGTTATTTTTTACTCGCCAATACCTTTTTTTGTACCTCGGAGCTTTTAATTAGAGCTTAAGTATTTTTTTTTCTGCAGGAGGGCTCAATTTTTTTGGTTCCATCCGCATGATTAACTAATATTCAGCCTCTGGATAAGACTTTTTTTTATATCCTAGCTTCGTTCCTAATTTCTTCTTACACGGTTTTTGCGGGAACTGTTATCTTTTTTTTCTTCTGCCTCGCAGTTTTTTGGTGTTTTTGTTTGGCTCACGTCGCCAAAATTAATCAGCGACAGGAATATCGGCTCATTAGAAGAAAATGTCTTAAGAGACGACGTATAATGAAGTTTCGGTGAAAATATCCCCGCTGTTAAATAGAGACACAACAAAAAAAAAACCTGAAAAAATGGCGGAAGAGTTTTTTTTTATATCTCCCTTTCCCTCGTTTCAGTTTAATGGTTTATGTCCCATTTTTCAAAAAACCGTTTATTAGACGGAGGATGTCTTTGTTATCTACCCTAGATTAATTGCGTCCTCGCCAAACTATTAAGTAAAAGTCCAAGGAGGAGAGAAATAATTTTGACACTATTAGTCAAAGGAAGTTGAGGACCCTTCTTTGGGGTAATGGGGGATGCGTAATTGAAAGGACTATTATAGGCTACTTGGAAATTCCGCGACATTGGGCCGCAAGTCTGTAGAGCTTCGAGAAATCATTGCCGTGCTCTGTGCGCGATATATCTTGGTTATTTGATTTATGAGTTTTTAAGATAGCTCCTCATTAAGGCTAGATTAACACATTCCATTAGGCCTGGAAAGATTTATATTGCCTCACTCAAAACTTAACCAGAGGTTTAGACAGTAATGACTAAAATTCAAAATGAATGGACACTTAATCCAAAAAGTACCGCACTGGTCACCGTGAGCGGAGAGACCAAAGTCAATGGAACACTAGTCCGACACGTCATTCGATCTTTAAAAAAAGCACCACCGCATTCCTAAAAACGAACTAATGAGAGGCTAAATTGATTGGGTGATTGATTGTATAAAAGTTGAGAAGTTTTGTTTAAAGAGATTCGATACTTACTCATTTACACTTTAAAGTAAAGGTGTGTAATAATTTTTTTTAATAATTTGCAAAAGTATAGTAAAACATAAGATATTTTGAAGTTTCGAGTTAAAATTTTTATCTGAAAAAACTGAAAACCTGCATTAAGTTAACAGAAAAAAGTTCAAATTTTATTTTGGATCCGATTTAGTTACAATTTGGCAGGAACTTTAGAAATTCAGGTTTTCTTCTGCACTAAAATTTGATTGATGCCCTTACGAACTCCCTTCCCAAAAACACAGCATAGGAAATTGGCACATAGTTATTTAGCGCTTTCATCACCAAAATGCCAATTCGATTACAATCCCCCCTTCGCAAATCTCCACACTTTGATTTACCATTTTATCCAGTATCACTGGCAAATTCACATTTATAGGACAGCGGGATTAAAAATAAACTATAACTTAAAAAATATTTATACGATGTATAATAAGTGTTTTTAAAAAGTTAAAACGGCATAAAAATTTGGGGTTTGATTTAATTAAGTGGTGGATTTTAATGTAAAAAGTTAATAAATTTCATAAAATAGAATAGGTTAAAATTAAGAGATTGATTCAATTAACCACTGATGATCATAATGCGGCACAACTGCTGCATTATCAAATTCATATACTTCTCAAGCTTTCATTTGCATTCTCTATTTCTCCCTTTCGTGGTTTTGTCCTTGCGCGGTTTTGTCCGCGCGGTTTTGTCCTTTTGCGGTTTTGTCCGGATACCACTATTTTTGTATTTGCGCATCAGATGTGTTTATTATTTTTAAATTGGTAAAGTAGTTAAACTTTAAAACTTTTGATAGCAATTAAAACTTGCGGTTATGGATCCTTCAATATTCATTAGAAATATTTAGTATAAAACACCATTAAAATATTCTTAAATGTAAGCGCAACAACAAACAACGTCAAATGCATGATTTGCATGTTTAAAAGTGGAGCAGGAGCAGTGTAGTTATTTGATATGTATGGTAGTTATAGATCACGCATGTATTTTATATTACAAGACGCAAATTGCTCTTATTGGCAAAAGTCAATGGAAGTTTGCCGGTTAGACACTATTCAATTATCAAAAGACATTATAACAAAACACAAATTTTGTCATACAAACTAATTTTAATAAAGTTATAGTTAATTATAATTTTTATTAAATTATAATTAACTATAATAATAGTTATAAATATTATCATAGCTAAATATCTAGTGCTGTTCAATAGTCTATTGTTTGCTTTCGGCGACTGCTTATATAAATGTGTTTTTAAATCTTGTGTGAAATCCTCATTAAGTGATAGTGTCACAAAATTTGTCTAGTTAAAGTGTGTTTTCGTTACAAATTAGCATTTGTACACTAATATATTCATAAATTTCTAGAGTAGCAATAAAATAAATACATAAAACAGTAATGTTGCAAAAAAATAATTCAATATTTTTTTTTTGTTTTGATACAATTTAATGATATGTTTAATGACTAAGTCATAAAACAATTTATTTGTAACCACAATTTCTTTGTTTAGTTAATTTCATAATGAAATAAAAATTAGGCGGAATTGTTTTACATTTTTATGAAAGGATATAATAACAATAATTTTTTAAATATAATTTCATTACAAACTTACTTTTCGCATTAACTGTTAAATATTAAAAATAAAATAATTGAAATGTTTTTCGATAATTTTATTTGACCGAAATAAAATTAAATCTGAGTACATTGCAATTAAATAATAAACCTCCTTATAATTTCCCACTAAAAAAATCTAATTAATTTATAAAACCCCCCAACGAAATCAAAGTTGAATTAATTGAAAACCACAATTCCTAGTACTGAAATACAGCAATTAATTTACCAACAACAGCTTCGCTTTAATCGAAATTACATTTCATAAAATAAGTTATTTAATACTTTCCACTGATGACTTTTTACCACTGAAAAATTAATTTCTCTATCACCTCCCATTATTAATTTTATTGATAACCGCTAATTGTTCCATTGAGTTAAATGCTGCCAGCCCACAGTTTATCGGACAAATAATTAATAACAAATAATTAACAGAATTAACTAAAATAATTAACTAAAATTAAAGGGAGGCTGAAATGTTTTACATTTTTATGAAATGATATAATAGCAATATTTTTTTAAATATAATTTCGTTACAAACTTACTTTTCGCATTGACTGTTAAATATTAAAAAAAATAATTGAAATGTTTTTCGATAATTTTATTTGACCGAAATAAAATTAAATCTGAGTACATTGCAATTAAATAATAAACATACTTATAATTTCCCCTTAAAAAATCTAATTAATTTATAAAAAACCCAACGAAATCAAAATTGAATTAATTGAAAACCACAATTCCGAATACTGAAATACAGCAATTAATTTACCAACAACAGCTTAGCTTTAATCGAAATTACATTTCATAAAATACGTTATTTAATACTTTCCACTGATGACTTTTTACCACTGAAAAATTAATTTCTCAATTACCTCCCGTTATTAATTTTATTGATAACCGCTAATTGTTCCTTTGAGTTAAATGCTGCCAGCCCACAGTTTATCGGACAAATAATTAGAAGATACCGATAAGAAGACAATTAGAAACCGCGTCAAATAATTATCCGTTATTCCCTTAGTCATTCCCTTTGAAAAATCTTTAGCCTTCCTCCGGTTTTCTACTAATTGAACAATCTGGAATATAATTGATATTAAAAGAACTTTTAATGGAAGATCTTTTTTCGGTAATTATCTGAGGTTCTGCGGCCCTGAGGTTAGATGAAATTAAAAGGGAAGACAAAATTAATACAAATTGTTTAAGTTTGTTTAATTTGTCCGAGGTATATTATGCCATTATCCACATGTTCAGTAAAATCATTTTGTGTTTTACGGTAAAAAAATATTTTCTTTTTTTAAAAACATTTTATGTGGAATTTCGATATTTAGTAAATAGCAAGTGTGTCAATGAAATTGTTTTCCAAATGAAAGTAGCTTTGTAACAATGTTAAAAGTAACAACTTGAAAATAATATTGATTGAGTATTACTCTGAAAAGAATAGGCTGGATGGATAAAGAGGAATCACCAAATTAAAAATAAGGATACTGATTTTGGCATTAAATCGCTGGTATTGGTGTGATCGATTGATTATTTGTAGGGGCCCGGGTGGCCTAGTGGGTTTTATCGCAGCTCATTACACTAACACTCTGCACACTGTACCGGGTGAGGGCTCGATTCCCACCTTCGCTCTGGGTGTACTCTCTCCGTGTTAGTAAAATTTTTGTCTTACTTGACAAAGGTTTATAAGCGGGTCTCTGATCAAGCCGGAAAATACATGTACCAACCTACCTACCTATACCTTGATTATTTGTATTTGGTTGAATTAACTTCTCACTAGCGTTAAAAGATGATTTTGGACGGGTCTCAAATTTTTTTGAATTGTGTTCAATTAATCTGACTTTATACCCAACACTCCCAAGCGACAAGTAGCGACATCAAGAGTTTGCACTACTTTAGATTCAACGTCCACACAGTCCAATTTACATGGCTCCTTATTGATTTGTGAGATTCAACATTCCAATTTTTAATAGAAAAAGTTAGTATCACGAAAAACTGTAAAATGAAGTTGTGAAGTGAATTCTACAAATATTCAGTTTGAGCAAAGATGATAATAACACAAAAATACTGATGCTAATTAAAATAAATCAAAACTGTCCAATTATTTTACAATATTTG
This sequence comes from Oedothorax gibbosus, assembly GCA_019343175.1. Taxonomy (NCBI): domain Eukaryota; kingdom Metazoa; phylum Arthropoda; class Arachnida; order Araneae; family Linyphiidae; genus Oedothorax; species Oedothorax gibbosus. The sequence goes on from CM033271.1 coordinate 31,849,884, forward strand.
CTTTAGAAACAAATCAAGTAGTCGCATCAAACTAACAAAACTGGGGTACTGGTTGGAAGTATTAAGTTGCTTTGACTTCTTGCATTTTGAGTTCTGAAAGTTCTTGCATTTTGAGTTCACACATTTGTGACAAGTTACGAGTCAAATACATGTTTAGTTTAAGAGTCTGTGAGGAACAAACAAACACACACATAAACCTTCATTTGTATAATTATAGATTAAGTAGCCTTACAAATCCTATAAGTCTTCATAAAACTTATACGACAACTTGTCTTAACCCAATAACGACGACTTTGTAAACACCATTAAAGACTTCATTTCCAAATAAAAACTTTAAATTTAAGGTTTTTAAATTCGTTTTTTCTACAACTTAATCTGTCATTTATATATTTTTCGTGACACTGGCCTTCATTTGTCTTACAATTTGTTTTCTTAGAAAAACTACAGCAGAATGCAGAATGTTCGTTTTCGCGTGGCAATTTTTTTAAAATAAGCTTTCTGCTGACGTTTTTCTAAGAAAAAACAGACGGTGGCAATTTTTTTTTGCCAATTGTCGTTAATGAGTTTGATTTCTTCATTTTGGAGACATATATATTCGTAAAGTAAACGAGCCATGTAAATCAAAATTTTTCCTCTGATTGCTTTATTTGAAATATATTTTCTGCTATTGAACTTATGCCTCATTTTCATCATCGTTCAAATTCAAACTATGACAAAGGCAATTTTACGTTAGCTGAAAATCAGCTATTAACTGAAACAGCTAAATGAATCCATTTACGCTCATTTGACTATTCATGTTTCAAATCGGCATAATTGTACCATCAACATCTTTGTTTCCGCCATTCCAAGCCTTTTCTGGTTCGAAATATTGGGAATGAAAGCTATTTAAAAGTATAATCAGAATTATGATAAATTCTAAAAGTATTATCGCTTCGCTCCGATTGCAAGTGACATATCAATTAAAACTTATGGACATTGGAATGGCTATGTCAAGATTAGTGTTTGTTGTAACTAGCCTAGGGTTAACATAACAAATTAAGTACATCGTCATGAAATTTTAGAATTCAAAGACACGCATTAGAGTAGAATTTATTTATTGGGGGTTTCCAGATTTTGAAATGCGCCAGATATTTAATGTTCTTTCGTTCAATTTATCTGTATCTCGCGAATTGTAAAGGTTACTGAATTATTTTTGTAATAAATCATTATGATAAAATTGCAAAATGATTAATAATTGAATAATATTTTACATACACATTTATACAGACTAAAATATTTCTTAATATTAAATTCTTTATATATAAAGTAATAATGTAAACTAAATGGAGTTGTTCAGGCAAGCAGTAGATTTATCTAAATGAAACAGTAGATTTTAGCTTCCACAATACGTTTATAACGTAAAAAGTGGAAGGTATTATAATCATTCAGTCCATCTGTCTGTCTGTCACCCACTTTCATAGCCCAAACTACAAATACTACAGGCAAGTGTGATACTTCAAAAAATTCAGCGCATCGAAATTAGAAGACATTGAAAATCTCAGAAAATAATTCGAAGTACTTTAATTATTTAAAAAACTGCAAAATTTAATGCTCATTTAAAAAGCACAAGGAGCCATTTTGATTAGAATTAATCACCATTGCCATTCGCAACACTAACTCGAGAAACTTTTATTCTTTTAAATAATAAATTAAAAGAATTTATTTTTGCGACATCAATCAGTTTGAAATAAGAAGATATTCTTTGTTTATATGTTTATATGAAATGTTTTGGTTCTATTTAAAAAAAGAGAAATATTACATATTTATTCTTTGAAATATAAATTAATTTTTGCAAACGATAATAATTATTGATTAATTATTAAAGGAATAATTATTGAATTTTTGAAATTAAATAAAAGAAACTAGCCAAATTTAGCATGAAATGTTTAAAATAGAATTAATATTGTGTTTGGCGACTTTTTTCCTGTTGAACACAAATTTTGGGTGGAAGCGGGTTGAGTGACACACAGATTCTGTTACAAACCTACTTGTTTTACTTTCAATTCCCTAATATATAAAATCTAAGGTAATGAAATTATTGTGATGGGGTCAAAAATCCGAAATTGAGATTTTATGTTTTCTATACGTTTTACAAAGTGCTGATTCTGAAAAAGTGGTTTTTGAGCATTGGTCCATCGGTCAGACTATCTGTCGGTCTGTATGAACCCACTATACAGTTCAAACTAAAAGAGCTATTGACTTTAATTTTGGTACACGAGTTTTTAGTACATGTAGAACGTCATAATAAGGTTTTCTAGATCGCGCATGCGTAAAGGGTAGCTCCAATATCGAACTTTTTTTTTTTGCCTTTTTACGTATTGCTGAAAAACGAAAAAAAAACCCCTACAGACTTCAAATTTGGTACACGAGTTCCCAGTACCTGTTGGGGCTTATAAGAAGTTTTTTTTTTTTACAAAATCGCGTTTGCGCAAATGTTAGCTGCCATTAAACTTTTAAGGTTTTAAGTTATTGAAGTTACCTTACAAGGTATATATAACTTTTAAATGCGCATTGATTTATTGAGTGGTAATTGAAAGTCGTGTAGCGTTACACCCCCTTAGTTTTTACAGAGCAATAACATAAAATGCTACATTCAATCTATGTCAAAATTCTTAATGAAAGAATATTTTTTAAAAAATTCTTTAATTTATGAGCAGCAAAGAAATGTTTCCTAAAACAAAGCGAAATATAGACATGAAAAATACTGGCAATACTAATGCTTTGTGGTCAATTGCAAATCCCCACCCAACATCGCCAAACCAAATGATTTTACGCCAAACCCACCACCTAATCCTAGACTTACACCTTTTGTCTTCAAAACAAAGCAACATCTCTTCTCATTTACATTAAAATACACTCTCAAAGTGGGTGGCTAAACAGAAGACGCCGTGCTCTAATAATAAACCCACTCATTTACAATTTACAACGACCCAACATTTCCGTCATTTAATTCAATTAAAACGCATTTCTCAAATGAAAAGGAAGGGAATGAAAAAATTTATTTAAAAGTGTTTATGCATCTTTGAGCGACAGGTTCGTTTGAAAATGTCGGGGGAGGGGGTGGGGGGGGGCTTAAGAAAATGTTATTCTCGTTTTCTCTTAATGAAAATTCATTTATGTAATAAAAGGCCCCTCATTTTGAAACGTCATCGCCAGCCCATCGTAAGTTGATTCCATTAAACGTCCATAAAAGTAAATTGAGTGGAAATTAGAATACGATTTATTCGCATATTATTGGGTTTATGCAAATAAGAAAAGTTTTCAGTGTCGTTTTCATTTGTTTCGTTGCGGGGGGTTTCTTTTTATAAAAATGTCGAGCTGGAACGAGTTTTCGATTAATTAACGTCATGTTATTGGACGATTCTGTAAAGAGGGAAAAGAATAAAAAAAGTTGTTGATGTTGCCATCTGTGGAAGTGTTAAATTTGCGCTGAATTAAAAGACATATCGTTTAAAAGATGGAATGAAATGTAATTTGAATTCGGGCAATTTAATGCTTTGAGAAAAGGATTTTTTCTTTAAGTACTAATTCTTAGTTTGATATGTTGTCACTTGTTATGGATTTTTGGTTTTATAACTTTTAAAAATGTGTTAAGCATTTGTGATCATTACACAAGCTGGAAAAGTGTTGGTTTCACAGATACGGTAAAATGTATAAGCATGTAAGTATTCTTTTTTCTTCTTTGTCATGGTTTGAATTGTAAATAACTATATACCTATCAACACACAAAAAATAACTAAAAAAGCCGGGATGGTTATAGTTGAATTTAAGTGCAGGCTCATTTGTTGCCCTCCCTTTTTTCACGATTTCAAATTACGAGATAAAATTTATGAATGTCAACCTGCTACTAAAGATAAGCTTTTGTCAAGGAGGGCTATTGGTAACATATATATATTGGATTTTGAATCATAGTCAAGTGACGAGCCGACATCCGATTGAGTAACAATTGCTAAATGAAAATGAGTTCTTTTCCGTTCCTAGATTAGTGAATCAATGTTTTGGGGAAACAGAGCACCAATCGGTTTACCGATCGAAGGAAATTCTATAATAATAAAAATGAAGTTGTGTGTGTTTGTGTGTGTGTAAGTTTCTTATAGACTTATAAACTAGACATTTATTTGACTCGTAACTTGGCACAAATGTGTAGTTCATACTTAAGTTACAGATTTTGAACTTTCAGACCTCAAAATGTTCTATTTTTAGAGAAAATTCGAATATTCTGAAAACAATACACCACTTTGGCTCAAATCCAATCATTTTTTCCCTTTCGTGATGCCATTCGGCAGAATAAATTAAATAAAACTTTTAGGAAAATAATTAAAAATTAAAAATGTCTATTTTATTCTGTTGCCAATACCTTCAGGAACTAAATTCATTATTTGAAAAATAATTGACATGTTTCAAGTGACGTAATTCCGTTTAGTCTCCATTCCAGGATTTTATTGTGGGTTTAGGTAATGATTTTTTCATGGATTGTTCTGTTGTTTGCAAATACGCATATTTAAGCTATTTCCATGAATTATAACTATGATGGATGTTCAAAGCCTAACGTACTAGAGCTGCATATTAGGGTTTAACGTTTTCATTATTTCACCAAATACGTTGCCGAACTCGCCAAATTCTTACCTAAACGCGCCAAATGAGCCATTTTTTTAAAAAATTTATAATGTTGGTTGATTGTTCGAAGGTCGTCGTAATAGAGCTGTATAATAAGTGTGTTTGTAGCTATATCTCTTTTCTCGCCAAATTCTTACCAAAAAGGCGCCAAATAAGCTAAAAGGTTTTATATGTTTATGAAGGAAATTACGATAACTATTATGCATACATTTTATAGCGTATGTTTTTATTTTGGATTTTTAAGGTAATATAAGTAACAGTATTTATACTTTATAACGAGCGGGAATAATAACATAATTTTATTATCCTATAATGGATTAAATTGTACATATACTTAGATCAATTAAAACTTTTTTTAGTCGGGTATTACGGGTATTTATACGGTATTTATTAAGAAGTAAGGGTATTTATTTGCTAGTCAGGATAAAGCTGTAAAGTATTGTGTCACCTGAAACAAACCAATAGAATGGCAGCGTATAATAACCGGGACCAAAGACCTTTTAGTACAATGAGTAAATGATTCAACAAACCACCAACTACGCCACATTAACGTAGGAATACCAGAACACTATTACTGCGTTGGGCAGGTAAACTGCAGTATCTAGACTAATGAATTGGACTATTGTTTCGAGCACTTAATAGTTCTAAATTAGAAGAAAACATACCCAAAAAGACTGATTAATTTTGAGCGAGAATAGTTTAATTTATTGTTGTGGTTATTGCAGTTTACCTGTCCATGGCAGTATAGCAATGGCCATGTTTCAGGTCTTGAATGGCAACAGAAATCCTGAATGAAAATAAATTATTTCATGACCACCGATTGGTTAATAATTGTTAAGCGGGAACAGAGCACTAATCAGAGCACCGATCGAAGGAAATCCAGGAATGACAGTTGGAAGACATACGTCACCTGAAATAAGTCAATTTTATCAATTCCCAAGAAAAAACATTTTGTTTGAATTTGAAATCGGTTAAATACCATTTAATACTATTTGGGAAAATTTTAAGTCAGATATCATTTTACATGATAGTCTTTGAAAACTGGAGGTAGTGTCCCAAAGAACCTGACATCAAAAAAAGGTAAGAAGCTGCTGAAAATCTAATTTTATGTAGTTCTTGTAAAAAGTTGCCACTAAACCAATTAGTATTTTTATTTTCCGCTTATTTTAGGCAACAGTATAGAAATATTTACACGAAAGCAAAGTCTCAGTGTAGTCTTCGTTCTCCTTCAACTAGGGCGGTTTTTTTGAGTTATTCATAATTTTTCTGGTAAGTACTTTGAGTGTTTTTTTGTTATGTTCTAAAAGAGTTAATGTAATTAAAATTATATGCTTATTATTTAGAAATACTTAAAGTATATCATTCAATAATTTTAGTTCATTGACAAATGCCACATAAATTTTTATATAAAAAAAAACTTAAGTTTTGTTCTTTTCCTTTTGGTGGTTTCTGCTGCCTTCCGAGGTTTCCGAATGTCTCTTTTTGGGATTTTATGACCAAAGAAAAAATCTTGAAATATATAGTATTTAAATAATTGTTTAATTATTAGACAATGTTAGCTTTTTATATTTTGAAAAGGAAACGTTCTTAGATAATAAACTTAAAATTCTACGATTGTGCGAGCTTAGTCTATACTTTAACCGTTTACTTCGAGTGACTCTCGGGTTTACTTTCTTTCTTAAAAGGACACTAAATAATTATCATGTTAAGATATCAAAGTGTTACATCTCAATTGGAACAAGTCTTTATTTTTGCTTTCATTATTAAGAGAGTTTTTAATGCTACTTTTTTTTTAATTCAGCTGTATCTTCTTTTGAAGAGGCACAATTAAAAATTCCAAACAGCTACAATACCCTTGTGTAGCTGTAGCGCGATGCTACTTTAACATAAACAAACCATGGGAATATTAATAATTCTTGTCATCTATTTTATTTCTAAGTAAGTTTTTTTCTTAAGTTTTATTTTCTAGTTATTTGGATAAATTTGAAATACTTTAAAAATTTAATTATGGTAGAATTCGGAATTTAGGAAGCTTATTTTAGCTTCCACACTACGTTTATAACGTAAAAAGTGGAAGGTATTATAATCGTCCCGACTTTCATAGCCCCAAACTACAAATGCTACGGACAAGTGTGATACGTCAAAAAATTCAGCGCATCGAAATTAGAATATATTGAAAATTTCAGAAAAGAACTCGAATTCGAAGTACTTCAATTATTTAAAAAAATGCAAAATTTAATGCTTATTTAGAAATCATAGGAAGCCATTTTATTAGAATTAAATCACCATTGCCATTCACAACAATCGCTCGAGAAACTTTATTCTTTTATACAATTACAATAAATTTATTTTTGCGACATCGATCAGTTTGAAATGACGTCAAATATATTTCACTACGAAATTTTTTGTACGTTGATATGAAATGTTTTCATTCTATTTAAAAACGAGGAATATTACGTATTTATTCTTTGAAATATAAAATACTTTTTGCAAACGATAAGTAAAAATTATTGAATTTTCGAAATAAAATAAATGAAACTAGCCAAATTTAGCATGTAAATGTTTAATATAGAATTAATGCTGTGTTTGGTGCCTTTTTACCTGTTAAACACAACTGTTGTGTGGAAGCTGGTTAAGTGACAGATTCTGTTACAAACCTACTTGTTTAGTAACGCCTATGGACTGTATATCGTATGAACCACTACATAGTTATAGTCTGACTGCGCATTTATGACCGTCTGGGTCGGGTCGAAAAGGTCATCAGAAAATGAACAAAACGGGAATTATAAATAAATCATATTAAAGTAACTAATAATCATAATTGATCATGATAAAAATTTTAATATATTCCATTTGTTTTATTTTTATTTTAAACTAGCAAATAAATATCCGTTCTTCGCACGGACTAAAAGAATATCGGTAAATAATAAGTTGACGGTGCTTCTGTCGCCAAGGGATTTGGCCTAAAAAACAACAACAACTTGGCGAAACTCGCGTGTTTCCCCATTGCCAGATTCCTTTACGCCGATGCAGTAACCCTAGTTACTTTCGAAAAAATAAACCAGACTCGGGGTTTGGGTTTGCTTTGGGCAACACAAAACAAACTTTATTCTACACAATGGCTAGTACTTGCAATCCAGTTTAGTTTTGTTTGAATTTTCGTCGCACTAGAGTTACACGAGTGTCAATCCAGTTTAGTTTTGTTTGAAAATTTTCGCACTAGAGCTATACGAGTGGGATTCCAGTTTAATATCGTTTGAAAAATCGTCGCACTAAGGCTACAGGAATGGTTTATCCAGTACGCACGCGTTCGGGGCTCCGGGCAATGTTTTTTTTCTCTAAAAAAACACCAGTATCCTACATGGGGCAATACTGTAGGGCCCATTGAAAGCCTAAACACTCGTTTGGGGCCCCGGGCAATTTTGTTTTCTCTAAAAAACATCAGTATCCTACATGGGGCAGTACTGTAGGGCCCATTGAAAGCCTAAACACTCGTTTGGGGCCCCGGGCAATTTTAATTTACAAAGTAAATCAAAAATAAATTTATTTAGTTTTGCAAAAAATTCCGAATTTAAATAAGCACCATCCATAATAATCGGATGTTCAAAAGCCAAACGCAAACGAAAAACGAAACCTCACGAAATGACGATAGAAAAAAAGTAATTTATAGAATACAAATAAATCTCACGCGCATATCATCCGCGCAAACCTAAATTCCGCGCAAATATCACCAGCGCCAGCGGTTGGACAATAATTAATTTAGAACAAAAAATCCCACGCGCCTAACATCCGCTCAAGTATAACCAGCGCCACCTAGCCACAACAAAGATTCCACAACGTATTTCACCAGAAACTGCCGCATCACCAAAAAAAATTGTTTATCGCTCCCAACAAAAGCGCCAAATCCCTTGGCGACAGAAGCACCGTCAACTTAAAATTAACCAGAATATCAAATCGATCCAAGTATATGTGTCCTTTAATTTGCTATAGGATAATTAGCTTTGCCTTTGTTCTCGTTCATTATAAAGAATAAAATACCGTTACTTATATTGCTTTAAAATTCCAAAATAAATATACATCACTATAAAATGCACATACTCGTATCACAAAAATCTTCCTCAATATGAACTTACTGTCAACGCAATTTTCCTGATAAATTCAAAATTAACCATAATTGTATAACAATGTTTTTTCACGTCAAAACCTCCATTCTGGGTTTTTTTTATAAAAAACATTTAGCTCATTGACACGTTCAATTATTTTTCAAATCATTAATTTAGGTAATTTCAAGAAAATAAAAGCAATTTCAATTTTAATTAATTTTTGTTTTCATTTTAATTTCTTCTGTCGAATGGCAACACGAAAGCGAAAACCATTATCGGGTTTGAGAGAAGGTGGTGTTTTTTTTTCAGAAAATTAGAATTTTTTCTAAAAAGGGAACAAATATGAAAAAACTAAGCCTCAGGTGCACACGTTGGTATTAAAGGAAATCTGTCTTAAAAATTTCGTATTTCTGAGGGCAGTATAAGTAGGTCATTTACGATCCACAGACAGACTCTTTCTTTTATTATTATAGAAAAGCAGACGCAATTTTTCACTTATATTAAAGCATTTATAAATGAACAATGGCGTTTTATTACATATTATTCCTTATTTAATTTTTAAAAATGACATGTAAAAATCTTTCTTTGAAATAGAGGAGTTGGCCTCTTGGATGACCAATATACATTGTATTTTTTTGTCATTCTAAATAAGAAATATAGATAAATTTTGTAAATGACAAAGTAATAGTTATTGAACTTTCAATGAAAAATAGTTTAATTCTGCTGTTTAAAACTTTTACTATAGAACTAAATGCTAAGGCACAAGACACTATATATTTTTTATTTTAAAAAGTTGGGTTGTTACAGAATCTGTCACTTAAACCGCCTCCACACAACATTTGTGCTCAAAAGGAAACACTATACACCACAGAAAGAAATTCGCCAAACAGCGCCTTTAGCCAGTTGTAATTCCAAAATTAACTAGTTTCTTTAATCTTCTTTTGCAGATTTAATAATTAATCTTTATCGTTTGCTAATTTTTTTTGAAGTTCGAAATATAATGATATATATTTTTTAATAAATATCTTTTAGTAGCCACCAGTTTACAGTACGAAAATTAAATTAATAAAATTGATGCGTTAAAAATAAAAGCGAAACTTTGCATATTCTTTTTGCAAAGTAAGAAAGTATTTATGCATCTTTTTTCATACATATATAATGAACCATCAAAAGAACTATTGTGATATTACAACAATCCAAACTGAATTATATCAGATAAATAAATATTCTTTCAAAAGTTTTTATTTTAATTTTAAATAAAGTTTCTCGTACGTTTAACGAACTGGCAGCACTGAAAATATTGAATAAATAAATTTGGCTAGATTCATTTAAATTTTATTTCGAAAATTCAATAATTGTTTCTTATCGTTTGCAAAAATTAATCTATATTTTAAAGAATAAATATATAATATTCCTCGCTTTTAAATAGAATGAAAATATTTCATATCAACATACGAAGAATCTCGTAGTGAAATATATTTGACGTCATTTCAAACTGATCGATGTCGCAAAAATAAATTTATTTTAATTTATTGTCTAAAAGAATTAAAGTTTCTCGAGCGATTGTTGCTAATGGAAATGGTGATTATTCTAATAAAAATGGCTTCCTATGCTTTTTAAATGAGCATTAAATTTTGCAGTTTTTTTTAATAATTGAAGTACTTCGAATTCGAATTTTTTTCTGAAATTTTCAATGTATTCTAATTTCGATGCACTGAATTATTTTGACGTATCACACTTGTCCGTAGCATTTGTAGTTTGGGCTATGAAAGTGGGTGACAGACGGACACACTAAACGATTATAACACCTTCCACTTTTTACGTTATAAACGTAGTGTAGAAGCTAAAAGCAGACGTAATTTTTTTGTTTATTTTTAACTATCTACTTATGAATTATGGCATTTTAGTACTAAGTAATCACCTTGGAGAGTTTTTTTAATCTTTTGGTTTCTAAATGGTATTAAATCAGTTATGTTGTGAATGTGATAGTTTCAATGTTATATGTTGATATGAAATGTTTTACTTTTTAAGTGTAAGCAATATTACACATTTATTCTTTGAATTACAAATACATTTATCAAACGATAAGTAGTAGTTATTTAATTTTCGATGAAAAATAGTTTAATTTTGGCGTAGAATGCTTTAGTTTAAGATATTAGTTTACAACTGTTTAAAAGTTCAACATATAATGCCAAATGCTTTCGCAAGCATGAATATGTGTGGAAATAGTTCTAAGTGACAGTTTTGGTTACAAACTTGCTTGTTTTAAAAATAAGTTCTTTTTTAAAAATACAAAGCTAACAAATAGAATCGTAAATTAATTTATGAACCAAGCTATACGATTTCGAACATTTTAATCTATAAAACATCTAAAAAAGCAACGGTGTCTTATGCCCATTCTATTTATTCCCTTTAAAACAATAAATTGAAAAACTCGAAAAGCCATTCTACAAAAGACACACAAAAAACTATTTTATTAAAAACAAAATCTTGTCTATTTTTCAAATAGATGAGATGGGTATATGACAGAATTTGCTGGACAAACTGTCAACGTCCGAGACATGCCATTTTCTCGAAACAATATCTAGCCGCTGTTTCTGCTTTCAATGTAAAACTGGACACTACATAAAATGTATGAATAGATGTTTCCGTATTTCAGATCCACTGATGGACATTCATGTCTTGAATTGTTTTTGTGATTCGTTTCCATAGAAACAAAGAAATGATGGCGTCCGAATGCAAGGTGGAATGTTATCGTTGTGTTCAATTCGAAATTCGCTGTGCGGTATGTTTATTTTTGCATTGTATTTTTGATATGGAATGTAGTTTGTATCTTTTTGTTTATGTTTTCAGGAAAATGCAATTTAAGCTTTTTATAAATATAAATGTTAAGTTATGTTTAGAATAAGTTTGATTGTGAAGTTAGTTTTTAATGAGATCGGAATTGTACTGTTCTGAAAATGCATTTTAAAAAGCGAATGTTTTATTTTATACTAATTATATATTTACAATAGGCATTGCATTTGCGACATTTTTATACGATTTTTTTAATACAAACTTTGAAACAGAAACGACCCAAATATATTTGAAGGATTCTCTACTCTAAAAAGTAGTTTAATGCAATAAAGGTGTACAAAAAGTTTTTCTATGATTAAAAAAACCTACAAAGGTTTACAAAAAGATTATTTTAAATGTGAATCTGTAGATTTTTAATTTTATTAACTTGTTAAGTATTTTAAGCTATTTTTGGGGCAGTTTTTGATTTTCCATTAAAACGAAAAACTAAAGGACAAGAGACCATGAAAAGTTTTCTGGTACCTTCTGGTTCTTCTATATTAAAAGTTTACCATAAAACTATATATGGAGGGAGAATAATTCGATTCCTTAAAATATTTAAGTAGGTACTTAATAGGTTTTTACTATATTTCTAAGAAATGTTTTCGATATTTCTAGAAATAAGTTTTTAGTATATTTCTAAAATACTGTTTATAATTTTTATAGTTTGCGATGCATAGTATAATCGATACTAGGCGGAGTTTCATTAATCAAATACAATTTAAGTTAATAGTTCGAATATTTCCCGGATACTTGCAAAAAAATCCTCGAAGCTTATAAATCATAATTTGCTTATTTATGTTTTCAAACGTCTTTTTTAAATTTATATATCGAGTGAAAATGCCAAAAGACAAGGAATTTGGACAATAGCAACTCGGAAAATACTGAGAAAACAATCGAATTTAACAAAAAAATCATTGAAATATTTTCCACATTTAAAATTTCGCTGTTAAAAGGGTTACAGACTTATCAAGTACTTCATACATAGAACATCCTCAGAATTGTTGGGACCTCTCTACTTTTATTTTGAAATAACATTTAAATGATTTGTACGCATTTATAATACTACTCTTGAATGAAAAAGTACCTCTGCTTCTTAAAAAAAGTATTAAATTCACTTATTGAAATTTTAAATATTCCTTTTAAGGCTATTTTGGAACATAAATTATTATTCATTCAATTATTTAATTTGTGATTGAGATTTATTGAGTTACGATGGAACGTTCGTTTCATACCGAGCTCAAAATACAACAAAGGAATTTTTCGCGGATCATATTAGTTGTTTTGTAAAGAAATGTTCCCCGTTCTAAGTAAGAGTAAGAAGATATGGGTGAGCGATGGAGATCAGAATAAAATAGATGCCGTCTGGTCAAAAGTTTATACAAAAACTGGTTTGTCAGGTGAAGCCAGCAATTATTTCCTTAATACGCCCAGACAACGGTTTGGCTAATTATTTGGCACTAGAATAAAATTCAACAAATAATTTAAAACTTCTGAATGGGAGAGAAATACTTGAATCTTGTATTACTTACAATTTTATACTTCAATGCACAGTTTACACAAACTGTCATTTCTTGAATTTTATCCATTGACAAATTGAATGATAAGTTGTGTATCGAAACTAAATTGAGTTTGAGCATATCTCCTTTATTTGGCGAGCTTCCCTTTTTTCCTGCCAAGCAGGTCTATATTATTTGAACCTCCATTTGTGTGAAACCAGACCTCATTTCCGATATCGGATTGAAAAATAGAATTTGGCAGGCTAAGTTGGTGTAGATGAGTAAGGCGTTCGTAGCACCGCACAAAGATCTTATAATAAATAAAAAAAAATTGGTATTTTCTTTCAGCCTTAAACGTCTAATCCTCCTTTTCAGCGAAAATGGAAATAGCAAGGGAAGAACGAGATAGATAAAATACTGGAGGGAAAATCTAGATATGAGAAAAAAAGTTTTTATAACGAATAGTTGTTTTATATTTATGTTATTAAAGTTTACTTAAACTTAATAAAATCATAAATAAATTGAATAGATAAAACATTCAATGAATAAATTAATAAGATAAATGTATCAAACTATTTTTTTATAACTTTAAAGTACTGGGCATTGATGAAACTAAGTTGAATATAAGACAGTTTAATGAACTACAGGGTGAGCCTATTTATTATAACGCATTTATAATAAAAGATAGTATTTATTGTAAAGCATTTAATAAAGAATGAATTGTATAATTATTGTCTATTTAACAAAATACAGGTGGTATATTTATATCAAAAATTTAGTTTGTATGCCAAAAATATTTGTTCAATCTCTTTGGCAGGAAAAACAATCTAAGCTTTCATTTTTGCTTTACATTTTGACCTCAAAGAGGTTTCTTTTTTATGTGTAAACTAAAAAACAAAATACATTAATATATCAAGTTTATCGCTGTTCTCTTAATATTTATGAATAGTGAAAATTCAAATTAAATAAGTTTATTTTAATGATAAAGTAAAACTAGTTTTCTCTTTGCTAAATTAAGTTATATAAAGATAGGAAATTCACAAAGTGCATTAAATTGTGCAGATTAATTACGTATGTATTACATTTTAAGCACAATTTAAAAAAATAAAACATGTAAAAAATAAATATATTGTATTTATTCGCATCCTTTTGGGAAAACCTCCCTTATTCAAAGGGGAAAAAGTAGGAATCCGAGGTTCTTTTTTGTGGGAAAGAAAAACCTCGAGAATAAATGACCTCTAAATGGAATAGGAAGATAGTAAAATTTGTGGGGGAGCGAATCTTGTTTCCACGGCTTTATACGCGTCTTTCCCCAAATACAATTTCGTTCCATTTTTTTTATCATCTTCTAGAACGTTCGAATGAGGAGGAGTGTGAATTTGTCTCTTGTAGGGATAAAAGTGAGACGCGTATAAATGTATGTGCGCCGGAGAGTTGAGATGTAGATTTGGTTCTGGGGACGAATGGTATATTTGGGATTTGTGGTCCAGGGTAATGTATTTTGTTTTGTATCAGACAAAATGTCAAAAATAAGATTGAATTTAAAGGGACATTTAAAAAAATTATTTTAGATTACCACATTATTTATTCGTTGATGCATTTTTTGTGACTGAATAAACGAGGTTTATTTTCTAGATAATTAAAAAAAAATTCTACACGAAAAACAGCCGTATGAAAAAATTTCAATAAAAATCCGCATCGCGGAAATTGCATATGTAATTTAAAGCAAATAATCTATCAAATATTTAGCAATCAAACTCGATTACCTTTTAATATGTTTATTCACTTTAAAATGTCATTGCAGTTTGGTTTTCCGAAATGTCTATAATACCTTCAGAGCCTTAAGGGGACGCATTACCCAAAATTTAGGGCTGCCCAGAAAATAATTAAACATGCTCGAATGTTGTGAGCTGAGGATATTGCAAAAAAAGGATTCTATTATAATGGTGGAGGTTTATTGAAAATGATATAGTGGTTTGGTAAAATGGTTTTTTAAATTTTATGTTGATTTTTTAAATTTTAATTTTTTCAGCTTGTGAATGGTTAAAACCCTAAGGCTTTTAGGTAAATTAATGTAGAGCTCCAATTTTTTTTTCCTGTGTTGAAACATGTGCGTTTAACAAAAGTTGGTATGGGATAAGGTCTAGTGTGAATAGATTTTTAAAAAAAAAAAATGCTGAAGGTGAAAATTTACAAAAAATCTTATTTTTTAGCCATTTTTATACATAAAGCTACATAACTTTTTTTATTTAACTGATAGCTCAATATCCATACCAACTTTTATTAATAGATGTTGTGGGAACATTTTGAAAAAAAATCCATTACAAAATTCTTTAAATTGTAGGAAGAGTAGCATTTTGAAAAAACGTTAAAATTTTTTAATTTTTAAAAAAAACTTACGTTTTAATATTTATTATTTTTTCGTATATGTTTATTGTTTTAATGTTAGTTCTTTGTAAAAAATAGTTTAATTTGAATGCTAGCAATAAAAGTACTGGATTTAGTTTTTTGGGTACCGCGTCCCCTTAAAAAAATTCTTAAAATCGCCGCATATTTTATTTTAAAAGCGACATTTCCACTTCGCAAATACCAACCTCCCAATATCTCCGTTATTAAAAAACAAAATCAGTGACAACCAATCACCCCATCCCCCTCCCTTTAACGACACACAACAAATCAATGCAAAACAGACGACCCCCCCCCCCCTCCCAACCCCATACGGATTAAGCAGTCCTTTGCTACCAACCGGCCTCTCTCAGACCACATTTCCGCGTAGAGGGGATGGTGCATGTGAAAATGAGCCGCTACGGGCCCCAAGGGTGACATGTGGTTGTGACAGACCCCCCCCCCCCCCGTTTAAAATGCGCAAATTGCCAGAGCGGATTCGGAGGGATATATTTATGTATCTCTTTTAGGCTTTGCTTTGAAGTCTAGCGTGGGTTAGATGTTAGTCTATAAATATTAATTCTCGCTGCGGGTTGTGTTAGGTTGGATTGGATAGGGTTGGTTTGTGTATTTTGTGTGGAGGTGATTACTGTTGAGTTGGTTCGTTTAGTGACCAGGGTATTTTGAAAATAACTTGATTAAATGGTCAGTAGTTTTAAGATTTTATTAGACATGAAGTAGACATGTATAAACTCAATATCGAAATTTTTATTCGGCAATATCTGTGTCTTTTTTTTAAACTAACTCTAATTGAAATTTTTATGTGCATGCTTTTTAAATTAAATACTTTATTAGCATAACTTATTTTAAAATTAACTTGATGCACTACATAGATACTAAAATTTAAAGAAATATTTCAAATTTACTTTTCATTTATTTTAACTCGACTTAAAACACATTCTAAAAGAGGATTTATGTTATAATAAGTTTACAAATATGAGGAAGGTCTTGTCGAAGAACCTAAAATTATTGCTTAGTAATAAATATTTTACTTCCCATAATAAAAAAAAAATTGTTTAGTGGGCAAGGGCTTCTTAGAAATAATTGCAGTTCTTCAACAGCTTTGCAGTTTTTATACGTTTTATAAGTTTGCAGCTTTTCCATATTTATGTTTACTGATGAAAAAATAATTAAAAACAATAGATACGGTAAAACATATAAAACTAGACCACAGTTGCACTACATTACTTAAAAAAGTATAGTAAAAAAACTCAATCTTGAAGTTTTAGTAGTTGCAAACTACTTAAAATTTTTCCTTTTAATAGTAATAAAAATATTTATTAAAATAAATATACGGTTCTAATGCACCAATAACTGATTAAACTAATTACAAGAAAGTAACTAAATATATAGATTTTACGTGTGACGAAAGTGCGCATTGCTCTTTTCAAAACTGTTAAGGGAATACGGTACCTAAAACATTATTTCTAGAAATAATAACAAATTATAGTGGTTTATATAATGTTAACTCTAAACATTTTCTAGAAATAAAAACAAATATTTACAAGTAGTTTTTCATTTATTTAAAAAAGTCAAAATTTTGAACTTTTTTTAAAACGCTACTACTCTTTCAATTTTGAGAATAACTCCACCAAACTTTTATAGTTTGTTTTTAGTACTATATGTTCAAGAACAGTGCATGGATTTTAAAATGTGAGTTGCAGTTAAAAAGTAACATGCATTTATACTGAAAATCACAAAAAAATACAAATTATTGAATTCAAAATTTTTTAAAAAACCAAACATAGTAGACCTTATTTCACGAACAATTTTGTGCACCATTTATATAACACAGGCTAAAAATTTCAAAATTCTAACTTAATTAGCAAAAAAGCCTTAGGGAGTTATTAAACACAAGAATTGAAAAACGTGAAACAAAAAAAAAAGTTGAAAGCAGACGAAATAAGCATTCAAACTTATAGGAATGACTCCAGAAAATATTTAATAACTTTTTTCTACAGAAGATATCATTATAAAACTTTCAGTAAATGTTCAGAAAGATATTGTGAATAATAAGTAAAAACTGAAAAATCGATATTTTGACCAATTTTTGGGTACCGTATCCCCTTAAGATTCTGTAAAACGAGTTTTTCGGCGGTTGTACTTTTGTTGCAGGGAAACTAAACAACTTTGTGGATCATAGCTATCAATTCCTTGGGTAAACTGTACCCATATCGGAAGGCTATCGTTGTCAATTCTTAGGGTGAAATCTATGCAAAAACTTCTTCCTCAAAGATTAATGCTTCTTATATTTTGTATTTCATAATACAAAATATAAGAAGCTATTCATGCTAAATACAACATATTTTATTCCATAAACAAACATGTATAAAAAAACAAAAGTAAACAAACTCAACTCTACGCTTACAATGAATATACGCTCTTTTTTTCTTGCAACATCATTTAGTTTCTGTAAAACCTGTTTTCCGACGAATCTAGTTTTGCTGCAGAGAAGCTGAACTTATTTAGTTTCTCTGCATCAAATTAAATTGTTCCGGTTTGTCGAAAAGAGGGCAGATTTCACGTCGCTTGGTGTTTGCAGTCGCGTGATTTGTCATGCGAATTTCAGATTTTCTTTCTTTATTTTATACTGATTCGGCAGGGTTTTTTTTTTGAGAAATTTTGATTTGATATTTGTAATCAGAGATTTAATGGACTATTTATGGTATGTTTTATTAAATTTTTAAATGGCTGAACTCAGAAAAGCTTCTAAACTAACTCTAATAATAAAAAAACATGGTTTCTGTGGTTATCACTGCATCAACTTGGAACTCCAACTTTGTTAGCGATCTGCTACACCTACTTCAATTAAAGGTGAACAATGATAATAGCTTATTCCTCCAAAAAACTATTCTATTATTCCGAACACCTTACACTTAACTTATTCAGACCTTCTCTCCCTACCCTCATTTAATTCCTTGACCGGAGCAAGGCCCTTTACAACTCAACCCTTGACATATACCACTTCCGCCCCAGCGCACAACTGCATACATGTATGCATTCCTCCGCATCTGAAACCCGCCCTGGAGGGTCACATGCAAAACGCACCATCTGATTGGACGGCCTATGCTATGCATTTAGAGGCAGACCTTATTTAAACAGGCTCCAGGCCCTCTTTTACAGAATCTACAACGAGCACAGATACCTGGAAATGTACCTTTTCCTCCATCATTCTATTTCGTTTTAAATTTTTTTTTGTAGTTGTGTGAGTGTATGGGTATATTTTTATATATTTTAGGTTTTTTGTGGGGGAGGAGTGGGGAATTTTTTTGTTTGGTTTGAGAGTTTTGCCGGGTATTCTTGTTTTGTAAGGTAGTTTCTGCGGTGCTAATTTTTCTTGGGGATGGAGTATTTTTGTGGGGGGTTGTCTACATATTATTAAAGCTTCTTTCAAATAGGGGTACAGGTGATTTGCGTTTGATAAGTTAGCAAAATTTGGTTTTATTTTTATTCGGTTTCTTTACGAAGGTTAATTTTAAAGGATTCTCATTTATAAATCCGGTAATGATTTAGTTGAAGAAATAAACAGGGTTAATGTATCGTCTGTTGCCATTTCTAATTAATAAATATATTTTAAGTTGATTATTTTAGAAGATTACTAAGATTTGGTAGTTTTTAATTATTGCAGATACTTAGTTTTAGATCGAACTTATATAGTATCTGCAAATCTTTTTCAAACCATTTTTTATTGTTTTTAAAACTACAAATTCTTTAGTTTTGAAAAGTAGTAATTTGACGTCAATATAAATTCAAACAATTTGTTAAGACATGAATGTTTACTTAGTGATATTTAAAACTAAAAATATCATAAAAGAAATATGTTATGCACGTAAGATTAAGTATCGTAAAAAATATTAAATTTATTCTGCTTCATAAATTTTGTAGAAGGTAATTATTTTATGATCTTAAATGACATTTATTTTTTAGAGAGTCAATAAGTAATTTAAATATAAGCCTAAAGAGTATTATAAATCCACTTAGTAAAAAACCAAAGCAAAAGAATTTTTCTGCAATTATCATAGTAATATTTAAAATTAATTCAATTCACTATCTTAAAAGTGTAGTCCAAAATTAAATAATAAACAAGAAGTATTATGAGTAGATAATAGTTTTTAATGCGACGTCAATAAAACGTGTTTTTATATTATTAATCAATTATTCAGAGAATATCTTACAAGCACAAAAATATTCCATAAAGAAAACTTTCCCAATTTCCTTCACCACAAAATAAAGAATAAAAACTTTTCCATTTACCCTTTCATTATTACATCAACCCTTAAATCCTTCCATTAAATTACAACCGATTTCCTCAAACCTAATCCCCCCAAAACCAATTCCTTATCAAAGAATCTCATTGAATTTTAAGAAATAAGTCTTTTATTGTCAAACTTTTCATCTTCCTCCCTTCTAGAAATCATTATTCAATTATTTATTTATCATTTTCCCCCTATCTATTCAATCTTCATCTTATCTCAGCAGTGAGTGTTATCTTTACACTTTTCTCTTATCTGTTCTCTTTCTCGACGCCTTAGGAGGAAATTCATATTATCATTATGTGGGCATATAATTGACTGCGGGAAAAGGCTGAGTATGAATTAGAAGGGGAGAATTTGGAGGTTTATTTGGGAAAGTCTTTTTACCCATCTATTCATTTGCTATTTTCATATCCTTTTTTAATAGATGGTAATTTTTTCTTCTGTTATTTTCTTTAGAATTATTTCTTTAGGGGATTAAAAGTTTTTCTTGTTTGTGTATACCTTTTTCATTATTTCACTATTTTGTTATTGGATTTGTCTTTTTGTTGACGGTAATGCTAAAGAAAATAAAACCGTTCCTTTTTATTGATTATTTTTTTGCTTAAATAGAAACATCTTGTTTTTGACCAAGATAATAAAAATGAGTTTTTTCCCTAATCCTCAACATTTTGGTTGTTCCGGGATTGGTGATAAGATTTTATGTGCAAGTTATAGTTTTTAAAGCAGCAAAACTACTTTCTTTTGTTTAACAGAAGTTTTGTGTTAAACTTGAAGTTTGTTATATTGATATACTATAATGCAAAATTAGATACATTAAGCTTACAAGGCTTTTGACACGAAATAAATTTACTTTAATGAGGTAAGTTAGTTTACTAACGGCTTCTTTCTCGCTTGTTTTTCAAAATGTTTCTTAAAGTACGGTTAATTTGAGTAATTATAATCGCAAGGTTATATAAACGCTCGCCTTTAAATAGTAAAACTATGGAGTTTTTCATGCAAAACATGATTCCTTGGCATTCACAAAACGCGTTTAAAAGTTTCGACCAATTATCCTGTAATCATGATCACCATACCCCTGCATTGAACTATAGACCATTTGATTTTTTTTTGTATTGGGATAAAAGAATAACATCATTGTAAAACGGTTTCTTAAAAAGAACCTAAATTACCCAATAATTTTTTGATTATTTTCTGCGGTTTTTTTTAGGAAATCGTGTTATTGTTTAGAAGTAAACAAAGACTTTTATTGCCTTGATTCCCGAGGAGTATCACACTTTACTGTAAAGGGGCACTTTACCCATTGAGTTAACATGGCAGATGCGCCTCTGTTCAAAGTGCATTGCTATTTGTGTTGAAGATAAAAGTAAATGGTGGAGATTTATTTGGTATTGAAATGACTTTGAGCTGGTTTGGGAGTCGATTCTATTGAGAAGTAAAATTAGACAGACGTTTAGTGGAATTAGTTATCAAAAGAACATATATTGAAAGAGATAATAAAATATAGTTAGAAAATTCATATAATGGTTGTTACATATTTTTTTATGCGGGATAGAAATATTTTAGGTATAAAGTAATAAGTTATTGAAAATTTGTACCATACATTAGTTTTGAAAACTACTACTTATTACTCAAAAAAAGTCATACGTTAAAAGAGTAAGTAAATATGTTATAAAATAATGTTTCAAAAGTAATGTAAAGTACAAATTTCCTATACTTTTTATATTTCTTTGTAAGGAAACTTGGAAGGGATAAGGGTTTCTATAAGTATAATCAAATTTAAGATTTTAGATCTATGTTTAAAACTTTTCGTAATGTAATTGTGTCCAGAAACGATGAAACAGTTAAAATTCACAGTTAAATATATATTTCTCTAGGGGTTTTTAATTATTGATTGGGTATTGCTAAAACAATTTAAAATGTACATTTAAGTATGAATTTATGAGTAAATAAAGTATAGCTAGAAAATTTTCTCTAAAGAATTAATTGGGTAAGTGTGTAAATTTGACGAATATTAAAGAATGTTTGTTGTGGAATTGAAGCGTATACTAATTGAAAACACTACCGAAAAAAGCTTCATACAAATAATATTTTTAATATGGTAATGTTTAGAATAGTTTGCTATACAGTATAATTTTTTTCATATTAAGAATTTTATGGAAGAAAATTAGCTTAACAAGATTTTAAAAGCTTGGATATGTTTTTGTAGCTCTATCTTTGATTTGTTCATTTATAGTTATAATATAACCAATGAAACACTGGATTGCAAAGAATGACACTAAACATAAATATTTGAAAATCTAATGATTATCCATTATATTTATCATATAATGTTAGTTTGACAAATCACCCCCTCATTAAAATAAATATAACCCTTTTTAAAGATGCCGTTTATCTAAATCTATCTTCAAAGTTAACTTCACTTATTAATTCATTGATAATGGAATTAATTTATGATAAAAATAAATACTAAAAACAATACCTGTACGCATTAATCACACATTGCTTACTCCCTAAAGCATCGGCAGCAATAAATATTTCGATGAATTTTTTTCCTTGGTAAACCAAATACGAAATCCGCACCATGCTGCAATTTAACACACACATCAGCAAGCAGGGTTTGACGAGAAACCATAAAAACTGCTAATACCTTTAAAGCAATTAATTATCCATCAACCTTAAGTAAGACACACGGTATTAATAAAACTCCTTCAGGGTTACTTATGCTTTGCTGCGAGTACAATTATTATTATTAAAATAAATGAAGTTGACGACGTGAAAAAAACCCGTCTTCATACACTGCATTTACACACCTATTACCGTTAATTAGCATCTTTTACGCCATGTTAATTCCTCGGAGACTGCTAATAAGACGTTTTTGAAGTAGTTTGAACGTTTTTTTTTTTGTTAATTTTGCTTGGTTATTTTTTAACTTCTCGCTTCGTGTAAAAGGACCGTGGAATGGTTTTGTTTTTAAAATTCGCAAATCGGAACAAGACCAGTTTAAGTTTTAAATTGAACTTGTAGTACATATTTTTAAGATAGGATTTTGAGGATTTATCGATTGGTGATAATATAATACTAAATTCCGAATATCACTTACAAAGTAAATTTTTTTATATCTGTTTTGCTAAAAGGCGATTTTCGCTTTTTTTTCCCTTTAATGAAAGTTTTAATTTTTCATCTTTTGAAGCTAGTACAAATAAAAAATAAATTTTTTTACTTTAACGTAAGAGTTGCTAAAAAGCAATTTGATACTTCAGTTTAAAAGAAATATTCGCAGTGACTAAAAACATTTTTGCAAAAGGTAATTTTATAAAAAGTGTTTTAATTTACATGAAACTATTTTTAGACATTTTATGGACGTAAAATGTTAACAAATGTTTAAACAACATTTTTTAAGCCACCTCACATGTACCACCTCAATTGCTGAGCTAAATAAAGTTATAGTGCTTCATTTGGTTATCTAAAAAGTAAATTTATATTAAAATTTATTTTTAAAAAAATTTACATCAAATTAATTGCAGATAAAAGAATGCAATTCTACTTTTTTTAATGATTAGAATGTTAATTGAATGTTGCAGTCAATGTGATTATTATTCATAATACGTGGACATTACTTATAAACACTTATAGTTATTAATAACTATATCACATTTACCGTACACATATTAGAACATACGATCTTTTACTCAAGTTTAATAATAACTTTTAAATTTTTATTTATTTAAATTTTTGATTTTTTTTTTATTATTTAAACACGCATTTTATAAAATAACGTCGGAGAACATTTATATTTAAATTGTTTCTTGGCAGAAAACAGACACATTGAAACTATTTGCGTATACTCCACGAAATATTATTCCAGAATATGTACTTTAAATGCACAAGTATGAGGAGAGAAAAAAATCCCGCAGAATTCCCTCTCCTTACCTTGCATATCACGTCATTAAATACAACCCCGACATTTTGTATCGCACCACAGCGAAATGGCACGAAGCGAAAACATACATAATAAGATCTAAACAAATTTCCTACTCGCCGCTGCGAATGCATATTACATAATGCCGCCGTCTTTTAATATGGTCCAGAAACGTAAACGAGGGGAAAAAAGAAAAAAACGAAAAGCACAATAATAAATGAACAATTTAATTTAATACATGTCACCGTATATGTTAAGTCGGCAGGGGGATAAAAGAGAAAAATTTCTTCTCGCGTCGCTACCGATCGCAATTTAAAACAGCGCCCTGGCAAAACCTTTATTGCGCGTTCGTAGTGTTATTATGATAAAGAAAACGGTGCGATGTAATTTCAGTTAGGAGGGGGTGGGTTGTATGGAAGGGGTTGGAGGAACAAGCGCAAACGACTTTTCTGTTTCCCCAACAGGTGCGGATGTCTGGGCTACTGGCGGGGCCCTGCTAGGCGCGCAGCCGCAAAATTATTTCAACAAATTATCAAGTCTCCCAGGCGTGGCCGGAGAAACTTTAAGGGGGATGGGGAGCATAAGAACATCTTTGTTATTAAACCTGGTATTTCGGGGATTGGGGAGCTCAGTCGGTAAAGCATGCTGAAGATCTCAGGATTTGCCAAAATAACTGTCGACGTATGAAAAGATATTTACAGTCCCTGGACAAATTATTAGACGCACTACAAGATTTCATTTAAAATATTAATTACGGGGTGATATTGTACCGTTTTATTATTTTAAATTGATTTGTTTTTTATTTTTATATTATCCAATTAATTACCGATTTATTTGACATAAATAAAACAGCATTAATTTAGAAAAGCATAAGTTTATTAAGTTTTAAAGAAAAGTGAAATTAATGTTAGTAAAAGTCAATATTTAGTTGAGCCACCTTTAGCTGCTATCAAAGTTTTTATTCTGCGCGGCATGCTATCAATGCAAGACTGTACTGTCTCCTGCATTTGAGGATGATGATTCCACACATAAATAAGAAATAAATTAATAAATTAAATAATTATTAGTTAATAATTATTATTATTTTAATTGTATTTATTTAATTATTCCCTTAATAAATACAAATATGTAATCTACATTATTTCTTTTAAATAAAAATCAATAATATTGTAGTTTAAATATACCATTATTGCATAAAAACTCTTAAGAAACATAAAACTACTAAAAAAAATACAGTGCGTCTAATACTTTGTCCAAAAAGCCAAACTAATAACACACTGTGGAGAGGAAGTGCACGTTAGATGTTCTCAAGTCCGACGCTGTGTATGACGTCGCCCCCAAAAGTCGCGTTGGGTACCTACACGGCTCGTCACTTGACCGTGGTTCTAAAATACGGCCCCCATCAATAATAGCAATCATGTAGCTCTAGTGCGACAATCCAACTAAATTTAACACGTTATTCCAAAGCATTTGGCGACAGATTTTTCGTTTTATTTATTAAAAAAAAATGACAAATTTATTTCGCTACATTGCTTAAACAAAATCAAACTATTTCTTTAAAGTAAAATAATAAATATTTAATAGTTTGGATCAGTTTATAAAAATTTTATAGCTACCTATATATCCAACTAACCTTGTGTAAGTTTCAACAGCATGTCACTTAAGTACAGTCTTAAATTTTGATCAAAATAATTAAAATAAGGACTTCTTAAATTAAGTGAAAAATAAACACGGATTAGAAATTATTTAAAAGTAATTATACTTTGAATAGAACAAGGTCAACTTTTTATATAAGTAATCATATTTTTTTACTCTAGTAGGAGTTTTTAATTGGTTATGTTAGCTAAAATTATACATTTTTAGCAGTGATTAACTGCAAGCTATTTTTTAAATCATTTTCTACCCTTACAATGAGGTTTTCAATGGAAAGCAATTAAAAGCGTAACTTGTTTTAGCTATTTTAATGTCATGAAAAAAAACTAAATAATTTTATAATTTTTTTTATCATAAAATATAAGTTTTTAGCACTTCTATAAAAAAAACTAATTTCGTAAATGTCTGCTGTCTGAAAAGAACACAAGCATTCTATCCCTATTAAAGAGGTTCAAGAGGGGGCGGAAAAGCTCCATTTTGCGCTTTTGCCGGTAAAATTTTAATAATTTTTCCTGGATAAGCCAAGGCCCCAGATAGCTAGTTCCACGACTAAAAATAAAAGCCTCGTTTTGAATGGTATATGTCAGCATTTAAATAACCTTTTCGCGTCCGGATATTCGTGGGGGTTTTTAACGCTCGGAAAAATCAGTGGAGGAACTCCTGTGATAAGATTGTAACTGATACTTTTTTTTGGTGAAAATAGTTTATTTGTATCAAAATTAAATATCCTTTTCTGGAATATAAAACTCTAGTATTGCGGCGGGAAGTGGTCGAAGTTTGAAACTAACGATTTCGACAATTTTTTTAAATCAATATTGAATGTTTTTTCAGAATGTAGAACTCTAGTACAGGGTGTCCGTAAAAGAATGTCCGAGTTTTAATGGTATATTACAGGAGTTTATTTTATACTAAATATAACAAATCATTATGACATTGAAGGGAAAACTAACCTAGTTTTTCCTATAAGTGCTCTAAGTGTGCGCCTTTAGTGATACGGCACACATCCAAACGAAAATCCAATTCTTCCCATACTGTCTGCAGCAAGTCCGGAGTAATGGAAGGAACAGCCTGTACAATTTTACCTTTCAAGGTTGGTAATCGTGGGTTAGGGGTGGAACGTATACCTGATCTATTACGTAGCCCCAAAGGAAGAAATCACAAGGCGTGATGTCAGGTCATAATTTGAAACTCGGACATTCTTTTACGGACACCATGTATTAAGGCGTAGTTATTATTAAGAAGCGATTTTAAAATGGAAGCATAAGTACGCAAATTGATAAGCAATAGAACGTTAGCAGTTAAATGATCCTATTTGCCGGAAATATCAATGTAAAAATAAAGTTATATTAAAACTAGAGGTGTGTAGCACTACACAACTTTTAATTACAAATAAATACATTTAAAAGTTATTATATACCCCATAAGAAACTTGCAATAACTTTAAAACCTAAGAAGTTCTAAGGCAGATACCATTTGCGCATGCACGATTTCATCAAAAACCTTGTGTACCAAATCTGAAAAACGGAAACTTCGAAAATACCTTTAAAACAAAAAAAAACGCTTTTAGACGCACGTTGTGATATCTCCATAGGTCTCCAAATTCTTGTTAACTTATTTTACTGCTAATTATCATATACAGCTTTATGCAACCAATAAAACGAAATGGATTTGAGCTTTTAGACTTTCTTTTGGGCTGTGTATGTATATATATCTTAATATATATGCGTTGGTGACACTGTTATTAAAGATCTCTGCTGCAAAAACTCATTTGACGGGCTTGGGCTATGTATGCTTTTTCTTTAATATTATTTATTTCAATCCCTACCCTTTTTGATACCTATAGCAAGGGAAGTGTTTTGAGCACTAGTGAATTAGGTAAGTTTTTTCCCCTTTAATGTAATTTGGTATTTACGTGTAGTTTGCTTGGGCTAATTGATAATCCATAGTAAATATATTTACCAGACACACTTTTCTCTTACCGTATCCATATCCTTTTATTAATTCATTAACACAAACTTTGCGAATAATATTAATACCATAATTTTCAAATAAAACGTTAATTATAAGGTTTTTTTTTTTAAATTTCGTGTGACTTTGTCCTACATTTTATTCATTTATATATACTTAAGCAGAAAATTCATTTTCTCGGGACAAGTGTTCTTGTTAATCGTCGTTAATGCGTTAAGTTGCGTCTAATTGTATTACATTGAATTAGAGCTCCGACCTGACTTGGTATATATTGTAGTTTTTTGCACCAGTAAGAAATGCAGTAGTATTTTATAATCAATTGTAGCTTTTTAATCAGAAATTTACGTTTTACTCCATCCATATTTGTTTTTGCATTCATATAGTGTTAGTATGATTTAGTATAAGCTTGTTTTTTTTTACAATGATACAAAGTCGATTGGTTTGTATTCAATGAAGTTTCTGTGAACATTTAACTAGAACTTTAACCAGCTATTTTTTCAATTGCTTTATTTACCAATGAATTACTACCTTAAAATTTAGAGCTTATGCACATTTCCTTCCTAAATATTTTTTTACCGGGCTCTCTCATTAGGGACAATTACAGTCCTAATTACACCGATAAAGAGAAAGTACGTTGAGCTCTTTATTTAAAAAAGTAACATTATTGAAGCTATTTTTGAAGTTTTTCGGAGTAAAATTTTCTGGGCTGATGTAACAGACTACTTTATTTATCCATAACGTACGATAAAAATATTTTTAACAAATCATTTAATTGTACAACTGTATATTAAAACGCAATAAACCTAATCTACTAAGGAAATTTTTTCTCGATGATTTTTTTTAAATATCCTCTTTAAACTTAAAGTGACTCTTTTAAGCCGACTTATTTCATTTGTTCACTGAAACTATCTTAAATTGGGGGATTTTATTTTTGCCCCACCCTTTTTATGGTAATATTCCAAGTTAAAGGGAAAGCTAAAAGAAAAAAAATATTATAAGAACTTAATATTTTTACATGTGCGCTGAAAGTTTTTATTTTTTGTATAAATTTATTATCACTGAATTTTTTTTTCTGCCTTTCAACTTTTTTTTCGCGTGGCGTTTCTATAAATGCGAAATTGAGAATACGGGATTAAATAAAAAAAAAACGTAAGAAATACGTTCTTTTTTAAGAGCTGGTAAGAGTTATTGTTCCTCTTATTTTTCAAAGCACTCGTTAAAATGTTTTTTGCTATGCTAATGCTCACGTTTTAAAGGCTTTTTGTGATATATTTAGATTTAAAAAGTACAGAATATCAAGTTCCATACTAGGTGCATAAAATAACAATTTTGTAATTTTAGACAAAATTAAGTTAAAAAATACAATCTACTGTTTTGTAAAGAAATAAAATTACTAAGGTTCTACAAATCTAGAAAACTAAATTTCAAGAATACGGGTTTGAAACTCATTGACATTTTACTTCACGATTGTCCGGAATATTTAAATCGGAATTCCGAAATATTATAATGGGTCGAATCAGAAAAAAAAAATAAAGTAGAGGTGTAGTAACTCTATTCTGCAGTGTCAAAAATAAACGCTTTTTCTGATTGTCACCATGATTTTTAAGCATTTGGCGATGGAATTTTTGCCAAATCAACGCCTTCAACTAGAATATTTTCTTTAATTTTTTTCTATGCTAAATTCTATTTTAAAATTAATCCTGATATTTCAATTTTATGTAATAATCGAACAAAAACTTATAATAAAATGTGTACATTTTCTTTTTGACCTTTTTTAAAATGAAATTTTGTTTCACAAACATGCGCTTAGTTGGTCGAGTATGTCTCTCCTTTATCTGTCACATGATTGATATTGTACTTTTTTTTTCGCAAGATTTGAATTGAATATCCTCTTCTACTCTTATCTCAGTTGTTTGGATGTAACTGCCTCTCATACAAAATATCCGTGGTGCAATTTACGTTTGTAGCATTAAGGGGGAATGGGCGCGCTGGACCAGGGGTCTCCAAAGCAAAGTGCATCAGTGTTAATCCTATGGAGAAAAAATATTTTCAATGCCACATTTCTCCGGCTGTATTGAATATTTTTGCAGGCGGATTTTTTGTGTGATAAATGTAGCTGACTTACAGGTCCCGATCTTCCCACTTTTTGAAACTGGTTTGAATATTTTTTTTATTTTCAGTAAATAATTTTACAGAAAATATTCGAAGCCATTTCAAAAAGTGGGAAGATAGAGACCTGTAAGTTATCTACATTTATTACTTTAAGAAAACCGTTTGTAAAAATATTCAATACAGCCGGAGAAATGTGGCAGAGAAAATAGTTTTTTCGCCATAGGATTAACACTGAGGCACTTGAGTTTGGAGACCCGCGGTCCAGCGCGCCCATTCCCCCTTAATAACGCATACAAAGTACATTTAAAGAAACAAACGCTATTTTCTTTGACATCCAACAGGAAAAAGAAAGGTGAAATTGAAAGGAGAGTGGGAATTGGATGAGGAAAAAGCAATTTGTTTAATAATTTGGGAGGGGGAATCACCTCGCAATGACAGCTAATAGCATGTAAGAGAACGGGGAAATGTTATTATTCCTCCGCCTTTCTTTTTTAATTTAACAAGCAAATTGCGTTCATGCTTTACAAGTCATTACAATCAAGTGCTCTCTTTAAACGGCATTAAGAGAGGAAAAAAGTCAAGGGCGGATAAATGCTTCTTTAAAATAAAATAACAGTGATGGCTCTTGGCTTCTTATTATTTAATAACCTAACATTTTTTTTTCTTGAGATTGAATTTCTTGAAACATTGCATATTTGTTTAAGACCCCATCGCGGGAAAATAACTCACTTTAAAATGAAATATTCAAACTTGACAGGTTTATTACAAAAATTTCCCTCAGCCAAAAGCACGACCCTCTCTTTGAAATATCAAATATATGCTCTCGAATTCTCATCTACGGTATGCAAATGCAATCTGATTTCAAATAACCTTACCATTTCTCGAAAGTAGGCAATACCACACGAAAAGTGTATATAACTAGCCAAGAAAAAGGTGCTTTATATTTTAAGGCGTGAAACTTGAAATTTTAATTTGGATACTAGGAGTTTATTAAATTCGTGTCATATCAATGTAAGTTGCTGTATTATGGTTTAAAGGTAATTTTTCTCTTTCGAAAATGCATTTTAAGTAGAGGGAATTCGAATAGTTTCAGAATGTTTTATAAATTTAGCTTATTATGTTTCTCGAGTTTTAAATTATAATACCGCGTTGGTTGCAAAGTTTTGTGTCTTTTAATAAAATATTAAACAGTTTCTCTCTTAACAGTAAATTTTTCTTTGCACGTTTTTAATTTAGATTTTCTATTGAGTTTCAAACTTAACTTGATTTTAGAATACTTATAATTTCTTAAGTTTTTTTTTTACGGCTTTCACTGTTTTTGAACTTAATTTATTTTTCATTTTTGAAAAGTTTGGTTAATTTTCGGTAATGTGCCGTTATTGCGAATATAACATTTTTATAACTTAAGTTTTAAACTTATTTAAATATTATTTTTTATGTTTAACTAGTGATTTTTCCTCAATAAATGGTATTGGACCACATTATTAAAATTAAAATGTTTACTAGACGTTAAAAATTAAACCTTTTAGCTTATTAAATAGTTTAATACATAATAGTTTAAAATATTATACTTGTTATTTAAACTATATTACTTCAAATAATGTTTAATTGCCTTTCTCTCTTTTAGACAATGTGTACAAAATATTAACGCAGATTAAACTTTTTTTATTGCGTCATTGAACGTTATTAAGTGATTAAAGTATTATTTTAATTAAGTTCACATTTAAATTATTAAACATTTTATTCTTGAATTAAGTAACTTAGTTTTTGTTATACCAATTTTTTTTACCTTGTTTGGTTTCTCCAAAACTCATTAAATAAGTATCTTGTGACAAATTCTTAAATTAAAGCACACTTGGACAATTTCTTATTGACAGGAGTTTATTTCTTAGACATTTTCAAACACAATAAAATTTTTGTTCAAATGTTCATTAGATTTCTGCAGTTTTTGGCACCAGCACAATGCATCTGAGGCAAAGCACTATCTCAAGTTGTAGGAACATTAGAGTGTACAATATTTACATTTTATTTACAATCATCACTCTTCATTGCACGCATATTATAGAATTAATTGTATTTTAATGCATCTAAAATTTAAGTAATCAGCTTAAAATTATACGGTTTGAAATACTGCAATGGTTCATTTAAATGAACTTACACTTAAGTAATTAAAAATTATATTTTGAAGATGGAAAAACAATTTTAATGATCGTTATGTGTAAACATTTCTGGAATATTTTCAACTTTTTTTAAATATAATTTTTTAAAAATCTATTTACTTATTGAGTTAATTAAAGGAAGTAATATGCGGCTTTTTTAATTGAGTTTTAAAATTTTTTTTTAATAAAAACTTAAGAAAGTTTAGGATACATTGTCTGTGCTTACGATTGAAGTAATATAAATATACAAAAAAAATTCAGTTTTAGTTACTTTTCATTGCAGAATTATTCAGAAATTTATAATCTTTCTTATTCTCTTTGCAGTAAAATCCTAACATTTCTCAAGTTTTCATTGGTATAAATAAATAACTTAATTTATACAAATAACACCGAGAGAATATCACTTTACATCAATCTTTTCCGACTCTGGTTTCCAAAATTCGTAATATTTATACATTCTTCTAGCATCAAATATCTTATATACAAAATCCAAACAGTCACACTTCTAATTTCATTTAAGTGTCTTAAATCTTTGGTATTCTAACTGAATTTTGCATTTAGCTCCAGCCCATCTATGAACTGAAGAGTCTAGTTGCCAAATTCACTCTCTTCAAAGTGTAACTAAAATGTAAGATCCGGTCCCTTCTTTGGTGACTTTTTACGATAGTAAATTCAAGTTGCTAATAAATGGACTGGACCCTATATCTTATCTATACTTAGGAGACTGACTTTTACAACTTGACCTTCAACTGTTGTAAACCATTTAATTCTTCACAAATATCTTGCGGCAGCAAGATCATAGGAATAAATTGTGCCTTTCCGTGGTCGTCATAAAAAGTTGTGCCAACATGTAGAAAAACATCGAGTTTTACGTTGAACATACCTTTTCAATCAATTCAATTGGTTATAGTGTTAATTATGCTGAGATAGTACTAGTACTTATCTTGTTGAGCTCACACAAAGAGTATAGCCTGTCATGGCCCTATTTTTCTCGATACAGCTTGATCTCGACAGTTTATCACAATCCATTCTTAAAATTCAAATACCACATAGAAGTCCACAAAATACGCATAATTTAAAGTTTTCACCAGTAAACGATATTGTCATCTAGGGTTATTTATTTTGTTACTATTTTGTTTTGTAGTTTCAATTACTGCATCAGCCACGGCCTACTCAACTACTAAGGCCGAAGAAGCTTTCCCAAACAATCTCGGGGACGGAAATTTTGACGTCATAGTTCCGAGTGACGTTGTTCCGAAGATAAAGACAACCTGTCTCGAAACCTGTTCGGAATCACTCGTTCACGGCTGACCACAATTTTAGGGTTACGAATGCGTCCGAACTAGTTTCTCGATCTTCGGCACTGGGAACAGTAACGTCAAAATTTCCGTCTACGCTCATGTTTGAGAGAGCTTCTCTGACCTTGTTATTGAAGTTGGCCGTGCATCAGCACGATATTCAGTAAGGGAAAC
Source organism: Oedothorax gibbosus (assembly GCA_019343175.1). Lineage (NCBI taxonomy): Eukaryota > Metazoa > Arthropoda > Arachnida > Araneae > Linyphiidae > Oedothorax > Oedothorax gibbosus. The sequence goes on from CM033271.1 coordinate 31,882,961, forward strand.
TACATATGGGCATGAATGTTGTTTTTTGACATAAATGTTATGTATGCTATCAAAATAAGAACTTAATTTTTAGATTTTATAATAGTTAAGATTTGTCTTGAATAGTAATTACATATTTTTTATAGCGTTAGTTTACTTAACATTACTAATTTTACAGCTAATTTAACCTGAATCCTATAAATTCCGATGCATATTGAAAAAAATTAGTTGTATTTTAATTTGTAATACATTTTTTGTAACGTTTACACTTTCTGTTAAAAGAAACCCATTCACTCCAGATAGTAATTTGTATGTTGATTATATTCTTTACTATAAAGGATGGTTGTCCCCAATTATAGATGAGTGGATTTACATAGTTGAAAACTTTTGAACTTGTTTTTAACAGGAAATAATTATCGTCTTACTGAAACATCTAAAGTAATTGGTCTTGAACGATAAGAATTTATTAAACGAAAAGCACCTAAACCCCAGATGACAATAATCGATTAACCCTATTCACACTATTATCATACATTTAAATCTCCAAATGTTGCAATATGACATAAGTGTCTTGATGATTCTCTTCTCGTGGTCGAGTCCTTGTAGAATCATGATGCACCTTGTTTTATTATTCAAAGTTACTAGTCTTGAAAGGTACACAAAGTCTTGTAACTGTAGTCCTTATGGGTCCATCTGTCTCCAGTAACCCTAGACAGCACTATTAAAGTCGGTACCACACAACTTTACATCTACAGGACCTTAATATCAATCTCATCCGAGCTCCTGTCCATTCCAGGACAGTGTCTCATGCCGTTACTGTCCTCATCTACCGGACTGTCCGGGGGACTGTGACAAGGGGACATGGGGGTTTTCAGGAGTCCGTTCTCGCAGTCCTGGGAGTCCTTGTATGTCCCGACGTCGCTGAGGTCTGGGTTCGGGTTGTGCTTAGTGGGTAGGGTCTGTTCCCTGGAGCCACCGCTTGAGAGGAGTTCGCGTTCTTTGGAGTTGCGCCATTTCATGCGACGGTTCTGGAACCAAATCTTCACCTGGAATAAAGAAGATGAGTTTTAGTTTATTTGAATTAATATAGCATATTTGGCCTGTGGACGAGGTAGTCTATCGGGAATCGACAAGTTCAACACTACATTTACGTTTAGAAAAACACGTAATATGAAGGAGCGAACTATGTAACTTTATTTTATGATTTAATAGTATGTTACTTACACATTACGTTTAGGAAATTTTGTGTTAGAGTCGATTTGGTGCTGTAAATATTGATACAAACAGTACAGAAACTTTGAAAACAATTTGCCCCAATATTGGTATAAGCTATTTGAAAAAGTGTTTTAAAGACTCGTTTTATCAACTCGTTTTATCATTATTTGATTGGTATAATACCTATACAACGCACCCCACGTTATACCACACTCCTAATATTTTAAGGAATGCTTTAAACTATTCTAGACCCACTTTATAAATATTAGTATGCTAGTTCGGTCCGCAACATTGATGTAATGTATAAAAACATTTGACTCTCTAAATTTTATCTTTCGTGCGTATGGGGGTGGATGGCGAGTGCTTCAGTGCATATCAATTCAATGACTTGGGAATACATATCACAACCCCTCCACAAAAGTAACAACTCCAAGGTACAGCTAAGGTATAGGGCGGGTTTCAATTTGGGAATCTGCATTATGTTTCCCAATAACGAATATTTAGTCACATTTAATAAACATTCCAGTTTAACTACAATTGCCTTACGTTAAATTTTCACGATCGCCAAAAGTCGCCTATAACAGACCGGCCCTTATCCTATACCTTAGCTGCTCCTTGTGGTAGGGATGTGGTATTTACTTTAATGGGTTTTTTTAGTAAACAGAAGGTATAATTGTAATTGTATATGTTACTGTCTTATGCCGTCTAGTACAGTATTTTTGTCATTTTTTAGTAGTAAGGTTCTAGGTTAGCTAAACAATGGTTGCAACACTATTTTTTTTCCAAATTTACAGAGCCAAAACATAGAAACTATTCTTTTAAAAAAAATCAAAATAATGTAAACACGTTTGTGTTTTTTATGATAAATTTTATGCATGCATATTTATAAATTTTTTGTATGATTTTCCTTGTCCTTTAATTATATGGAGTATATAATTACAACTATATTACAGTTGTAATATACAGTAAGTTTATGAAATTCTATAAAATAAATTAATCTGAGGAATCTCATTTGACCTTGAAGTCTTGAATCTAAGTGACTACGAACCACATTATCAAGACACATACACCACCCCCTTGAATATACTTTTTAAATATTAAAAAAATGCCCCATCTCCCCCACCTTAACTTGAGGGATTTCATCTTTGGCGCATGCTCGAATCAATGAGACGTGGCAATTCGTATGACAAGGCCTTCTTCTCATTGGTTACAGCTGTGACGTCATTGCTATTCACGATATTCAGTCGTAGATTGAGGGTGAGGCAGTATTATGTAGAAATCTGGTTTTTGTAGAACAGTTTTGTCCCAGCTTTTGTTCTTTTTATTTAATCCGGTGAAGTAAAGTTGCATCAAAAGTACTACATGTCCTTTGGAAATTTTTCATAATCGAATTTAAATAAACTGGATCCGTCGTTATTAGCTCTCCAGCGAGAGGTTAAATCATTGTTACTAGTTCTATTTTTCTTTCATACAAGAGTCTGTATTAACTAAAACTAAAACTAAATTCAATTTAAAACTAGAATATTGAAATCCATTTCGATTTTCCACAAGAAAAAAAGGCTATAGAGAATTTATCAGTATTTTTAATAATGCAAAGGTAGGATTTGATCGCAGTATGAAGTTAGGATTATAATTTCAAACTCTAAGCTAGAGCGCAATGTCCATTGCTGGCTTTTGGCCAGAAACTTAAACCAACCAAAGAACACAAGAATATAAACAAGAAAATCTTATACTTCTCATCCTTCCTATAAGGACCGTTAATGCAAAAAGCCTGGACGCCTTTGCATGTATCACCTGACACCATCCGAGATTTTTTCCGATGTTTTTGGGATGCCTGTGTGTGATCTGTGTATGTAAGTTATACCCGATGGATGTGTGTATATGGATTTGCAGTATGGGTAGTGGTCTATGGATATGGATTGGTTGAGTTTTTGGGGGGTGTTTATGTGTTAGGTTAAGGAGAAACGCATGCAGCTTTTTCTTGGTTTTAACTGAGTGATAAGCAAATTGGCTAAAGTGTAAACTTGTTTTCTCTCCATGCATATAAATTTTTAATTGAACATTTAAATGAAATATTTTTATTTTTCTATCGTAGATGATTTTTAATGAGTATTCCATACTTGAAATTTTAAAATTTAGTAAAATTATAAAATTTATAATTAAAAAAAAATTATGTGTGTTGCTGGAAAACTTGATATTCAGGTGACGATTTTATACGCCTGTATCCCTCGGGGTTTAAACAAATGGTTGTATAATAAAGTTTTAATGATTTAGTACATTAACATAAATCATGTAAAGTATATGAATGTGAATTTAGTGTATATTGGGTAGTAAGTTCAATGCTAAAATACTTTAATAAACACACTTTTCCACTTCATTGCATAACAGTAAGATAAATGTTTAAAGCATCCTCGGTATGGTTTTCAAGGAGTAAAAAGGATTAAAGAAAATTCATCCAGTTTTGAAAATATACCATTTTAACATAAGCTTGAAAATCATCGTATCGGATTTTGATTCGGATTTTTTAGATAACATTTCAATAATATCAATGTAAAGAAGTTAAATTTATCCAAATGTGTTTTTAATGAATTTCGTAATTGCCTTTAATAACGTTTATTGATTCTCCTAAAGACGCCCAACTTCTGTTGAAGGTTTTTAATCATCCCCATTCCAAATATGAAAATTATAATTAAAAAATGTCATTTTTTGATCATATAAAAAACAAATTAGAAAAACATGTGTCCCTACTCATGTTTTTTTACGTTAATTAAGAACCTCGTGGATGCCAAGAAAAAAAATGTGACATGAGATATTAGAAAGATACAAGTTTCTAACGTGTCAAAACTCAAAGCAACACCTGTTCATTACAAGCAAATTACCTGTCTTGCGGAGAGGAAAAATGCGGAATTAAAAAGCGGGGGAGTCTCAGATTCTAAGTATGTGTTTCTATAAAATTTGCTTTTAATACCTTCTAAGGGATAAGGAAATGCTATTAGACATTACAAAATTAGAAACTTGCCTTCCCTGCATGAGTTTATACTTTAGATTCATTAATTTCAAACATACATATTTTTCAAATCAAGATTATGTAGTAGGTGGTTTTAACACTCCTAATGATTTAAATTTCGAAAATAAAACAATAAAAAATGGTTTTCCAAATAAAGCTATATTGATAGCTTCCCTAATACGAACAAACATGCATTTGGCGAATGATTTATTACTATATTTTACGTGTAATCAAGCAGTGATACGCCACGTTTAGGTGCATTAAAAATTAATACACTTATATATGAGGGAAAATACTAGAACATATAATAAATTGGAACTTGTATATTTCTGTATAAACTCCAATAGCTCTTTTTGTAATTATTGAATATGAATGAAATCGCAGTTTTTTGGGAAGAATTCGTCGATTGTTTTTTAAAACAAAACTAGCGGGGACTTTTTTTATTTACAAAAAAAACAAGTTCTAAAAGAACTAAAATAAAATACTTTCCTGTTACTTAAATTATTATGGGAAAACAAGCAGGTTTGTAACAGTAAATGTAATCTACAACCGTTTCGACACAAGATTTTTAAACATTGGAAAAAAAATCACTAAACACATCATCCAGCTATAATTTAAACTTCTAAAAAAATCAACTTTTCCCATTTAATTTTATTCACAAATTAAAATGTTATTTATCGTCTGTTTAATTTATTAGCAGTTCTAAGAATAAATATTTATTAATAACAAAAAACATGAAACTACTTCAAACTGCAATAAAAAAACAAGAAAAGTAAATTAAAACTAAATAGAATTTTATGCAAAAAATATGCCTTGATTTTATGCAAAAAATAAGCCTTGCCGCTTTCTTTGTAAATAATGAAAAATCAAAGAATAATATTGTGCTATACTTTTTACAACGTCATTTCTAACTGATTAATGACAGAAATAAATTTTGCTTCAGATATTTTTTAATAAAACTTTCCCATGCTTTATTTCCCATGATTTAAATGACTTTCCCATGATTTAAATGACCTTAAAATTACATTTAAATGCTAATAAGCCGTCAGACAGTAGACAGATGTCCGTCCGGACATACAGACAGACGAACAAAAACTATGAAAGTTGGGTATCTGAGGTCATACCTTTCTAATTAAAAAGGAATTTTTAAGATATTATTGATAGAACAGAACGGGGGTATTGATAGAACGGGGGTATGGACGGGCGGACAGACAGACGGACATCGTCAGCATGTAATACCTACTAAAAAGTAGGCTAAAAACACTTGGGTGTTTTACAACTCTGCATCCGATGTTTCCGCGCTACTACGGTAAAGTCGTTTGCTGTGGTTGTCATCCCCCATTATGCTATCATGAAGGTTTTTTAGCCATCAATACCTACTTTTCCAATTTTTTTTTAATTTGAAAGAATTACAAAAAATGGAAAAAGTACTTATTGACATGCTGACGATGTCCGTCTGCCCGTCCGTCCGTACTCCCTTTCAAAATCAGTTCTTTCAGTCGGATCTTAAAAATTCTTTTGTTAGAAAGGTATTGACCTCAGAGACCCATCTTCCATACTTATTTTCCGTCTGTCTGTACGTCCTTACGGACATCTGTTACCAAGAAATCGGCAAGGCATTATATTTTTTGCATAAAATTCTGGTTAGTGTTAATTTACATTTCTTATTTTTTAAGTGCGGTTTGGAGAGATTTCATTTTTTGTTATTAATATATTTAATTATTCTTACTACAAATAAATCGAGCAGACAATAAATAGTATTTGAATTTGCCAAAAAAAATTAATGGAAATAGTTGGTTTTTGTTTTTAGAAGTTTAAATTACAGCTGGATGGTGTTTGATTTTTCTTATGTGTAAAAATCTTGTGTCGAAACAGTTGTAGATCACATTTACTGTTACAAACCTACTTATTTTCCGATAAGAATGTCAAAGGTAGGCTATTCTAGTTCTTTTAGAATTTCCTGCTGAGGCTTCAATTTATATTTTGGCAAATAAAATACATTTGTTTACATTGGCATAAACGTATTTAAAATCTTTGTGTAGTAAAATTAAACAATTTTGTTCCTTGAAAGGGATTTCATGTTAAGGTGGTCCAATAGCTTGAAATTGGCAAAATTGCACTTTTTTTTGTTTTATTTTATGTAAATATACTATAGTTAACACAAAATTAAAAAACTGAAAGGGAGTAGGAATTTGAAAATAATTAAATATTTAATTAAAATTTTAAATTTTGTCAAATTATCACAGAATTTAATGCTCTTTTAGTTGAAGAGAAGTTTTAAGATGTTGCTAACGTGTAAAAATTTTTTGTAATAAGCAAGTGCAAAAATAAAGTTTTACGAGATACCTAACTCCCTTAATATTACAGAAATTTTTAAGGATTTAGTAAATATAAAATTATTTGTCAAAAAGATGGTATTCAATTTCTATAGTCTTGCAGATAGGATTAGTCAGTTATGTTCTATTACTACAGTTATAAATCATCTGTTAAACCACCACTTAGAAAACTGACTCGTGAATTTAAAGTAGAGTTGAAGCGTGGTACAATCTGTCCTGTTCAAGTATTGTTGACCATACCCACATTCGATGTTTCCGTGGTACTGCGGTGAAGTCGAATGTTATGTTTGCTTATCAGCTGTGGTTTTCAATAGCTTGTTTGACTGAAGTGCCATGTTATTCTAACATAAATGACAGAGCTTCTACTCCATTTAAATACACTAGTCATTTTTCTATGTAAACCGCCTACTGCCATTATCCAGGTTTGATGGGTCACTCGACCGCGGTTCCGAAGTACGATAATTCCGAATTACAATAGTTACCAATAGCCCTCGCGTATTTAAAAAGTGTGACGTTAATACAACCGTACCCAAGGGTTTTAAATATTAAATGAATTCACGAAACAAAAAATACATTTTAACTATCAAATTAGGCATGTAAATCGCCAATTGGGTATTAAACACATCCCCCCCCCAAGAACTAACCCCCTAAGTGAATCTCGAGTTAAATAGGCTGCAAACTTTTGTGGGACTATTTCTGGTAACTCTTACTGTTATAGGAATTACCTGTTATTATTTAATAATAATTAATTAAAACTAAAAACGGAGCAATTTTGCTATTGTCAACTCTAAAACAAAATCTGAATAATGGAGATTCTAATATTTCCCTTTTGTTAAATTCAAATCGTTATTAACTCTATTTAATGCATTTTATCCTGGCGTATCGTGGATTGGTTATGTACAAAAAGAGTACAGAATCATTCGATAGGATCTTGTTTGAGCCTTTTGGACAAGCTATCATTGGCTTCATTTGGAAAACTGGTATTTACACTGTTTTTCACCAAGCATCACCTTCTTTCTGCAATGTAGAAAACCCATTCTTCTAAATAAATATCTTTTAATCCTGAGTAATACAGAAGTAGAAACTCGCCACCTGATTGTCAAGGTTTTCTAGCAACACCAAATTTATGAAAATATTATAAATTTTTCAATTTAATTAATTTTTTCAAATTTTAAGTATGGTGGAGTCCTTTATCATCAACTACAAAAAGAGTAGTAGTAGTAAAAATAAAATTATCTAAAAAAGATGGCATTTGATATCTCAAGTCTTGCAGATAGATAGGGTTAGTCAGTTCTGTTCTAGTACTATAATTAAAAATCATGCGTCGAATTTAGAAAAATGACTCGTGTATTTAAAGTAGAGTTGAAGCGTGTTAAAATCTGTCCTGTTCAAGTATTGGCTACCATACCTGCATTCGATGTTTCCGTGGTACTGCGGTAAAGTCGAATGTTATGTTTGCTATTCAGCTTTGGTCGTCAGTACCTGGTTTGACAGAAGTGCGATGTTATTCTAATCGAAGTTAAAAAGCTTCTACTCTATTGTAAATATGCTAGTCATTTTTCTATGTAAATCGCCTACTATCGAGATTTGAAGGGTCACTCAACCGCTGTTCCGAAGTACAACAATTCCGAATTACAATCGTTACCAATGATCCTCGCGTATTTCCAGAATGACTTAAATACAATCAAACCACAGCCAACAGTTCTGAATATTCAACGAATTCACGAAAAAAATGTATTTTAACTATCAAATTTGTCGTGTAAATCGCATTTGTATTAAACACATCTCCCCTCCCCCCCTGCGAACGTAAGTGAATCTCGAGTTAAATAAGTTGTAAACTTATATGGAACCGTTTCTGGTAACTTTTACTCGTTATTATTCTTTAATAATCATTCATTAAAACTTAAAAAAAGGAGCAATTTTGTATTGTAGACATAGCAAAATCTTAATTAATGGATATTTTAATATTTCCTTGTTAAATTTAAATTGTTAGTTATTGACTTTATTTTATGCATCCTATCCTGGCGTATCGTGGCTTGATTATATGTATAATAAGAGTGCTGAATCATTCGCTAAGATCTTGTTTGAACCTTTTAGATGAGCTATCAATGTCTTCATTTGGCAAACTGGTGTTTACATTGTTTTTTTTACTGAGGAATACAGACGTAGAAACTAGTCACCAGACAGTTAAGTTTTTCTATTAACGCAATTTTTTTTTTTTAAATTATAAATTTTACAATTTTTTAAAATTTTAAGTATGGTGGAGTCCTTTATAATCATCCACTACATAAATTAAAGGAATTAGTAAAAATAAAATTATTTATCTAAAAGGTAGTATTAGATTTCTAGTCTTACATATAGGGTTAGTGAATTATGTTCTACGACTACAGTTATAAACCACCTATTAAACAACCACTTAGAAAATTGACTCGTGTATTTAAAGTAGAGTTGAAGCGTGTTAAAATCTGTCTTGTTCAAGTATTGGCTACCATTCCTGCATTCGATGTTTCCGTGCTACCGCGGTAAAGTCAAATGTTATGTTTGCTAATCAGCTGTGGTCGTCAGTAACTTGTTTGACTAGTGTGATGTTATTCTAAGCATAGATAGTTTCTACTCTATTGTAAATATACTAGTCATTTTTCTATCTTAACCACCTACTGCTATCAAGATTTGATGGGTCACTCAACCGCTGTTCCGAATTACAATAGCTATGAATGGCCCTTGCGTATTTCTAGTGTGACGTTAAAACAATCAAACCATACCAGTTTTTAATATTAAATAAATTTACTTAACAAAAACTATCAAATTTGGAGTGTGAATCGCAATCGTATTTAACACATCCTCCCCCTCGAATTTAAGTGGATTATTTGTCATTCTCAAATAATCATTCATTAAAACCAAAAAAAAGAGCAATTTTGCTTTTGTAGATACCATAGCAAAATCTGAGTTAATGGAGATTCTAATATTTTCCTCATGCATAATTTAAATTGTTAGTTATTAACTTTATTTTATGCATCCTATCGGGGCGCATTTCTGCTTGGTTTAGATGCATAAAAAAAAGTGCAGAATCATTCGCCAAAAGCTTGTTTGAACATTTTAGATAAGCTGTCATTGGTTTCATTTGGCAAACTGGTATTTACATTGTTTTTCTCCAAGCATCTTTCCTCAATGTAGAAAAACCATTCTTTGAAATCGACATCTTTAACGCCCTGAGGAATGCAGACGTAGAAACCCGTCATCTGACTCGAGTTTTTCTAGTTACTGAAATTTTTTGAAAAAATTAGAAATTTTACAATTTCACTAAATTTTAATTATGATGGAGTCTTTATAATAATCAACTACAGAAATAAAAATTACAATTTAATCTCATTCAGTGAAAACTAGTTTACACTTTAGCCACCTTATCCCTTAGAATGAGTTATTTCACTTTAATTTTACAATGTCCTTAGCAACTGAACATATATTTTAGCACGGATTATGTCAAGTATTTTGACTTCAACATCAGAACATGAATCAAAATTTTAAGGCTTTACTTAAAGAACTCCTATACTGAGGAGCTCTGAAAAGAAACAGCTTATAATTCGTTACAAACCATTAAGTTCATGCACCAATTTCTTAGTCCAAATCACCCAATGGAAAGAAATACACGTTGGCCAATAACGCCATTTGAAACAACTTACCTATTTCTCCAATACTTTAAATAAAACTGTTTACTTTCACCAAATATCAACTCACCCTTTTAAAAAAGTCCAAAAAGAAAGAAAAGTCCAAAAGAAACACCCCCCGGAGCGAATTCAAAATTCAACGCAGCGCCGAAATCCCCCTTGTACCCTTAAACTCCCACCCCTTAGAGAAAAAAACCGAAACCGTATGCTTTTTAAAACGTACCCACTCACTCGCGCATATAATGTCACCCTCACATTTCAATAACATCCTCTACCGATCTAAAAGAGAAGAAATCGTGCATGAAAGAATGGAGAAATTTGTTTTCAGTCACTGGTTATTTAGACTAAATGTGTGTGTGAGGGGACTAAATTTAAGTAGTCTTCGTGAATTTCGGATTTTTAAAAAATAGTTTAAATTTTTGTATGTAAAGTGTGGCATTGAAACATTAAAAACTAGTTTGTAAATCATTAATTTTGTAAAAAAAAATGTTTAATGATAGGTTTTTTTTAATGACTTGAAAACCAAAAACCTCTGACGAGAATTTACCTGTATTGTATGCATAGTTTAATTCGTCTGAGGACGTTATGTAAATTATACATAAGGAAATAACAAGATCATGCATATAATGAGTTTTTGTATTACAGATGAAATAAAATTTTTAGACTATAAATAAAAATAAAATTATTTAGAACGTCAATGAAATTGACTTTCTAAATCATACATAAGCTGCAATAGGCACTTAGGCCTTGGTTCACAGACGGGCTGTTGCGCCAAAGGGTTTAGTTTTTCAGTTTATATCATACATAAGATAATTTTTAAAAAATCTAATTTTGTCTATTTACTGCCCGGAAAAGTTATTTTTTTTATTCCACTCAAACATAAAACAACTGTTCCTCGCTACAACCAGCATTTCACACTTAAGAGGGGGAAGGAGAGGATCAAAAAAGTGACCCCCCCCCCCCAAGGGGGTGGGGGTGGTGTTCGCCATCTTGTTCGAATGATGGCCGGGGTGGTGCGTGCACACAATGGGCCAGTACTGGCCACATGACAAGTGCACGCGGTGCGATCGTTTGAGAGGGGTGATTTCGAACGCAATAGAGCCGTCAGCTGGTCACCCTCTCCCCCTCATTCGAATTTTGATTTTCGATTTGAAAATGATCCTCATACCCTTTTTGGTGAAGGATGAGTACTTAGGTAGGATTTGATTTGGATTGGTGTGAGTGTGGTGTTGGTATGAATGTAAGGGTGATGAAGTTTTGTGGGTACGGAATAGATATATTTGAGAAAAATAACTTTATTCTTATACTTTTTTTGCATCTTTAGTGGTTTTTCTTGCGTGTTTCATAAAAATTAATTTGAAATTAATCCTTCTGTACTTTTGGGGAATGAGTGTTTGGGAAGGATTTTTTGTGGATTGGTCTGGTTTTATTGTTATGAGTAAAAGAGAAGGGTGATTCAGGTGATACAACTTAAAAAAGATGACCGTTTTCTCCAAAACAGGTTATAAACGACTTCAACAACATTACTTCTTTTAGCCTCAATCCGTCAAGATATTCGGTAGCTTGATTGGTTGGTATACCACTTCACTTGTAATTCAATGTTACCCGTTCAAGTCGAGTCTGACTCGAAACTTTTTTCCTAAAAACACAGTATTTTACGAGAAAAACCGAAATTTAAGAAATAACCGTACATTTTACCGTATTTTTTACAAAAAGCTAACGTATTTTTTAGTTTTTTCTGGCAACACAGTTGCCAGTTTAAATGATTTGACTGGATTTGTGGCAATGTGCATTTTTGGAGAACACATACTAGGAAAGATTAGGTATAAGTTTGGTATTATCTTAATGTGAAAGAACTGAACTTCTCTGTGCAAAAGCCCTTTTGTGGGGCCAAGGCCTGCATTGCCCATATCAGCTCTCGTGACCATGGGGAATGTGGAGGAAAGGTGTTTAAATTGATGGCGGATAATTTGGATAGGTTAGTCGATTCTCTAATAAGTTTATAAAGGGTAACGCTATTATAGGATTCTCAAATGAACATACCTTTTATTTGTTCAGTTCGAGCATGCTAGATTATAAAGTAAATTCTACTTCTTGACACAGTTCCATGGTTCTAACACATTCTGAACAAATTTTGCCACATCTATCTGTATTTCCTTATAAAAAATACTCAAAAATATGCTTTAATAATTTTTATGATAGAGTTGTAACTGTTTCGATTTGTAAGGTGATGACGAATTAACTGTACTAAAAATTTATGTGTAATGAAATTATTAATTATAAATGTTAAAGTTTGAACTCAATTTAGCTAATGAATTTAGAATGACCACTTAAAAATTGATATGAATTTGAATTAGTGTGGATTGAATGAATTAGTATGAATGCATTGTAGCATGAATGTAAGTGAAAGGTTATTAAACTGTGAAAGGCATGAAGTATAATTAGGTATTTTAAAGATTGAAAAAAAACCTCATATATGCTTTTAAATCTTTTGCTTCTTTTTATTTGCACGTAGAATGGAATTTAATCAGACCTCAAACACAATTTATCTGTAGAGATTCTACTAAAATTTGCTATATTGAAGAATAAACAGCTCAATCGTAACAGTTACGTGATTCAAATGTATCACGCTGACTTTCGTTCGTTTCATGTACTTACAAGGCAAACTGGCAAACTTATAACTAAATAGTGATAAAATTTCATTAGGTTGCCATCCTTTTTCTTTCCGCAATGCGCATGCTATGATTACCCTATACATTTATTGTTCTTCTAATAAATAAACAAGAGAAGCTTAAGTTCTCTTTAAAAGTTGATAACAAATTTAATATCCAAAGCTTGAGTGCTTCTAAAAAAGTATCCGGGTTCATTTTCATTCTTTCTCCGATAATAACATTATCGGGTATATAAGAAACCACGCCACTTAAAAAGAAAAGTAAACAAAAATTTATAAACTAAAAAAGTAAGAAATAACTATCAAATTTGAGTGGCGTAAAAACGAATAAAGGCACCCAGTTCCCTCGCATGCATCAAAAATCTTTAATTTCGTTTTATGACGTGCAATAAAGGCGCTTTGGGTTAAGCCAACTGTAAACGAATAACTTCCAAATAAAGAGAACGAAAGACTTGCGAATGAAGGAAAAATAGATTTTTTTTATCCAATTTGAAGCCGAGTTTATAAGATCGAAGACTTGAATAACTTTCTGCGGGTCCTTTTATTTATATTTTCTGAGGAAGGCTTTATATAGCTATCGTTAAGCAAAACGGTACGGAATGCTAGGTGAAAATGGTATGAGGAGGTTATTTACTTTAGGTTTGAATCGTAGAAAAGTGCAAGTGTAGTTTTACAGTACAGCCTTTTATTGTTAAAGATTAATGATAATAATATTCTGCACTTAATTGTAGTGAGTTTTTAATGCACTGTCAAAAATTTTGCACACATTGCACCGGAATCCTGGGACTTAGTAACTGCCACCACTAAAAGGAGTGTGAATTCACCAATTTTGTTGAAAAACTATAGCTTTGATGCATCGCAAAAGTAGTGAATCAACGCTCCAAACGGTGGTGGCAGCTAGAAAGTTAAAGGATTCCTGTACCAAACTGTGTAACAGTGGTTTGGGTTCAAAGCACGAACAAAACTTAACGATGAGCAACTTAAAACAGTAATTAACAAACCACTATAACTATTTTCTTCTAATTGAATTATAACATCATTCAAATATCACGAAGAATTTGTTAATAAATGTATAGTTTTTATTTAAATTAGTCAAAACTGCATTTATTTAAACAAATTTATGTTTAAAAGAATATAACTTGAACTTACAGCAATTCTGAGTTTTGTTACTGACCATTGCTAAGCATTATAAATAATACTAATATGAAGCAGATTATTACCAACACATTAAACAGAATTATAACAATGGTACTGAACAGATGTATGTTAATCTATACTGTATATATAACAATATACAATGCATATGGGATTCCGGAGAATATATAGCTGCCAAAACGTCCATCTGATTAATTAACCCGCTTGCAAATGCATTAAGTAATTTATGCATGTAATTCTATAGTATAAGTTAATCAATATGCAAACTAACCGTTGTTGTAATTACAAGTAATTTTTAGTTTAAATTCATTTTTTAACAGCAATTAGGTATTTTATATAACATGAAAAGTCTACAGTATTTTTTCTTACCAGAAAGCGATGTTTAGTGTATTAAGAGATTTTAAATATATAATTATGCTTGTTTTTTTTTATCTAATTCGCGTACATATTTAAGAACCTATTTCAACGACATACCATTTAAAGGCCTCTTTAAATTATAATTTTAAACTAAAAATACTTCTTTCAGAGTATGGAAATTGGAAGCATTTAAGTCAGATTATTTTAAAATCAACTGTTTTAAAAAGTTCCCAGAAATAGACAAATAATCCCTTACAATATCAGTGACTTATCCCACTTTCTTTTGTACCGTTGACCCTATATGAAGTGGTTCGTCTTTATTATTTGCTTTTTTAAAAATAAAAATATATCCATATATATTTAGAGCTAAGTGAGACTTTGAAAGGAAAAAGATGGATTTTGTCCTCAACTGAATAAAAAAAAACTCAGCTCTTCACATATATGATATTTAAGATTTTTTTCATTATACTCCAATGGTTGTGGACTATTTGGGCGTCATATTTCTCCATTGAATTTCGATCTAGGATTTTTTCACGGTTTATTGGCAATGTGCGAATGGAAGGGGGGTGCCGGATATTTAGAAGAATATATATATTCTCGGTTTTTATTGCTTTTAACTTTTCACTTTGATTTGAGAGCGTTTTCATTTCGAGAAATCACTGGGATTTTTGAAACCTATAAATTTCATAGGTCAACTCTTGAAATTCGAAGAAATATTTAGCTTCATCAATTCAAAATATTGTTTTTAACCATTAGTTTTAAAACGTATATTTTTAAATGCAATATCTTTAATAGCTTACAAGATTTATCACACCTTTCAAGTGCAATGGAAGCCAAGTAATTCTTTTTGAAAACCAATTTATTTCTAAACTTTTTTTATAAATTTGTTAAAATTTATATAAATTAGCTTTGTTGGCTCAGTTCCAAGTATTTACGGAAAGTTTGACGTTTTTTGCTGATAAAAGTGGATGAAGTTAGTTTTAGTTAAGAAAACTTTTTAAAAAATTTCATTTTTGAAAACCTAATAATAAAAACTAATAGATAATTTAATATGATACCAGTAAAATTGTCTGATAGGAGAAACTTTACTTTGAAATGAACTTTTTTATTTGGTACGGACCAACCCAGTTTTGATCCCGAAACCTCTTGCATGCTGGCCCAATACTAAACCATGGGAGACAAAGTAGTTACTCGGTCACTAAGGCTAGTATTGGGTATTTTTGCTGATCACAACAGTTTCTAATATCGAACGCCAAAAACAATCTTTTAACTTACACTAGAAAACGTCTAGGGTTTTAGTATTAACATACAAAGGCATCAGTTAGCCGGAATTTTATTCCCTTCAAACATCTGATATTTACACAATTACTACTGTTATAGTAACTATCATTGTTTATCAAATGACAAAAGGCTATTTAAGATTGATCTTTACCTCCTCATCCAAAGCATCACGTTATACTTAATACCAATTTATACCAATATTTGATATTTTCCTGTCTTAAATCTGAATTTCGAAGTAATTTCATGCATATGATTTCCTAACTATTGCATTGCTGATTGAGTTTGTCAAGATCTACCAATCCAGATAAGAAATGTGCATTTCTAATCTCTTATCCTCCCAAAACCCCCAACTCCATTTTACTCCAATACTTTACAACCCCAGACTATAATCTATTCATGCATTGCATCTTTTGACCATAATTATTACAACAATTACTCTAGAGCACTGTACATTTTTACACTAACACCATAGAAACCTTAATCCGCAATTCCGACCCCATCTCTTCTTCAGATTAGGGAACCATTACTATATGCTAAGATACGATACGTTCATAAAACCAACATACATGATTGGAAATAGGCCTTCTCACCAAAACATTAAATTAGTTCTTACCAACACTACCCAACCCTACATTTCAATCCCTTCATCCATGCGTGGAGGGATCTCCTCACCATCATAATTACGGAGCCCATATTCACCGAGTTAAGGCTATAGGACCACGCCAAAACATTAAACTCCATTTTACACCAAAATACCATAGAACCCTCAATCCTGATCAATTCCGATCCCTTCATGCGTCAGATCTCCACGCGGGGCATAATTATCTGCTTCCAGCAGCCCAATGGAATGGACCTCCGTTCTCTAAATCGATGGCACGCGGGGGTCAATGTAATGACCCTGATATTTACACTGATTGGGCCTTGCCTTGATGGAGTCCCGAAGCGCGATGTGTGCTGTGCCATCGTCGCATAAATAGAGGTCCACAAGAGGATGGCTTTAATTGATTTGTAAGAGGGATTGTGGTGGTTTGCCCCAAGAGCACTTAAAAACACGGTTCGAGATGTGAGGAGAGTAATGGTTTAATATGGATGCTTTGATGGCTGTTAAATTGGTGGTTGAGTACTTCAACTAGGGAACTATAGTTCAGGTATTGAAATTGGTGATTGCGTAAAGAAATGCCCCATTAGGTTAAGTTCACAACATGTCCTCCTCAGTCCCAAGAAAAAAACATGCACCCATTCTTAAAACTGTGAGCGGCGAATAAGTTGGTGCATCATGTTTTGTTAACTTACTATTTGAGTGGGATAAAAACTGCAATGGAATGGACCCCCGTTTTCTATATCGATGGCACGTGGGGGGTCAATGTAATGACCCTGATATTTACACCGATTGGGCCTTGCCTTGGAGTCCCGAAGCGCGATGTGGCTTGTGCGATCGTCGCATAAATAAAGGTCCACACAAGAGGAGGGCTTTAATTGATTTGTAAGAGGGATTGTGGTGGATTGCCCCAAGAGCACTTAAAAACACAGTTCTAGATGTGAGGAGAGTAATGGCTAAATATGGATGTTTTTATGATTATTATATCGGTTTGAGTACTACAGGCTAATTGCATGCAAAATTACCCTTTCTGTAGTGTAAGTCACTTGTGTGAAAAGTTATTATCAATACAACTTTTAACATTAAATGAAAAAAAATTAGCCGGATAGCTGATCTACATGTATTGCAACTAAATAATGTAACGTGCATAATTTGATTTATTTTTCAAATTTAAAAAGCTTTTTTGTCTGCACTACAGTTACACAGAATTAGCCTACAACTAGGCCAATTTGCCTACCCATTAGGTTTAATACAACATATCCTCTTAAAAAAACATGGGCTCAAGGAAAAAAAATAATGGGCTCATTCTCAAAACTGCGTGAGGGGTGAATAACGGATGGAAACTACAAGTTATACGTGTTTTTATTGAAGAAACGTTAGTTACGCAATATTACCGTTTAACATTGTGTGCATGCATATAATTCAGTATTTTTCTTTAGGTAAAGGTAAAAAGAATATTACATTTTAATTTTTAACTATCCATGGCGTTTGTGAATTGTCAAATGGCTTTTTTTGGTGGCGGCTAGTAGTCAGGTGGCCTCCTTTGCATGCCAAAAATAATTTTTAGGGTTTCTTTTGGGCAATATGTTCTACTCAAAAGGACCCTGTTTACCGATTCCCCTAGCGAAAAATTTCTGAGTGTTTTTTTCGAAAACTGTGCAAGGTAGAGAAAAATGTAAATTAGAAGTTGTATTGAAAGAACGTAGTCATAAGCACTTTTTATTTAGTTTTAACACCTTCTATAGTTTTAAACTTTTTTTTCCTTTATCGTGCACGGGTTTTGAGGTAGAAATGTTTTGATTTTTAAAATTTATTTTTTTATTCGATTTTTTTAAATTCTAGAAAGTCAATATTGACATGCTGGTGATGTCCGTCCGGTCCCTTTTCATAATTTCATGTTTCTAAATGATCTAATCAAATGACTATAGTTAATGTGAATTTCAAACATCTAAAATATCCCGCAAATGTTTCCTATTTTGACAATATCCCACATGCTCTGCCTTCCTCTTTTTTCCCCTATTCTTAACTCTAACCATCATTCCATCATCAACACATTCCATACACACCTGCGAATCCTTCAGACCCAGTTTCTCCGCCAGCTTCTTCCTGTCTGGCTTAGAAATATACTTCTGTATCTGGAACCTCTTCTCGAGCCCTTGCCTCTGCGCGTCGCTGAAGACCGCCCTTCGCATCATGCCCCGCCGGGGCTTGCCCCTGGCCGCGGCCGCCCACGGGAAAGTGGCGGGCAGGGGGAAGGTGCCACCCCCTAGAGATGAGGGGTGGTGGAAGCCGAGGCTTACACCGGGCAGGCCGGAGGTGGGACCTGTGGGTGGGAAAAGAGTTGTTTTAGTTGTAAGTTAGCATGATGATATGTTGGGCTTAGTTGCCCAACAGAGTGCCAGTGTTCAATGGATACAAATAAAGTCAAGGAACAAGCAACTTTATTAAACCAATAAGATTACCACAAGAAAAACATACATTTCTACAACACATTATATACTATCTGATCTTGATGGAATTATAACATAAGTCACTGACAAGATCAGATAAGGAATAAACGCATTACTACGTCGACTTTGGCCATGTTAAAATTAAGATTTAAATCTTCACATTTTGATCGACTAGTAGTCATAGTCCAACATGATAAAAATAATAAATTTTTATAAAGTCCATGATAAAATTTCTTCTATCTTGGTTTTTACTTTTAATTATCTAGTATGAAAGTATTGCTATGGGGTTGAAGGTCGAAAAGGGAGATTTTGTATTTTCTGCACGTTTTGGAGGGGTGTTGAATAATGGTCGGTCTTATCACTCTGTCTGAAACCACTCTACAGCTCGAGCTAAAAGATCTACTTATTTGAAGTTTGCTACATGAGTTTCCAATACTTGGAAATGAGGTTTTAAGAAAATCGGGTATGCTTAAATGGTAGATGCCATAGATTGTTTTGTTTTAAAGATATTGTTGAAGAACGTAAAAATTTACAGACTTCAAACTTGTTATACGAGTTTCTAGTACCTGTCGGATGTCATAATACGGTTTTGTGAAAATGGTAGCTGCCATGAAATTTTTTAGGTTTTAAAAACATTGAAATTTCCTTATACGGTACATAAATTATCTTTAAATGTCTATTGATTTATTGAATGGTAATTGTGTAGTATTACACAACCCTAATTTTTTACAGAAATGCCATTTCACACCGGACTATTTAAGTATCATTTAAACATATTTAAGTTTAAAGCTCTATTTATAATTAACTTAGTTGAAGATAATATTTATGCTCATTCATCCTTATTTTTTTTTTAAATGAGAAATATAAACGGATATTAAGTATATGTATTTCTAAAAAAAAAGAGGCGATTTGAAAATAGAACATACTATTTATATCCGACTTTTTATCCAGGTCAAATAATTTATCCGACTTTTTTTTTATAAAAACATTCAATGCATTAGTCTGCGCTAAAATATTTATTAATAACACTCGTTGTATTAAAGTGCAAAAATTGCGAAATACTTCCCGTTATGTGAGCACGTATTTAAAAACATTTCACGATACATTAACTATACATTAACATGCATTTATTTATAAAGCTGGCATATTTCCCTCCGCGAAATAAAATTTCTTTCGCGAAATAAGTACTTAAGCAATCAGTTTGCGCAATTATGAAAAACAATTAGAAATAAAAACACCCAATTAATTTCTCCATAAAATAACTTTCTAAATACCTGCAAGGAGAGAAAAAAATGTTATGGTGTTTTAAAAACAACACTAATTATCATCGTGAATATAAGTAAAGTTCCCGAATATCACTTTGGATTTTTTCCGTCACTAACACGAAAAACTAAACAATGAAAAAACTAATTATTTCGGTAATTAACTTGTAAATGAGAACTGTAAAACCTCTCATTTCATATGAAAGCGACTCATTTATAAAAATTATTGCAAAGCTGTTTCGTTGAAAAAAAACTTAATCACGTTTTGCTGAACTTTTTGAAAAGTTAATAATGACGCACATTTTTCTAAAACCTAAATAAAAACATGCATTTAGATTTTTCAAAAATTAGACAAGAAAAGCAAATAATAAAGGATGTAAAAGAATTTTTTGGAATGGATTTCTTGCATGTTTAAATTGATTTGACAAAAGCCTTACGGACAATTTGTTTAAAAAGTTGTTAATATAAGCAAGGGTTTACATATATATTTCTTATATTATACCCTTTGCTTTATTGAGCTTTTACCTTTTGAATCCAGTTGCTTAATAAGGAAAGTGTTCGTATTTTTTAAGGTTTAAAATTTTAAAAGCTATCGATCTTTTTTTACATTTCAAACTTGTCTCAAAAGTCTGTCATTATAATTACGATTTGCAAGACAATTTTATTCAATATCAGTTTATTATTAGTTACATTTTTGTCAAACTAAATTTTCAAAAAGTATGTTTTATATTTGTTAGATTGGTGGGAGTTTTCATCAATTCCCAGTTGTTGCATTTATAAAACAGAAGAGAATGAATGTTTCCATATGTCCCTCTCTCTTACTTTCATCATGTTTAAAGAACGAATGCTTGAAGCCTTAAAAACATTTTTTTCTATTGATGATGAGTAATTTTTCCCTTTTAATTCTATTACTATAATTTTATGTGCTTATTTATATTTATTTAGCATTAACGAACGTAATCAAAAACTTTAATATGAATAAAAACAATTTAGATATTTATAATCTTTAGTAGTACTTTCTATACTTTAATATAATTGAAAAATAAAAATAATTAAACTATAACCTAATTAATAAGTTCATTAATATAATAAGAACCTTTTTTATAGTTTTCTATGCATACAATTATCCGTAGAATAATCAAGCCCTATCGTAACTTTGGCCCCCGATTCATTAGTTAGGAAACTACACTGCAAGCATAGTACATTAGTAGGAAACCAACATTTACAGAACTCCTTTAGTGTTTCGACTTTTCTGTTTAATGTGCGTCTCTTGAATATAAAACAATATGCGAAATGTGAATTTTGTTGATAGAAACAGAACTTATATTTAAGTTTGCCAACGAGTTATATTTCTGGAACTTAAAAAGAGATAGCGTGTAGTTTTTTTTTATAAACGTGAGATACATAAGAACAAAACGAGAGTACAAATGTGTTATCATCGTTATTTCAACATATTAGTACTCACATAGGTCTACTGGTGAATTGTCAATGGAATACGTAGAAAAAAATCCATCTCGGATTTGAAATAAAGTACTTTTGTTTACCGTTAGATTAAAAGACTGAACGTAAACCCGTATTTTAAGAATTTTTGTTTCACAAAAAAACTCTGCTAAAACTTAAAAATTACACACAATTATTTAAATACAAATTTTATCCCTTGCATCAATTCAATAAAACATTAATTCCCCAAACAAACTTTATAAACATGCTTTTCTTGGATTTTATCATAAAAATACCAACCTTCCACTACTTTAAAATGTTAATGCTATTTCCTCTTGTCCAGTATAAATTGCGCCATTAAATTCATTTTCAAGAAACGCTCTCAAGGGCGAGCCATAAAACGAGCACATAAAGTCTGTCGCACTATTAAGTATTCTGAAAAGCATTAAAATGTAAATCCAAAAGCCCATACTTGCGTCACTTGACGTCACAGGCGCGGCGTCATTTTATCCCTTCTCATTTAAAATCCGCCAAAATTCTAATAAAACAAATAAGGAAAAGGGCCAAGTGGGTGAGGGGGGACTTTTGATTATTTAAATGAAGCATTTAAAATATAATATGACTGTAACAGCTTTTCGACGAATATAAATATTTTTGAAAAATGGACTCGGCGACTCTAATAGGGGTCTTAAGTATCTATTTAATGACGGTTAGGCTTGCAAAGGAACAGGATAAATGACAAAAAATATCCGCTTCAAATTAAGATTTTTTCAGTCATTATTTCTTTTTTTTAAATAAAGGGGTCGTATTCACAATGCATTATTAATGGGTTTTGTGGAGCTAATGGGGTTTGAATGGAGGTCTTATTTCGTTTGTTAGCGATATTGGATTGAAGTTTATTGCTTTATAATTTGGATAGGAATAATTTGAAATGGTGCTGCTTTGCTTTATTAGGGGAATAGGGTGGTGAATGAAAAAGGGTTATTAATTTTCTATTTGAAAATATTTGTATTTAAAGGGATTATTTTTTCGTGTTGGATTATTATCTGATTTTGTCACCCTATTAATTTAATGCAAGAAATTATGAAGTATATAATTCTAGATATTTTTATTGCACCGAACTAATTTAATGAGGAACTTGCATCCTACCCAAAAGGACGTACTTATACCATTTTCTGGAACATTAGAAGCTACAGATTCTGAATATCAGCTTAAAAATCATCAAAAATTATTAGTTTTACTCGAAATATGCCTATTAAATTCTATGAAACTCACGTGACCGAAAACGGCGTCTGACGTAACAACACACCATTTGGCGATTTTTTCTAAAAATGGCGCTACGGTTAAAAGTCCATAATTAAAATAAACATACAACGTTTTTCAAAACGTTCTATTTAAAAGAACAGACTGCTCACTTAAACCAGCTTTTGATAATAAATTAGAACAGCTTGTTTCTTGCTTGGTTGTTGAATTTAAAATCGTACAAGAGCGCGCTGTTGACACTTCAGACCTAGTCAATTGTTGGATCAATCGAAATCTTCGTGGAGATCTACCAAGTCTGATGAGAATAACTGGAACTTAGAAAAACCACTTATTCTAAATAATCCTATTCCTATATGGGATCATTCGAAACACATTTTGTATTTTCTACAGCTGTATCGCACATTAGTTGATTAGAAATTGCTCGCCAATGGACAAAAAAAGCCAAGCCTGACGTCATTACGCACTGCAAAAGGATTGTGAGTGTTTTTACCGGAAGTGACGTATCCCTTACTTAAAACTCAATTACTGACTAATATAATAACTTTTTTACTAGTGTGAAAAGTAGCATTCGACGTGGTTTTTAAAGGGCTATTGTCTGCCAAGGAATTTGAAATTCATGCAACTTCCTCATTGGAGCAAACGACTACATACACGATAAATAATAGAAGCGGGTTTCAATGAATATTTTCTTTAATAAAATGAGGATTGTTTGTATTATTGAACAAATTTGATACAAATTTTGAATTAATGTAACATAAAATTTAGTTTTAAAAAAAATTATACAAAATATGTCTTTATAAAAATACTTTTATGAAATATTTGCAGCGATTTTGATGTTGCAATATTGTCTGATAACTACTGTGGCGTAAATACTAAATAAACGTAAAAAGTTTTGCTTGACTATTTATAGTTTTTGTTTCATAAGTTCATTAACGGATTATAATAAATGAAGATCTGCCATCTCTCTGGATTTAAACCGAAAATACCGCATTTCTAACAACTTTATGAATGTCCGTGTGATGTGTTTTTCGAAAGAGGAAACATTAAACTTGGGGCTCGGAATCCGGAAAATGGTTATTACTGAATTGAATAAGGGAAGTTGGCAGGTCGGTTGGTAAAATTAGCGTCACACTAAGAAACAATTGGCAGTTCTGCAGTATTGTATTTTTCTTCGGACAGCTATTTGTTTAAAAAAAGTTAGGTTTAATGACACAATATTTGTCTCGTCATTGAAATATATCAACACATTTTATTCGTATTTGTATTAACCAAAACTTTTAATTTACTCAAAGTTGTAGCTGCGCAACCCTAAAATTTCTAAAAGTTAATTATTTCTTTAGTGTAATATTACAATAAATCTATGATCAAAGCACTCAAACCAATACTATCAATTTCTTCCTAGCAATTATATACGATCATCACTTATAACTTGCAAAACACAGTAACAACTTGTGATACCTTATAATATCCCCAAATTTCTCGGATACCACCAAGCTGTGATAAATCCATAACTATCCCTTAGATTTTTATTTTTTCCTCGCAATAGGAAGAGAATGACACTGGTCATGTCTGAATATGGGAATGGGGAATGGCAAGAGCTTTTTTTGCCTTTTGACTGTATTACACTCGCAGTTGGGCTTGATGGCTAATACAAGCACATTCTGTACTTTGACAATACTTTTGTTATGTCTTGACATCTTATCAGTACACTTCAATTCGTGTTTGTATTAATTACTACTTTGAAATTAACTTTTAAAAATATTACATTGTAGCTGTGCAATACTTGAAATTCTAAAAGTTGTTAATTATTTCGTTTAGTGTAATATTATAATAAATCCATGATCGAAGACAATACTATAAACTTGTTACAAGTGGTGATTGCTTGTAACTTGCAAACACAGTAACAACCTATGATACCTTATAATATCCCTAAATTTCTCAGGTCCCACCAAGCTGTGATAAATCCATAACCATCCCTTAGATTTTTATCTTTTCCTCGCAATACAAAGAGAATGACAGTGGTAATGTCTGAATATGGGAAAGAGGGGGATATGGAATGGCAAGAGCTTTTTTGCCTTTTGACTGTATTACACTCACAGTTGGGCTTAATGGCCTGACGGCTAATGCGAGCACATTCTACCGGCAGATGGCAGAGCACAAGAATGGGCGATGGTTGAAAGAAAAAAAGACGGAATTATATGTATGTGAGGACAGAGGATTGTGCGGAAATGGTGTATGTTTAGTACCTGGGATTTTTTTAATGGGAGTCGTATATGTTTGCATAATAAATAATTTTTTTAAATGTTGTTTTGGAAAAATTTTTTTTTAAATGTTGTTGAAAGTACAAATAAATGAGGAGTAATGATTGTAGGATTAAAATAAGAGAATGTGATAGTTGTGGGTTTTTAGCTACTAATTTCTCTGGAGAACGATTTAGCATTCAGACGATTGCGTAAATTAATGTGATAAAAGCCGTTTTTTAGAGTTCATATTTGCTTGTAATGACCAGAATGTAGACATTATTTTAATGTTTATTCTTTTTCAATTGCAGTTATTTGATATGATGTATAAATGAATTGTTGTGAATAAAATTAAATGACAATTCAGTTGGTAAATTAGTTAGATTTTATTCTTCAACCTTATATTATATGAACTAAACAACGTGAAAAAGTATTTTTAAAAATTTCGAAAGGCGTATCTTAAAAATATCCGCACAATAATTTGCACTTAATTAGAATTTATAAGAAAACTTCATTTTAAAACAGAAATTAAATTAACTTTTTTAAAAAATAACTTGTTTTGTTAGAAAATTTATTACTTTTTAGCTGTCAGATGTATTTGAAATCTTGCAAACTTTTTTTGTAGGTGTTTAATGATATTAATTTGGAATAAAGGTAAAATTTGGGTTTTGTATGTTATTTTTAAAAAAAGATAAATCCTAACTGCTCAATACGCAAATGAGTAACATATTACCACCACATAATAAAATATAATTTGTTTTTTAACTTATTCAAAATATAGTTTTTCATGGTAATTATAAAGCAAAAAATGTTAAACCGATCATTAAAAAAATTAATTACAGCATTAAATAAAAAAACACCTTAAAATATCATCTGCTCCAAACCACTTTTCCACCGAGTGCTTTGGGCAATACGGAATAAAGTCTTTTCTAAGGTTGGAATGCAAAAGGCAGATAAAAAGATGAGTTTACATATAACAAATGGGATGCTTCTCAAAAGAATAAGGAATAAAAACCAGGAGAAATAATGAAATGTGAATTGTGGTCGGGATCAATTCGAGAATCAAAGTACTTAAGCGGCATATGGTGCCTCAGTTATAAGATTCAATTCTAAGCATATTCTATAATCACAATAAGCGAGTGGAAAGGGTTAAATACAAAAACTTTAAATATAAACAAAAATAAATAAATTAAATATAAACAAAAACTTTATATATTTGGAACCAATTGAAATAGGTGTTTACTAATAAAATTAGTTTATAAAATTTCGTTAACTTTTCTTCGATGCAATAAATATTCATTTGTTTTAAAAATGTTTCGACAGATTAATCGTCAAGTGTAAGATTCTTTGAATTCGATAAAATGTTGTTTTGAAGTAAATTCAATTTCTGTTTTTATTTCAGTTACTATTTTTTTTACCTTCAATACTTTTATTTCTGTAGAATGATGCCATTTTTCAACTTTATATTCAATGTCTTTATATTTTCAAGGTTTTTAGGAGTTTAATAACAAAATATTTGTGAAAAACCTCATATTTATAAGATACGGACCCATTGTAATATTCAAATGCTTTGCAATTTCATTTAAAATGAACTCGAGTTACAATTATACATCACGTACAATTTAAATTTTGAACAGTGCATTTTGATTCTAATCGCAAAAAAACCTTATCGTACAATTGGCACACATGTATGCAACTAAATAACAATTTTCTTTTTTTTGCTTTATTAGGAAAGAAAAAAATCGGATTAGCTGCCAGAATTTGCTTATTTATATTTATTATAAACACTAATTCAAAGAAATCTGTTTGAATGCTCGGTAATTTTCTCTCTTCAAAAAAAGAAATGTTTTCGTAAAGGGAGGCGCATTTGTAAACTCATTTTCTCCCAACAATGAAACCTTTTGATCGTTCACAGAACGCACGCGCAGCTGTTACCACAAGATACCCCCTCAGCCAATCCAATCAGGACAAACGATCCAGGTCGATATTTAAAAAAGTACAAACTTCAGACGATCCGCAAAAAAAAGGTAGCGCATTCGAACTTAACGAAGCATTCGATGTTTTAGGTTTAGCCCATTCCCATTCCTCAGTATCACAATGTCTTGTTTTCCCATGAATAGACCAAAAAAGTTTATATATACACACAAACCCCCCAAAACTTATTTTTTTCCATTTACTGCTCACTTTCCCTCCTTTTTTGTATATCTTTTCCGATTCGAAGGAATTCGTTTTGTTGTGTGTTTGCACGTCAAAGCGGTGGCACTACAGGCGGTTCTTCAAACTAGACGGGGGTTTTCAATGCAAAGCTTCCGCCTTTTTATAAAAGGCCGGGTTACTTTTTTTGTCAGATAGACTTAAAGGGGGCTTTATATTAAATGGAGGACTTAACCTTAAACTGTACGTAAAGATTGGAGTCAGAAAAAGCCAGCTTACTGCGAATAGTTTCTTCATGTGTTTGTGCAAAATGTTTCTTTTTTTGTGTGTGTATTATATCTGTGGTTTCTCTTTGCCCTAGTGTGTACGGTATAAAGGGGAGTTACATTTTCCATTTGATTTGATACCTAAAAGCGTGTCCTTGTTGATCAAACGATATATCTGAAGTAAGATACGTCATTAGGCCACACATCCCGTGCACAATCTATACGTTCCAAATATTTTACTAGATCGTAAACTATATCTATAAATACAATTCAAGAAAAAATATAATAATAATTTTTGATTTTTAATAAAGTGTTCAATGCTTATAGCATAGTAAGGCACTAACCACTGCTTTTACTCCTTTATTAATACGAATTATTGACAAATAAAATAGTAATTTTACTCTAAAGATTGTTGGTTGTAAAAAAAACTTAGAGATAATATTCCTCACTTTTCATATTTCTACAAAATTAGTATTTTCAAGTTTTAAAAAACATTGTAAAGGTACGTTGTTTACAACTTCACATCCCAATCAATTAAGAAACATGACATGGAAAATAACTTCCCCCCAAAAATAGTCCTTTTCTCCCAACCGAAACTAAATATTTGGGGAGATTTTGGAGGGAAAAAAAGCCCGATCATTCATGTGCTTTGGGAAAAGAGTTAAGTCCCCAAAAAATAAAGAGTTCCCAAAATACAAGCTCACTCCAAATTGAAGGTTTGACATAAAAGGGGCTACACTTTCCCAGAAAGGGTATGAGGCGGCTGATGAGACCTTAACAGTTATAGTAAACAAGTTAATTCAAGTGAAATAAAACAGTTAATTTAAACGCATTTATAATGCTTTAAATTCTAAAAAAAAAAATTGTATTTTGTAAAAACGTAGATAGCTATGCTTGTGAAGAAAAACAACCAGTAAGTAGCTAAAAACCTCAAATATTTTTCTCATGGATGTGCGATTCTTTCCTGAATTTAAAAAAAAAATCCTTAAAAATATCCAATCCCTTTACAATCTAAATTAAACAGCATTCAGAAAATACAAAAGGAAAAAAATGCAATTCCACCAGAAACAGAAAGGGTCCTCTGACCAAAACATGCGGTCAATTACCCACTCCATCTGAAACGTTGGCAAATAAAAGGGGTTACACTTCTCCATTAAAGGGTAAGGACAGGTGAAGACAACAGTTACATTAAATTAGCGACGTAATTGTAATTTTAGTGAAAAAACTCTTCAGGAAGTAAATTTTACTTATAAAACTGCTGCTTACTACATTTGCTTAAACAATTGATCTTTTTTGAAACTATAAGCATTTTCTTTTAGCTTTGTAATATTTACAATTTCGGCTACATCACCAATCAATTTAGAAACCGTTTTCCTAAAAATAGATAAATTTTACAACTGAAACTAAATGGTTTTCAGAAAACACAGGGGAAACAAGGAACATAAAACTCAATTCCTCTAGATGCAAGAAAGGTCCTCTGACCAAAAGATGCCATCAATTTACCCACTCAGTTTGAAGTGTTGGCAAATAAAAGGGATTACACATCCCCACTAAACTGTAAGAGCCAGTGATGATGCAGTTTCACTGAAGAAGCTAAGATTCTTCAAGCCATTTCTAACGAAAAAACATTTAGTAAGTAAATTTCACTTATAAAACTATTCGCACTGACTTTGGCATATTTGGTAATGTAGTTACAACTCTGCTGCAGCACCAACTAACTTTATAAAAAAGCTTTCCCAAAAATAGCCTTATAAAACCATCCGAAACTAAATAGCCTTCAGAAAACACAGGACGAACAAAGAGCACAAAAAAGGCCAATCATCCAGATGCAGGAAGGTCCCTCTGACCAAAACACGCGATCAATTGCCCACTCTGTCTGAAGTGTTGGCAAATAAAAGGGGTTACACCCCCCACTAAAGGGGTGAGGACTAACGGACATCGTTTGCGATGTTTCCTACTGAATACCGTATCGAATGATCATCGATTGAAGGCAGATGTGTCGGATTTTTTTTCGTCTGTCCAGATCGCCTTACTTAGTATAGGGTGTTTGGGCTACATTTGTTTTGTTGATAGTCTTGGATAGTACTTGGGATTGTGTCGATTTTTGCTTTTACATATTTATCAGGATACTTATCATAATTTAAAATTTAAAAATTGTAAGATTGACAGCTATACTTTACGCAAACTAGTTTATTAGTTGCCTAGCACCCTAGAGCCCTTGGTCACGAAAGCTGTATTGGGCATGGCAGACCTTGGCTCAGTAATGGACAGTTGCGCTGAGGAGTTTAGTTTATTAGTTAGAAATCGTTTTTAACTTAAACTACAAAAATTAAATTAGCTGATAAAATAATTTTCACCGGATTGGATTCTGGAAAGTTTGATTATAAATCGCTTAACTTTTGAAAAAGTGAATTAGAAGGGAAATATTAAAAAAATCACATTTTGTAAAAAGTTTGCGGCTGTTTTTCATATGGTTACTTAAATTTGTTTCTGTTCTTTTTTACTGTAAATTACTTGGTTATTTTACTATTTTTTATAATTCTTTAGGCGGCATTAATAAACAAAATTTGTAGTTAAAAATAAAGTTTCTGCTTACATTTGTCTAACTAAACAAAATAAAAGGCAAATGAAGACAATAGTCCAGAAAAATTTATGCTGACATATAAATTTTTCACAATACAAACGAGATTCCATCTTGACAAATATCTATACAGTGTAATACAATAATACAATATCAGATATATTTAAACAATTTTATTCCAAAGTACGTACTTAAACACACTTGCAAACTTATATTTTAATAAAATCAATAAACTTAAAGTTTTAAACAAAACATAACATTCAAACTCTCTTCCGATCAACATACTTTAATCATTCATTACCAGCAACCAATAAATACAAGCTACTTTCAATTACCCCATTCCTCACCGATAACAATCTCACAACAAGCGAGCCCACACACTCAAACCATTTACAGCAACATTTTTTTACGCGGTAATTATATATCATCTGTGTCTTCTACCCTCTCAGGGGGAAAAAAAATAGCACCCATCGTTTTTTCCATTAAGCGACACCGAATCTGTTTATCCACTCTTCGCGTTGTCGTTGAAATCAATTGCCCCTCCACTCCTGCTACTAAACTCCTGGATTATGTGAAACACCCGCTGTGGAGAGGTTTTGGGTTGTTGGAAGAGAGATGGCGAAGAGAAGGCAGAGGTGGTCTTTTTCACATATCTATAGGGTTTGGGAGCATAGCTGGTAAAGCACTTGCCTTGCATGTCCAAATAACTGACGACTTATTAACGGTCTGTGCAGCTAAAAAGTCCGACGAATAATAACCCGTGTAGAGAATGAATGTCCGTTAATAATTCTGAGGCAATACACATTGAATATGCTCTAAAGTATCGAAACTACGTACAATGTTGCTCCTAAAAGTTGCGTAGAGTCCCTACTCAGGCGTTGGCTCGTCACTTGACTGCGATTCTCGAATACGTGGTCAATAGCCCTCGTGTAGCTCTAGTGCGACGAAATCAACTCAACTCGCATGTGTATCGACGATTTATGCTGATTTCTGGCAGCCTTTTCTAGGGGTTTATGAGATTTGGGGGAGATTATGAGAATGTCGAACTATATATGTCATATCATTTATTTTGTGCTCTGAATCAATTTCAAACAACTAAATAAAAACAAATAATCCAATTTCATACGCTGCTCCCTTTCTTCGTCTCGAAAATAAAGTTATTACCAATGACTTAGTTTGAATTTTCTAAAAAAATATTACCTTTCCATAGTGTCGTGAGCTAGTTTTTTTTTGCCTGACACACTTGTTACATAATTTATCTTTAATTTTTTCAAAGTCTTTTCAGTGTAACAATTTATTTTCAAAATTATTTATTAACAGCTTAACTTTTACCTTTTAAAGGTAATTCGTAAAGGTACGTAATTTCAAAACAATCCATGTCATCAAAACTCTGAATTTTAGTTTTTTTTGAAGCTAACTCTTATTTTAGCTTTATTTTATATTCAGCTAAAAAAAACATGATTGAAATAATAATTGTGAAAGATAATAATTATTGTGCAATTAAACGGTAATACGTAACAAACATTCTTTTAAAATAGCACTTGTCTCACCTACCTAGTTATTATATACTACATAGATAGCACATACATATATCTATAGAAGTACTTCTCGACAAAAATACATTTAAGTGGCGCCCTCACTTAAAAGCAGCTGTTTTTTAAGGTTCCGCTTCTTTGTTAGCATTATTTGAAAAAAATAAGCATTGTTTTATTATGCAGAGAGTTTGGGCTTGAGAGAGGTGACGCTTGGGATAAAGAGTTGCGGTTACAGTTAAGGGTCATAACTGCTTCCTTTATTTTATTGAGGAGTTGGCGAGACGGCCACTTGAGGACATTAATGGGTGGAATTTGAATGCATTGAGGCGACTTTTGTGTGATGTTTTTGGTGGCAATTAGGCGTATCGGATTGAGTGGTACTTTTCTCTGGTGTGCCACAGCTTGTTTAGTATGACATTAGAGTGATTGTTTTAGATTTTTGACAATTTATTTCCATTTTTAATTTTTATTTTTAAGAAACGGAAAAGTTAATTTCTTTATACAATTTTTTTCAACAGAATAGAAGCCGCAAGAAACAGGAGTTTTTGTTGTTGTGGCAGCTATTTAATTTTTAAAACTAATAATTTATCTCTTAACTACATTTAGCACATTTTATCATTTAATATGTTACCAAATTTTAAATTTTTTCAATGTAGTATCTATCTAATGACGCAATATATGAAAAGATATATCAGGATAAAATATCTCATTATAACAATCGCAAGACTATATAATATCGTCAAATAAAATAAAATTCTATATCTTAATCACCAATTCCTAAATTTAATGAAGATAGATTAAAATCCTCTATTTTTTTAATTTGTAAAAGAAAAAAATGAATGTCTAAAGAAAAATGAACTAAAAACCTCACATTCTCCGGAAATATAAGCCTATGTTTCTCCATCCGAAATTCGGAAAGTCGCAATGTGTTCGATCAAATAGCAGACACTTTTAAACATTAAGTGAAAAAAAACTTTAAAAAACATGAAGCTCAATAAAAAAAAAGCCATGCATTTAGGAGAACAAACTATTAGCGGCAAGTCTGAAAAAAATCATAAAAAGACTGAATGGGGAGCATACGTGGTATTATTTTACACAGTTTGAGTGCTTTGAAGTTTAAAATTTGATATCACGATTTGGGTGCTCGTACGGTGTTTTATATTTGAACAGGGCCTTTATGTCTGTTCATCATTGTGGGCCATAGTGCTATTTTTAAAAGCTCGTCAATTTCTTCGTACTTGTATGTATATATAATGCTTTAAAAGGTTTTGCACTTTATGAATACTGAAACAAAGAATTTGAGTAAATTTTTTGTTGTTGTAAATAAAGTCTTGATGGTGCCAATTTACAAGCAACGGCGACCAAGTTCTATCAAAAGAATCACCAATGGAACAAAATTGTTTTCTTTGGCGAATAACTTAACATGGAAGGAATGTTGGCTATATGCCTTATTTATTTGATTAGATATTTTGCTTCTCATGAACTAATTGTGGCTTGGATTATTTTTTTTATGTCTATGACTACTTTCGTAAGCAGTGGGTCGTTAACAACTTTTGCTGATTTAAGTGGCTTCTAATTATCTAAATATCAACTACAATTAAAGTTTGATTTTTATGCGGAGAAAATTTAAATGATATGGCAAGTTTCTATGTCGGCGGTATTTTTAAGTCAAGTTTGGAGCCAATATGTTAAACTTAAGTGAGAAAACATTTGCATCAAATAAGTTATTACCTTTCTACAATTTGTTTTGCTTGAGTTGAAAAGCAATAAATTGTAAAAGTTTGTGGGTCGGAAATTTGTATTTATGTTAATAGTCGCTTCAGTTAAAATAAGAGCCGATACATATTTTCTTTGAAAGGATATCAACATTGATTCAAATTTATTACTGTTACTACATATGGTTTTTACTGTTATCGAAGAAAACGGTGTTGCCATAGTCATGACACAATTTTGTCCATCCCTCCCTCTAATCTCAAAAAAATAATAACGGTTGGGCCCATTTTG
Source organism: Oedothorax gibbosus (assembly GCA_019343175.1). Classification (NCBI taxonomy): domain Eukaryota; kingdom Metazoa; phylum Arthropoda; class Arachnida; order Araneae; family Linyphiidae; genus Oedothorax; species Oedothorax gibbosus. Next base: position 31,916,420 of record CM033271.1, read on the forward strand.
AATTTTCGTTGTGAGCAAATTTTGTCTTTAAAACCAGGAATAAACTGAGCTGTTTCTTAAATTTGGTATTGTAATAACAATACGGGTTAAAAAAAAAATTTTACTCATTTTTGGCAAAGATGGACAATTTAGGTTTAGATAGATATTAATTTAGGTTAGATATTAATTTACTTTTCGCTTCGCCCCTTCAGCCCCAAAAAGCCGCCAATAAAATAACCAATCTCCGAAATATGCGACTTTATTTCCTCGGATATTGGTATTCATGATTTCCAATATGTGGAGCCTCAACACTATATGCCGCACGCTGCTTTTCCAGTGAAATATGATACAGGGCTCGGTTCGGCCCGCTGAGGGGACCTATAAATGTCACATACAAGCCCTCGTATTTCATTTTCGATACATTTTGATATACAAGGTTGTTTTATCGAGGTGCTTGATGTTTTTTTTCCATATAAACTAAATTCCCGATATTGGTTTAGTATGTTGGGTTTAGTATATTTGAAATTTTGTATAGTAATATTGTGTTCTGGCTAGGGCCTGAGAATAAATATATTTGGATTTTATTTTGATATATATTTGAAAGTTTTACTTTATTTCATAATACTATTTATACTTGATGTTTATTGTTCGTAAATAATTTTAAATGTATATGCTATACTAATCACATGAAGACACATAAAAAAAATCATTTTTTTTTAATACTCCCATTATATTCTCCTCGCGAATTTTTTTTCAGTGAATTGTTGATTTGAAATGTTATACTTTAACTAAAAGTACTTTTAAAAGATCATTTAAGCTCTATTGTGTAAGGAAAAATTAACTGCAGACCATTTTAAAATGAAGAAATCTTTAATTTTGATGTAATGCTGAAAATTATAAGTATCATTACAGAATGTCAAGATATATAAGGAATTTCTGTATCTGTATTTATGTAATATTTAAAAAAAAATTAAGCGAAAAATGCACATCCATTGATGCAAGAATCTAAATATATAACTTTCACCTCGTACTATATATACACCTCTCATAAAAGTCTCGATGAAAGAAAATTTGCATACATGCAAAATGAGGGTTTCTAAAGCTCAAAATTATTACCAAATCATTTCCATGAATAGCCTACTCTAAATGTACGACCTTGTACTGTATATATACACTTTTGTTATGGAATGGTGATCTTGATAGAAGGTAAGACATTTATTAAATACGTACAGGGTCTCTAAAATTAGAAATTATTGCCAAAAATCGTCCCCATGAACAGTCTGAATGCATGACCTCTACTGATATAGCAATGTAAGGCTTACCTGTGAAGTAAGGGTTCCTGCATGCCACCAGGGAATGCAGGTGCGAGTCCAGGAACGGCCTCGGGACGGGTTTGGCCACTGAAGAAGCCGCGTACGTGTACGCAGGGGGACAAGGAATACCGGCACCTGCAACATCCCAAAGAATTATGTTAGAATGTAATGTATTTTATACGAAATGTTGTTGTGTTAGATTATTGTCAAGTGAGTTATAATAGTTTTTTTTAATAATGCACGGAAACAACGTGGATCAATTTTAAAAAAATTGGTACCGCAATTTGAACGCTTTCATCAGAGAACGTCGTTGAGTATTAAACAATCATAACACATTCAGTTACTCTTCATGTGAAGCGACTTAAACGATGAATTTAAGAAACAAGTTTTCACTTTACACATAACTTTAAAATGGCGATTATTAACCATGAACTCGTAGTAGGAATCGAAGTGTTCAAGGCTAACAATGGTAATGGGATTTTGAATTTTGATTTACCGTAATCATTCTAAATATTGAGAATTTATTGAACTCATTCTAGTTCCTAAAACTTTTCATTGGGCAATAAGCATTCCCTATTCGGGTATTAAAATTGAATTATCTAATTTAAATCTTTAAAAAAAATTCGTTTATTAACCCCTTAACTACTTGATAGTTTTTTTACCGTTTTCTTGAAAATTATCTTTTATCCCTGAAAATTATATATTAATGTGTGTAAATAATATATATTCACTTAATTTTTTTTAAATTGTTTATAGCTTAACATTAAAAAAAAGTCAATTTTCTACGAAAAGCCATCCTTCAGGGTTAATGTGGGTGAAATCTCACCCTGTCATATATGTGGGAGCAAGAAGGAAGGGGTTAAGAAATCTTAAATCTTACAATGGACAATGAATATACTATCCCCTTTCGATATATCGGATTGATAACGCTAGAAACACAAGTCCGCATCCCATTCCAATCGATAATTGCACGCCTATCCTGCTCGCTGAAGGAGGCAAAGAGAGCCGCGATCTTTGTTAACTAAATAATCACCATGTAATTAATCGGTCGGCTTGCGTACGCTAATTAACAATTAGTCACCGAAAAAGGCCAAGGCAGACTCATTTACATGTCCCCTCCACTTCCTCTAGGGGGGGGGGTGGCACTACCAATTAGGAACCGCCACCAGTAATTAGACTCGAAATGCAAAGCCCGGATTCTTCTAAAACTTGGTCCCCGCGGCACCGTAAACCGCAGGAATTATTGACATCGAGCTAATAATTTTGGCGCAGTTTTGATGGCGATAAATTAGCTCTGCTTGGCTTTACTTTCCCCCTCTCCCGCGAGGTTATTTTAAAGTTTATAAATGCCCACCGGTGTTATTGGAAAATCCTTACCTTCTGAGTTGAAAAGTCCATTTGAAAATTAAAAGATTGTTAAAGCCGTGCGAAATAAATGAGAATTCTCTTTCACGATTCTAGAAGTGCCGCCAAAAGGAATTATAATTTACCGAACGATATTTCACAGTCGATCGGACGCCTTTGCTGGATATTCTTTATTCCTCAAAAAGGTGTTGCCACCGGGGCTTCGCAATCTTAATTAAATGCAGCACAAAGTGTCGTCACTTGGAATCCAATTTAGCTTGCTCGTAAATTGACTACAACTTTTGTCTCATTGGCTTCTTGAACTGTAAAACCAGAAAGTTACTTTGCTTGAGATTGGGCTAATTTATTTGCTGTATGTCAATGAGTTATTTCGACGAAAAGTTAATGTGGTTGCTTCTTGTGTGCAAAACAAGATATGATGCTCGGGGACTACGTTAGATTTAATTCGCCTTCTATCATACTCAAATACCGAAACTAATTTTTAAGTTTCAAACTCTTGATAAACTTTGTGAAAAGTTAGAAACCATTTAGAAAACTTGTTTTTCAAAGTTGACCAGGGGGTTTTATTGGTAAGACTATGCTTATATTTTATTTTTATTACTTTTAAAACTATAGTACGGAAGCCCGAAGAACTATACTACGAAAGACTTCCAAAACTAATGCCATCTTCAACTCTAACAATTTCGGATGTAAAATGCTCTTTCTTCGTGTCGTTATGACCAAACCGTAGCATTAGGGTAAAAAAAATTGTACTAGTAATGTGGTCAGTTTGTTTAGATCTTTGTATGTTCGAGTTTATTATCGTCAAAGCTCCGCCAAGCATATCACCAAATATATTCTATCGCCACTTGACATTTTTCGGTGCTAAATACAACGATGTTTAGTGAAACATATAACAGTTCATTAAAGTTGAATTTCCTTGATGACTGATCAAAATATCATCCCGTAATATAGTCTACAAAGTGGTCATCCCTAAAAGTTAAGCTTTTATCAAAACCTAAATTTCGAAATGATAAGAAAAAATCAAAATTCTTATGTAAATATGTATCAAAATTCCTAATCTTAAACAAAACTTTCTATAAACAAATTGGTCCTAGATAAATATCTGCTTACATTCAAAATTGTTTCCTATTATTAAAACGTAAATATTTTAAAAACACTCATATTTTTAGTTTGATCAACTTTTCTACTAATACAGACATAAAAAAAACAATCCATGTCTGTATTTCCTGTTCTCAATATGGATAAGGGTCTTCTTATAAATGTTTTTATACCAATATACAGACATACAAAAAAAATAATTCATGTTTATTTTTCCTGTTTTTAATATGGAATAAGGGTCTTCATATAAATGTTTTGACACCACTATTTTGTATTTTTGTTTATATTTTGATTTACCGTAATCATACAAAATATTGGGAGTTTATTGAACTCATTCTAATTCTTAAACCTTTTCGACATAATTCGGATTTCCATATTTTAAGAAGACATCTTAATCTGTTAAGAAACTAAAAACTTTAAAGAGCTTATACTTCAAACTAAATATATCGATCGATGTCTATTACTATAGCGTATTGTGATTTTGAATTATAACAGATTTATGTTGAATGAATGACGTATGTGTATACGGAAGCAGTTTAAGATAAACAAAGGATTTCTAATAAATTTTTCTTACCGGAAAAGGCATAACTGTAACTGTTCTTGTAATCTCCTTTCACCGAAAAGTACTGAAACTTCGGGTGTTCTGAAAAATAAAAGTAAGCGAATGTTAATAAAAGAATATTTTAATTTTATTGACAGAAATAATATATTCATTTTCCCAAAATAAAGGTAAATTTACTCAGAAAATACTTTAAAATCAACTAACAAAAAGTGCATTTGACAAAAGTTTTTTAATTTGCAAAACACACACTTTCCAAAGTATAAGGATATAGGATCCGGTCCCTTCCTTTTTCGATTTCGCCCAATTGAATTTACTCACCAAAGGTCATTTCTCGATTCGCCCAATTAAATTTATCACTCAAAGGTCACCAATAAATGGACCGGACACTATATCTAAGTTATAATTTGGAGAATGTAAGTTTAGAAACTACACCCTCATCTTTTCACACTTTTCCAATTAAGTTTATTTTAAACTTTACAATATCTTTGCAATTGAATTGTTCAACAATTTTATTAGGATTATTTATCAAATTTCAGAAGGTTCGATTGAAATATGTTTAAAAACTTCTACAATTCTCATCAAGTATTTTTAAAAAAATTAATTTACAAAATTAAAGAATACTTGTATTAACTTTAAAACATAAACAAATTTTAATACGTCAAATTAAAATGTCTGCTTGTTATTATGATTTTGAATTAAAACATTCAAATTTAGGGAATGACGCTAACTAAACACTTAAAAACGTTTATTTTTATTTAAAAACATATTTAGACTTTAATACAAAATACCATATTCAGGTCGTAGTGGACAATGCAAAATTTCAGGACAACTTAAAAAAATCAGGACATTTTAAGGACATTATTTATGTAATAAATACAGTAAATTTCAAGCAAACGATTTTAACTGACACTGCTATAAATTGCCATACCGGTTCATACTTGTTAGGAGGCAAAATCAAGCCTTATCAAGTATTATTCCAAAAAAACATTCAAGAAAATTAAAAAAAACTACAAATTACTACCAGCATAATATCTGAATACTGAAATCGTATCTTGGTGCGTGAAACTAAAAAGTAATTAGAAGTCAATCCCAGTATAGGCCAAAGTAATAAAAATGCTTAAAAAAAGTTTCAAAGAGATAAACCAAAATATTTTATAACATTTCAGCTAGGTCTTGTTATCACAAGCTCATGACGCACGGATACTTAATCAGAAGAAAATATTCTGGTTAGCCCAACTTAGATTGAACAGGAACTATGCACAGAACGAACAGTCTTCCGATCACATGGAGACAGAGAACTGTCAATCATTACGAGGTAATGCGACGTCATAGGTGGATTCGTGAAAATTACTAGGCAGCAAAATAAGTAGATCAAGAGCATTTATTAGACTTTTGGACAGGGGAAGATGATCTGGAGGATTACACTGGCCATTGGCCGATATTTGAAGAAAGCTTAGTCTATCCTAATCTTAATTAATCTTCAAATTTTAATTAAATTTTTTACCTTTATTATTAAAATTTAAATATTTAAACTTGATTTTTATTGAAATTTGAGTGTAGTTTTCATTGATATATATACCGAGAATAGAAGATTTTTTTTTTCGGTTGCGTTAATATGTCGTGTAAAATTTGGGGTCTCAGTGTAAAAGCCGACCATTATTTTAAGTGCTATGTTTAGAAGTATAGGTTTAATAATATCCATTATATTATGTAACCAAGAATAGATATCACTTGCGGTTTCACTTGCATTGGTAATCGCGTTGAGAACATTTTGATATCCGATTTTGAAAATACCGACCGAGAGGGAATGTTTTTTGTCTTACTCCTGTTTTTTGACACATAAGGAATAAAAAAAAAATGCTAAAATAGCCGCCGATGGTAGAAAAAAGTAGATGTTTATACATAACTAGTAGTAGATTTTAACACTCAAATTTCAATAAAAAAGGTCGCCTTCCCTTCAAAATAATCGCTTTAGAAGGCTAAATAGTCTCCAGCGGCGGCCCTGTAAACGTATCAAACCAATTTTGTTTCGCTAAAAATTACGTGGGAGAGGGGGGGGGGGTTCACAGGGGCAGGTTATTTCTCTTTTCTATCAGCCGATTGACGATGAAGAACGAACAAAATACCAAAGTCGGTCATTTCTTGGGAAATCAAACAAAAAAAGTCGATTTCCCCGCGAACATACCGAATTTAATAACTTTTTTTTATTAAATATGTTTATTGTTAATTCTTGGCTAACGAGCACTTTAGAACTATTTTACGTTAAACAGCAACCTTCATTTTTTTTGTATGGCAGACGTTAAAGAACTTGTCTTTAGTTTCAATTAAAAACACAATAGAATTCACTCAGCAACAACAAAAAATCCTAAGTAGCGGGCCTTGGGATCAATCACAGGCCATCGTAATTTTTGAAAGTGCCTAAAATTTGGTAGACTGATCTGCCCTGAACTAAAACAAAGAAAGAAACGGCACCTGATCCTACGACGATTACGCTATCAAATAGTAAATATTACGAGGAGTTGTGGTTTGGATGATCGATTTTTTCAGAAAAAAAAATCCCAATTCACTACTGGCGATAACTAGAAAATATTACTAGGCGCTGAGGCTGGTTGACAAATCTGATCATACCTAGAACTATAAAAGGAACACTAACCTACTGCGATCATGCGGCTACTTAGCAAATGTTACAAGTCATCGTGGGTAGGTTAAGTTTAGTTCCCGCACGAATAAAAAAAAAACTTTGATCCGAATTTGAGCCTTTTATTTCCAGAACCCATTGTTTGGATTTAAAAAAAAAATCCTATTAAAACCATCGGAATTGTTTTTCAAGGCCAGAAAACCGATTTTTTCCATTAAATGCTGAAAAGTCACCAATATCAAGGCAAAACAAATCTCAAAAATAAAATTTGCTGTAAATATGGAAGCTTATGCGTAGTTTTGACTGCGTTTCCGTAACTCCGTAGTTTGATACCCTCGTCCGTAGAAACTACGGACAATTTGTAGTAGTTGACAGGTATGAAATTATGTTTGTTAGTACTTTTTTTTAAAATTTCAGGAATTTCAGGACAATGTGTGAAAATTAAGGACATTTCAGGACACAAATTTTTTTTTCAGGAAAATCAGGACAACTACGACCCCTGCATATTACTTTGTAAATGATAAATTAGTCGTACAACTAATACAAAATCAGTTTTAAACGTTATTTCACTGGTGTTTTAGTACTTTCAATAACAGTTTTAACGTATTATCATAAAAAAAAACTGATTATTATGAAATAATTAATTATTTATAATTTTGCCAATGGTTTTCAGTATTCTTAGAGCGTCAAATTGTTATCACGCTATTCCATAATTATTAGAATACATTTCTTTTTTTCTAATTCGTTCGAATTAATAAAATGAAAAATTAGGTATTTACATGCTGACGATGTCCGCCTGTCCGTTCGCACCCCCTTCATCCTATCCTTCGGATCTTAAACATTCTTTTTGTTAGAAAGGTATAACCTCAGAGAACCAACTTTCGTACTTTTTCTCTGTCTGTTCGTTCTTTTCTTCTTGTACGTTCGGATGGTCGGCGAATTCCCACAGTATTAGATACTCATTTATCTCCATAAAATTTGCACATCTCTATTAACTTAATTTGTATTCAAAAGGTTAAGTGACAATCGCTGTTTAACACCGATATTTTCATACAAGCAAGTCGAAAAACCAACACATACTTAAGAAGAAAAAACACTACACGCCAATTTGATTAATTATATTTCCCATGTATGTTAGCTCAGCACCATGTTATTTCACCTAGCCTGATAAAGATAAATTGCATGAATATTAATTTGTCGTCTCCCTATTAAGATAGCATCGTGATTCTGCGCTGATTAGAACGACTCGGAGCTGTTACTCAATCTCCACCGTGTACTTAGGAAACTTCCCGAAGGGGCAGTGATTGATCAAAAGGCTGGCAGGAAAACCATTTTCCAACAACAGTCGTTTCGTCAGAACTGGGCGTTATTTTAACATCGTAAGCCTCTTCATCAAAATCCATCAGTTGGTACCCGCCCAACTGCCCTGAAACCAACAAAGCTACGTTATTTTTAGTGAACACGTAGGATAGTGTGGGTACGTAGAACACAGACGAACCACAATCAACCATAACACCGCCTTATAATCCGATCCGCCGCCCTCTTCTATATACACCGACGATGAACGTGGACGACTTGTTTGAAGCAGGTCAATTCTGATTAGCAAAGCTGATAATTATTTACTAGAGTAGGGTAGACCAAATCCCAGAAAACACCATGATAATGAACCAATTTTAGCTGAAGATATGGAGTTTGAAATTAGTAATGCTGCGAGACAACACTTCCTGAAAGTTTCCCTTTGAAAATTATTTTGGTTTGACGCCCTTTGACAGTTGGCAAGGCGATCATAAGTGCCTTTAGATTGTCAAAGGCGGCTTGGTTATATTACTTTAGGTTCAAGTATTTCTTTTAGACAGTAATTTTTGTATATTGTCATTGGCAGGTCTAACATTGTCATTAGTTAACTATTTAGGATGGCTTTGACTATTAGTTTATATTCCTTACTTTCATTTCTATGGGACCCATGAGCATGTCCCATCATATAGGCATCAGTTCGTATCATTGTCTTATTTGAGTTTCGAAACGTCTCTAAAAATTAGTTATCCGAACTATCTTTAGACATCTACTTAAAATGTGTGCTCGACTAAGGCAACAATCAAAACATTTAGGAATTTTTATTTATTCTAATCATTCGAGAACATTCATCTACTATTCTTATTGAAGAACAAATGAAAATATCACATTTCTAAATCTTTAAGATCTCCTGAAGAGCCCTTCACCTGTTAGAGACGTTCTTTAGTAGACATCTTCATCAGGTCAGGATAATAACGAAGTAAAAAGTATGAATTGAGTGTGTATTAGGGTATTATCTTACAAAGTAACTTATAAGAAGATGGGAAGGTTGATGTTGGATAAAGATCCTTGATTTATTGTGGGGAATTTTAGAGCATTTTCCAAGATGTACTTTTATAAGGAACTTGATTAGGACGCTGAAAGTAGGCGGTGTTTAATAGGTGTGTGTTTATACAATCCATTGAAAACTGTCGACTTTTTGAAGGATTGGAAGTTCAGGTCACATAAGTGAAGTATTAATTAAATGTTGGTAAAATAAAATTGCTATATGCCCCTTTTTTTTGTTAGACGAATATTTTTTGGGTTAACGTACTTTGGTAATTTTTTTTTTATTATGCATCTTAGATCACATGCATCTACAGCTTTGAAAGGAAATTTATCTTAGCTACAAATAACAAAAAAGTATTAATAGTTTCATTGTAAAAACAAACTTATGCAAAAAAAATGCTGTCGGTCCTCTGGAGAATGTTTTTGTATTAATGTGTAGAACTTTTCAATATTCAGACTTCATCTTCTGCAGACCTCTTACACACTTATATTAACACGTCTTTTAACAAATTAGCGATATAACTCGGTAGTTATTTTAATAGATAACAATTTGAAAATTTGTTAAACATCAGTATAATAATTACTTGAGTGTAAAATTAAAGAATTTTTTTTTAATTTATGCTGAATTAGAAAATATTTTTTGTTTACTGTAATAAAGCCATTGTTAGCTTACCAATCGAAGTAATTTTTTTAATATTAATGTTAATTTATTTATCGATAAAACTATATAAAGATATGAATTTGTTTAAATACATATAAACTAATTACTTTATAAACTCATATTTGGACACAAAATTTTGCTCTGAAAAATTCTGTTTTATGATGACCTCTTCTGAATAACTACGCGTATCCGATCGAATATGCTGAGCTTCGTGATATTTTTTGTAACAATCTATTAGTTTCAATTATCAATTTTTAAGGCCATGTCATGTTAATTCCATATGAATATTCATGTTAAATTAGATTTTGTGTAATTATTAGTTACCGCTCATGTAATTTCTAAACAGCTTATGAATAACTAATTAGCCTTGGGGTGGAATCTCAAATATTTATGATCGTAAACATACTTATTTTATAAAAATACCATGTCATTTATAAGAACATCCTTGTAAAGAGTGTTAATTTTTCCTATAAAATTAGCTTGTTATACGACACGATAATACGACACACGAATAAATTTCAATGAATTTTTATATTTTGTTGACTTCATTTCTAGTTATAGAGATTCTACTACTATCAAAAATAAAGATTACATTAATAAATCCGTAGTTCATATATAGCCATATGCGTCGTTAGTTACGAACACAATAAACGAAAAACACGTAAGTATATGTAAGCAACTAATTTTTAAAACATTCGTAAGGAAGAATCGATAATCGGGGGCCCAATAAGAGGTAATGTGATACCAAAAATGATAAATAATAAGTTTAGGTTATTATAGGTAAATTTTATTAAAATGTCTTTTATGCTCGTATTCTTAAATTTGACGCTCATAATTAATTTTAGAGAAAAATCACATTTAGAAATTTCAAAACATTTATATAAAATTAAGTTTTGTAGATATAACAAATATTTTAAGATGTGCATGTTTCATTATTTATTACCGCGCATTTATTTAGTTTCGTGCATTTATTATATAGTGTAAAATTATTAAGTATTTTGTTTCAATAAAAATAAGTATTTTTCAATTCTACTTAAAATACTCTTCCTGCAACATGTTTAAATTAAATTTTTATTTTACTATGTGTTTAATTGAATAAAACTATATAATAAACATTCTCTCAATAAACAGCATAATAGAGCAGCAGTAAAAATATGACGGTTAACAAACTTATCTTTTAAAACTAATCCTGCTTCAAGAGTATACAGCATACGCCTTAATACAGGCCATGTAAAAAAAAATGTCAAAGCTTTTCGTCTTTTTAATTACCAGCTAATATAAGCAAATGACAAATTACTTTCTGTCACCCTAATATAGTTATTAGGGTAGGTATATTATTTTGTTAAGTGACGTATAATTTTTTCATTACGCCCGATATTAGAAAATTCGAAATTCTTATTTTTATCTTCACGTTACGAATTCTCAAACATTGAGTAATTAATGAGTTCCACGCCGCTAGAGGTCGTGCCATTTTATATAGGCCTATTCAATCACGTGATTCGGAACACGACTTGATTAATGAGCGCCACCTGTCGCTAGTTATTTATCATTCTTGGTAATGTCTACATTTTACCTCCTTTAACCGGCCCTCGATTATTCCGATGTCTTCCTTTACCGAATTTGGTTTTAAAAAATTACGTTTGCTTACATATAACTTGACGTGTTTATTTATATCGTTTTATTTGTGTTGTTCTGGTTAAACTAACGACGCATTAGAGCTATATTATAAACTACGGGATTTATTTTAATCGTAATTCTTTATTTTTGATAGTAGTAGAATCTCTATAAACTAGGAAATGGAAGTCAACCAAAAATATAAAGATTCATTGAAATTTATTTCGTTGTGTCGTATGTATTTGTTTGTATTTTAATCTTTATAACTATTGCTCATCACTTAAAAAGATAAGAATTTTTAAGAAAAATTTTCGGAATAATTTTTGGCATAAGAACCCTTCATAGTTTTCAATGACAATTTTTTTTATAGAATAACAACACATTTTAATTTTCTAAGATAAAAGTATTGATTTCGAATGTACAAGTGAAATGTTATAAATGCATTTAATGAGAACAAAATAATTTTTTAAATTTTACTGTGGAAAGAGAACACGTTTTTAAAAATTAATAAGTATAATAAGAAATCTAAATAAAATTTACAAAATCCTTCATCTTTTAAACATTTTCAATCAATTACAAATTGAAAAATTTAAAATCTCCATTAGAAGCCCAGTATCTTCCTTCCGAAAAATAAACAAATTATGTCCGAACATTAGTCTGAAATAATTTGAAGAATCTTCACTACCCCCTTGCGTTTGTTAACGACTAAAGAAAAAAAACTTCATCCCTTTAAAACAGAATGTTGAAGAAGAATGATTAATTTTTATAGCCTCCTCGGCAAGAGCCGCCAGTTTCTGAATGTTGGCGCGTTGTCATTTATTCCGGTAATAACAGTACAAACTGTCGCTTTTGCAGCTGCAAATTAATCAAAGTGCCTCTAAGTGCGGGATTGCGGGTTAATTTAGCGCCGGCGAGTGATGTCTAGCCCTGACTCCAGCAGGTTGCGATGATTGTTTGGCAAATTCCTTCGTGGATTGTCGGCGGCATTGTGAATTGAATGCTGTTTACTTAACTTGTTATTGGTATTCAGTTGCTAATTAGTAGAGACGCTTTTAGGGTTAATGTACATTCGCCAGTCAATATTTTCATTCAAAAGGATTGTTGGAAGACATGAGACTTCGATTGTTTTCCTGTGTCATAGCAGGACAAGTTAAATTACGATTTTCAGGAATGGGGAGGGTTTATGATTTTACGCATAGCAATAATTACATATGGTAGTTTAAATATAATTCTTAATTTGTTTATTTACAATAACCTTTGTTCAGGTTTACATTTAACGTTTTATTTTTTTGATACTTAAAAGCATTTACATACTTTTCTAATTAGAAGTTTGTAAAACATATTATATATTAATAAATTGTTTGATAATTTCTAAAAAATACTGTGCCATCTACACTATTAATGTGTGATTGTGCATCTGTTTGACTGAAATCTATTTCCGTTTGAACCTGCCTTTTGTCATGCCGTGTAGAGACTATATATATCTAAGAAAGTCTGTGAATTGTGAGATGTTGTAGAGAATTGTGAGATTTATTACAATGTCGCATAACATGAATGGTAATGAATATGCCGATCTAGAATAGCTCGGTACATTCTACATTTTTACTAGGAAACCCACATCCATCATAGAAACTGCAACAGTATTTTCAATTCTTGTATACTAAGTTATGTAATAGTTTAATTTATAAGCTTCTATATTTTTTCCCCCTTATTCTGTATTTAAGATAATTCTTTATTCATTGTGGTATATTTAGAAATTTTAAGTCTTCAATCAATCATTTATTTTTAAATTTCCTCAATCGGGTATAGTACTGAGCCACCACTAATCACGACAGCAAACCTGTGCAAGTGCATAGGAATCCACCTACAAACTGCCCTCGCTGCAGCGATGCTCCCCGGTTGACCATGATTGTCAGACCCGGGCCTCGTTATTAAATCCCGCTTTTCATCCCTACTAAATAATGCACGCTCATTGGGGCCACAAATCAGGACCCTGATGGCTGTTTAAGGGGGCCAGCTGCCACCACTTTCAGTATGAAGGCCCCCCACACAATTAATTCCCAGATTAACTCCGCTTTTCGCCATTCCTCGCCGTCCCTGATTGATAAATGGGCACTTACACTATGGAGGACAGCTTTGGCCTATTTTGTGAGCGCATTTCGTTGGTCAATGGTAGGTGCTGTCTTTGGGTAATAAATTCCAGATTATATGAAATTTGGTGCGCGTTGTAGCTTCGCACTTTGGTTCATTGCTTTGAATGTAGGATTGCTAATTGAATTTATCTCTGGTTATATCCACATGTGTAGATCAGATTGTGAGGACTTTTTGATAAATCGTCAACCAAAAAATAGATCATTCGTTAATAGTTAAAATTAATTTCTGGTTTTAAGATTTTTTTCTTGTTAATACTTTCTTACTTTCCGCCATTCCTCACAGATTTGATTGATAAATGGTCTATTTTATTTTGGAAGGTAAATATTTAGATTATCTTTATATTTTTTTTCTTTATTCAACGGTATGCTGGATGTTCTGTGGAATACTTTTCTGATTATACGTAATTTGTGTGGTATTACTTCCTACTTTGATTTATTACCTTGAAAGTACTAACTTAACTTGACTCGTGTAGCTCTAGCATGCTGATAATTCATACTAACCTAACTAACTTGACTTGGACTCCGAAAATTAAAAAAAAATTACTGAAATTTTGAGGGTCTACAGCATTTAGTATAATAGCAAATAAAATTTGGTGATCAGGCTCCGACTACGGTAGAGAACTCCAAACCTTAAAAAAACCTACCTTACCCACCATCTTCCCCTTAAAACACATTTCCTCAAAGATTCCACCTATAAACATTATAAAAGTCTCATTCAACACATCTTCCCCGCATTCCTTATTAACTAAACAAAAGTCCAAGTTCCGCCTCAAAAGATCTCCGCATTAACTTCAAGGCAGGCGATATTTGTATTAACTCCTTCCCCTTGAATTACTCCCTCTCAACTCCGAAACGTTCCAAAAGGCTCCTCGTTCTTTAGAAGACAAAGACCCACCCCCTCTTGATTCCCAAGAATCGTCTTGTAATTACGAATGTAATTAGCTGGTTATTATAATGTTTAGTGCGGTCGCCATTGTTGGGTTTTGTGATTATCAGGCGAAGAAGTTGAAAGGAACAGCGGCAGTATGTGCTTTTGTTTGGAGGGGGTTTTAATGAGTAATGTGTTTTGGGGGATTTATTGTTAGGGGTTTTAATTGTGGAATTAATGCCAAAAGGGTGTTTGTGAAAGAATTTGGTTAATTGAGATTGAGGTTATTTGTGTACGCAGGTTTAATAGTGCGATGCATTAAATTTAATTACTCAATCCAATGAGAAAATGGAGTAGTTGGGTTTGGCCTGGTAATTGCGATAAGTTAAAAATGGTACATTGAAAAGAGTAAATTTATATAAAGTGTTTCTTTCAAGGTTTTGAAGAAGAAAACACATTATTCTTATTTTACTAGCAACTTGAATATGCCAGAGGCCATAGAGGCATATTGGTATTCAAATGTTGACAGCAGTATCTACAAAAATGACTTTTATACATTTTCTATTGAAACACTCATTAATTACATCCAGAATATAAACGGTGAAAAAGTTATTCAGAAGAAAATGGTCCTCATTTATGTTGATACTGTGGTTGGCTTGTCCACATTATAGTGTACGAGTAAACATTCTCTTAACTGAGTCGCCCTTTAACAACTTTAAGAATTTTGTCAACACACTTTGTGTTTTGTCATGTATGAGTATAGTATAGTACGTATAAATAAGTATAGTAAAAAGTTATAATAAAAGTTAGTTATAAATAAATAAGTATAGTATAAATTATGAATAAACTTTTTTTAACTAGTACAATGTACTTTTTGTAGCAAATAAAAAATAAAACAACATGATAGGCTTGTTATAAAAAAAACTTTTATACGCAGTGTCTTAGAGCGTTTACTTTTATGTAATGGAACATATTAACGCATTCTTAACAGTGCTTCATAATTTTATCAAGGTTTTAAATAAAAATTAAATACTCAAAGTTGAACAAATACTTTCATAAATTTACGCATAAATCTAAGAATACTATCACATGATTTGAATTTTAGACAGTTTAATTGTAATAATACATTTGCGTTTACGCAACGAAATTATATTAGTACTATGTGTTACAATAATTTTTCACAATGTAAAAAAAAATATATAACTCAAATATTAATAAACACTTAGCTAAAGAATTTAGGGAATATAAGTATACTCTTATTTTTACTTTTTGTTCATCTTATTATTCCCAAGAATAACGATGCATCTTGAAATGAAATCAACTCGCGTAAAAATTCGAGATGCTCAAAGTGTAACAAAACAGATGCCATTTAATTCAATGACTCCCTCCTTCCGAAAGAAAATAAAATACAAATTGCCACTCTAAACAAAGATAAAATAAACAATTGACACAACTATTATTCTAAGATTGAGATAATAAATTCAGTCATATTATTCTAATGGAACTTTTAATGCCATCTAATTTGGCCATGGACTGTTGAAGACGATATTAAAATTCCTCCAGATCTTTAATCTCCAATCATAATGACACTGAGGCGGAATCTTAAATGAAACGAATAAAGTGAAAAAGAGTGAGCAAAAGAAATAAGAATATCTGGTGAAGTTTTCTCCGACTTAATCGTTCAATTTTCATGGACTTTATTTTTTCACGTCGCGGAAAAATAAATATTCGAAATCCTTGTATGACGCCTATTGTTTTCCGCCCAATGACATCTGGCTTTAATAACATCAGACAGCTTAAGTTCTTTTAAGATTGGGAGAAGTTGGAGGGGGGATAAGAAAAGATAAGTTTTCTTCTATCCCCCCCCCCCCTCCCTTCTCTAGTTTTTAATGCCTCGAAAATCCCACGTAACTGGCAATCTGACAGAATCGCTTATTTCCGATGCGAAAAAAACGAAAGCGTACAAAAAATCGTTTGCATTTCTCACTTCAGCATTGGTATTCTTTTCTTTTTCTTATGTATATTTATACATCTATATTTCGCGCCTTAATACATAAAATTTAAGACGGGAAAAAAGAAGGGAGGAGGTAAAATAGGATTTGACTCCCTACGTCTTTTCCCTTAATCTGCTTTTGCTCTCTGAGTTTTCAATCAAATCGGCTCGATGATTTGGAAAAAGACTTCTACTAACACTTTTCCCCCTTTGTTTTGTCCCATTTGGCACTAACTGGCGCGAACCGGGTGGTTCGTTCCCATTGGTTAAATGGCGCGCACGCGCCGTGACTCGTTGCCGTTACGGTTGCGATCAGCTTCCGGCTCGTTTGGCGTCGGGAATAGATCTTTTAGAGCGTTTTAAGAGGTTCTAAGTAGAGTGCGAACACAGTCACTATTGCCACATATCGCTGTTCGTTTCCTCCGATCCCTGCTTTTATTTATTGCTTATTATTTTTTTGGTCCCCATACACATTCGTTATAGTGTTTTTCGTTATGACATTGCCTCAAAACAAACAATAAGATTGTTATTTTTTTCTCTCTCTCCTGAAGCTGCCAAGAAATATGGTATCATTTAGATCCCTTTCAGGAAACAGTTATCATAGGTTTAACAACTTTTTTCTATTACCCCCGACCCACCCCTGTGGGCTAAGTAAACAAGCTAAAGCGTTAACTTGGTTTCACTGCATTACATTCAAATTTTTAACTGGTTAACGATGTTAAAAATGTATATTTGTGTGATAAATCGTTCCAAAAGAGACCTTCATTATTTAAATTGTAGAATTCATTAAAATTATAGAATTTATAAATTAAATCAGTTATGTGTTGCTGGCAGAAACTGAGTCTTGATGGGCTTATCCTTCCGCATCTCTCGGGTGATTAAAGATGGAGATAATATAGTATTTATGAGTGGGGAGGGGGTATAGCATTATATGTTTAATTACCACCCTACTTTTTAATAATCGTAAGTTTATTAATAAACCGAATAAATGAACAATATAAAATTTTAAATATAAATGACAAACGCTTCTTACTGGTAAACAGAAACAAATGTTACATACACGGCTCACAACAATTAGGGGAACGCATGGTTTAAACCCTTTCACCCCCAATGATTCCATTTTTAATCATCAGCTTGCGATTTTTTTTTTCTCACTAAGTTGAGCTTGCTCTTATGTATCGTTAGATGGAAGAACCATGTCTTTGGAAGAATTAAATAATGTTTGTGTTAATTAAATGAAAATATGAAAAACATGGTCAAATAAATTTCACTCCCAAAAATTTTATGAAATAAATTGACCCTACATTCTTCACGCTTGCATTCTTAGATGTTTAAAAATTGATTTTAACTTTTTTTACCAAATAAAGTTTTTAAAAATTATTATTTTAATTTATTCAAAAGTTATTATTTCAATTTTTTCCCTCTTAAATTTTAGTTAAAAAATTAAGATTTTTCCCCTGTTTTTTACCATTTCATTCTGGATGCATAATGAATCTATTTCACAAATTTTAGATTCTTAGAATAAAAAATAAGAGGTTGGAACTGAAAGGGTTACAAAAGTATGCAAAGTGCTCCCCTAATTCTTTTGAGCAGTGTAGTTAGCTATTTTTCTTAAACATCATAACTTCAGCTTCAATCGATAAAACTCAAAAAAATGCGAAAAAATAATAAATAAATATTAAAAAAACATCATCCAATTTAACAAAAACACAAAATCCCTTTAAGCTCAAAAACTGATTTTATCCATAAGAAACAGTTCTAGAGGCACGTTTTTATATTTTCTTCTCCATCCTCCGTTCGCAACAACAGGCTATAAATGATGGCCTCTTCTGGAAGCGATAGAAAAGTAATGTCCGTCCAAACGGGGATTGTAATCACTTGTCGTTACATGTGATGCATGGACCATTGTTTCGCCCCCAATAACGTCCTCATACACACGCTTTCCATTGCGGGATATGAGATTTCAACTTATTTCTTTCGATTTAACGTAAAACAATGGTATAGCTTCTTTTCGAAAAAATAGTGTAATATCCAATTATTAATATTGATAATTATTATTACATTGGTAGTTATTTAATGAAAAAGCGCAAGTTCGAGAAACAAAAAAATATTTGGTTCACTTAGCCACAAAAATATAATTTCATAGCATGTACTGATCTCCTGTTTCTTTCTTCAGAGCAACTTGATTATAAATTTAAGCATTTGGCAATTAAAACAGTGTTAAATGGGTTAATATAATTAAATGGATTAATAAAATTAGATTAATACAATTAAATGGATTAATAAAATTAGATTAAAATAAATGTATAATGATTAATAATTAGATTAATAAAAAAAGGATTAATAAAATTAGATTAATGACAATTAAATGAATTAATAAAATTGAATTAATACAATTAATTAATCAATTAGATTAATACAATAAAGAATTAATACAATTAGCATTAATACAATTAGATTTCCAATTAGATTATACATTTAGTATTTACAATTAAATGGATTAATAAATTAGATTAATACAATTAAATGGATTAATAAAATTAGATTAATACAATTAAATGGATTAATATAATTAAAGAAATTAACTAAAATAAATGTTCACTAAAGCACTGTTATACAAAATAAAAGAATATACTAAAACTTAGGTTAATTTGAGTTCTTACTTGGAAAACCAATTTAAGATCTTCTTTGCAATTAAAAAAATATTGCATATTCATTATTTTATCACTTAATAAAGACTAAGCAAGACATGAGACACTGACTTAGCATTGGCTTACACTACAGTCTTATTTTCTGCAATTTAGCACATTAACATTTCGTTAAGGTTTGTTTCGTTTTATTAAGATATCATTTGAGGATAATTTCTAGAATTTATATTCTGAATGCTTTATTGAAATCAAGGTAATAAATAATTTATTGGCTATTAAACATTATCGGCTGAAAATATCAAACGTAGAATATAAAAAAAATACCTTAAATATTTATACTTTATCACATTTTGAAACTTAAGTAGAACAATAATAGAAGCATTTTAAAGCAATACACCAAACAATTTTTACATAATATTTTTGCTTGTTACGTCAGTTTAGTTCATGCTTTAATAATAGTTGCTCTGCCAAAATAGCTTTTCTAAATTGGACTTATGTTGATAAATGAGTGGATTTTGTCCAAATTAACATGTTCTTATCCTATTCATTTTTCTGTTGAAGAAAGCGCTTCCAAACTTTTCGTTGGCCGTCAGTTCTGTTACAAAATAATTACGTGTAAATTCCAACACGTTAAGTGGCACTCACAAAATGCGTCGAAGAATCACCTCAAAACTCTCAGTTCTTATTTTTACCTCTCGCCGCCATTTCCTTAGCTTTAATTAACTAAAACCATGTTTTATGACTTGTCACATGAGTTTTCCCGTCGTTGTTCCCTAAAGCAGCAAAACCTGCAAAAGCAAACTCATTTCAATTACCGAGGGAAAGGAAGAAAACGCGCAGAACGAACAGCAGGAAGCCTACAACTCAACCCCTTCCATTTACTTTGACAGACGCGAAATTCCACGCCTAGTTTGAGACCCGAAAACTACTTAAAACAACTTTAACAACATTAAAAGCGACGCTTGAAAATAAGACACGGGCAAAAAAGCAACAAAAACGAGACACCATCCGAAGCACATATAATAATTCCGCGCTGCAATCAAAACTACTTAAGAATAATGTCAGCAAACAACTGCCTTTTAAAAGCTGATGATTATTCCACCCCGACACAGAGAATTCTTTCATTCGAAACAAAAGACGTGTTGTTGCAGCCTTTTAGAAAATATTCGCCACGCTGGAACACGCGTGATTGCCGACTCCACCATTACATCATTATAGTGTTCTTGTAAAACTCCGCTTAACAACATTTGATGTATTACCAATTTAAAATAGTAAAACAATTAGTTCTTGAACATTGAACTTAAGCCGTTAATTTTTTATTAACAAAATATCAATGAATAAAATAAAATTTATTTTCATTAATAATTTATTTTAAAATTCAAACGACTAAAATAATTTTTGCAAGAATTGCATAAAATTTAAATGAATTAAATATTTTCAGAAGTCTACTATCATAGGTGGTCTATAGTAGTGTATAGAATAGTAGCCTAAACAATTACAGATTTATTTCATTAGTTTTACATTATTTAACCATTTTAGATAATTTCAGTACAGTTATTGATTAACATTATTTTTATAAAAAATTATGCATCGAGTCCAATTTGAAGTTAGTTTGGAATAATCAAATTACAAACCATGTGCTTTATTGCATCTATAATATGAGTATCCAAACAGAGTAAAAAACACCTATCCAATAATAATAAAAAGTTTTAAGTCTCCAAAGGTAATGTGTTGTATATAGCTAATAGGATTTTAATCTCAATTTGGTATTTTTTACTAATTTAACTGAGTGTATGAAATAGAATTACAAAATAGACTGTACTATTTTGTGTTTGAAGAACTGCTCTTAGGACGAGACATTTTTTTATTTAGGACAAACACTAACGTACAAGTCAAAACCGTAGAATACTGTAAGATCCAGCACAAACGATGTTAAACAGTCACAATCTCAGCAAGTTCTCACCAATCTGTCGCCAAGGCAACCACGAATTTTATACATTCTTCAATTCACTACAGTTCAGTTATGAAAGTCAGTCATTACGAAAAATATTGTTTGTTTGTTTTATGAGAATCGCTTCACTACATATATATTTATAAAAATGTCAAATTAAATAACTCTCTAAACTAAATATCTCAACTGTTTTGAATACGAGCCCAAGTGGGATCACCGCTCAATCCGCTCTCTTTAGCAGCATTATTATTGCTCCATTTCATCTTAAATTAAAGAACGCAAAAGAGGTGCTTGTAAAGTAAGTTACACGCGTCCTTCTTATTTTTAATTAAAATAAGGCGATGGCGCTGGCAGCTGGCGAGCTAGGGATTTAAGTGAGGGGAGCCATTTTTATTCTTGCCGCGTTTTATGTTAATTTGATAACACGGATGAAATTTAAATGCGCCTTGTCTCCCTTCGCCTTTTTGACGCAATAAAAATTAAAATACTTGTTCGAGACTCCATAATTTATCAATTCTGTGTAATAATGGTCATTCGCAGTTTGCGATGGAACAAAAAAATAATGGATGTCCGTTCTTGTGTTAAGATGTGGTAATGAATGTATTGCTGTCGAACATAACGTGCCCAAGGGGCAAGATTTTTTTAAATGGCGTATTAGTGTGTTTGAGAAAATCAGGCTTATTTTCAATTACGTTACTTGCCCATTTTGAATGCGATATAACTACTTTATATTACATTTTAATTACAGTTTGGTGGTGTTTTGTCTAACTATTACAAGTTTTTAGTCATTCATAAGAATTGCAGTAAAAAAATATATTTTTTTAACTATTGCCAGTTTAAGTTACTTAACACACGATATTGCCAAATTATATAATAGAATATTCATTTATGAGTTACGAACTAAAAACATACATTGCTACTTTTTTACAATCGTGCCGATTAAAATTTTTTAAATAATCAGTATGTACGTCTATGTTTAAACGAGTCGTTCAGTGAGCCATCTTGTTTCAGTGAACGGAACGTTATAATTAGAATTGTACTATATATCTGATTTAAAACCAATTAACATCAATTAACTTCCTTTTTTTCTCAGGTGTTGGCTCGTCACTTGACTGTGGTTCTAAAATACGACGCCCGTCGCCAATAGCCCTCGTGTAGCTCTAGTGCGACGATAATTCAAACTAAACTAAACCTTTTTTTCAATTTTAAGTGTTACTGTTGATAGTTTGTAGTGTATTTAGTATAGATGATAATGAAAATAATTTCCAATTATTTAGTTGGGTTTTTTTTTTTTGGGGGGGGGGGGGGGGAGGGGTAACTTTGCGTCAATTTCTAAACCTTATCATCTTCCATTTAATTTGTTCTTACAGTTTCCATATTTAAGTTTCAAAATAATGCTGTGAAGTTTTTTTTTTGTAAACTGTTTTCTACCTCAATAGTTTTTTGCGTAAATTTTAGTAAACGTACAAACTGATTTAAAACAAAAGAATCTGCGTTTCTGAAAAGAAATTAGCAGAGTGTAAATTAACATCTAAGTGTAATTTTTTTTAACCCTCAACTCAAACTTATCAACTTCGCCACCGTACTTGCATCACTACAGCCCTCAAGGAGCCCCTTCATCAAGGTATTCAACTCAATTAACCCATGGCTCTGTTTGCTAAAACGAGTTGCAAGTTTTGTAATTAATTAATCACGCCTGTCCATGGAAACAATGACGGAGATCACGTGATCTGCTGGGCAGAACTGTTGCCACGACCTTGATGTTAATACTATGAATAAATTATTTTTGGAAGTGAAGAAGGGCCGTGCGTGTTGGAAAAGACTAAAAATAATCGAAAATGTTTTTTAAAATATCGTAGTAAGTCAATGCTTTGGATGAGGAGTAAGGTTAAAGATTAGTATATGTATTGTTACTAATTTTTTATTGTACCAATATTTAACTTTTTAGGAATTGTCTGCTTTGATGTCTGAATTTGTACACTGCTAGTACATATTTGATATTTAAATTCTCTTTATGTACTTTAAATTTTATATTGCTGAAACAAAATAAATTTCCTGGTGATAAAACATTATTTTATTGGGCTATTATATTTTGGTGACATGTAATGGTTTGTTGCTTCATTGCGCACATTTCTATTTTCGAATTACATTTATAAGGCATAAATATCATTTAATTAAAAAGTATACATCTATTTTTGTTAGGTAATCTATCACATGTATTTAATAATAAAAATGAATAATGTGTTTGAGTGATATCATTTGAATAGTTTAATATACGAGTCTGCAATTTTTTTAACTTAATCCAAAACTTAGCATTTTAAATTAATGTTCATTTATTTAATACTTTTTTTTTTTGGAGATTTTTTTTAGCAATATAAACTTTATTGTACATGATATTTCCATTGTTAAACCGTCATTGCTTATTAAGTCTTTTAGAAAAATTCAATCTAGGAAATGAATCAATTTTACATTAACATGATATACAGGCACAATTATAATACCAAAACTGAAGCAGCATTTGTCACTACTTGATTGAACACTGCAGGTATAAAATCTTAAATACGATTTTCGCTTCCGTCGCATGTAAAAGATCTAACTTAACATCGCCACTACACCTCTTTTCCCCTAACCTACCAACTAAATGCTAAACAGCCTCATTGAAATTAAAACTGCACATCCGACATGTTGGGTGTTGTCTTAATCATGTTTTCCACACGTGATGAATTAAAACCAATCCTGTTCTCAGCAACGGTTACGGTTAGAATGAATGGACCCAAGTAAGATTGCTGACATGTATGAATTAGTGATTAACTCCCCATCAAACAGGGACGGAATCAAGGTTGGGTTTCATGATTATGCCATGGATTAAGTGAAAGAAAAGGAATTTATACACGCCTCTGCCATTAACTTTTTTTTATATAATTTTAGGTTTATGTTCTTTAATGAAATAAAATTAATTTTGGTACAGCCAGGTGAGCTTTAATATAGAATTGACGATTTTCAGTTGATTACTTTTTTTGTGTGTGCTCTTAACTGCTTACGTGTTTACCTGCCGAATTGTTATTTTTAAGTTTAAGATATAAGTTTTTTTACAAGATTGAAGTAAAGTATTAATAAAATCTGCAGGTAAGCTTAGGCTAAGTTTTATTGGCATTTTCTGTTAAGTTAGCATGTTTTAGATTACCCTGTAAAGTAGGTTTCACGATCGTCTAAAAAGTAGTCGACAAATAGGTTCGCTAGTGAAGTTTCCTTACCGCTTTAGAAAGGCCGAGTTTTTTGTGTGAAAATACTGTGATCTAGTGACGTTTGATAAGGACAGAATGGAACTCGTAAAACATCAGCTAATTATAAAGCAAATTTAATATCCTAGTTAAAATCTAATTTTCCCCGTTTACTATCCAAGTTTGCTTACTAAACAATATTACCTTATTCTTTTCATCAGCACAATCATATTACTCCTGTATTTTTAATGAAGAAAAGGCCCCAAAAAATCGCCCATTAAACCGACTATTATTATTTCCTCCCGCCTCATTATTAATCACCGAATCCAACTTGGTATTTCTCATCTCGGGGCTCCATATGTTATACATTACCAGTCATGGCTTCCCTAGCAGAAGCTCATTAATTTTCCCTTAACCCCATATGTATTCGGATGTTGGTAGGGGGCACGGAAAAGCCCTTCATATTAGTGGACACTGTGGTTTGGATGCTGGGCTAACGGAGCTGAACGCCATGTTTGGTCAGTTTTCAAATCGTAAATTAGTGCGAATTATGCCTTTTCTGGACATAATGCGGTATATGCGGAATAAAAGAGGGAATTAGCGAAATTGTCTTTTGTGAGTTCAATCACTAATAAATGTACAAATTTGGTATGTCATTTCAACTGTGCAATTTTTAATCTAAATTTATTTACATCAACGCTCTTGAAAAATCATTTAGGAATTTTTGTTACGTATGTTGGAAAATTGAGATATTTATCAAAGTAGGGTGAAACCTGCACTATCTTTTTTACACAGGTTTTATCTTGAATCGTAACTAAAATTTGAATTCTTAAATGCTGAACATGTTATAAAGTTGTAATCGTTATAAATTTTGCCTATAAAATCTGAGGGACACAGCATTTCAGACATCCGTCAAGAGATGTTTAGTTTTTCTTATAACACAATTAGTTAAATAAATAATAAGTTCTATAATTCAATAAAATATTAAAGGTATAGAGATTATTTTTAAACCATTTACAATAGAAGTTTTTTCTTTGAATGGCAATAATCTATTGAAAATTTAGTACAATTTCTTGCGCAGTGAAAAAAAAGTTTACACTTTTTTTGTTCTTTCTTTTCCTTCATTTGATATAGATAATATTTATTAGATTATTAATGGAGTTAATTTGGATTTTTAGGCGTTAATTTTTAAAATCCTAATTTTACATTTTCGTTACTGTAATATTAATTCAAATAACAATTCTATTGGAGAAATTTCAGAAATATGCTCAAGTTTTTTTCTGTATCAAAATTAATGCACTAACATTGGTCGAGAGGTGATTTAAAATTTTGAATGACAATTTTCTTTTTTTTTTAGTTGTCACTGAATAGTTTCTATCTTTGTATATAGTAAATATGATTTATTTCGCATAAATTAACTTAAATTTTTTTTTAAAAATCTGTTAAATAGAGCACATAACTATTGTCAGAAATTATATTTTAAAAAGTGTTTGGATTTATAAAAGAAACAAATGAAACTCCTTTTTGCCTTGATCTTTGGGCTCGCCTATGCATATAAACTAGTCTGGACCATCACAAAAATGGCGTCTCCGGAATCGTTCACCATCCACTATTTTATTAATCGAATCCCGAACGGAATGAAAAGCAATCACGTTGCCATCAGGCGCAAACAAATAACTTATATCGGGGCGTCTACTACCGCTCCTCCAATTTGTTATTTATTAACGTCTTATAGAAAACGATTACCACCTTCTTTCGCCAGTGGACGATGTTTTATTCAAGGTAATAATATTGAGATTTTTAGTTTTTGGTTATTAGTGGCAACGGTAATAATCCCATCAGCTTGTCGTTACGCGGGAAAAAGCTGTGAATAAATAAAAGCGTTCGCTTTAGACCGAATACCAATAAATGGATTATTGAATCCAGGGTAATGTAATGCCTTTAAATGCAGTTTTTATTTGATGTTTTGGTATTAAGGTTTTTACGGGTATTACCGTGCTTTAATGTGTTATTAAGTAATCGCTTGTTTCACTTAGTAAATGAAGTAAGTAATGATCAGGGTTTTTTTTTTGTTAGTGATCAAGAATTTCATGTTTCGGTTATTTTCATTATGAACAGTTATTCGAAATTGATTCTTTTATGGTTAGCTTTTTTTATACACGTGGTAAGATGTTTGTTTTATATTTAACAATAACATACATGATGATTTAATGAAAATAATTTTTTTAAGCGATATTGTATTTTATCTTCAAAATTAATGTAAAAATCAATATACTTTTGTACAACTGTGGGCTTTTAAAAACTTTTTTAAGCTTATACAAATAGTTTCTAGAATTTAGAATTTTTTTGGATAAAATGTAAAATATGTGTAATAAATGTGTAATGTAAAGTACATGGGGAACCAAAAATTTAAATTCTCACGACAAGGCTATATCTATCTAAAGCCTTGTATCGAAAGCTTCGCACAATTTTAAATTCTCCAGAAGGGAATACCATGAACGCGAATGATATCCAAATCTGAATTTGTACTGCTAGATTCAAGGAAACTTACGTCTGCGTTGTTATTTATTAATAGTTACAAACCTGTATAAAACTAAGATTTTTTTTAATTAAGTAAATTTTCCATTGTCATCGTAACTTCTTAGTTTTCGTACCTCACAACCAGGCGAACATAATATAATTTCTTGATACATAGCTCCATATCAGTAGCTTTTGAATACGTAAGACACAGTCAAATATCGTTTATGGGAAACCCAAAGAAACTACATAACTCCTTAGTTTTAGGCATAATTCGACTCATCCGGAAGCACTATTTGTGAATACGAAACAACAAGCAGCCCATTCTTGTTCAAATTAACATCAATTCCTATTATCCGTGTTTGGATTGTTGCGGTCCAACAGTAGAAATAAAACCTTCTTGTTCCCTTAATAAACCCATCACAAAAGGCAACATGATTAAACCATCAACTGCATCCGCCAACTAAAATCCTCCAGAAGGGGGGATGCCACGAACATAAAAGGCAAGATTCGTTCTGCTAGGGTCCGATGTTCCAAAGGTTCAAGCCTGCCTGTGACCGCAGGCCAATCGTTCAATTAAGCCGTCACCATCCCTTACCATCTGATGAATGGGGTCCCCGCGTAAGGGCGCCTGAGGGCTAATCCGAGGGTTGTTCCACGCCCCGAAGTGTCAGCCCTGTTTGCTCATTCCAGCCATTATCATTTAATTACTGGTGCATCCATGGGAGGGTCAGGAGAAGGTATCGTGATCTTAATCAAGAGGGGTGTTTTGTTGGGTTTTTTTTTATGAGAAGGCCTGGATGATTTGTTGGGGTGTTGGGTTTCGGGTTTCACACGGGGCAATGAATGTTGTGAGGTTTTTAATTGGATTATTGTCAGATTTAGCTTCCATACTATGTCTATAGCGTAAAGAACGGAAGCTTTTATAAAGGCTATGTCCATCAGCAAGTCCGACACTCACTTTCCTATCCCAAACTACAAATTCGACGGACAAGTGTGATACTTCAAAAAATTCAGCCCGTCGAAATTTGAAGACATTGAAAATCTCAGGAAAAAAAAATCGAATCCGAAGTATTTCAATTATTAAAAAAAACTGCAAAATTTAATACTCATTTAAAAAGCATTCCAAGGCTATTTTAGTGGAACTAAATAACATTTTCCACTCAGAACAATCGCATGAGAAACCGTTATTTAAATTTTATTTGATATAAATAAATATATTTTTATGATATAATTCAGTTTGAAATGACGTCATAATTTCTGTCGCAAAGAAATTCTTTGATTGTTCGGATTAACGGTTCGTAAGTTTATATAAATATATTGTTGCTTCATTAATGTTTTGTATAGATGAAAAATAAGTTTGGCTGAAGTTTAGTTAAATCAAACTGTAGCGCTCGCTAATAAGTCTATTTTTGCTTCACCAGGACCATACTGCTTAAGGTCAAATTCGAATGACCATATATGCTTTCCAGTATTTCTTATTCAACGGGCTTAGATGTAATGGGTTTGATGTAATCACTCGGCTATCGCCTTGCTAATACATTTCAAAATTAATAAAGTATTTTTTTTAATAAAAAGTAATTAGATTTTTATTTACTGCTTACTTGTTCAGCTATCTATGGGATAATCGAAGCACTTGAAGAGGTTATCGTGATCTTTTAATTATGAAATCTTTTTAAGATTTTTTTATTTTGTTACTCAGCCTAACTTTATTATTTCGGAATCTTTTAAAGAGCTTGTATAATTTGTTTGGGTGTCACCAAGGCTATAAAGTTATGCGAATTTTAATTAGATTTCAGTTAGTATTTAAATAAAGATTATTGCGTACCTAATACAAAAAACCGAATCAAATTAATGAGAAATTTAAATCAAATGTATGCATAGTTTTTAGTTTTAGTTTGATTAGATCTTATTAATGGTTTTATTAATGAACCATTGTGTAGCTCAAATATGAAAATATTTCACAGAATTCATTTTTAACAGGTATGCAGTAGATGAATAATTTCATATACAAACTAAATACATGTAAGAGATATCATTCATAACTAATATTTATCAAATCATGTTAATGTTATGAAATTGCAATACTATTTTTAAAAAAAGTAAAGTAGAATTTATAACGATAGAAACAAATAATTAAGAATTATGTATTTAGAATGGGAGTGCTTTATTTTTTTATATAACCCTATCAATCCGAAATTTATCTAAAAGCACTGATCGTATCTGCACTAATTAAACTTTCTTTTAATGAGAAATTTAATTTTATTGCATATATTTTAGGTGTAACACGATAAGCACTCTTTTCACACACATTTAATTGATTTATTATTAGGTCAATAGATTATTTAAGATGCAGAAGTTTGTATGGTTAGGTGTTATGTACCACCGGGATATTTGTTGGGAATATGATAAAGGTAATTGAGAGCAAGTTTAATATAGATATTAACCTGTATAAAACAACCACACCTTAAATTAAAATCTTAAATCGTTTTTTCATTTCAACTGATATGAAAGTGATAAATCTTTTTTTCGAAACGTATTCGATTTAATTTTATTTTTTTGTAAGTTAAGATATTGAACTGTTATAATGTTTAAAAAGGGTCCTGATACAACGCCTTTTTAATTACAATATTTTCGTTAGAACATTTGATAATTATTCTAATAAATTAAGTCTCAGATGATAAAAACGTTTTAACTTTTATTTTAAATTCGAAATCAAATAGATAAGTAATCATGTCATAGTCATTATGTTTGTAAGTATGAATATGAAAGAGTAATTGAGGTATTTCTTTACAATGTTTTCAATTTATCCACACTTTGAGGATAGCAATAATAGTTTCTTAGTTATTAGACTTCTAGATCGCTTTTTGATGCCAAACATTGTAAAATATAACATGCGATAGTGGATTTAGATGCTTATTTGTATAGTTCTTTTACGTTGAATTGCTCCATAAGTTGGCAAATATCTACTATAAAACCATAGATATCATAATTAAAGTATTAGATTGGCTGATCACGTGACCTCCAATGCTAACGACGGGACGCGCATGGAGGCCAAATAGGTGGGCATAATTGCCATTATTGCTGCCACTTTTAGGAGAATTATTCTAAAATACTTATTATTCTAAAATACTAATATACTCTTTAAACTTTATAACTAAACTTTTAACTTAATTTTAGAATTTAATTTAGAATTATTCTAAAATTACAAAAAATATCGTAAAAATACTAGCTGCATTTTGGAATATTTTTAGTGACTTTAAATCCTTTCTAGTATTT
This sequence comes from Oedothorax gibbosus, assembly GCA_019343175.1. NCBI lineage: Eukaryota > Metazoa > Arthropoda > Arachnida > Araneae > Linyphiidae > Oedothorax > Oedothorax gibbosus. Next base: position 31,946,623 of record CM033271.1, read on the forward strand.
TTTTGTAATTTTATAAATAAATGGTATTTTTTCGTAATATTTTTCTCCTTAAAGTGGCAGCAACACTGGCCATTATGCCCACCTATTTGGCCTCCATGTGCGTCCCGTCGTTAGCATTGGGGGTCACGTGATCAGCCAATCTAATACTTTAATTATTATATATGTATAAAACAAAGGTAATAAAAGGAATTCAATACTTCTTTAAACATCACAAACCACCATTTAAAAAAAGAAACTCCAACATCCTATAAATGGATCCCATCCTAATATCCTCCCTTCCTTTTTTTTTGTCCTACCGATTCCCCAACATGAAATCAAAATTTTAATTACCACTCTTGGCAAATTGCCACTTACTTGAAACGCCGAGATTATCAACTCTGAACAAGCCATAAAAAAACCCCTAATATTAAATTCTCCGGATCCTCTGTGTAACACCCATCACTATAGGTGCTCGATCAATCATAACTATGGACGTGGATATTGCCAACCTATGGATTCTTGTGTTTTAGTTCATTTTCCCCCACTCAGATATAGGTTATTACGGTAAAATAAGGTTTTAATACATATTTTTAGCAATAGTTACTTTGTGTACCTGTGCTTAAAAAAATTGTTCTTTAAACAGCTTAAAACAGCGGTTTTTACGAAGGTATAGCTACTGCCTAAAAATACGGTGCTATACCTTTATAATAATTTTAACGAAATTGCCACCCCATCATACTTTACATTTTTCACGTCCAAAAATACTAATATTTTGGAAATTTCATTGGTTACCGTTTCACATCTCCATAGAGACTTATATGAAAAAAAATTATATAAATTTTTAATTATCAATACGCACTTATACTATGCATTGACCTTATTTCCCACATCCCATGTTTAAAAAAACTTAGCTTAAAAAATGCACAGGTAAAAATTTAGTACAGAAATTAAAATAAGTTTTTGCTGTCAAACAATTTCTAATTTTAATTATTTTTTTACTTCAAAACTTGATTAAAACGCCCTAATTTTTTTTAACTCGAAAATCTTAAAGTTGGTATTTGTGAAAACTCTCGCTAATTTATCGTTGGATTTCATTTATAAAAAAAAACAGTATCCCCAAAAAATTTGATGTCTGTTCAACTAAACGGGTGAAAAATGCATTTTTCTTTAATACTTTACATTACTCGGCAGAACAAGCAAGCGTATGTCCGCAATGTGTATTATACGAATACTTTTTTCCGCCGAAATTGAAAGATGGTCAAAAGATGTTGCCTAACGGAAGTGAGGAGTTTATTTAATCTGCCAATGAATGATGATGCAGGACCGGATATTTTTTACCAGCGGATTTTATTAGGTCGTAGTGGCAACGGTTGTGTTTTAATTATCAGTTAGACGTCACTAATACCCATATTTCGGGGCTTAAAAAGGGATTGGATTAATTATCATGTGGATTTTGTAGAGAAATCCTATTTCTGGTGGAAGAAGGATCTGAATGATGGATGTGGCCGTAATTGAAGACTTGGGTTATTATTTAAATATTAACAAGTTATGAAGTGTTATAATGTATTGGGTCATTTATTAACGTCAAGTTTTGATGAATTTTTGTAACCTAGAAAAGTAATAAAAGAATTTTTTCAGGTAATTATACTTATTAAATATTGTAATTTTATACAAGATCTTAATCGAGCAGCTTGATTGGGGTCATAATTACGTATTTGATGCATTATTAATTTTAAATTAGTTTGTGTCGGAAAAATCTGATTTTACCTTTTAAAATTAAATCCAAATTAGTACAAAATTTGCAGCATGATGAAAATCCTTTATGGGGATTTCAAAAATATTTAGCATTGCCTTAAAAACACGAAATTTTGTCAAAGTTTGCATTTTTTGTTTTTCAGATAATTTAAAAACTCAATTCATTGGTTTCAGAAAAAAGTAAGAATTTGTTTCTACTGTAGGTAGAAAAAAGTTATCACTGCTTTAGTTAGCATTAACCTAACAAGTTTTCTATCAAGTGCTAGTTTAAATGCTTAAAAAATACAAATTAATTGCAAATAAAACATAAATTATGGTCTGGATAATATTATTTGTATGTTTATCAACATATTAAAAGAGTTAAATTTAGTTCAGAGTAAAGTAATTATTCTCCTAAAATTACTATCTTGATTACATTTTGTTGTTTAGCTCAAAACAAGATTTTTCTGTTTTTACTTAATCGCAAAACATATTCTCGAAAACTATCGCTTCAAATTGTTTCAATTTTATTGTTACATGTACTCAGAAAGTAATTGAAAGTTTTGGATCTTAGTCAAGGTCATATCTTGTAATTAATTGATTTTGTTTGTATTTTAAATTGAAATACTACAGCGATTTTTATCAGCTAAACTTTTTTTAAACTTTAAATGCTAATAGAGCATGTAAATTTTATGACGCATATCTAAGAGTGGTTCATGACCTAACACTTATTTTTGTCTAGTTTTCAATTTACGAAATTTAAATATTTCAGTAAATTTTTTTAGTTATCATGTTTGGGTCAAAAGCCGCTTTTAGGCAATATTTTAATTAAATCCTTAAAAAATCATAAATAAAAATTTTAAATTTAACTTTTTTCCATTTATACAACTTTTCAACTTAAGATATTATAAAGCCATAAGAAGTCAATTTTATCAATTAGAAAATTTTGGCTTTCAAAGATATACGGCCACCTTAACAAATGTTTGTTAAATTAAATTAAAACATGTTTAACTAATTTCAATTATTCAATGCTCGATTCTACAAAAGAAAGTGAAATATTTAATTCGAAATGGAATTCATTGTTGCATGACGTCAAAATTCCATAAGGTTCCAAGAGATACTTCGATATACTGTAAATTTAGGAAAACTTTATTATTCGTTTGAAAATATTACAAAGGGATTAAAGTTGATTTAATATTTATGTCTGCATTTTGTTAACTATTTAATACTTTTAGGTTTTATATCGTGCTTTTTTATAGATACCTTGTAATTAATACCGTCCTTTATATTTGATAACTTATAACTAAGTTTCTGGACGAGGAATGCCTTTTAAGTCGTTTTTTTTTAATAAAATAGCGATCTACATTTCGTAAAATATATTTAACTTTAGAATAAACAAAATACATTGCGAAATATTAAAAAAAAACGCCAACTGGCAAACGATAATTAATTACGACAAACGAAATCGCTAAACAAAGTGTCGTTTTTGATAATTTTTTTGCGTATAGGTACGGCCAAAAAAAATTAATGAATTTTGAAACATTTGGAGTTATTAACTTATTCCAACAATCTATTCAATTGTTTGAGTTCGACAAAATAAATATAAAATATTAAACTAAAACTTTCAATTTAAGAAAAAAATTGTTTGCTTTTTTCCAACATCACTTTAATATATTAGGTAAAATTTCTAATTTACATTATTTTTTTATGATTCCTTAAAAAACTGATACTATTTATCTAAGACTTTTTTAATAGAAGAAATAGTTTTCTAGAATCGTATAGTTATAAAATTGCATACGAAACATTTTTAAAGTTTAAAAAACTTCTTTACTTGTAAGAATAATTTTGATCTTTTCACTGAGTAATAACAAAATATACTGGGAAATAATACATTTGACTATATTTTCTAATGGTTAACAGTACTAATAACAGCAGTTATATTAAAACCATTGGGAACTATAGTCATGTCAACTTAGATGTGCTACTAATATTGTGATTACTTAGTTTTTGATAACAAGGTAGTAAATATAAAGTACTTTTAAGTTGAGCGAAATATTCTGAATGCATAAACAGTTTTACTAGCCAAGTGATGAAGATAATAAAAGTCTTTAGGTTTTTTTTATTTGAAAACAAAGTTTTATCAATTCAAATAGGAAATGAATATTCTTTTTTTTAAATCTATCGTAAGTTTAATAGAATTAATATAGATTTAGATTCCTTTAAATAAGTTCAATATAGATTTAGTTTTTATGTAAAAAATACAACTGAATAGTCATTAACTCGGGAACAGGCACTGCTATTGACCACATAATTCAAATAATCATTATTTTTAGAGGTGTCTCTCCCGTAGTCAAATTTAGGACATAAGTTGATCGAATGACCTTCGAAACATATCTAAGTGTTTTACAACTTCGAAAAAATCAGGTACATAAGAATATAAATTCTAAAATAATCATTGGGAGGTAAAACACCTTCTGCGAGTTCTGCAGGGATAACTGATTACTGTTATTTAAAATAAACTAATTTAAGGCTTAAGTATTATGTATGTTGTTAATAAAAAATAAAACACGTAGTTATAAATTTTAGCTATGTTTTGGAAGTAGTATAAGATAAACCCAAATTGGAAAGTATGTAAAAATATTTAAAATCTAATCGCCCTTTGAATTAAAAATAAAGAATTCTTTATTTTCTGTTTAATTTAAAATGAAAGCGTATTAATGTTAATATTTGTCAGCAGGTTAGCCGTCAAAAGGGGCTTAAGGAAGCGACAGAGAAACATAATTGCCAAATCATGAACACATTTTATTTTGTGGGAAGAACTAATATTACTTAACAATTTATAAATTAATTATATAGTATAAGAGAATACTATAAAGTTACAAAAAAACTTAAACAAAATTGATTCTTAGAAATTTATCTTGATAAAATTATTAAAGTTTTATAAGTTTTGAATGATAATAAAAATAACTATATGCTCTTAAAAATTTTACATTCGCATGATTTTAATTATATGCAGCAGTATGCGCAGTAAAGCTAGTGTAATGGCATTTTAACTAACATTACCACTAAAAAAATTCACAATAACATTTTGCAAAATTCTTAAGTGTAATAGAAAATTACAGCTTGATTTTAAAATTCTACTTACAAAATAGTTTAATGTTAAAAATGTGTATCTTAAGATTTATTTAATTGCGTTTTAACTTTCAAACCTAAAATATCAAGTATTACAAATGTATCTGCATAATATTAACTACATTAGTTTTCTCAAAGCGTAATGAATTTCAAATTTCTGTTTAGCTTTTTTGTAATTTTATTTATATAGGGGTAATTGGAAAACCACTTGCTCACACACACAAAGTGTTATTTTTATTACTTATGCAGGTTGTACGTTATGCGTAGGCAATTAGTATATTTCAAAATATTCATCTTATAGTTCTATTAAACTTTAGTTCTCAATACAATTTTCGATTTAAAAAATATAGAATAAAAGAAACCGTTGAAAACCCTTTGAAAAAGTGATGAATGGTGTTATATAATACAACAGACACACAAATAAGGTTACAAATAATATATGTTGATACTAATAATGTTATATTCGAATACGATTTTTTAAAGTTTTTTTAGCTAGAAATAATTATTAGTTTTCAGTTTAATTGCAATTAAATGGTAATTTTTAATTTAATTGTGTAAGAATTAAGAGTACAAATAATTTTAACTAAAGTTTAATTAGAAACAAAATACTAAATAGCTTAAATTAGGATTCATTTTATCTGAAGTAATTAATAGCTAACTTTTGATTTTATTCATGTTCTAATTTATTAAAGCTATCTAAAATCTAGATGTACACGTAGTAAAACGCAATCAATAGGGAATTAGTGAGTTTAAAATAACTATTCGACTAAAACCTTTTATAATGATTATAAATAATGACCTGTTTAAATTTAGAGAATTTACTTATATAACAGGGTGACTCTGTGATTCGTATCTTAGAAATAAACTAACAAATATGTTTATAAAAGTTAATGTTTTATGAAGCTTTCTAAATATACAATGAAGCCTCGAAGTCAATGGTTTTAAAGATTCTCCATTTCCGAAGTTAAATAATGGGGGGAAATAATTTTGACAGCCGCAGAGAAGGATTTATTCCGTACAACGATTGACGGTTGAAGAAATATAAAAACTACCTCGGATTTGATATATTTAAAAAGAAATCTAAGATTAAATTTAGTATTTGTTATAGAAATTAATTGTAATTTTGACACATATTTAGAATGGGATGTTTATTTGCAGTATTAGTCATACGAAACTTAAACTTCTTATGAGTGAGATAGGTTATTAAGATCTTGAGAGATGTGACCCTCGACTGTAATTAACCATTGTTATATAAATACATTGTTATATAAATAGGTACGTATGCATTTTATCTTTAGGTTTATGTGTTCATACCCCAGGTTCTTATATAGAAACTTGGCGTAAAACTTTTCTACACATGGTAAATAAGAATACTTTTACCATTTGTGAAATAAGTCAGTTACATACAATCAGAAATAAATTATTTTAAATTTATCTTGTTAAAAGTTTATGTTTTAATAATATAAATTTAATAATTGCGCATATAAGTTTGGAAAAGTGGCCATTTCGCGATGTTTGGTGTAATTAAATCTACTGTGAAGAAAACTTTCTAAAGTATAGACAGCAAGACAGTCAATAAAGTGTTGGAACATAATGTAGCATATAATATTTTAAAGAGCACACGAAGAAGTCATAATGGTAGGAACTTCAAATCGTATAAGAAAAATTAACATTACTTTATTTTTAATCATTATACTTATCATCACTTTAACATTACTCTTTTGACGGTTGAGAGTATATCTAATTAGTTTCATAATAAACGATAAAGTCACTGTATCGATGGGTTAATGCATACTAACTTAACTGACTAAAACAAGATATCTACATAATTAAATGAACTTCAAATCGTATTCGAAAAAGTAACATTACTTTTCATTCTTGTAATACTTTTCACTCATAACTTATCATTTTAACATTACGTTTTGAATGGTTGAGTATATATCTCTTATTAATTTTGTGATAAATGATCAAATCACTCTAGGCGAATGAATTTAGTATCTTAACCTTAACAGAATAAAACATAAAAAAAATACAAAACTCACCAGAGACCGCAAGGACATTCTTCGCTGCTATTTTCTCTTTCGTCTCTGCAGCCAGTATAGCACTCATCCCAAACTTCAGATACGGCGTGGACCCTGCCCCATTACCATTACTGCCGCCCCCGCCTGTCTGTCCGTTCTGGCAGCATCTACCCCCTTTGCCCGTCTGTCCTTGTGGGGACGAGCAGCAAGACGGGCAACTCTGGTCCGGACCAACGGCCACGGGACGGGCAAGAAACGGACCGGCCGCGGCCCGTTCTCTCAGGATATTGTCCACAAGAAAAGAGCTGGACACTGCTGGCGGACTTGAGGTTGGGGACAGAGGGCTGCTGCATGGTACGGTACCGGAGACCAGCGGCATGGTACAGCGTAACAGGGGGGAGTAGATGGATGTTTGAGTTAGGAGGTTGGGGTACATGGTAGTTGGTGAAGAAGGGTTCTTTGGTTTAGGTGGTTAGCGCTTGGAAAGTCATTGTTGATCTTGAAGTCTGTGCAAGGAAATGGGCTTGGTCTTTCTTTGGTTTGGATGCTTTTAGTTCGTGTCCTGGTTCAGTTGTAGTATTTGTAGTTGGTTATCCCAACAAATACAGGCAGTGTCTATTGTTGACAATGTCAGTTAAAATTCCAGTTGCAAGAGTTCTAAGTCAATACATAAATTGCACTCCGATAATATGGTACTTACTATGCAGTCCGATAATGGCACTGTATTTACTTGCAGTATCTTTGGTTTGTTAGCAAAAGCAGTCTCTCTTTTTACTTCATTAAAGAACATAGAAGATCTTCATGAATAAGAGAATAAAATTTTTCCATCATCCATAAAGAAGTTTCTCAAATGCTAAATTTTCCGAGGACCATTTCAGCAACTTTATATCTGTCAGTTCTTTTTATCGACTTTCATATAAAAACTGTCAGACTGCAAAAGTAGTCGCACACATCACGGTCAACATATATTTGTATTTATATAAATCAAAACACACTTTCACAACCACAGTCAACTATTGCGTAATCAATCGAACTTTCCGTTCCAAAGTGTCCTTTCACGCAAACAAAAAAAAAAACTTTAACAATCACACAAATCGAAAACCTTCTTTAAAAAAACTGCAAGAACATTAAAACCGGTTTTGGCGATCCTGTCAAAATCACTTCGACAACCAACATCAGCTTCACAAGTCCATGAATTATACACAAGGGTGCCGAAATGTTTTGGTAATACGCTTTTCCACAGTCAGGACCGGGAATAGAGTGGGTAGAGCCAAATGCATCATACACCCCGAATGAATGTAAAGGGACGGCCCCATATATCGCTCTTCTGATTGGTCGAGAGAGGTGCCTGTCAAAGTGTGGGCCCTCCCTTTATGGTCACGTGGTTTTTGTCACGTGGTGGGTGTTTCTCGAATCACCTGTTGAGATCGGTTTTTGGTGTTTCCGTGTTTTGGAGATGCGTGTTTTTTGTTACCGTGCGTGTTTTTTTGTGGGGGTCGTTTTAATCGTTTTTGTGATGGTAATTTTGGAGGTTTAAAATGAGTGGTTATTAGGTTTTATTTGGAGTTTATTAACAGAGTAATTTTAAAGAGCAATTTCATAAAGTTTTGAATTATAAATTATTTGAAAAAAAAATGGAATGACAAAACAAACTGTATACTGTATTTAAGCATGATATTTTTTGATTGAAAGCATAATATAAAATACTGTGTCAATAATTTTAATTAGAACTAGGTATTTTACAAAAACCTAATTTTAAAGTAATGTTTAAAATACTATAAAAAATATTTAGGTTTACAATATCTATATTAATCTTTGGTTTAAAAAAAATATCTAGGATTTATAACACTTTAATTTCCCGGACTTTAAATCAGTTTAACAAAAAGAACTATTTTTATACTTTTAATGTCATAATTTTACACTTAATTGCTAGGATTAGGAATGGATATTAGTTAATGTAAGATAGAAAAAATTGTGTTTTGTATAAAAATAAATCAAATTTCACCGAAAAACAATTAGAGGCCAATTATTTTCAATGATTTTGTAGAGGAGCAAGAAAAATGTGTTGAACTGAATTTCTTACTCATTCTACACTCTTAAAACAAAAGAGTGAAATTCACTCCTATAGGAGAAGTGCATTTTCGGCACGGAAAGGAGTGGAAATTAACTCAGACTGAGTTAAAACCGCTCGTTTGTTTTAAGAGTGTAAATTGTACTCTGTTCTCCATTTGTTATTTTTTTACTTTTATTTAAATGAACATGCATGGCAAGTTTTCTTGTCGATAGTTTTTAATTACTTAAAAACTGAGACTGATTATTAAATTGCATCATTCTCAAGAAAATAATTTTATTCATGTCATTCATATTTCCTTATACTCTTGAAATTCGAAAATAAATCTTATAAAAAAATTTTTTACTTTCCTCACCCCCAACATGTACTCAAACGATGTCACCGTGAATCCTTTGAAAGGATTTCGTGTCACAAAAAGGAACACGCTATAGTTAAATTCATAGTTTCCTTGCACAGAAGCCACGACCATGGGCGAAGCTATGAAACGCTCGGAGCAATCAGCTAAAGACAAAATAAAACGGATAAAATTTTCTCTTCATCTGATTGCTCTTCTCGTTTTATAGCTCCGCCCATGGTCGTGGCTTCTGTACAAGGAAACTATGAGTTTAACAGATATTATGTATTTTATCCTATAACTTTTGAATGAATTTCTAATCGTATATAACGACGATTTTCAAAACTAAAAAAAACAGAATTATTGAAAACGTTTAAATTTATTTCAGGGCGCCTGATTTTTTCCCGAAAGTGAATAAATCTTTTTTAAAGTACTGCTCATTTTATACAAGGAGACAAACCATTTTTTTTTTCAAAGACAAAAAGTTATTCAAATTGACTTCTTTAAATGGACCTTCCTAAATAAACTGTAATCCACTGTGGCCATCAACAACCAAAAAGAAGACATAACATACTTTTTTTTTGTTTTAAATCCCATTCTGAGTGTACTCAAATATCCATGAAAAATCACAACACAAACATTATCACTTAATAAACTCTTTTAAAACATGATAGTAAAAAACTCAATCTATACCTGCGTAAAAATCGTCTTTATACATGATATCAGTCCATCCATCCTAAGGGCGCAAAAAAAACTCTCACCGAAAAGTCCCCCACAAAACGTTTTGCCGCCCCACTAGGTTACGATTTAGAGTTAGGGATATATAATCTATACCATATACGAATCGCTAATTGCAAAAACGGTCAAGTCCAGTGACGCATTTCCCGCTACGCTCTTTCCTTATAGCTTTTAATACAGTCATAAGCCTCTACGGAAATCTTCTCTTCGACTAAGACCTCTTTTTTACACTTAGCAATTCATATATAAGTTAGGGCTGTTCTATAGATATATCCTGGTCTGGCACCCATTGTTTTTTGTACCTCGCCACGGGTACAATGGCCATTGGTGCAAATAAAAGCCGTCGGTGGGCCTTCTTTATTATTGCACTGTACGGGTTTGTACGGTTGACGGATTCGCATATTGGTTTTGGATAGGGGACAAATTTGACTGGGGTTTAGGGTGTGGGGTGACTTTTGTAGTTTTTTTTAATGGGGTATAAGTGTGGCTAAGTGACTGTATATAAATGCATTGTTTAAATCTATTTGTTGTTATTTAGTGTCGTTTTGGAATACTTTTTTTTGAAAAATTTTTATTACTTCTGTGTTCACATATTTAATAAATATTTTGCTTTCAATTACTTAATTTAAAATGTATGGTAATGAAAGTATTGCGATGGGATAAAAAAATCCGAAATGAAGATTGTTTTTACTACACGATGCTGATTCTAAAACAAGTAGGTTTGTAACAGAATCTGTTACTTAACCCGCTTCCACACAACAGTTGTGTTAATAACAGGTAAAAAGGCGACAAACACAGCATTAATTCTATATTAAACATTTACATGCTAAATCTGGCTAGTTTCATTTAAATTTTATTTCGAAAATTCCATAATTATTACTTATCGTTTGCAAAAATTAATCCATATTTTAAAGAATAAATATGTACTATTCCTCGCTTTTAAATAGAATAAAAATATTTCATATCAACATACGAAGAATCTCGTAGTGAAATTTATTTGACGTCATTTCAAACTGATCGATGTCGCAAAAATAAATTTATTTTAGTTTATTGTCTAAAAGAATTAGAGTTTCTCGAGCGATTGTTGCGAATGGCAATGGTGATTTAATTCTAATAAAAATGGCTTCCTATGCCTTTTAAAATGAGCATTAAATTTTGCAGTTTTTTAAATAATTGAAGTACTTCGAATTCGAATTATTTTGTGAAATTTTCAATGTATACTAATTTCGATGGGCAGAATTTTTTGACGTATCACACTTGTCCGTAGCATTTGTAGTTTGGGCTATGAAAGTGGGTGACGGACAGACAGACGGACTAAAGGATTATAATACCTTCCACTTCTGACGTTATAAACGTAGTGTGGAAGCTAAAAGTAGTTTTTGAGCATTGGTTCGTCTGAAACCACTCTACAGCTCGAACTAAAATTGTTAGAAATTGAAACTCGGTACACTAGTTCATTCTTAATGTCGAACGTCATAATAAGGTTTTGAGAAAATCGTGTAAAAGCAAAGGTATCATCCACAATTTTTTTTTATATATTTTAAAGTTATTGAAATTACCTTTAGAGTACATTTACCTTTGAATGTATTAATTTGTTGAGTGGTAATAGTGAGAAAGTGTGTGTGTGTGTGTGTCGTGTAGTGTTTCACGATCCCCAGCTTTTTTCTCGAATAAGTAATACATCTATACCTTTTCCATTTTTAGAAGTTTTAATACTCAAGATTGTTTGTTTCTTGACTAACCTTCTGTGTGATAAGCTTTTTAGCAAAAATTTAAACTTGTTTTCTCTGCCTGTATTTTAAACTTAAATTTTTTATCCAACAGTTACATTTTTATGTATTTAAAAAATTTATATTTGTAGTAAACGATTTACAAAACCTGCTCAATATTATTTTTTTTTAATTTAATAGAATTTTTTTTAAAAAATCAATAAATTTTTAAAATTTGTGTTAATGGGAAGTTGAGTTTTGACGGGTTTATGCGTTTGTATATTTCAGGTGGTAAAAGTTTTTTTTTTAATAAAAAGACCACCATGTTGATTTAATTTGTAATGCAAATGTGGTTGCGGAATTTTTTTGGCACTTCCGTTCCCCCCCCCCCCCCTCATCATGAAGAAGTTGTAAATACAAATCAAATGTTATGTTCTAAGTTCTGTTTTACTTCAAATCATCATTTTGGGGCTTATTTTCTAAAAATCGTACTTTAAACTTATCATTTTAAATACTCCATCTAAGAATTCAAAAATAAAACTAAAGATCTAAGAAAACAAGACACACCAAACCCACTACATTCATTACAATTACCCCTTTCACACTTTAACCCATTCCATTCTACATTAATATGACACTCCTCAAACGGAAATTACTCATCAACCCCCAACTTTTCCTCGATCTTTTTCAATTATCTCCAATAAGCACCCCAGCGCGCAACACACCCCCAGATCGCAATCAGAATCTGACGAGGCTTCCCCCTTCTATTTAAAAACCTCTCATCTCTTCAAAACCCTTTCTCGATTCACCTGTGCAAGAAGCAAGGGGAAAAATTCATCTCATTTCTTCCTTATTTTTAAGAAAGTGTTAGGGATGAGATGTTTTGGGGGAGTAGTTGGTACGAGTTATTGTTTTTCTTTTTGAGAAGTTTTCAATGTGTATCGCTTGCACTGTAAAAAATATCTAATTTACCATTGCAGTGTGATGGTAAAGCTTAGGTTTCCTAATTTAGCGTTTGACCGCCACACTCGCATTACGTCACGGAAATATTAACGTATAGGGATAGAGAATTTATAACGATTTTTCCAAAGTCAATAAGTCAAATTTTGATATAGAAGAAAAAGAACATTTTCTTAAACTCCAGAATTATTTAGCATAGAAGTTACTACTATATGCCATATAAAAGGATTCCGTAAAAATATGACGCATGCGAAAACTTAAACGGAATTATAAAATTTGATTACATTAAAATTATTTGTTTTCTTAATTGATATATCTGCGTACGGTAGAAGCAGTAAAAAGTTTTAAAACGATTGGGACTAAATAGTGACGCAGCGTTGAATATATTTATCTTACAAAGAACCTCAATCATTTGTTTAAACAATTCTGACACACTTTTTGAAAAAAGAAATATAAAGTGCACATTTAGAACATTTGTTTGATTGAACAACATCATACGCATTGTTTCTGACGCTACGAGAAAAACGTTTAGAAGTTAATTAGAAGACATGTGCTTAAAAGTGCTACATCACCTAGTGCTGTGAATTTACTTCTGATGTAAAATTTATTGTGTAGTATCGGGGGAAACGCTTGCTTCACTGGCAGTGATTGTATGCACCCGTTTTATGTTTAAACGCTATTGGAGTGAGTTGTTCGTGTAACTTTGTACGTCAAGAAATTATTCTGCTGTAAAACAAACTTTACAACTCTGTAATAATAAAAAAATAACCACAAAATGTGCTGTAATTGTACCGAATTTTTTTTACAGTGCGAATGATGTTGTTCAATCAAACAAATGTTCTTAATGTGCACTTTATATTTCTTTTTTCAAAAAGTGTGTCAGAATTGTTTAAACAAATGATTGAGGTTCTTTGTAAGATAAATATATTCAACGCTGCGTCACTATTTAGTCCCAATCGTTTTAAAACTTTTTACCGCTTCTGCCGTACGCAGATATATCAATTAAGAAAACACATAATTTCAATGTAATCAAATTTAAGACCGTAATTCCGTTAAAGTTTTCGCATGCGTCATATTTTTACGGAATACTTTTATATGGCATATAGTAGTAACTTGTATGCTAATAATTCTGGAGTTTAAGAAAATGTACTTTTTCTTCTATATCAAAATTTGACTTATTCTTTTGAATACCTTGGATACTAACAGTTATCTCTCTGTGAAGTGTAAGAACAAACAACTTTTCACTGGAGACCAAACATATTTTCCGTATTCTTTCTTGAATGCTGAAAATATCTTTGAAAGTCTTATCTTAAAAACTCTTCTTGTTAAAGTTTTTCCTAACTTTAAGAAGAAATATTTAAAATATTAATGTTCCATTTTTGGCAACGATCCACACGAAAAACTATCATAATAAAATAAACTACAATAAAATAACCTAACTATATAGTATTTAAATATAATAAATAGACAAAACTTAATAACAAGCTGTTCCTGGTCATTTCTTAAAGAGGTTAAAATTAACAGACACTCAATGCTTAGACATCTTTACCACCTTTCGAATTCTCATTTTATTCCTGACCCCCCCCCCCGCTTACCCAATCCTAACCCTTTTATTTATATAGCCAGATAAATCCCCCTCCCCTCCCATTTTACCCAATCATCATATTTATCGATTTGCTATGGAAAACAATTTTCCCCCTGTTTGTTGTTGATGTATTTTAAAATTCTTCCTCTCCTTTTTCCTCAATCGTGCGTTTTCTTTTTATTATTTGATAGAAATATGGCTCGGCACCTTTCTTGTGCTTTGGCAAGCGGTGAATGGTGGGGGCTATATATCCCGGGACACTATTGGAAAGGGTTAGGGGAAGAAAAGGTGGTTAAGTCATATGTGAAATGTCATTTTAAGATTTATCTCCTTGGCTACTAACAGTAGTCATTTGTCCCAAAAAAATGTTTAAAAGTTAATAATGCCTTATTTGTGACCTTTTTTTTTTGTCCTTTTAAATAATAAAGGGGACAAAAAAAATATTTTTTTAAATGCATAGTCAAAGGGTTAAAACATTTATTTAACAGAATAAGCACAAATATCAGCCTGGGGGGGGGGAGGAGGGTGCTGGGGAGCCCAGTCGGTAAGACGCTCGCCCTGCTTGCGAAATGTCCCAGGTTCGGGCCCGAGCATTGCCAGAAATAATTGCTGACCTATAAACGGATTATGTAACCGAAAAGTCCGACAAATAACACCCCGTATAGTGGCAGTGCATGTTAAATATGTCCCAAAGTTCCGATTATGGGTACATGGGTACGATGTCGCTCTTAAAAGTTGCGTTAGGTGGCGGCTAATCACTTGACTGTGGTTATAAATTATGACACCCATCGCCAATAGCCCTCGTGTACCTCTAATGTGACGATAATTAAACTTTACCCTAACAAATATCAAGCTGGTAATATTCAAAAATTTCACTAATAAACAAGACCGCGTAGATGTGACCGGTACACGTTGAAACAGTCGAGGTTAAAAATAGTGAAGACTCGTAAGATGTGAGAGATATGGCCCCACGCAACCTTAGCACCATGTAGGCCTCGTCACTTGACCGCAGTTTAAAATAACGAGCCTGTTAACAATGCACTTCGTGCAGCTCTAGTGCAGCGTTAATTCAACCAAACCAAATACTTCATTTGTTAAATCTTGTATATGTTACGGTAAAAGTAATAAATTCGGAATTAGTAATAATACACACACACAAACCAGAAATTATTAATACAAAACATGTCATAAAAATGGTAATTAATAATGATAACCAGTAATATTAATAAAAACCGCCTCTGCAATCTGGTTACTATTAATAATTCCCGATTTATTACTTTCATCGTAACATACATTAATAATAATAATGTTTGTAGCTTGTAGCAATTGCTCTTTTTAGAATATTGTAACCGACACATAAATTGGGTTTTCAAGTACAGTAAAAATAACATTTAATATTCTTATTTATGTCCGTTATTCATTCACAAATAATTTTTTACCCGAGAGTTTGTTTGTTTAAACGAATTTGGAAAAATAAAATTAATTACCATTTGTATAACAATACTTTTTTTTTTGTATAACTAGCCTACCCTGTAAAACCCGTTTCACTTTGTTAACTGTTTTTCTGGTCATAAGCCGACATCTAGGGGTAATTCATTGTTTATATAATGCATCGCTCATTTTATATTGTATTGTCATGAAAAGTTTAGCTTTGAAGGTCTATTAGTTTTGATAGTTGGTATTTATTTAGAATTTGGATTATCATGTATAAAACAGATATATAAAATTGATTTCTATATAACGAAAGAAAAATATATATGATTCAGTAGTTTTCGGGTAATAAAAAAACGGTCAAACAATAATAAAATAACCTTAGAATAATGCATTTATATATTTTATGAAGTTATTTAAAATTCCCTATATATATATACGAATATTTGTACATCAATTTATTCAATTGCTTTAAAACTAAATTATTTAATAAGAAAGAAACAACCTTTTGAATCTTTACTCAAGGACTATCAAATAAGAGCGATTTTTTTTTCACCGTCATTTCAACACCGCTTTATTCGAAATAAAAGTAATAAGAAAATATTTACAATCTCCATTTCACAACCAATAAATAAGTAGTATGGTTAAAAGATTTCTTCAATAAAACGTTTTCATTCAAACCATCGCTTTTGACTTATCATTTTTCAAATTGCCTCACAAATCATTTCACGAAACAAAATTAACCTACATCAATATATAAATCAGCATTTCCGCACCCATACAAACGTTATTTAATTATTCAAAACTCCCTATTACTAATGTACCAACATCGGTATTCAAGTCTAATTAACGGTGTTTATTAAAACGGCCGCAATAGAACAGCTTACCATCAACACACATTCGCCTCATGCATCGATTCGATATTGGTCCGCTACATAAAGTTAGATATTTGCGCTTTCAGAATATTAAGCAGCTATACAGCAGTCCAGTAATCTATAAAATTATGTCTTGAATTTATGCATTCATGTTTAATGGACCTGTATATATTTTAATGTAAAATTTTCGTTGTTTTTATATTTTATTATATAATTTCTGGGCCCCGTGTCCTAGTGGTTTATGCCTTGAGGATGGCTTTCGAACTTAAGATTGAAACCTACTACTAGCCATCCTTTACACGGATTTGTGCTAATATAAATAAACTCAAAATGTATTGATTTTGAGGGTTCTTCACTACACTGGGCCTTACTTGCTCGTTGAACCTATAGAGTTCAAACAGCGTTACTTTACTTGCTCGTTTCCATAGTTCATGTCAGTTCAGGTGTCAACCTCATCAGTTGACCATGATTCGAAAATAAAGGTATTTCATTGTTGCATTTTTATCATCAGTCCACTTAATTTGATCTCTAGCATTCATAGGAAAAAAATAAAAGAAATATCCCAGTTCCCTTAATTTTTTAAGGTATTGGGGGATTTATTAAATATAGTACCGTCGAATGGGGTAACTTTGGCTCAAGCATAAAACCATAGATATCATAGTTAAAGTATTAGATTGGCAGATCCCAGCATGACCTCTAATGATAACGACGGAACGCGCATGGAGGCCAAATAAGAGGGCAAAATGGCCAGTGTGGCTGCCACTTTGAGGAGAAAAATACTACGAAAAAATACCATTTAATTCTAAAATTTAAAAAAATACCAGAAAAGGATTTAAAGTCACTAAAAAGATTACAAAATGCAGCTAGTATTTTTACGATAATTTTCTTTAATTTTAGAATTAAATGGTATATTTTTGTAGTATTTTTCTCCTCAAAGTGGCAGCAACACTGGCCATTTTGCCCTCTTATTTGGCCTCCATGTGCGTCCCGTCGTTAGCATTGGAGGTCACGTGATCTGCCAATCTAATACTTTAACTATGATCTCTATGATAAAACCCTATTACCAACTTCTTGAATATTTTTCCCTCTTAGGCCGAGACAGAGTTGTCACAAATTGAAAAAAATAAGCAGGCACATTTTAAAAAGTTTATTTAATAGGAAGTTATAAGCTTTAAAAACTTGAGCCAAAGTTTCCTTCCAGGGTCAAAGTTACCCCATTCAACTTTACAAATTTATCTATAGGGACATATCCACTACATAACTTTAGAGATATCTGCATCCAGATTATTAACAAGCTATAGCAGTCCGGTAATCTACAAATTGTGTTAAATGTAGTACTTAATCCACTTTCGCCGAACGTATGATTACGATACAAAATGAATTTACTTAGAGTTTTAGGAATTTTTGATGCATTTTTACCTTTTTTTTAAAATAGATTTTGGAATTTGTTTAGTTAGCTTTTTGAACTGGTTATTAATTTATGTATGCTCTCTAAGTTACATTCCCTTAAACATTTTTTGTTAATGCATTAATTTATCTTTATATTGTGTTGACGATTGTTTTCTTTTGAGACATTTGATTAGTACAGGATTTTTCAAAAGCCATTGCAGCCTCTATTTTGTAATGCATTTTCATTACAAAATAATTGTTTGCCAATCCCTAAGTGCTACAAGATTCTATTACTTAAAACGCACATTTTAACTGAAGAATCGATCCTAACCCACTACATAATGTCAAAGATCTGAGTTCAGAATATTAACAAGCTACATCAGTCCGGGTAATCTACAAATTATGCCGGATGGAGTACTCAGTTCACTTTTGCCGGATGTATAATAATCCGGGGAAATCAATGCTCGTGACGATCTAAATTTCAAATATTATATGGGATATCCGTAGGGCTTTAATTCGTTTTCCGAGGCGCGTCTGCCCGTTTTACATATTCATATTATTTAACGGTATGCCCGGGTAAGAAAAAAACCCGGGTGAATTCTGATGGTGGCAGTTACCTTGCGATTTCAAAACTGCGTGAATAAATTGAAGAGCTTGGTGGAAGAACGTGCTAAGTGGAAAAAAAGGTGAAATCGAGAAAATGAACTTTAAAGTTTTTCGCTTGCACTCAGATCTGTTGAAAATGGTACTTGCAAACCGTAAAAAAATACTAACTTAAAGTTTATGAAAAAGGGAAACTTGTTATCGTTATAAAGAAATTAGTAATATGTTTATCGACACAAAAATCGCAAATTTTTCAAAAATGTCACTTAAAACTTTCTTTCACTAAGCTCTTCAATTTGGATTTTTTTTTATTTGTATAATTTTCGTTTCTCTTATGTGATTCATGGAAACAGGAGTGTTTATTTATTGGTAGGATATTTTTTCGAGCAAAGAAATTATTTTCCTATTTCGAAATTCGATTAGCATTAAAGGTAGCAGAATGCAAATTCGTCCGTAGGAGTAGCATTGGGAGGTATTTTTGGTGTTTCTAGGCATCGAGATTCAATGATCCAGTTGGTTTAGATGCTAAACTGACATGAAAAAAACACCTATACATAGAATCTTTGTTTAAAAAAGACCCTTGGATCCGTGTATTTTTTTAATAGTAATAAGTTGATTCGAAATTAACTACCGGATAGGTTTATTTATATTTATCAAAGATGTAAGCTAAATATAACGTATACCTTATGGTTCAGGCAATGGTCATTCCTTGATTGTATGCAGTTCTTACTTAATCCATGTGTCCATGTTTTTACAAGTTAAAAACTTCAGTTTAGTTTTTTCAGTAAATTTTATTAGTTTTTTTTAGTTTTGTAGTTTATTTTTCTAGTTATTTTAATGACTTAAACACTTTATTAGTTAAAGTAAACTTGCAATATTCGTATATTATAACTATGTACAAGCATTTTGAATATTTTCATCAAAAGTCAATTTTAGAAAGATGTTTTTAAATTTAAATGTAGAAACTTTAATGGAGTAAAAAAATAGCTTATGATTTGCTTTCATTTCAGAAGGTACAGTTATAATAAAACTAAAGAATACATGTATTCCAAACCTAGCTGTATTTGACCTATATACCTTCTCGTGACAGCCCCCCCCCCCCCCCTTCCTCCTTGAAGAATCATCACTCATGAGCCAGAGAGAAAAGACTCATGAAATGAAACTATAACATTCATCATTAACGCGCAATGGGCAATCATAAACAAGCAACGGGGGACATCTGACAACCTCTCCTTTCATTCCCCAATATAAGATCCAGGAGATGGACTGCGCCCCCCACGACATTGACAGCGAACGAAAATTCATGTTGGAAGGAAAACATAATGTCCAAGCACAAACTGTTCATCAATGTTGCCACTGCTGCTACAGAAAAGCGGATCGGAATCATACGCGACCAACTTTATCCCCCTCCCTCCTTTTCCCCTATCCATGCCGTCAACAGCACGTGGTGTCAAAGACCCCCCCCCCCATATAATATAAGGAACGGTGATTTCAGCCGTTTAGCTTTGTTCTCTTCCCCCCTCCACAGAATCTGTTGTTCCTCATAATTAGTAGAGAGACTGACCCACCCCCGCGCGAAAACTTAGCGAGTGGAGGTACCCCTCCCATCCCCCTATGGGCAGAAATTCGCCGTCACCTACAAACCAATAAAAGATCATCAATTGCTGCAGAGGAGGATGCAAGAGGGAGAGAGGGTACCAAGAGGGTGAGGGGGGGGTGCCAGGGTCCGGCAAAAGTGGGGGGCAGCCCTGGCAGCCGATGTTCGTGACAGGGCCCGGACCCCCTGATGAATGGAAACGTTCCTTCGTTCCATTCTTACGGGTCTTTTGTTCTGTCTATCCCCTTGTGCTTTTAAAAGGGGGGAACGTAATCGGGGCGTGTTGATGACACCGAAGGATACATTGAGGAATCGCGTGTTGTGCCGATGGGGTTGAAGAATCAATTCGAGGCTTCTAAATGAGTTCTATTAGTTCGTGGATGGTCGAATTGCCAGTGATTTGAAGCGTGTAAGAATAAGGGGGGGGGGGGGGATGAACACTGAGGGGGGGAGTGATGAAATTAAATTCGTTCATTTATTCATTATTTAAGGAGGATGAATTCTCTATTTCGAGGTTTCGGTTAATTAGGTCTTAATTTTAAAATGGCGATCAGGGTGTGTTCATTCTAATCTTTCGGCTTATTTGGGATAATTATTCTAAACCTGGATTGTTGCGTGTCTTGAGTGTTGTCTATTCTTTAGAAAATCTTTGCGAAATAAGGTATTGTGGAAATGAAAAATAGATGCTACAAAGTATCAAGAATTTTACTATTAAGGTGTTTAATAGTATTGGGGTGGCAGTGATTGATCTTGCCAATTGCATGGAATAAAGTATAGATAAATTAATAATCTTAAAATGCGTGTTGTATATTAATTTCCTGGTTTCTTTAGCTATTGAGGAAATTCAGTCAAGATCGGTTAGATGTAAGTTAATCTTGCATTAAACTAATGAGCTAATTTTTTATAAATAAGTTCAGGTATAAGGTAAAAATATAGTAGTTAGTAGAAAAATATTTTCAACAAAAAAATTACACAATAACATTTAAATACTAACCCTGGTTATAATTTGTATTTTTTTTTATTTGACATATTTTAATTTTTATTTTGCGGCAAAAAAGTTTGTATTTTTTTAAAGTGTAGTTATAAATTCATTTCTCCATCGCAGCCGTAGAGAAAATAATATTTTTCTTTGGTCGAAGGAAATTTCATGATAAATGATACCACTTAAGTCAGAAAATTTAACTTGCGCTAAAAGTTGTATGATTGCACAAATTTTGGTGCTAAAGAAAATTTCAGCTATTGCAGTTTTTTTAATGTGTTATTCTTTTCTTATTTATTTGTAATAGATATTTTAATGTTAAAGCCAATGTTTCTCTTTTTTTCTCCACCGTTTCTTATACATAAATTGTTTTCCAGCTATAAAAAATAACAATAAAATAAAAACTTTGATTAAAATTAAATCATTATCATTCAAATTATTAAATAAATTTATATTTTAAAGCCTTTGCACAAACTGAGGCGTTGTGGCCTCCTCCAAAAAACTTTATTTAAAAAACGTTTTATAGATATTCATTTTTCAAATTCTATCCATTGCATTTCTCAAGAATACTGCGAATTTTTATATTATAAAGATTCAGCGCGCGTGACAAAAAGGCTCCTTTTAAGGAAACAGTTGAATGGAAAGGGGCTAGTCATGGAGGTAAGACGAGGGTGGAAATGCTGCTGGATAGAAACCAATGGAAAAACTGGTCCATCAATTGAAGCCATGATTGCATCCTTGATACACCCAAACAAATGTTCAATAATTATTTGGTGCTACGTGGTAGGTAATAAACGAAATAATAATTTAAATATTTCGTATGAAAGGAAGTTTCGTACGTATGAAGGTTTGTGGACCTTACACTGTTAAAAGAAAATTTGATTGGTGTCTCCATAATAATTGTTTCTTATAGATGCAACGGCTGTGTGATGAAATATTTCACCATGTATGAAGGTATATTTTCGGTATTCGGTTTAAACATTTTTCAGGTTTTTGAAACAAACAACTGAGAAATTGTTCGACTGAATACCGAAAATAAGAATTTCACCACAGAGACTTTGCAGCTACTAGAAACTATATTTTTGGTGAAATTAAGTGCTAAATTTGTAATAGTTTACCTAGAGCTTTTCACTTCTACTGAAGCACAATGCATAGTCTACTCATCCAAGCTATTATTTTTTTTACAGATTATCTATAGCTCCGCAAAAGCTCATCTAGTTAAAAAAAATAAGTGGTATTTGCCCTCTTTTTCATTCCGGCAGAGCGAGGTGATAACTTTTCTGTCTAACGTAACTTTTCTCTGTGCATAATGACTACATGGTCCATATTCTTTTGGCAATTTAATTTTCAATCGTACAAATATTTTCTTGTTTAAATATTTATTTTTTATCGGACAAAATATCTTTCTCAGACAACTGCGTTGGAAAATAAGTTCTGATTTTAATAGATCAGATTTTCTGAGTCACCAAAGGGAAATATTAGAACTTTGCATTAATTTAGATCTTTTACTGCAACCTCTATACAACTGAAATAGTTGTCCGTTTTTTTAACTTTTAACCAAATATTTTTTTAAGAATAAAATACTTTTTGCTTAAAAAATCCCATTGATAGTTTGTTGTGAAGATTTCCTTGTGTTTATCACATCGATTTGGCGACTTGGAGAAGGGATTAATTTTTTTCGCGCCTAAGATCTCAAACCTTATTCTTGCCTTCACGAGGCTATTGGTATTCCAACGATTAACTGCATGAAAAAATAAATAACAAAGATCCGAAGAGTGGTATGAAAAAGACAAATAATAAAATATCTATCGGCATCTATATATTTAGCCACCTCCGAGCTTTCAAAAATATTCCATACGTAATCCATTTTTATTGGCTAGCATTGAATCCGGTTTTATTTCTTTTTAGCCGGATAGGTTTACTGGTGAAGGGGTTTATTTTTATTTAGTATTGATTTATTATTTTTATATTTATATATTTTTCAGCCCTTTTCATTTCACAATCCGTTCCAAGCAGCAAGCGAAAGAAGAAAAAAAATCATAAGAGTAAGGATATATTTAAAAAAAAAAATTAAATAAAAAATCTCGAACTAGTGTGTGTATGGGAGGGTATGGTTCCTTCAAATAATATATTTTTAAAAATATATATATTTATAAAGTTACGTTTTGAATGCACCAGGGAATTTGGTTTAAAGTTATAGGAGCGATAAAAAATTTCCATGCATGAAACGCGGTGGTTGCAGAGGCTTTATTTTTATGCTTTTTTCGTGCTTTATTTATACTATTTTTATCTTTGGTTTTATTTTATGGCACTTTTTTTTTATTTATGAGAGTGGTTTCTTGAAAAGAGCCTTGATATAAAATAGATGCAGCAGACTGTAAGGAGGAAGGGTTTTTCTTCTCGAGCGTTGAATATCATAAACAGGTTTATTATCGGACTAATTTGATGCTGATAAATGTAAAATGTAGATATTTTAAGAGCTTGGTGATAAAAAAAAGATCGAAATGAATTAATAACATTTGTTTTTATTGTTTGTTATGATTTTATTCAGTGAAATAATTTAAAAAAAAAGTGTAATTTATAACTAATGAGTTTCTTTGAAGGGATATGTTTTATTACAATAAATTTAAATTTTTAAGAAGCTTATTTGCTTTAAAATATTGTGTTTTTACATTTTTTTAACTTTAAAGTGTTGACTTAAGCATTAGATTAGAATCAAAACTGTTATGCTTTAGAGCTTGGAATGGGGAGCTGGAAAACTTTATAGTGACAGCAAAATCATTTTATGAGAATTTTAAACTTTCAATATGTTATTAGAATGGAGAAAAATTTTGACCATAAGAGATGCGATATGATAATTATTAAGTTTGATGATTAAGAACAAAAAATCTTTTTAAAAAACATTTTTGAAGACCTAAAGGAAGAATTTAAGTTTTGTTTCTCACCTACTACATTGCAGATAAAATGATGCATCAGTCTTCATTTAAGTTCAATTTAAATAATAATTAGCTAAACTTGTTCAGAAACAGAATTCATTAAAAAAAAATTAAAGAGAAAACCCTTTTTATTAAACTGTATTACTATAGAATCAATCGGAAAATTCAAAAGTTCTTACTAAATTAAGGCATTTTAAAAATGTAGGTACAGAAACCCCTCGTTATATCGCGCTTCCCTGGAGACAAGCATAAAACCGCGATATAACCGAATGCGCGATATGAGCAACTTTATAAATATCATACTTTTGATGTATTTATGGTATCAAAATAGTTTTTAAACTTACGCACAGTATGTATTTGAAAGATAAAACTAACTAATTTTAAATAATATAACTCTGTACTTTAAAAAAAGGAAAAAAAAATTAGAAAGGACTTATTATTAATTACTATACACGTTATTGCACAGGCATACTAGACACATTTCACTCATTTTATATTAAAAAATCCATCTAAAGTTAGCTGTTTTGATTTTTCTCATAAAACTTGTTTTCCGGAAATATCAAAGAACGGAAGTTTATTTATTTTAAGGAAAGTACACATTGAAAAAACCAGGGGAAAAATTGGGAGACATGATACAAGGCGCGATATATCCGAATGCGCGATGTAACGAGGAGCGATATAGCGAGGGGTTAGTGTATTATGTTTAAAAATAAGTGTCGATTATATGACTTTTTGACAGATTAATCAATAATAAAATGTTTTTTATCCGTTCTTATTAACCGCTATGAAAAAAATACTTAAGTCATCTTGTAATTGGGCTGTTGTCGTATTTCAATTTTCATATTGGATACTCGGAGGGAAAACCACACGGAAAGTCTTCAATTTACTAAAAACCTAGATAAGCTGTCCAACAAGTAGAAACCAATTTTTATTTTCACCATGTTTGAAACTAATTTTAAATAAGGTAATAGACTCACTAAAGCTGTCTACATATACGTGAACTTTGCGCTGTATTGTAAGGTATCTTGAAAAAAAGATACAAACTTTGAAGGGAGTAAAAGATAGCTTTACATGGACATAAATGATGGGTCATCCTCATTCACGTGCAGTTTTTTAAGATATCGTAGTCTCCACTACACTTTCACTTCTTGCATTGAAAAAAAAACCTCATCATCCTACCCGGTGTGAAACCTCTCGAATACTTCCTATAAAACCATAACATTGTTATTAATAAGGGACGAACCTTCAACGTCACACGTCCGATGAAAACCAGACCTCTGCCCAACAAAGGCGCAGATGGATCATCCAAAAAGTCGACAGTCTTTTTTCGCCATCATCGACGCCAACAATGCTGCCAAAAGAAAAATAACACCAAAAAACGGCGATATTTTTTATTGTTATTTGCATACTAATACTATTTTTTTATACACAGGGGCGTGAAGGCCGGTATCTTGGTCCTTTTGTGGACATGTCTTTTACTTGACGTGTCGGGTTTCTGCCATCCGTTTTTCGCCTAAGGGGATTTTCCCCTGCACTTTCGGTTTTTGGATAGGCCAGTGTATTCTTCTATTCGAGGTTTTTTTGCTGTTATTATTCCACCTACCCTTCAAGACGCGTCCCGCCTTCTTTCTTATCCCAATATTATCTATTCAGGGGCGGAGGGAAAAAAAAGGAAGTTCATAGTCTAATGTTTTTACTTGTTCTTTGACGTACACAAAAGATACTTGTACTTTTTAAACACACAAACTTACTCTTTTAAACTTTATGTATTTGTAAGTTTATAGTTCTTTGTATATCTTACTACCATGCTCTTGAGGTTAGTTATGTAACTAATATCCTAGTGTAAGGATCCTAGTCTAGAATCCTAGTGTAAGGATTCAATTGTCTATGTAAGACAACCATAAGAGTTTACTTTCATAAGCTATTGGAGTTAGTTCCTGTAATAAGGTAGATAATATAGTTTAACAAAATATTATTTAATAAACCTTAGAATAGTATGTTACCCGTTCCCTTCAACTCCCAGTAATTTTGAAGATCTCAAAAAAATGTGTGCACCTGTTAACATACCACATTAAAAAAAAAGTTTAGAACACTTTTTTTAATCAACTAAAATTCCCCAAATCCTTGCAATATCTTATGCTACATAAATGTCCTTTTATTGGGGTGTTGCAGGTTTAAGAGATGACCAAGCTAAAAAATATATATATTTCTTGCACATGATTACTGTTTTGTAGGTGCAACAGCTAAATGCAGCATGTGCTTCGAATTTTTACCTTGTCGCATCAAAAAAATACTGACTATTTTGATTAAAACTCCAGTTTTATTTTAAGAAATGATATATATAAAATTCCTAAATGTTTCACATTTAGGAATTTTCTATTTCGCATTGCATTCCTAAATGTAAAACATTTAGGAATGGCACACCAAAAAGAAAAGTTTGGGCAACCTCTATCTTATACGATATTTCGTTTTTTCGTAATTAAAATTTATAAGTTTGAATAAAAACTATGAACAATTATCATCGAAGTAAGCAAGTTCAACAGGGTATCTTTTTGATAAACATATAACAAGAACATACTTTAACAGCTTTTAAAAAAGTAACTTATAACTCACACCCTGCAAAGGAAGACCGTTGTAAAAAGGCAGTAAGTACATAAAAGGTAATTTTGTAGCATTTTTTAGACGTTCGTCGGAGATACATAATAATATTAAGACAGTTTGAGGGATACTTTTCGCAAGGGAGGGAGGAACTTTTTCGAAAGTGTGTGAAAGATTGATAATAAAAGATGACTTTGGTTTTCACTTGAAGTTGTGACATACTTTTAAAGGTAGACGGTGGCTGAATTTGTCAACAAGAATAGAGTGGGGGGGGGGGGGAATCATATTGATAGAAGTAAACTTTGGTAACCTCAGTGAATGCTTATAACTGCAATGTATGCACATCGAATGTAGAGGGGATATATCTATATTTTTGTAAATATAGTACAATGAGGAAAATTTTGATATGAAGATACTATTCGTTTTTCTTAAAATATTATATTCTTGGCAAAACTTTTTGATTTATGAATTATCTCAATAATTAATTCTGAAGTTCGGTTTAATACAGCCAGAATATTCATTATCACTTAAATGCTCAGAAAATAAGTATAATAATATTTATTTTATTATACAACATTTTCTCTTGACATTTTCTCTCATTTCTTGTACATTTTTCGGTGGAGCGTAGATCACTTTTTACAGTTTTGTCGGTTTGTCATTGTCAATTTCTATTATAAATTATTTTTTTCGTCTTCATGTCACATTTGTCCAAATAATTATAATTTAAATATTTGAAAGTATAATCTACTTTAAAATGAATACATAAATCCTTTTCAAATTTAGTAATCTTTTTACATTAGATATAAATTTATGAAACACTTTTCTACTATATTCTAAAAATTTACTATAAAATTATTGTTTAAGACAATTTTAGTTTAAACTCATTTCAGCCTAGAAAGTAAAATCTAGTTCCTAGTTATTTCTATTAAAATCTGAAAATATCTATCAACACCTTACACCTCTGCAATATAGTTTTGGACACGTGTAAAATATAAATCCAATATTAAATTCCTATTGACGGCAGGGCTTCACCTGGCAAAAGTAAAACGAGTCAAAAGGTTGTTTCAACAGGTTTTTTCTTTCCTTTTCTCAAAGTGGAAATGTCAGACGCGAAGAAACCCTTCGGGGTTCTTTTTTCTGATTTTGACATTGGGGCTAGGAAACCTATTGTGAGTATAGAAGGGTGAGTCGATTGTTAGAAAAGTGTCCAGATACTGAAATCTGATATAAAAATATATTTGGGGATATCTATTCGATAAGCTGTATGTGTTGACATGTATTAGGAAATTAGTTGTTGTCAATATTAACTGCGATGTTAACTAAATCGTTAAAACTGAACATTAACAGCTGGACGATCAAATTAATAAAAATGTTTGAGAGAGCAAATTGTCATGCAATTCAACTCTTAGTCTTTAATTCAAATTAACTCTTTAATTTTAAATGTTAAATTTATTGAAACTTAAAAAAAAAATATATTATTTTCACCTTTACTTAAGTAGCACAAACTAATATTACAATTAATTACATAGTTTAGCTAATAACAGAAGTTAAAAAAGATAAGTTATTAATATTTGATTTCAAACTCCAAAAATTTTTTACATTCGCAAAAAATACTTTATTTGAACTTAACGACTGTATGGTTGTTAAGGTCGTTAGCTTTATTGTTAAAAATAAATACATATTAAAAAGTTTGAAACTTTAGATAATGTTAACATTAGCTATTAGTAACTATTAACAGCAACTGACTTCGAGATTTTTACGGTAACTTAACGCAGTAATAATATTTTTGCTAATTTAAAAATGTTGTGCTAAAAGCAGCACAAAGTAAGGATAAAATTATTATTTTTTCCATTTTGTGCGTTTCAATTTGGTGCTTTAGCCACCATTTCTTTGAATTCATTTAAAATTCAACTACTTTTTCTGTTATTAGACAGTTAAATGAATTGAACTTAATCAACCAATATATGTTAAGCTCTGCCCTGTTCTATTTTTAACGTATTTATTCCAATCTCAAATCTGTTAAGTTTTGCATCACGAAAACCAACAACTTGCACTATTTTTTTCCCTTCGCAGGCTTAAACCATTGTCCTGTTATTTTTCAATTCTTTATTTTAATCAAATCTATTCCTATTTAATTTTCAGTTAATACATTCTATATATATTCTACTTTAATCTCTCATAACATTTTATTTCAATTGAAAAGCTCCGTTGAGTTTAAGTAAATCAAACAACACGCATTTTAATCTCTACCTGTTCTACTCTTAACATATTTAATCTTACCTGAAATTCATTGATACCAATCCACGAATACCAATATCTTAAACTATTTTTCAACTCTCATCAGTCTTAAACCATTCTCCTAAAATTTTGCAATCCTTTCTTAAATTTTCAGCAAAGATATCCTGTAAATATTCTACTTTAATCGCTTTTCATTACTATTTATTTCTAAGGTCTTCTTAAATGGAAGTAAATCAACGAATAGATTTTAAGCTCTGCCCTGCTCTTTTCTCTACAGTGTTATCCCTATGGGAAATCTGTTTCGAGTCTCTCAACAACATCTAACACTATTTTTTTCCTATCTGTCTCCTATTATTTTTCAATACTTTTTATTTCGATCAACCAGTTGTTCCATTAAGGAAAACGGTGCAAGTGTCATTGCAGAATCAATTTTAATAACGCATGACTTTTTATTTCAATTGAAAAGCTCTGTGAAATTAAAGTAAATCAAATAATACATTTCAAAATCTAACCTGTCTTACTTTTAGCTTCCACACTACGTTTATAACGTAAAAAGTGGAAGATATTATAATCGTTCAGTCCGTCTGTCCATCACCCACTTTCATAGGCCGAACTACAAATGCTACGGACAAGTGTGATACGTCAAAAATTCAGCGCATCGAAATTAGAATACATTGAAAATTTCAGAGAAGAATTCGAATTCAAAGCACTTCAATTATTTAAAAAAAAACTGCAAAATTGAATGCTCATTTAAAAAGCATAAGAAGCTATTTTTATTAGAATTAAACCACCATTGCCATTCGCAACAATCGCTCGAGAAACTTTAATTCTTTTAGACAATAAATTGAAATAAATTTATTTTTGCGACATCAATGAAAGTTTGAAATGACGTCAAATATATTCACTACGAGATTCTTTGTATGTTGATATGAAATGTTTTCATTCTATTTAAAAGCGAGGAATATTACATATTTATTCTTTGAAATACAAATTAATTTTTGCAAACGATAAGTAATTATTGAATTTTCGAAATAAAATAAATGTGAAACTAGCCAAATTAAGCATGTAAATGTTTAATATAGAATAATGCTGTGTTTGGCGCCTTTTTACAGTTAAATACAACTGCTGGGTGGAAGCGGGTTAAGTGACAGATTCTGTTACAAACCTACTTGTTTAAATAATTATTCCTTAAATCTGTTAAGTCTCTCAACATAAAAACCAGCTTCTAACAGCATTTTACCCCTGTCAGTCTTGACACATTCTCCTATAAATTTACAAACCCTTATTTTAATCTTAACTACTTTCATTTAATTTTCGACTAAAATTTCTTTAGTATATCCTACTTTAATCCATTTTCATGACTATTCATTTCGATTGTATTTCAAAGTTCCTATTAAATGTAAGTAAACCAATATATTTCGAGCCCTGCCCCGTTCTACTTCTTACAGTGTTATCCCTATCGGAAATCTGTTCCGAGTCTCTCAACAACATCTTACACTGTTTTTTTTTCTCCTATTATTTTCCAATACCTTTTATTTTGTTCGACCAATTGTTCCATTAAGAAAAACGGGCCAAGTGTCATTGCAGAATCGATACTAACACTCAAATTCTTTTGTCGCGAAACTTATTGAAGACCCGTTGACAGAAATCGAACTTTTTGTTCCTTTCGTATTGCCCTCCGATTCTTTTTTTAATCGTCCATTATTAGCGTTTATTCTCTTTGTTGTGTCATACGAAGCGTGAATTACACTACATTTATTTCTATCGTTCATAGAGGAAGATGTGTTTTTTTGTGATCAAACTGATTCTCTGAAATGCTTGGGTGCTTTTATTGGATAATAATAGTTGTATTGACAGAATTCCTTTTTCCTTGATTGCCCTTTATTGGTATTTTCTGTATTATTAGAGGTAGTATGAATTATCTAGGACATACTTTTGACTTGAACTATTCTTTTTGCTTGAAACTTATTATAAAAATAAAAACTTTATTTTTGTGAGATTTAGAGGCTCGTTCTTATCTACTCCATATCTGTCACATAAAGTTTCATAAACTTATTTATTGTATATTACTTCTGTAATTTCTAATTGTTTGTATACATTTCTTATTACTTTTAAATTTATTATGTGAAAACGTTCAAACAGAGAAAAAGTATAATTATATTAAAATAAAAATTTCAATATTGAATTACAGTTGAACATCATTACATGCTCAAACGAATGTCGAAAACTTGGATAAATAAATGTTATGTATTCTAATTTTTTTTCTATTGTTCACGGTATTATAAGTTGCGTAAATTTTAGATTTTGTTTTTCTTTTCTAGATTTAAACATTTCACATTGAAAACGATTATATTCAAGAAAATATAATCAAACTTTTGCTTGTATTACATCATTACATCATAATATTTTGGGCTGGTATAGTCTTTTAGTTTTATTATGCAATATCTTGAATTTTTTTTAAGTGGTTAAAGTTGTTTTATTGCCTAAAAAATATTAACTTAAACTATATTGCTTAGTCTTAAAGACAGTTCAAATTCTTTTATAAAAACAGCACCCCTTAAAATACAATTTAAAATTGATTTATCAAGTTTAATCAAAAACTAAATTTTTATTAAATTGGATTGTGAATTAACAAATGAACAGTTCTAACCATTTAACTAAGAAAAAACATTTTTAAAAACAAATATTTGAATACACTTTCATCCATTCTTTGTAAACCATATCTATACCTTTTTATCTGGACAATTTTCCCATATCGTATAGAACCGGCATTAATAATATATATATTTTCATTGCATAATATTACCCATTTATGCCTCCAAAATATATCCATTCATAAAAATATAAGATCAAATTAACATCTGGAAATTCTTCCCTCCGATAATTCCCATGGCATTCTATATATTATCATCGGCGCATAATTCTCCCTATTCCCCATACTATGAACTACGGGATTATAGACTGTGCCCTTTTACCAAGGCTACAAAAACAAACTCTTCGGATTTGCCAACCCTAAGTGCGCTTAAACGTTCTGCTAGTTTCTTTCTGCAATACGCGATGTGTTTATTTAACTTGTTATGCATTATGCTTGATATGATACCCTTTATAATGGGATTTGGGTTTCATTGTGTTCTGTACTGGTAAACGCATGGCTTATATAACTAATAGAGAAAAGCTCGATTTAGAATGTTTGTGTAGGATGTTTGGGTGAGACTGAATGTTTTCTTTTGGCTTTGTGCGACGGGGCTATTTAGACAGCTTGGACGGTTTTTCCACAATATTTGTGTGTGTTTCGGGTATAGTTCATGATTTCAGTGCTTCAATTGAGTTTAGTATTTGTGGATGTTATTCAGAATGTCATTTTAAGACTTTTGGGAAATTCTAATTCTTCTTTTTATACGATATTTTTGAATTCACGAACAATACGTTTTTATTAAATCAAATAAAATGTGTCAAATAGTACAGTATGCAATCATTCGAATCACTATATTCTTTAAATGCATATTTACTTGTGTACTCAGAGTATTTAAATCCCTTGGATAAAATTTTAAAGTGAGTTTTTCCACCGTACAGAGTCGATAAAACAGGGAATTAAACAAAACTAAACAACCCAATTATTTGATGAAAAATTACTGTTTACTGTCGTTGAACTTTAATAAAATTACTAGACTATTTAAATTAATTTATAAAAAATTCATTTAAATAAAAATTGTCAAATTGATGCACAACTATATTAGCTATTAGAACACTCTATTTCTGGAGTTCTTAATGTGAAAGTTTCTCTTACAATCATATTTGTTTTCTTAGAACATCATTACATTGCTATTCCTTACCTTTTTATCAATTCATCACAAACTACTATAACCCATATTCACCTTTCTACATCCATACAACACTCATTCTTACTAGACCCCGTTTCAAAAAAAAGTTCTAAAATCCTCTTTGACACTTCTTCGGCAGCCAAATGCGCGCCAAGCTAATCAAAAGACGATTGTTTCTTCCGCCAAAACCCCGCTTATCCCTCAAAAGAAGAGGATTTGGTATATTAGAAGAATAAGTAGAGTTGAGAAACATAAGAACGACAGGTTCGTTTTGACATGTTTTATGTCGTTTGGGATAATGGTTAGGTTAGTTTTGAATTATCGTCGCACTAGAGCTACGCGAGGGCTATTGGCGATGGGCGTCATAATTTAGAACCACAGTCAAGTGACGAGCCCATACCTGAGTAAGCACCCGACGCAACCGTTAACCCTTTCAGTCCCAGTGATGCCATTTGGCATCATCATGTTTCTGATCATAATTTTAAAAAAAATAATAAGGCTGACATCTATTGGGATTAATAAAAAATATTTTCTAATAAAAAAAGTTTGAAGAATCGAATAATGTGTTTTTTGATATCATAAATGGCTATAGACGATCAGAAAAATTATAAAATGATGTCAAATTGTCGTTGGTATTGAAAGGGTTAAGGGCGACATCGTACGCAGCTATGTTTGGGATAATGAGATACTATACTTAGGATAATGAGAGTTTAATTAGTGAAAAGCATTTTATGTACGAATTTTGCAAGATTATAGTTTCTCGAAAGGTTTTTTTTTATTTTTCACTTCCCCATCAAAAGTTTGGGTATAATTTTAAATTCTTATGGTTCTATTGTAAGTTTGTTTAGACGAGCTTGTTTTAGGCAATAGTATTGGAATTAATTAGTACTAGATTTGTTATTTTGCTTGGCCACTGGACCAAAGTTCCCTGAGTTAACTGGTTATGAAAATCTATAATGTTTATCAAATGCATGGTTTATAATTACGCATGACAATGACTTTATGAAGATAATTGATTGATTATCAATATTTGTACCTGTTTAGAATAAAACCTCAACTAAAACTAACTTGTCAATTTTGACCTCATATTAAAAAAAAATTCTGCAAAAACTAAATTATTTATTCAAAAATAATAATACTCCAGATTATGTAAAATATATTATCTGATTGTTTTAGGGGAGGGGGAAAAGGGCGACAGATTACAAATCTACTTATATTTTTACTTCTCCCAGTTTGTGCCGTTAACATAAAAATAAAAATTCGAACTATGGCAGTTTTATCTTATTTAATGTGTGTACAAACTGAATAAAATATATTTAACATAAATAAAAAAAATACTTTATGGGCTATTTTAGAATTTTTATTACAGATAAAATTCTAAAAAATTTATTATTCAAATATTAATTATGGTAAACAATTAAACATGATTTTTAACTGATTCCAGAGTGTCAAATTATAATAGATTTTTTTTGACATTTAATGCTTACAAAAATCATTTGAAAGATTCGTTATTCTGCACGTTAAAATTATGCATTTTTGTATGGGCTAAGCCTCCTTTATAAAGGGAGGCTTGGCCCAAGCCCAATGTTACTCCCATATAAAGGGAGGCTTGGCCCCAGGAGTCTATGTTTTAAAAAACAATAAATTTAGAAAAGAAAAAATGCCTTTATTTATTTTCCACTGTTATATCCTTGTTGCCAATAAAATTTCATTTAACATGTGCTATCATATGAAATGTTTAGTGTAAAAAATATAATTTATAAAAATAAAATTCTGAAAACATGGCCAAGGCTCCTCAGGTACCCTTATAACATACTTTTATATATACGTATTATTGCTTGAAAATAGGTTTATGTAAGGAATGCATACGTAGGATTTCTTTCAGGAATGAACAAGATAAAATAACGAAACTGTTTCCTGAAAATACCCCAAATATAAAGTAACTAGGGTAGGGGGGGGGGATGAAGGGATGTGACGATAGTCGTCTCATTAGTGCTCCAAAAGGGTTGTTCCCCGCCTCATTAGCTTCCAGTTAATTAGAATGTTGTCTAGCGCCGTATTAATTGGCCTGCCGCTTAAGCATTGTTTAAACAAGTTCCGCGTGTCACCATGTGTTACGTCTTTCGAGAGACGACACTTTAATTAGATCCCGTCCCCCTTTTGAGTCGTTGTTGGTGTATTTGTGTTTATTAGTGGATCATTCCTGTTGTGATGGGCTCTGTCTCTTTTGTTGGATCGGGGGCGTGGGTGGTTATTGTAGAAGGATTGGTGTAGTTAGTGTCTTTTGTGTTTGGGCGATGTGGGATTATATCGTAATGTGATTGAAAAATGAAGTGACTGACAAATTGGAATTTTTGAGTTGAGGTTGCTAAAGACTTTGATTAAAATTGCTGAAATCACTGTTTTCTTCAATTCCTGCCTGTAAGCTCTTTTATCGGCATTTTGATTTCCGATTTAAAGAAATTCTGTTAGACGAGAAGTGGCCCGAAGCCCGGAAATGTAAAATTAGAGACTCTGCTTGTTTATCGTGATGATATAGATTCGATTTGATTTCAATTATAATATTTTGTTTTCCCCTTTGTTTTGTGGTTTAAAATATTACAGGTCGATATTAAACAAGAAGTTCTACAAAAACTAAAATAGCTTACTTCCCTTGTTACTTTAATACTCGCTGAAATTCTTATAAAAGAACAAGCAGATTTGTAACAGCAACTCTGTCGCTTAGAACCTCTTCCACACAAGATTTATTCAACTTTTTTTTTTTTTAAAAATTCGCCAAACACAGAATTTAGTTGTTTTCGTATTTAGTATTCCCAAATTCAATTGATATTCTTTATCGTTTGCCAAATTTATTTCCATTTCGAAGAATAATTATGCAAAATTGCTTGGGTCAAATACTAGCATCCGTTTCGGCAACAATTTTTGACCAGATTCCTCACTTTGAACTACGTTTATCGACAATTCATCAGGATTGGCGCTGATATTGCCTCAGAATCCTTTGCCGTCAGCAACTATAATTGGTGGTTTTTTATTAGTGCAGATGAAGTGGTTTAGGTTAAAGTTAAATTGAAATGTTAATTGTATTTTTCATCTGATAATAAGAAAATCAAGTATAATTTATTTGAATGATGTTTCTTTTCTGGTAAAGTTTGTCAGTCAAAGAATCGCCAATGTATACCGAGTATTCCGGAACGGAAAAATTCCATTCTCAAAATAATTAGTTTCTTATGGTTTAAAAATTTGTTCGTCAAAATATTTCATTAAGCTTTTTAAAGTCGTTGTTCCAACAGTTGTTAACTAAAAAGCACATATTATCAATCTTAACTCTCACCGAATCACTACTCAGATGTCGGCTCTTTATTTGACTGTGGTAATTCAGAACCACCGTCAAGTAACGCGCCTGTTCAGCTCAGTTTATTTATGATTTATTTTCAGCTTATCGTAATAAAAAAAATTTAGGGCTTTAAATTACTTTGAGTTTGATCTAAATTAACTCCGTTTTTCAAAAAAAAGGGAAACATAGTGGTCATTGAATAAACATACTCGCCTTAATTTTTCAAATTTTGTCAGTTTTTGGAGTACAAAATATTTTATCAGAAAATTGCCAGCAATATCAAAAAAGTGTCTATGGTGGTAATACTTCTTCCAGTAAACAAGTATTCCAGCAAAGTTCATTTATTAGGGACAAAATATATTTCGCCACAAAAGAAATATCTTTTTAATTAAATGATGGTTAACAATAAAATAAAAAAACTACATGCAATCAAATCTGAGTCGTATCAATTCATATTTTTGAATCACTGCGAAGTCCATCGCCATCCGATCTTGTCATTTGTGTCCTTTACACAACTATAACCTCTCATGACATAATTGCAGAGTATTGTGCTCATGACATGCCTACCAGAAACCCTACAAGCCTTAAAAAAGCGACCCATTCACCCACCCGCGAATCACTTTAATCCAAAAGACCCTCTAAATCCTCCCAGAAGCCAACAAAGCTGTCCGAGGGATTAAAAATGGTAGGCATTGAAAGTGGTAGGCATTCACACTCTGCATCACATATTGTTTGACAAAACTGTAACTGATATTTCCGTCAAGAAATTATTGTATAATGTATATGTGTTGCATGATATGGTATAATGCTGGCACAAAATTTAAATTCCACTTCAATCGATAGAAACAAATTTTGCAAAACAAAAAAAAACGCAATTGTGTCCAAATGCGGTTACAGATCTATCTCGAATTACATTTTCTTATCTACGTAGACGTTTATGTTATAGTTAATAATTTAAAACCTCAGTGTGTAAAAACTGTTCAATCGGTAAATGGCTGAGTGGTTAGAGCGAACTTGATACCAAATTTGTAGATCTAAATAAAGCTTTTGACATCAACTTTCCACACAGTTTGGAATCGGCTTTAAGCAGTTAAGATTCGTTGTCCAATGGACAATTCGAACGGGGCGGAGCATAGTTTGTGGAAAGAAGACAATGCTTGGACGCAACTATGGCGTCACTGTAGGCGTGATCTTTCTAGTTTAGACGAATTAGCTGCCGGGTAGTTTGTTTGGGATTAAATACACCGGTTAACGTAACGTGGGCGTCTCCAGTTGGCTTTTATGACTTACTTCAAAAACACACCAATAGCCACGCAAATAAACCAAACCAAATCAACAGTTACAGTTCTGTCACAACGAAACATCGACATCTAGGGTGCAATGCTGAGGGCCCGAGGGGGACTTTCTCTTATGCCCGATGTGTCTATATAAGTGTGACAATGGGGCGATGTCTGTGCCACCTGTATGTGGGAGTGAGAGGCTTTGGTTTCCAATGCTCGCGGGCACGATGGCCGGTTTTAGAAGAGGAAATCGAATTTATTCAGGAGAGGGCTTTGAAAGTTGAATGGAGATGTTTCATAAAATGTGTTAATGGATTTGGCGGGGTTTATATTTTAATATTCTAGACCACAAATGGACTCTGTAGACTTCGCTCCATTTTAAAATCTTGTTTCCTCTCCAGAAAAACTAAGTTATTAGTTTATAAAACTCTCATCAGGCCCGTCCTAATAAATGGCTCAAAAACTTGGCCTCTAACTAAAAACAGAGAGTGCAAAATGACAGGAAGAATTATGTTTGGCGAAGACGTACTAATTCTGAGATTTATAGGTTGTTTAAAGAGCCCGATGTCATTAAAACTTTCAAAATAAATAGGATGAACTGAGCTGCTCATATAAAATCATGAAAGAAGAAAACTCAGTCAAAAAGGTATTTTCTGCCAAACCTCTCACAACATAGAGACGAGGTAGACCAAAACTACGACAAATTAACTCTGTGTAGTCG
This sequence comes from Oedothorax gibbosus, assembly GCA_019343175.1. Taxonomy (NCBI): domain Eukaryota; kingdom Metazoa; phylum Arthropoda; class Arachnida; order Araneae; family Linyphiidae; genus Oedothorax; species Oedothorax gibbosus. Next base: position 31,984,688 of record CM033271.1, read on the forward strand.
GATTTTAAAATCTTAAAAGTAAAAAAACTGGAAGACCCAGGCCAAGAGTAGGCTGTCCTGGAGAAGTGTCAAACAGAAGGCCTTGGCTCACCCTAAACTGTCGTGCCAAATATGATGATGAGACCGATAGTGATAAAGTTATATATGTTGTAAATGGAGAGAAATTTTGTAATGAAAAGACAATGAAGGGATTTTGTTGATTGATATACACTAACATTATCTCTATAAACATGGGTCTAAAATTTATTATTTCGGATATGGCGTTCTATATTTAATAATTAATATCATCAGGTTTAGCTACCAAAGTTAAATTTATTCTTTCCTTGTGACACTTGCCTTTTTTTAAAACTTTTTCTGGACTTTTTTCTTTAAAAATATATGTATCTATTCAAAGGAGCTCTGTTTCATAAATAATGGAGAGAAAATAATTAAATCAGCAAAAAATAAGTTTGAGGCAAAAACTATCATCAAAAGAGTTCATTTACATAATTTTTCATTATTAAATTTTTTAGAGTGCGATCCTATTTAGCCTACTTTTCTTTTTTTAATTCGAAAGAATAAAAAAAAATGAAAAAGTAGGTATTGACATGCGGTCGATGTCCGTCCGTCTATCTATCTGTCCGTCCGTCCGTCTGTCTGTCCGTCCGTCCGTCCTTCCAAAATCAGTTCTAACAATCGGATCTTAAAAATTCTTTTTTGTTAGAAAGCTATGACCTCAGAGACCTAACTTTCATACTTTTTGTCCGCCTGTCTGTACGTCCGGACGGACATAAATCTACTATCTGTCGGCGAATTTCCCATTGAATTAGCATTGAAATTCAATTTTAAGTCATTTAAATCACTGTTTCCAAATTAACAATGGCATGAGAAACTTTATTTATTTGAAAATATTTGAAGCAAAATCATTTTTTCATTAATCAGTTTCGAATGACGTCATAAAATGTAGCACAATGTGATTCTTTGATTGTTCATTAATTGTTTACCAAGAAGCGGCAAGGCATATTTTTTGCATACAATTTTGCTTAGTTTTAATTTACATTTCTTTTTTTTTAATGTAGTTTGAAGTAGTATCATTACTTTTGCTATTAATAAATATTGAATTATTCTTTGATCTATACAAATAAATCGTGCAGACGATAAATTATATTAAGTTAATTTGAGAAAGAATATTAAGGAAAATAGTTGATTTTGGCTTTTAGCAGTTTAAATTATAGGTGGATGTTGTGTTTAGCGTTTTTTTTTTTTTTGAATGTGTATAAATCTAGTGTAGAAATGGTTGTTGATGATATTTACTGTTAGGAACCTAGTTGTTTTCCTATTAGAATTTCAGAAAGTGTTTAAGTAACAGGAAAGTAGGCTATTTAGTTCTTTAAGAACTTCATGTTTCATTTTGATATAATGGCGAGAGAAATTTTTCCTTCAAGAAAATGTGTTTGAACTTAAATTCTTAGACATTGAATTCTAAAATTGTGTTGAAAAAATTAAACATTTTTCTCTATTTTGATTGATGAAGACTGTCTTGAATTTAAATATATAAACTTTGAAAAATAAAACGGATCGGCCAATTCATCACTTCTACTAGGACTGTTTAGCACTATAACACTTTCACTTACCACTCAGTAAATCAATTCTTTTAAATGTAATTATATACTCTATAAGGTAATTTCAATAACATTAAACTCTGAAAGGTCTCTTGTTCGTTGCATTTACGTATTCGCGATTTTCTTGAAATTCTTGTTATGACGTCCGACAAGTACTGAGAACTCATTTGCCAACTTTGAAGTCCGTAATTCTTTTAGTTCGAACTGTAGAGTAGTTTCAGAGAGACAGACAGGTAGACTAATGATCAAAAATCACCTTTTTTGTAATCAGTACCCTTCGGAACGTGTAGAAAACACAAAATCTCAATTTTAGACTTTCGAACCCATTCATCACAATACTTTCATTGCCTCAGATGTCATATTACATGATTGAAAGTAAAAATTAATAGATACTCAATACCACAATATTTAAAGTGGATCGAATTTCTCATTATACGGTAAACCTTCAGAAATCACCCAAGTGAGTACACCTTTATAATCTGCTGTGGGTGAATCCTTAATTGAAGTAATATCATCCATCCTTCTACCTCAATAACCCCCTTATATAAGTCCCCACTCAACTTTTAAACGACCCACCGAATGACCCCAAGTCCGATCACCCTCCCAACAAGCTGTCGCGGCGTGACGTCACAGGGATCGGGAGAAGAGGCCCAAGAGCAAGTGATGCTCCACACACCACGTGTTTTCTCTATGGAAGCGCTATTAAATTTCCATTAGCTGCTATCGAAGGTCGAGCCACTGATGAGTCAAAGATAGAGGCCACAGCTGTGAAACAACTCAACCCCCCCCCCCCCCCCAACCTTGTGTCTTCACTTCAGTGCCCCTCCTGCAGCAGTATCTGCATACCCCTCTCCCCCTTTTCTGTCAATAACACCATCAAATGACCATTAGCTGTTATGAAAAGCAGCCCCTACTGTGTGGAAGCTTGTGAAAATTTTAAACTGATGTCGTTGGTATTATTTTTTTCGGAGCGATGTATTTATAGATTTTTTTTTCTTTGTTTCTTTCCTCACATTTTTTCGAAGATTCTTCCTCGATTGATATCATAGTGTTTTCCCATTTTGGAATGGAGTATTTTTTTATATCCTATTTTTTTTTCTGTTGGAGCGCGTGCGCAGTGTTGGGCTCCGCCCTTTCGGAAGTGTGATGTTTTATTAAAGAGCTGGCTCATTGGTTGTTAGTTGTTCTAAATGGAGTTTTAAGTGCCTTCGGTTATTTTTTGGGTCGTCTGGTGTGATTGGTTGGACGGGATGCCTTTGGCATTTTTCTGGAAGGATCTTGCTGAAGATATCCACGGAATATCTTATGGGTTGCCTCTATTGATTTGACGGAACTTTTGTTTTAATGCCATATTTTATCATTTATAAGATAAGGAATTGATAAATAGTATTTTTTGTTTCTGGTCCTTTAATAAAACATTGCCAAACTGTTTTTCTGTAACTTTAATCATGGTTAAAAAGAGTAATAGTCTAGATCATAGACTATTACTCTTTTCATAGACTATTACTCATAGAACATAATACAATAAAATGTGAGGAATCGCAGTTTCTTTTGGAAAAACTTTTCTGAATAATTGAAATTCTAATAGTTTGTTAGCACTTTGGAAGATCCCATGAGTAGCATTCAACTCGCAACTTTTGTGTCCTAGTGAGTCAAATATATAACTCCATTAACATGCAATTAACTTTATTTACGAACACAGAAAAGCTTTAGTTCTACTCAACGAAAAGTTAGCACAACTTTCGTGAAACAAAAAGCACAGAAAACTCCCCTCAGCGAAAATCAAGACATGTAATTCCAGAAGGACCAAATATGAAAACAATTGATTGAACCAATAATGCTCATTATTGAAAAATGGATTGAACTAATAATGCTCGTTATTAAACAATGGATTGAACTAATAATCCTCATTATTAAACAATGGATTGATTTAATAATGCTTGAAAATATGTGAACGAGTTACAAGTCATCAAAAGCATTTTACATATTGTTTAGTAATTTTTGAGAAATGTGAAAAAAATTTAAAATTTGCAAGTGTGTACATTATTTTGTCCAACCCATGTTGGACAAAATATCGTATAATGATTCAAAACTACTAAAAGGGCTTAATAAATCTGAGTTCATCTAAAGTTAATTAAGCCAATCTCACTCCAAATGGAACCATTTGTTGGAAAAAACTAAACTTTAAAACCTAATAACTAAATTTTAATGAGTGTTTCAAAAGGAGTTTTTATTTTGCAAAGTATATGCCAAAGTATACCCATAAGGATCACAACTATCTCATTTGACGATAATTTTAGTTAGTGTTTATATCAGTTTACCCCTCTGAGGGATAAGAAAATTGGCTGAAGTGTATAAACTTGTGTTTACTTTGAGATTTAAATCAAATTTTTGGACTGAAAATTTAATTGAATTTTTTTGAAAAACTATATTTCTGTAGTAGATGGTTATAAATGGCTCCTCCATGCTTTAAAATTTAATAAAATTATTAAATTTATAAATTATGTGCATTGTTGGAAAGCCTGATAACCAGGTGACGGGTTTATCCGTATGTATCCCTCAGAGGGTTACTTTCGGATGTCTTCTCACATTCAGTCGTTTATCGGAACATGTTTTCAAATATCAAAACATTTATGCCACAATTGTCTATGTATTGCTGCTTAAACTAAATATACAATCAAAACTCGTCATATGTTGAATAATCTTTCATTCATCTCCAACATGAAGTTAATTCCCACTCAAACTCAATCACAAACCCAATGACACTATCCTCCACCAAAAGGACACCCTCATCTATAGATATGCAGGCGGCGCATCAAAATAACATCACTCCCAATATACACCCATGTCGATCATCTCGATGACCCATTTCAACGTCCTCCAGCCAGAACCGTCCCATTGTGGGCAAAGTCGTCCTTTAGAATATCCAGCCGCATCTGCTTCTGCCGGATTAGCAAGTGAATGGGGGAGGAATCCTATATCCACACTCCATTCATGGTGGTGTGACACTCAAGAAGTGGAGGAGGCATCAGAAGTGGAATAATGTGATTTCGAAAGAACACTTTTTCTTTGATGACTGGTTGTTTCGTGTTCAATAATCTGATCTAGTTTTATGCTTCATTGACGATACGCAGACCTGCCAACTGTGGCTCTAGTGCGACGTTCTTTCAACCAAACAACATGTAAATTTTCCTAATTTAACTCGGTAATAGAAAAAGTCTGATTCCGTGGGTCAAGATAGAGTTTGATGTTTCTCCCTTCGAAAATCCGGCAATAGGTTTATATGACACGGAAATTCAAAAAGTAAAAAATACGGTATTACAGGGTTAAATCTGGCGATTTAGCAGGTATGGATACGGCAGGAACAACGCAGCTTTAAGAGTAAACTAGGGATATAACCAACTACCGTATATTTCAAGATTCGAACAACCGGACATTGTCTTACTTTAGTAGACGATATTTGCTTGTATTCCCATTTCAGACCTGATGTAGACGCTATTTGACTCCAAGTTAATTTTTCATACTTAGCTGTTTGTTCTTCTAGTAATAAATAATAACCATGACTATGTAACCTATTTGCTTCTGAAACTTTTGTTTTACATTTCATATCATAATTTTCCCTAACGAATTTCCTTAAAAGGAGCTTTCTTTTCACAAATTTTTGTTATGGTTTTATTTAGCTACACTGGTAGAAATTGACGGTACTAGAAGACATTTCAAATATAATTTTGAAAGTTGCGAGGTATTCTACCACATTCATACTTACAAAATTGAAAAACAGTCAATTTTATTTTTATACATAAGTCTCATATAGTTCATTTAATGATTGTTTGCTGACAAAAATGTCTTGAGTATGGATTGGGGTGATGTCAAATGATGCCCTTGCTTCTCAAGCTGAATACAAACATTTGGCACTATTTCGAGAAATAAACAAAACATACTTTAATTTCCTTTTACACACATTTCATCCGCCAAGTAGCAGATGAAACACAACAATAATTTATTTTCTTTCGTATCTCGGCTTCTAGAGGAGGACATCCCTTTTGACAAACACATGCTACTGCTCGTTGGTTATGGATGAGAACTGCTTTTGTTGGTGGTTGGGAGCCGAGGTTTTTTATATCATGGATTTGGTGCTTTTTGATGATTCCGTCGAAGATTAATTCCACTGGATGTGACCATTTGGCTGGTTGGGTGTTGTAAGTTGGAACGTTTATTTGAAGCAATGCATGTTTGTTCCATCAGTATCAATAGACCCATGTTATGGATCGCTTCCACATTCAGTAGTTAAAGAATGTGATGGTTATTTTAATGAAGTATTGTATATCATGTAGAGCAACTGTGCATTGTGGAATAAGATTTTATTTTCTTCATAATTCCTGTTGTTAAGAAAACGGATTAGTAAAACAGAAGTTTTATAGGATGGGAGATTCTAATAATTTTATTTTATGATACCGACAATAGGATTTCCATTGGATTTATTAATTTGGACGGTGACTGTGTGAGGGTTAAAAAGCATTGAGCAAGCCAATTTAAGTTTATAATGAAAGGACAAAAGAAATATTAATTTTGAATTCGTTTAAGTATTATAGTTTTCTAATTGTTTCAAAGTAGTGATTCCCAAACGCATCACTGAAAATATAAAGATGTATCTAATAAAAAAATATAATCGTAATTAATGTTAACACTTCAAACGGTTTTCTTAAAGCATTATACAGCCTCGCAAACATGACTGGACATTAATTCCGTCCTGTAATAGTCGTTTATACACTTCCTAATATTTTTTGTAATAATTATTATTCAATTTCCCAATTAAATTGGGCTTGCCTCCTAGCATTTAATAAAAAAAAAATTATGACAAGAACACAACAATTCTTGCTTTGAAAAAATATTAATGGTAGTATATGCAATGCATTTTTCAACAAAATTTGAAACATGGAATAAAACTACAAAATGTAAGCTAAAATTTGACAACAAAAAAACTATCCATTCAAAGACATGCTTCTTTTTCTTAACAGTTACTTGTCCAGTGCATTGAACAAAACGGGGGACAGTTTGTTTTTCGTCCAGACATATAAAGTTCTCGCCTCGATATATTTATCCCTATCGCTTCTGGCTTCCATATTTATTTTATTTATTATTTTTGAGAGTAACGTGAAGGAGTTATACAACTTGTCCGATGGTCATAACAGCGAAAAACACAGTTGATGATATGTGGGCTGCAAACATCACGGACTATAGGGCTCGTTACGGAAGGGTTGCACGAATGTAAAGGTTATCGCGAGAATTGGCGACAAATTTGTATTTTAAAAAGAATGAACTCATAATAATAGAAGTATTTATGAAACATCTATAGGATGAATCATTATTTGTTCTTTTTAAACTTAGTCAGCACTTTATTTTTTTTTTTTTATACAATGTTTCAAACATTTGAATTGAGTATTTAAATTATATTTTCTTAAATTTTAAGTAATAGTTTAGTGAAACAGTTTAAGACTTTATTAATTTCAAATCCTTGTTGATTGCTTACTATAAAATACAAATATCGATTAATCGATCTTTATATTTTCTAGAAAAGAATATTCGACTTGGGTACTTCCAGGACAGCATGCCTATGAATGTTTTTTAATTCAATCTGATGTTAAGCCCTATATTGGTAATGTGTATTATTTAATTTGCTATAGCGACGCTATTTTTCACTTGTTTTAAGCTAATGACTAATTTGACTATTAATTTTATGCACGATGGATTTTTATCTGTGTTGTCACGTAAAGTACCTGGTAATTTCAGAAAAGCCGGGTCACTGTCTGATGGACTCTGCAAGCCATTATATGCTCAAATAAAGTTGCCCATACTAGGCCACACTGTACCATAACAAACTACTTATCATTTATGGTCCTATTCTGATAGATATTTAGTTTAACTAACTGACTTTTAATTCGTAAAATTTAGCTGCGTATTTTTACTATACTATACCATATCTTCTTGCAGTATTTATAATGCCTACTTCATAGTTTTCTTGTCTTACACGGGATTAAACAAGATAAGCATCTGTTGAGTGAACCGTCATTTTGAATGGCCTGCAGAGTCCATCATGAAACGGAGGTTTATCTGCGCTGGATGTGTCCTTACTCCAGCTATCCGAATCACGCAAATGAAGTAACATCGTAATGGCATATATGAAGCTGATGCAATGTTAAATCTGCCGTTTTCCAAAGCGCCTTGTAACAAGATGTCGCTTTAAGGTTGCATTTGGCTCAAACTCGGCCGCGCCACTTGACTTCTGTTCAAAATTACGAGGATCAACTAGTTCTAATGCAATATTAATTCAATCAAATCGAAATAAAAAGTGGAATTATTTAAGAAAGGGAACAAATAGAATATTACCTCAGGAAAACCAACCCCATTGGCGATCGCCAATTCCTAACTGCCGTTTTTTAAGTTAACCCCTTGCACGACACTCGAATTTTTACGACCTCCTCAGCCGTTTCGGCCGTTCAACGGACCCTTGGTTTTACGGCTTGTTGACCGGCCATAGTGGACACCTTAACACGGTATACATCCCTCTTCCCCTCCCCCCTTAAAAACTCCCCTGCCTCTTGTATTTTTATTCTTTGTACTATATGTTCTAAGATTGGAGTTTAGAACGTCTTTGGTTCAAGTCTGGGCTGGGCTTTTGACGTTATGGACATTGCAGGGGAATTCAAGCTACTCTCCGAAGTTCAATTCCTTTAAATTTATCCTCGTAATTTAAATGTATCCTGTTCACCTGTCCTTTTGAACGTATCCTGAGAATTTAAATGTATCCTGTTAGCCTGTTCCTTTAAATGTGTGCAGAAATTTAATTCCCTTGAATGGATGTCAGACTATAACAGTTATTATTCTTATTTATGTAAGGATGTCGCCTTTGTGTACTTTTGCTTTGATACAGAAATTTCGTTATTTTTTTACATATTTTTTACAAAAGTATAAAATCTCTATATTTTTACTTCGGTATAAATCTTTATCTATATATTAACTTCTTTAAAGTTTTCAAGCTCTTCACTCCAGAATGTAGAATTCACTTCACAACTTAATTTTACAATTTTTTTTGTCACTAACTCTAATATTATAAACGAGAATGTTCAAACTATCACTTTTCATCCTTTGATTGCAAGAATCAGGCGTTTATTTGCATAGAAATGACGTAGAAAGAGGGTCAAGCACGTTTTAGAGGTCTTGCATAAAAAACCTGTAAATGTTAAATTCATTTTGCGTTAAAGAACCATGTTAAAATGAACTTTTAATTACAAAAAAATTATACTCCTTGTTTTGCATTCGTAGCAACCAAACATATGTATATTTAGAGCTTAAGAACTCGAATTTCATGAAATTCACATACTCCTCAGCAAATATTAAACATTACATTTTTTTTTTCAAAATTACTTGCAAAACATATTTTAAATATATTTGTTCGAAACATTTTTATACGTAAAAAAACAGTGTCATTTTTTTTAATTGTAAGAGTATTTTTTAATTATCACATAAAAATATCTAAAAATATCCTCCACAATAATCCGACCACGATGTTGCTTTTAAAATTTGCGTTGGGTGCCTACTCATGAGTACGGTCGGTCCCTTGACTGTGGCTCTAAATAAGGTGTCCGTCGCCATTAGCCCCAGTGCAACGATAATCAAACCCTAACTCCCCACAATAAAACGTTTAAGAGTACTTACGCCCCTTTTGATCGCTTTATATATTGGAGTGTATATATATATACACCATAGTGTCCATTTTTGTTTGGTAAATTTGTCTCAGAGAATAGGGTCTAAGATGGTTTGTTGCAGCGATATCTTTTGACATTCTGTGTAAAGTATGCAGTTCCCATGTACAGAGCATTTTCTCTTATGTTATGGTGACCATGTAATAAATGTTTGGATTCCAGATATTCGGTCCAAAAAACGCAAAATATTTTTTCAGTAAATATTTCAATTGTTTGGTTGCAAAAGTATGTATGCAATGTTATGATCAAATATTTAGGAGTGGAACAATGACGGAAAAATATTATCTGATATTTTAATATGTATATTTATGAAAATTAGTGTAGGTATTGTATGTAAAGTTGGGGGGGGGGTTAAATATTATATCTACCACAGCTATTTTATTAGTCCAAAGAGGATCAACCTTATAAGCACTTAATCCACATTTCAGCCAACACAAGTATTAATAATCATAACAAGACATTTCCATTTACCAATTAAATACTCATTTGAGAATTCCATTACTAATTTTATTAAGGAATAAAAAAACATAGTCTTTGAAAATTTGTTTCTCATGTGTTTTAATTTGTCTTACAATTTTGTTTAGTACTATCTACTATCTTTTAGTCTTCACTTGTCTAATATTTTGTTGATTTAAATAAACCAAAGCAGAAAACTTTTTTTCGCATGGCAAGTTTTCTTACCAATTGTTTTGTAACGAGCTAATATGTTTTTCAATAACCTTCAATTAACCAATATTTTCAGGATAGTGACACCCTGAAACTTAATATAAATTAGATATTTATTGCTTTTAACCACACTGTTATTATATTTGAAACTTTAATTTATGGGGATAATTACAAATAAATAATTGAAAATACTTATATGGTTAGTGATATTCAATTAATACATAACCTATTATTCGTAATAATACCAATATTTCTTTAAAAAGGCTTTTAAAACAGTTTTTAAACTTAATCGAAAATTTAAAAATATTAAACACAAGCATTTTTGTTTTCTGGAAGCATGTTAAATAGTGGAAATTCTATAAGAACTATTATTTAAGTATTTTTCATCGTGGGATGTAATCTATAAAAAATATCATTTTGAAATTTTTACTTTTTTTCCCAAAACAATTTATTCCTGAGTAAAACTATATTGGCAGTTTTGATATGCAAAACAAGTACAAATATAAGTAAACATTTAATACATTTCTGAAGGAAATGTTCTCATTTTATTAAAAAAGCAGCAATGATAAGGCATTAATGAATTTATAAACAATCTATGAAATGCACTTTATAAATTAAGTACCGTCGAATGTGTGTGAGAGAGGGGAGGGGGGGGGGTAATTTTGTACCTAGAGGTTATTAGTCACAAGATTTTCAGACCAAAAAAATTTTCCTTAACTGTTTTTAAAATGTGGTTTCCCTTTCCAATTAGTGACAACTCTTCTATGACCTATGAGTAAAATAAATAAAAAAGTCAATGCTAGGGTTTTATGTTTAAGTTAAAATTACCCCATTCGACGGTACTAAACATGTTCATCGTACTGTTTATCACTCCATTATAACAACAAAAAAAGTCAATCAAAGTTAATGTTTTAAATATTTTTTAAATAAGATGTTGAGTTAGTCATAAAAGATTTTTGTTATTAAAACAGTGACTATTTTTTTTTAAATAATTTTTTTCCTATGTATGTGAATACCATATTGTTCGAAATCTCAAAAGTACAATATATGTTAACTCATTTAAGAAAAATCAGTCTTTAAAGCCCTTTGAAAGTTTTTTTTTTTAAATATATTGGATGACGCTTTTTTATAATCTCGATTTATAATTGTAACAATTTTGAACTTGGGTCTGTTCTTGTTCAATGGCATGTCACCAACTTCACCCATCCCCTTTCCAAAGATCATTGTGAAGATTACTTTTTACTTCGAACTTTCTATGAAATTTTCGAAAAGACCAACAACAAAGAATCAACCGTCCGTTAAGAACTTCTCAAATATGGCCACGGGAGTGTGAAAGTGTGACAAAAAATGTCTAATATTTTGACAGTAACTCGATACTTAAACTCATAAAAGAGACGCGAATCTGTTTCACTGCTTCCCAGTGGTCCTTTATATATGTCCGTTAGTAGTGAAAGGGCATATGTCTTTCATTGCTTCAATGAAAAAAGGTCTTTTTTGTACCAACTGATAGATGTTTTTAAGAAGAAAGTAATAAGTTTCTTTAAAAAAAAATAATAAAGAATGGGCTTAAACAAAAATGGTCAGCGAATTTTTCTTGTCTTTTTTTTAGTTCCACTCACTTTTTATTTCTCAGATGGCAACAAATATAGATTTAAAAAAAAAAAAACTAGAAAGATATAGATTTATAAAACTTTCAAAAACCATCATGTTCAGAGTATAAAAGATTTGCTTTAAAATGGGGAGGACGGGGGAAGAAATGAAAAACTTAAATAATAAAAAAAATGTTTCAATTCGACTTTATAGGCTGAGGGAAAATTTATCGTTTATGCTGGTAGTATCTTTGACTCCTATATAGACTTATATATTGCATTTCTCGGTATATACACACATACCCATTTCAAAAAGAGGAATTCGTTGCCAGATCTCGTTTTTGAGCAATAACTTTTTATCTGTTGGCATTTTAAGAATCGCCTTCCACCCTCCCCCCTTCGTTCCCCCCAAACCCAACATAGAAATCATCTTTTAAAAAATGATAATAATAAAAGACCAGATGTTTTGAACTTTAAGGAAAAAAATATTTTTTGTTGTTATTTTATAGTTATTATTATTTACGGACAAATGGCCCACTAGTTTTTACTGAGGGGTTACTTTTTTTAAAAAAATGTCCAGGATTGGAAATTTTTCGAAAATGTGTGTTTTTGACGTTGAAAAGTTTGGGTTTTTCAAATCTCGATTTTGCTATTTATCCGCGTATGACTCCTGCATTTGTATGTGATGGTCATCGAAGCCGTTACGGCCACAGCAGACCCCTATGACAAGATTGTCCGGCGACATTTGATATTTTATCAATATATTATTATTTCCTTAGAATTGTCCATTGCACGTGTTCGAGATATATTTCTCGTTATCGTTATATTTTCGGTAATGCTTTTTGTGATCCTTTTTTATTGCATGGGTTTTATTTTTTTGATGTTTTCACTAATAATATAAGGTTTTACTTATTCAGTTAAAAGAATTTTAAAAAAAAACTTTGCAGGAATCGATTTATCGGAAACTGAAACATCCGATGACTTTTTTTTTACGGTAATGTTATTCAATGATGATCAAATTTAAATTCGGAATATTATTGTCTAAATAATAAATACAAAAAGTGCTTTGGCAAGATTTACAAAATTAGCTTGACACTAGAACTTTGCTATTTTGGGTACATTGCATATGTACATATATGCTTATTGCGTATATGTAGCCCCTTTGAGGGGTATGGAGAGTAAATTATTTTTGGCATTTTTTTTATTTAAAAAATACTTATATGCATTTAAACTTTTTTTTCTTAATTTTTACGTTTCCCTATTATTCAGTTTTTGGAAATGAAAGACTAGTATAAATATCTGGATGGACTTGTCTAGTCCGTACCAATGTCCTCCTGACACATAGGTTTTAATAAAATGGATGTTTTGTTCTTGCTTCTCTCTCAGTACATAAAAATGAACTACTGATAAGAGACCAATAGCTGAAAAGTCATTTTAGCCCCACTTTTTGTAGAACTATTCTAGTTCTTGGACTTTAAAATTAGTTTTGTAATAACTGGGGAAGTACAATCAAAACATTCACTGTAATGTATCCAAGTTCTCAAGAGGGCTTTGAAAATTAAGTGTTTACCTAACTATAAAAAAGACTGAAAAATATTGAGCCAATTACCAGCAATACTTTTGTAAATTTCACTTAAACCATTAATTAATGCTTTAAGTTATCAACCAATCAAATAAATTATATCTAAAAGCTGCACCACAGAAATTAATACTTTGGTTTTTTTAAAAAGACCATTTTATCTTCAAAACACTTTAATCTATCAACTAGGCGTCCCAAACCCTAATATGTAACAAACTTTACTACCAATAATACGTTTAAATTAAACAACCAAATAATGATCATTTAATACAAAATACAAAACAAGGGATTTCAAAAAAAAAACATTACACTACCATTATTTAAAAAAAAGCACACACAAAATATATTATTTTTCCCTTTTCAGACAGAAGCTCTATTTGCTTCTGGAAATCGTATCTGATCTCCGATACAGACCCCATCCTCCCTGTGATCGTAGTAATATGTCCCCTGATACATCCCCACCCCTCTCGTATAAGACCCCCATGGGTAATTGAGGGTGTGTTTGCCCCGAATTAGAGGAGCACTTTTCCGGTGCTTGTTAAACAATTACATGCGGCCTCGAAAGGTTAAATGGAGTTCCACCCTCCCCTCTTTACTCCCTTGTGAAACTCCCCCCCCCCCCCACTTTTTCCAACTCGTTTATTTTTTTTAGGATTTCTTGATGGAACTTTTTGTTAGTTTTAGCTTCCACACTACGTTTATAACGTAAAAAGTGAAAGGAATTATAATCGTTCAGTCCGTCTGACCGTCACCCACTTTCATAGCCCGAACTACAAATGCTACGGACAAGTGTCAGCGCATCGAAATTATAATACATTGAAAATTTCAGAAAAGAATTCGAATTCGAAGTACTTCAATTATTTAAAAAATCTGCAAAATTTAATGCTCATTTAAAAAGCATAAGGAAGTCATTCTTATTAGAATTTAATCACCATTACCATTCGCAACAATCGCTCGAGAAACTTTAATTCTTTTAGACAATAAATTAAAATAAATTTATTTTTTCAACATTGATCAGTTTGAAATGACGTCAAATATATTTATTGCAAACGATAAGTAATTATTGAATTTTCGAAATAAAATAAATGAAACCAGCCAAATTTAACATGTAAATGTTTGTAATAGAATTAATGCTGTGTTTGGCGCCTTTTTACATGTTAAACACAACTGTTGTGTGGAAGCGGGTTAAGTGGAAAGATTCTGTTACAAACCTACTTGTTATTTTACCCTAGATGTCGGCTTATGACCAGAGAAACAGTTATCATAGTGAAACGGGTTTTACAGGGTGGATTCCGTGTTTCACCAAAGTATAGTCATATTAATTGATTTACTTAAGCAATTTTTGTCATGTTTTCAATAACTTTCGCATGAGGCTTTCATCTATAATAATAAAAGAAAGAGTCTGTCTGTGTGTCTGTCTTCGGATCGTAAAAGACCTACTTATACTGCCCACAGGAATTCGAAATTTTAAAGATAGATTCCCTTTTTAATACTAACGTGTGCACCTGAGGCTTAGTTTTTTCATATTTGTTCCATTTTTAGAGAAAATTCGAATTTTCTGAAAAAAATACACCACTTTCGCTCAAATCCGATCATTTTTTCTCTTTCCTGATGCCATCGGCTGAAAAAATTAAATAAAACTTTTAACGAAAACCTTTAAAATTCAAAATGTTTATTTTATTCTTTTTTATTCTTTTGCCATTACTTTCAGAAACTAAATTCATTATTTGAAAAATAATTGACACGTTTCAAGTGACGTAATTCCGCCAGTCTTCATTCCCGGATTTTATTGTGGGTTTATTTGATGTGATTTTTTCATTGATTTTTCTGTTGACTGCATGTATGCATAATATTAAGCAATAAATGTATAGTTAAGCTATTACTGAACTATGATGGTTAATAAAGGCCATCGCACTAGAGCTATTAGTGTGTTATGTCTTTATTTTTTCGCCAAATACGTTGCCAAACTCGCCAAATTATTAACTAAAATTCGCCAAATAGGCAATTTCTTTTATGAATAATTTATAAGCTGGTTGGTTGTTCGAAGGTCATTGTGTTTGAGCTGTATAATGGGTGTGGGTAGCTATATCTATTTTCTCGCCAAATTATTTCCCAAAACGCGCCAAATGAGCTAAAAGGTTATATGTATTTATGAGGGAATTGTGATGGCATTTATGAGTGCATTTTACAGCGTATTTTTCATTTTGGAATTTTAAGGCAATGAAACTGGATTTTATAATTTATAACGAGCGGAAACAATAATAAGTTTATGATCCTATAACCGGTTATATGGTACACATATTTGGAATCTATTTGAGATACTTTTATTCCGTGCGAAGAACGGGTATAAATTTGCTAGTAATTCATAATGGATAGTTTTAAAATTCTTGTAATTGGTTTTCAGTGTTTTGACTCAATAGATTTTTTTGATCTAATGTTTTGTCAACTTAATCCATAATTTGCATCATCATAAGTATAAAGTTCTTGAAAAATAGCTTTAATTATTTACTTCAATATCACTATCTCCGATGGATCAGCTTGATCCATAGTATACATATTTCAAAGTTAGAGATATTATCCTTTCATCCCTTAAGTGGGTCGATAAAATGAGGACCAAGCATGCTTCTGAACTAAACAATGGGGATTCCGCGTGAGGCTGACCACCTCACCGGGACATATGCCAAGCACCCCAGAGCCCTTGGTCAAGTAAGCTGGAATGGGCGGGCACGACAGGCCTTGACCCACTAACGGGCTGTTGCGCAGAGGAGTTTAGTTTAGAACTACTTGTATTAAAGTATGCAAATATTGGATAAGGAAAATCATTTGTATAATACGTAATTTTTAGCTTGTGCATATAATGCATAATATGTTTGCATGTAATCGACATTAAAATTTGGGTTAATGCAATATCATCCGAGAAAGGTTTTTAAACCCAATTCATCTAACTTTAAAACATCTGTGGAACTTAACTCAACAAGACAATTTCATTATTCCATTTCTTTTAAATTGATTGCAAAACAGTTTGTCGCTCACTAGAATCAAACACTTTTCAAGCGTTTATAAAAGTAGACAATTTTATTTTTATTCGAAAGCTTTTACCTATGGCATGGATGGCCTATTTGTGAAGCAATGTCATCCTTACAGAATGGGTCATTTACAATTTCCATGTATTTCTATGTCATTATTCATAGTAAATATTTATTATTAATCAAAGGCATGCTCTTTCTTAAATTCCTGGGAGGATCAAGTTTTTAAGCCATTGTTTAAGAAGTAGGTCAAAATCTTTAATTTCTACAAGTATAAATAATTTCTACACGTTACTACGTTATCATAATGGTTTCAATTCTTATTTATATTCCAACCACAATAGCAGTAAAATCTTGAATTATCACGTGCATCCTTAACAACATTATAGCACGTAGCAAATATTTACAGTTCACACCAAATAATTCGCTACCTACACCAGCCCATGCAATATAGCAATTTATGGCCAAGTTTAGTTTTGTGTCACATAAACCCAAAACAATAAATATTACACAACAAGGATTATTAAGTATTTTCCCTTTATCTCTCTTGAGCACACACTGACATTTAAACTTCACGTTTATTGCATATTTTAAATATGTTATTATAGGTAGCTTACATTCATATTTATGCTATTAGTGTGCCATATTATGCTAGTAAATGTCTATTGATTCGATTTTATGACCGCTGCAAGGTATATGCTCTTGTAAACGGGGGATAACGGTACAACATGAGCGCCATAATAATAAAAAATTACATCATTCAACCACTTAACAAATATTTACCCCGAAGTCGGATTAAATGACTGCTTACAACCCATCCCATACAATCGAAATTTATAGCCACGTTCCGCTCAAACCCGAAACAACACCCAACAAGGGATGATGGAGTATCTCTTCCTCATCTCTTAAGCACACACCAACAGATGGCAAGGTCCAAAACCAAAGCGACACAAGGGTCCGTGACATCGAGAATCGTTGCATGACAAATAGCCCCAATAAAGCAACAAATAACTGATCATGACGATGATCATCATCATATAAAAAACATTATCTGTTCCTCCATGGCTGTTAACACACCATGTAAGCGTTATTTGACTATTACTTCTTTCTTTTGAATAGCCAGCAGGATACCGACTGCCGAAAGGATATTTATCATTGCGAAGTTCACACACACAGGACTCGGTGTGTTATAGTAATAAAAATACGGTTATACAACAAAGTCTTTTTTCCTCCCCTGGCTTTTTGACTTCTTTACAAGGGGGGCTTAGACAGATGACGTGGTGGGTACGTTCCTTTTGAGGGAAGGGGGGTGAAGAAAGATTCTTGATAGTTCTTTGAATAAGGCGTGCGTGGATGTGAAACCCCTGATTTTTTTTTATCAACACCATCTGTTGAGTTTTGGCTGAGCACTGGAAGAAAACTGTTTCATGAGAGGAGTGTGGTCACTGACTCCCATGAGAGTAACTATACCTCAGCAAAAAATGGGCCAACGTCCAAAGAAATAAACAGCAAAGAATTGAAATAGACGTCACTTTTTTTTGTGTCTGATCTACAAGGTTCGTTGGGAACACATACTCAAATGGTGGCCTCATCACTAGACAGCGATTATCTCATGTGTGTAGCTCTGCAATTGAGTTAGTACGACATTGGCCTTTCCACTGAGCTATTGGATTTAATTTGTTATCGCAGAAAGACCATAATAGCTAGAAATTATTAGCTTAACAATAAAGGTTACTGAAATGTAGATTTCAGCAATTAATATATTTCTAAAGCAAATACATTTTTTGATTGAAATATAATATGAGTGTCGAACTTGTTTCATATTCACTTTTACAAAAATGAGATTCAATGTCTATATTAATCAAAATAGTATTAATTTATCAACCAGATCCATTCTTATCAATAAAAGTCAATGTAACGATTGATTTTTTAAGCTCCCAAATTATATTAATCAAGTTATAAATCAAGAAACAGCAGAGGCTTCTAACAAGAATAAAATAACCATAATACACATAACGATATCTTACATTTCTAATATTGTTACTCTTTATTTTTCATTTTTTTTATTTCCTCCTTAATCCCTAATGTTCTTTCGTGTGACTTGATTCGAGATTAAACTTTATTAAGTTTTAATTATTAACATGCCGACTTTTGATGACTGAATTAGAAAGCCCACTAAAAGTTCGTTAGAGTAACTTTTCTTATAACTAATGCGCGGTTACCAAAATTTTAAAAAATGTCCACCCAAATTTTTTTTTTAAAGTTTATTAAAAAAAGAATCTTCTCAATTAATTTTTAAGCTGATAATCTCTTTAACTGATCTATAAATTTCGAATTTTATGCAAGGAGTTTCAAATAAGATCATAATTAATGCAAAACTACCTTTCTTTAAAGTTTTTTTTAAAAGAAGAATCTATGACCGTTTTTCAAATGAATAATGACAAAGCCTTAAACATTCTAGTTATATGTTCAAATAAAATTATACTTTAATCCTATTGGAATATAAGGACTATTTATGGTGCACCAATCTAAAAATTATCTAGAATTTACACCAAATAAAATCCTTACTAAAAATTCATCAAAAAATAATCTAAACAGTTTTGACAGGCATTCCCGTTTAATTTGAATCTAAATAAAGTCTATATAACACACTTATACAGCCTTACTCTTTTCAGCGCTAAATAGATGGCTATTAATAACAGTACCCATTCACCACCTTTAAAAATATCCACAAGAAAGCTCCCCAAATTATATTAATCAAGTTATAAATCAAGCAACAGCAGAGGCCTTTAACCAACCTCCCTTTCAGTTCAAGTTATAAAACGGTTGCGTAACCCATAAACGGGGGTCCTCCGTTCTTAGGCGTACAAATATGACATAATAAATATCCCTTAACGACTTGTTGATAATCAATTTTCAAAGCCCAGTCAGACTTTTGTTGAAAACGAGACTAAAAAACATTGAAATGAAGGGGGCTTCCAACAAAGGATAACACTAAATCACGCCCACCCCTCTGACAAAATAAAAGTTAATAAATATGGGGGACGTGCCTTTTTATTCGTAAAGGGGGTGTACATATCGGGTATGGTGTTTTATGATGTCGATTTTCATACACCGCATGCGCGTGCCATTTTGGTCTATTCGGGTTGGTTCAAAAATTTAGAATTTTTTAGTTTGTGACCTAAAAATTTATTCGAGGGACCAATTTAGTAATTCATGAAAAAATTGGTGGCCCCTTTGGAGTTCATCTGTATAATTTCCTCAGCATTAAGTTAGCTGTAATGGAATTCTGAATCATGGAAAATATCATAATTACACAGAAAAATACGCAGTAAAAAATCACTGAACTCGCACATGAACTTTTGCGCCCATACATACATATTCCTAGTTTAGTAAACTTTACAATAGTTGTTTACCTTTATAATTATTTTTTAAAGGCGTCATCAACACAATAATATTTTTAGTTTAATTCTGAGCTAACTTTAAATATCATGTACTATACAGATTTGTTCTGAAATACTCATTAATTATAGTTAAAAAAAACAGTTTATTAAAAAATCACAAGTTAAAAATTAATGAAATTTTGTTATTGTTTTACCCACTTAATCCACACAAGTGAAAATAAGTATATATTACATCAATTTTTTTTAAAGACATTTTTGCAAATTTCAATTTTTTTTAATAATTTTGATATTGTCAAAGAGCTATAGAATGTAGACCATGAACCACAATTGCTTTATCAAAAAAGATGCTAAGAGCTTTAATCAGACATTTTTTTACAAAACTTTTAAACAATCGAAAAGATGAATTTGTATTAAAGCTTTAGAGATACAAAAAAAATGCCGATAAGTAAAAAGCATTTTACTATTTAAAAAGGGGCCCATCTCTGAGATTCATAAGTATCAATAGAATTAACAAATGAATTTTTTCAAGCGTAAAACAAGATTATGACAACAGCTTGGACATCAAAATTACAATTCGATTCTAAATACGGTCGTAGAATATGCTGCCTATTCATACTGGAACAAATTAGTACGTTACCGTTTTATTACTAGTGGGCGGGATTAATAAATTAACTGTTTCTTTCATAACACTGTTTTTCATATGCCCGGGCAGGGTGACTATAGTGTTGTGAGGTCTTTGTATTTGCCCCTGCGCCCATAATAGAGTTATATCAGCAGCTGCCATGTCTGGCGAACATTTAGCACGTAAAAATTAACGATTTATAGGCGCTGATACAATGATGAGGGAAATATTATCGGAGGGGATTGTGTTGGTTTTTACGCGAGTTTGGCTGTTATGCTTCTTGGCGACTGAAAGGTTGTTGGCGTGAAACTCTATTGTTGTACTGTTTAGATGGTTTTTCCAGGGCGTCTATATCGTTCAAACGGCCGCATCACTAACTATTGTAGCCAGCACCTCCTATAATAAAAATGCCATGAAAACTATATAGGTTTAAGGTGCCTACTTCATTGTTTTAGTGCCCACTATCTAAAACACACGGCGAAAAGAACGGTTAGGAGAAACCATTTATCAATTAAGAAAGTGAATTATAGTATAATATAAGTATGAATAATAACTTCGAGTAATTTTTTTTTAATTAACGCACAAAAAACAAAATGGGATCATATTTATTTTATTGGTAAAAATAAAAAGAATTTAAATCAACAAACAATAGATATAAACGCATACTGTGTCACACGTTTTAGTGTTTAACCCTTTCACTTCTAAAACGGCCCAGGCGGCCGTACAACTAAGGATTCGATAATGATATTCCTATTGCATATTACGCGGAAACAAAAATCCTGCATAGCGAAAGTGTTAAAGGAGAAAATTAGCGGATGGATGGCAAAAAGCAAATATGAGTTTAGATTTCTTTTTAAGCGAGGTCAAGTAACCAGGCCAACACCTGAGGGGAAAAACTAATGAAACAACATCTTATAAGGCATCAAAAAGTTATACCATGATGAAATTAATACGCACCCGCCCTTTTAACATGGTGACATTGTTTGACACTACCTTTTCCCTAATGACCCCACTTTAAATGTTAAAATATACTCTATCCAACAGGCAAGAAATAGTTAAAAATGTACTTATGACCGACATTGTGACAATTTTCCATCGGAGCATATCGCATAAAAAAACGTTAAAGTAGTAAGTAGCATATACAGGGTGGTTATAAAATAACGCTCGCTATTCGGAGTGGTCTGTAGCTTGAATGAATAATCCGAATGCAACAAGCATTGAGACACTAATTAAGAAGGGGGGAAAAGAATGGAATCATAAAAAGGAAACTCGTCTCTTGACCAGGATTCTAAATTACGAGGCGCGGCCGATTACGCCCAACACAGCCAATTAAGCCTCGTAATTTTGAGCCCTGGTCAAGAGACGAGTTTCTTTTTTATGATTTCATTCTCTTTCCCCCTTCTTGATTTAGTAAGTGTCTCATTCAGAAGAAGGGGGAAAGAGAATGGAATCATAAAAAAGAAAATCGTCTCTTGACCAGAGTTCTAAATTACGAGGCATGGCCAATTACGCCCAACGCATCCAATTACGCCTTGTAATTTAGAACCCTGGTCAAGAGACGAGTTTCTTCTTTATGATTCCATTCTTTTCCCCCTTGATTAGTAAGTGTCTCGATGTTTGTTACATTCGGATTATTCATTCAAGCTACAGACCTCTCCGAATAGCGAGCGTTATTTTATAACCACCCGGTATATATGCTTCCGTGGCAGTTAGCCGGTTAAATTACTCTTGATCAGGTCCTCAGGTGTTCCCTATTCATCACCATACGTTATTATTGAAAGTGAGATAACCAAGTTTCTTCGGTACTATCTTAATATACAGCTGTTGTACAAATTTCTTCGACCCAAAAATAAGGTTTTTTTTTTTAAACTTGCTATAGCAACACTTGATTGTGTTTCTACTTTCACCAAAACAAGGTTACAATGCTTTTTTTTACCGTGGTTGCACTCAAACAGCGTATTTGTCTTACTCCTAACTGATTAATATCAGGTACATATATAAATCTTATTTAAAATAACAAGGCTGCACCTTGTGATTCGTAAGTAATCTTCCGTAATTTTTCTATTGTACCTAAATATCGAAGTTAACTTTCTATCTATTAAGACCATAAATCACTTAACAGCGTTACCATCTAAACATTTATGCAATAAAAACATACAAACAACCCAACTTCTTTTTAAGAGCTGTAATTTCATATTTTAAAAAGTGAATTCAAATAAGTTCTTTAGTTCCTTCTAATAAAAAATTAAATAATTTTTTAGTAATTAAAAAAATTACACCATCAAAGCAAGCTAAATCTTATCTATATGTAATAAATTGTAAAGGTAGTGACGAACACTAAGGGTAATGCCGATAACTTGGGTAGGGTTTTTTTATGTACTTTTCAGCAATTTATGATTGTTTGCATTTTTTTAATGCTCCGAATATTTGGTTACTCAGTGCATTCGATTCATATATTAGACTTGGTAATGGCATTTTTAAAAAACATTTTATTCAATCACCAATTTTGTCAAACTTCGTTAACAAATTGAAGCCGGGCACATCATTATTCTTATTCGATTACGATCTTGATAAGAAATAGGACCAACATGTTCTTTAAACCTGTTTTTGGAAATAAAGAAAAACTTTCAGTTCAAAGTCCTTTGTTCTTCGCTTCGGCATTAATTTCATTTAATGTGTTTTCAAGTAAAAGTAGAGGATATAGTCTTGTTTATATTGTAAAAGGATAATTTAATAACTGTTCTTAAAATTTGTTTCTCATATTTATCTGACCATGACTGTTTCGATTTTTAAAAAATGTAGGATGTAGATCTACGTTCTCCCGGCTTCTAAGTATTAATTCGAAATCAAAAGGAACAACAAAATTAATTCGTCTTAGGCATCTATTTTTCCTGATTCAACATCATATATTTGGGAAAAGAACAGGAATGGGATATTTTGAGTTAACAGCATTTCAAATTAACCGTGTTCGGATTAAGGCTGTCGAATATATATCTATAATGAAAAATTATCAGTTAAGTAAAAGAGAAGCATAACTGTTTTACTAAAATAACAAATCCCACATCGGATGCTTAAACAGCCGATGATTTGAAGGTAAATAGGGGGTCTTTCCCCCCCCCCCCCCCTATGTTATCGGGATCATTTACTCCCAAAGTGTGATAGGAAGCAGGATGCTAATTCTGATTTAAGGGGCCGGGACCCCCCACAGAGGAGTGGAAAGTCAACAAAGGAACACTGGGGGAGTGAGGATAACACTGATAGCACCCAACAGGGTACGGTAAAGACCGGACTTTTCACAACATTGCACAATTTAGAGTATCCCCCAGATCCAGAGAAACTTTTTTTGTGGGGGTTTATAGTTTAAAATGTGGAATTGAATATCCTTAAGCTACTGTGGCCTAGAACTTGATAACTTGTACGGTTAAGTAATGGTTTCCTAAGATTACGGTGCCGTCATCCGCCAGATTCGTAACGGTTACGTATGACGTCACAGAAACCTTTTACGTACAAATGTATGGCGATGGTTTCCTAACAACACGTTAATCGTAACCGTAACGGATCTGTACCATCGTCACGGACGTTCTTGCTTTTCCGACTCTTCTTCACACGTTTTTCGGACACGTAACGGCTACTTTTGCGAGGGAAAAATTTTCGAAAAGAGCGCTTCTCAGTCGGCCTTTCTCTTCTGGGGCTATAGGATTCTTGTGGCGATTGTAGGGCTTCGAAACTAAATCTTCGCGCACATGATTTAAAACAAATTATCTTTGTTCGTAGATGCCGACGTATGAGGATATGGAAAGCCCCTTCAGTTGTCCTATGTTTGAAAATTTCACTTTCCCTCTGCCGGCTACTTTCTAAATCCGATTCCTCATCCTCCATCAGTATTAGCAGAGCTAAATTTTCATAATCCAAACTCATTTTTATATTGATTGAAGTTACGAACCGGCTAAAAAATCACGATGTGTCGGTTTGTTTACGTTTGGTTCGGTTGCGGATTACGTTTCTACGTTTCTTCATTTCGAGGAAACCGCATTCGCCGTAAACATTACGATCGGAATTGTAGCGGAGCGAATCTGTGACGTCACGCGTAGAGTTACGGTGACGGTGCCGTTATCTTAGGAAACCATTACTTTATCCAAGCAATATCTACATACATCTTTTATTATTGAATCCCAATTGTGGCGTGGCTATCGCAGCATACATATTCTTAAAAAGTTTCGGATAAGTGAAAAGGAATTTCTCATGCAATTTTTTTTTAAAGCTAAAGCTTGTTTGTTAAGAGAGAAGCATTATTAGAGTTAATATCAGAATAGGGTTTGTAGGGAAAAAAACATGCTTACTGACAGCAGGAAACTCGGTAGCCTTGATCTCACTTTTTTTAATATATATCAAACTGTTAACTCATTAAGATAGATTGGTTTCTTGGATTAACGGTTTTGCTGCTGATAATACCTTAAGGTGTCATGACCATCAATACTAGTTCCCTATAGGACCTTTTGCTTTGAATCAAATTTTATTTCTTACTAAAAAATAAACAATGTGATAAAGTTGTAAAAAATAGTAGTTAATTTGAACAGGTTTATTAAAATCAAAGAACCGTTTTCCGTTCTTTTAAAATTAACCAATTTCTATATCAAAATACTAGGTGAGTAATTTTTTACTTGACTCTCTTGATTAAGTTAGCTATTCGAATTACAGTCCAGATTTACGAATTATTTCTTGGATATGAAAACCGTCACAAATTACTCAATATACAATTATTTTAATACGATATTCAACTGATCCTATACAAAGCCATAAGCGTTTTTCAGATTGCTTATAGCGGCCACCGCAGAGCGACGCTTTCCCACCACAAAAAAAGCACCATTGCCACCCACCCACCTCCCAACAAAAAATATAAATCCCCCGGTGCGTTTCCATTGTTGCCATCCATATTTATTTAACTCCGGTGTGCTGCCTGCTGACAAATTGGGGCAAAGGGCCGCCTGTTTGGCCTAAAAGTACTAGGTATTAGAGACGGCCGACGATTCTCTTGAAAGAAAAAAAAGTAAAAGAGTGGGGTACACGGAGCGAAGATACAGTGGGACTGTTGGTGACGGCTCCCAATTGATTGAGCTGTTGGCGCAATGGGTCATATATCATTGGGTAAGAACGGGGGGAACCGGGGCTATTCGGGGGAGGATTTGCGTGCATTCTTGGCAATTAATCACTTGGCGCAGAATGCAGATATATTCCTTGCGTGGTGGTGAGAAGGGTGGGTTATTTATTTCTTCGATTAGGAATGTTGGTTTGTGGGGGAGTGGTAAGAATAAGAGCTTTACTCCTTTTCGTTGTGGGAATCGCAGGTGGAAAAGGATTAGAATTATGGTTTCTCTTGGCTTTAGGAAGGGGACGTCCTCAATTCAAAAGTAGAGACCAACTCGATTAGATATCAGTAAAAATTTGTTGAACTTAATTGACTATATAACTATAAAAGTAACTTTAATTTGGAAAGAATTTCAAGAGTATTTAAAAAGTAAGTACTTTTTAATAATATATATATTTAACTACAACCAGTGCCAATACAATACTTTTAAGAGTTTTACAAAAAAATTTAAAGTTTTACTTCGATAAAATTACTTAGAATGGGACATTAATATTCGGGACTGAAAGCTATTAAACTGAATATCAGTTTCACCCAGAGAGCGAAAACAATTAAATAAATTAGTGAGTCTTATATCTTGAAGAAACAACTAGTTCATACGTTAAGTATTGTATGATATTAACAAAGACCTTTAAAGCATATAAAAGTATTTAATTTAGTCCCTAACTTAGAAATTTTTTACCACACTATGAAAAAAAATGGCATCCAAAGTTTTAACATGATTTTTTTTTCCTAGGAAGGTGTAAAATAAAAATGTCCAATGAATTGCCTTTTACTCAATATGAAAAGTTGGTGCTAGGCATTAGGTCAGGTATGTATTTCAGTACAAAATGACATTGTGATGAAAATACTCATTTAAAATAAACCTGCATCAAGTCAGGTATTCTTACTTACGTCTGTTTGACACAAAGGTAATGTTCTATGACCAACTACAGAAAGTAGATGAAATACACAGACTAGTCAAGTAAGGTGAGAAAATTTTACTGAATTTTGTATGTGCTTCATAACTTTATTCAGGTTAAAGTAGAAAGAAAATTCAAATGTATACAAACTTGTTACAACGTTGTGGTTATGGTAACCCCCCTCCATAGAATCGTAAACAAAAGACTTGGATGCAGATTAATTTGACGATTCGCACACAACCGCTGCCCAACAACCCTAAAACAGGGGGTGGCGCAATGCCTCGAAAACACCCACCCAAATAATTCCAGCGTTTTCCCACTTTTCCCATGACGCAGACAATTATTATGAGTATTGTGAGTGTAATTTGCGGCGGTCGCACAGAATTAAATTCATTTATTTGTTCCGACGGGTGGCGAGGATAGGGGGGTCGGACGTAATAAATGGTTTTGCTGGTTGTAAATAACAGGAGCTCGCAATTAGATTATGAGGAGTTTTCGGGGGTGATAATGCCACTGAGCATTTGCACGTGTCGATGCCTGCTGTTGGTGATGCTTTCCGTTGGACATAGTTTAAGGAGAAAGTGTCTGTTTTGTGCTTTGTATTGCATTTGAAGGGTTGGTGGCGTTGTTTTAAACTCTTTCATTCTGTTTCTGTTCATGTAATTGGTGTATAGGGCTAGAGCAGAGGTTCCCAAACTGTGCGTTGCTGCCTCCAGTAGTGTCCTTCTTTCCTCATAGAACAGCCACGAGTTTTTACCCTCTTGTTTACCAGATTTTCATTTAGTAAATAATTTGAATAATTTAAAATTTACTTATGAAGTAATTTTGGTATTCAAATTCTCGCAGAAACATTCTTAATAAACCTAGCCAATATCCATGGTGAGTAGCCAGATAGTTATTTGAAGAAAAGATGAAAATATATGAAATTTAAAAAAAAGCTTTATAGAGCGTTAATTAGTATATAAATGTATTAGGTTAATATCAAGCATTTCGGGATATATCCCCATATCCCTCCTCTCTAGCTAACCCCTGCGAATATCAATTTTTATCTTCATGGGGTACTTGTTCACCAAGTAATTTTTAACAATTTTAAAAGTTTACTCTTTGTTATCTCAGCAAGTATTTGAGGCAAATACTTTATTATTAAATGGTTTGAAAACATGCCCCTATGTATATCCCTCTTAAATATTTTCCAACCACCCATCAGGGCGTTACAGTCCATCCCACAGCAAATAAATCCATGCCATTGCTGCAAGTGAATTTCCCCTTTCGGGATGTTGTGCATCAGACGAAAAGATCCGTGAGAGAGCCCCCTCCCCCCATTCGCCACCTCTCCCCCTCCCAATCGACCCTGAATAGATTCGACATGGCCGATTTCGGACTTAAACGTATTAAGACCTCCGTTTCCGACAGCCCGTACCGCCTTTTACACGAAAAAATTTAGCTGTATGCAAAAAATGCAGACGTTAAAGAAGTAACCTGTTATTGTTCACGTGTTCTTTTTTATACTATACTCAGGGCCTGATCCACCATAAGGCCCATTAGGCCCAAGAATAGGGTCCCTAAATTTTAGTTTCTATTATGCTAAATGCTGTAGATCCCTGAAATTTCGGTATATTTTAAAATTTCCTGAGATTCTACTTTGTTCTTAGCTTGGCTTCGACTCGGACATGGACCTAACGTGATAATTTTGGTCGATGTTATAAAGAAGCCGATAAAATGATAGCAAAGAATATGATACATCAGTTTCTTCTTCCAGCGCCGCCTTGTACTGAAATTTAAGTTTAATATAAATCATAATTCTCTAAACAAATTCAATTGCTGTAGAATCTAGGATCGCTTAAGATATACTTTAACAAAAACAAAAGGGTTATTTGTGAATAGAAGACCCCCTTTTGTTTTCAGTTGCACTAATCAAAAATAGAATATAAATGATTGTTTTAGTATAAATAATAGATTGTTGAGTATAAATGTGTGACTAAGCTGTATTAGTTCTCTTGCGTTATAATCGAAAATGTTTTATTTTTCTCTTAACAGATTTTAAAATTAAACCTTACGATAAAATAACAAGAACATATAACAACTGTCATAAAAAATACATGTAAATGTCCAATCCCATAGCAAGAAGAAAAATGGCTGGGAGTATGTTCTGTGGCTTTTGATGTTCAAATCGCCGGTTAACCACGGTTGTCAACTTAAAAATAAAAGAGACGTTGATATGGGATTAAGTTAACCACGACAATTTGCCCGTGGAACATGAAAAGGAGGCGGGCGGGCTATACCATCTGGCCCAACGTGTTATAATATGCATCAGTGTCGCATAATCGTTTCTGACTCCGTGGAGGATTTTCGTATTATTGTTATTATTGAACCCGAGCTTTTTAGCGTGAAGAGATTGGCAACGTCGGCGTTATTGATGACGTGGATAATTTATGGCACACAGGATGGATTTTTGTGGATTTATTTTATTTAAAAGTTTGACTTTTTCCTTTCTTGGTGAGAATTTAGTGTTATGAGAAAGCGGAACAATTCGGCAAGGGAGGAAGTCATAATAGAAGTTCATGGTGGGATTTTATTGAAATTGTCAAAAAGTCTATGATTATGCAATTGAACGTTAGTCATCGGTCATGTACTGATCATAATCTACCTCTGCTCTAAAAAAACATTCTCTACCGTGTAAGCAGGATATATGATTTATTTTTTTCACGAATTGAAAGGTATATTGGAGGAAGGTTTGTTTTTGATGCAGGAATAGTTAGTACTTTTCATAAACTTATGACTTTATAAAGCATTTTAGCTACAACTTTTCTTAGTTACAGCTTCTTTAACGCAAATCTCAATGGACACTTCGAACGGGGCGGAGCATGGTTTTTTTGTGGGAAAGAAGACAATGCTTGGCGTAACTGTTGCGTCACTGTAAGCGTGACCGTTCTAGTTTAGGCAAATTAGCTGTCGGGTAACTTATTTATGGGGTAAGACAACGGTTGACGTTACTGCGATGTCACTATAGGCGTGACCGTCCCAATTGTAAATTACCACCACAAGAATCGAGCTAAAACTATCCAGATACTAAACAGATTGCTAAAATCTAATTATAAAATAAAAATACCCTATATTAATACAGGGTTGCAAGATTCAAAAATAAATTTTATGAAAAAAATTCTAATATACTCCGTCATAGTTTCACATTAAGCCCATTAAATTTAAGTCAATTCAAGAATTCACTTGCGCAAAGCTGCCGTACGCGGGAAAACTGAAGTAACCAAGTCTACTTTTCTTTTTTTAATTCGAAAGAATTTAAAAAAATGAAAAAGTAGGTATTGACATGCGGTCGATGTCCGTCTGTCTGTCCGTACCCCCTTCCAAAATCGGTTCTATCATTCGGATCTTAAAAATTCTTTTTTTGTTAAAGCTATGACCTCATTGACCCAACTTTCATACTTTTTGTCCGCCTGTCTGTACGTCCGGAGTCTGGACGGACATAAATCTACTATCTGTCGGCGAATTTCCCATTGAATTAGTATTGAAATTCAATTTTGAGTCATTTAAATCACTGTTGCCAAATCAACATGAGAAACTTTATTTAAAAATATTTGAAGCAAAATAATTTTTTCATTAATCATTTTGGAATGACGTCATAAAATGTAGCACAATGTGATTCTTTGATTGTTGTTTACCAAGAAAGCGGCAAGGCATATTTTTTGCATACAATTCTGCTTAATTTTAATTTACATTTATTTTTTTTAATGCAGTGTGGAGTAGTTTAATTATTTTCGTTTTTAATATTTAATTATTCTTCGAACTACAAATAAATCGAGCAGACGATATATAATAAGTTATTTGTGAAAGAATATTAAGGAAAATAGTTTATTTTGGCTTTTAGAAGTTTAATTATAACTGGATGCTGTGTTTAGCGATTTTTTCTAATGTGTGTAAATCTAGTGTAGAAACGATTGTTGATGATATTTAGGGGGAACTAGGGACATTTGACCCCTAAGGATACATGACCCAATGCCTTTTTCTCAGCAATGGAAAAGTTTTGTGAGTTGAAAGTGGCATCATTTTTTCCTTTCAGCCAGTTGATCACTTGGTGAAAAAACCGAGCTGAATCATTGCGTATTTGTTAAGTTATGCGAAGAAATACCTTTTCATGCACTGAAAGTAAATTTTTGAGGCCGTAAGGTTTTTCGGTCTACATTTTTTGGTTTAAAAGAAAGATTTTTTCAATTAGTTATTTGTTTAGTTCATGCTATTAGCTACAGTTACATGCATAATAGTGCTAATGTAATTATTTGCAAATGACTTTGTTTTGGGATTAAACAAAAAAAGTGCAACTAGGGATAAGTGACCCAAACCAATTAGGGATATGTGACCCAAGTAAACAACACAAAAGTAGACAGAAGTAGACCAAGTAAACTTTTTTTAAAAATCACGGGAGTCCCAAAAGTAAATGACTGGGTCCTTAACGAAGTATAAGGTTTGTTTGGAAGGTACAAGGGAATTTTTTTTAACGAGCTTACAATTCAATATGCAGAAAAAATCGATGGAAAATGTTTTAAATGTCCTAAAATGAATAATAAATTCCAAAATGATATTGATAAAATAGTAGCGATTCTTCAACCACATGTGTTTTCTCTGCAAAATAAAAGAAGCCCCAGTTTTGTATTTCAAACAGAATTTACTTTTAAATTTGATTATTTCGTTAATATAAGCATAATTAATGAGATAAAAATAAAAAGTTATAATTTTGTCTGAAAATACTATAAAATCTATATAAACTTTATTATATGATATTAGTTTTGTTATTTGGTAAAAGTTTTTTGATTATTTTAAGTTATACTACCACATTTTGGGGTTGGGTCACGTATCCCTAATAGGTGGGTCATGTATCCCTATGCATTGGGATACATGACCCAAAACTAAAGTTTTAAATAATTTATATTTTACTACTATTGCAGTTAATACTACAGAAAAATACTAATATATATTGTGTACTACTTTATGAAGTATAAATTATCAGCATTTACACATTCATAAATAGTGTTTTTTAAAAGTTACAAGCAAAAAACTTCGAGTGGGCTCATATGTCCCTGGTTCCCCCTACTGTTATGAACCTAGTTGTTTCCCGATTAGAATTTCAGTAAGTATTTAAGTAACAGGAAAGTAGGCTATTTTAGTTCTTTAAGAACTTCTTGTTACCCTGAAGAAATTAGTCTTTTTGAAAATGTGTTCTTATAGTTTAGAGTAAATAAATGCTTACAAGTGCTTGCCCGAGTCATTTAGCTAGTAACTACAGTTTACCTGCCCACGGCAGAAAGAGCAGCTGCCATTAGAATTTATTTAAAATACATTTCATATTTCCAAAGTATTTTTTAAAAACTTAATATCAGAGCAAGATAGAATACAGTAGAATAAAAAAAAGGGTTTTACACGAAATTTAAATATTTATAAAATTCTGAAGAAAAAATTAGACATATGACACTAAGTTAAATGTTTTCGGCAAGTTTCGAATCATTTCCAATATTTTGTCGATCTGGGAGATCATTGAATCAATATTTTAATTTTTTTTTACGAGATAAGTGGTTAAAGGTTAACTGCAAGCTAATTAGGATGTTTATCAACGGAACGGTAAGCGCCAAAGCAATAATAAAGCATATACTTTTTTGAGAAATTTTAAATAATGTAACCAGACGTCCCGTATTTGGTGCGACTGTCCCGCTTTTTGTGTCCCGCGGAGCGGATGTCTCGCCAAAACTTCCCGCTTTTCTGTTACAGTCCTCCAAAGTTCCCGAAAACGAAGAAAATATAAATAAATCATCGATTTTACAAAATTTTCTTTATCGTATTTTAAATAATAAAACAAAACAAATAAGCTTGTAACAGAATCTGTCACTTAGCCCGCTTCCATACAACATTAGTGTTCAACAAGAAAAAAGTTACCAAACACAGTTTTAATTCGATATTAAATATTTACACGCTAAATTTGGCTAGTTTAATTTATTTCCTTTCGAAAATTCAATAATTTTCGATTGCTAAATTAATTTATATTTCAAATAATAAATATGGAATATTCCTCGCTTTTAAATAGAAACAAAACATTTCATATAAACATTCAATCCAACAATTTTTTTGTGAAATATAAATGGCGTCATTTCAAACTGATTTATGTCGTAAAAATAAAGTTCTTTTAATTTA
Source organism: Oedothorax gibbosus (assembly GCA_019343175.1). Lineage (NCBI taxonomy): Eukaryota > Metazoa > Arthropoda > Arachnida > Araneae > Linyphiidae > Oedothorax > Oedothorax gibbosus. Next base: position 32,017,178 of record CM033271.1, read on the forward strand.
TTATTGATAAGAAATAAAGTTTCTCGAGCGATTGTTGTGAATGTCAATGATGATTTAATTCAAATAAAAAATGGCTTCTTGTGCTTTTCAAATTAGCAATAAATTTTGCAGTTTTTTTAATAATTAAAGTACTTCGAATTCGTATTTTTTTGGGAGATTTTCAATGTCTTCTAATTTCGATGTGCTGAATTTTATGACGTATCACACTTGACTGTAATTTGTATATTTGTAGTTAGGGCTATAAAAGTGGGTGACAGACAGACGGACGGACTGAACAATTACAATACCTTCCACTATTTACGTTAGAAACGTAGTGGGGAAGATAAAATTTTTTAGATTTTCGCTTTAAAATATAGCATTTTAAATGTAAAATCATACATCTTAAAATACAAAACAACAAGAATACGAATTTGCAGTATTATTATTTAGCTGAATTACACTTACTCTGGTTTATTCTTATAATTGCTGAAATATTCTATGTTTATTATTTTAAAAAGAATAAACAGAAAATAATATTACACGAACGGAAAAGGAACAAACAAATTTGAACGATATTCTAAAATATGTATATTTATCAACTTTGTTGTCATGGTAACCGTAATTTGTAGCTGGAGTTATATTTTAATGAATGTAATTTTTGGGGGATGTGAAATTCCGAATATATCAAGTAATAAATCAATAATTGGCGTTTTCAATTAGTTCTATTTCAAAATTTAGCTAGAGCTTAGATTGAAATTTCCAATCATCAATCAACGTACTATTAGTACATTACCAAGAAACAGTAGCGCTGCAATCGAAAATTCCAAAAATGCCAATCAACAAATCAATCTTTAATTTTAATGATATATTGGTTCGTAACTAAACTTCAGGTGCGCTAGGCTGCAGATTGAGTTAGCTGTCTAGACTCTAGAAGATACTTAGACATTGTTTTTTCGCGAAATACATTAAGGGGAAGCTAAAGACCCAGCATCCCTCTTTCACTGCCCATGCTAAGTCTATGGGACAGTTCTTGGAACACACTGCCTTTGTTTTTAGGTTTATTAACTTTATTAACTAGCAATTTTTTGCATTAGGAAGTCCAGGAAGTTTTCTGAGGATCCTCGAGCTCACTTTTTCATTTTCTTAAGTAAGATTTTTTAAAATTTGAAATTAAAAAAATTCCTGCTATTTTTCCAACAAAATAAGACTTTTTACTGAAAAATAAGTGCTACAACATAAAATTCAACTTCTCTTTTAGAGTTTTACGATGGAATTTGCAGCAAATTATAAAAAAAGATTTAAATTTTATGTTGTAGCACTTATTTTTCAGTAAAAAGTCTTAATTTGTTGGAAAAATAGCAGGCATTTTTTTTTATTTCAAATTTTAAAAAATCTGGCTTAATAAAATGAAAAAGTGAGCTCGAGGATCCTCAGAAAACTTCCTGGACTTCCTAATGCAAAATATTGCTAGTTAATAAACCTAAAAACAAAGGCAGTGTGTTCCAAGAACTGTCCCATAGACTTAGCATGGGATGTGAAAGAAGGATGCTGGGTCTTTAACTTCCCCTTAACTGAAACTGTAACGGAAAAAAAATTGTATTTCTTTTCGGTTTCACTCTACTCAACTCAAGCAGAACACAGACTCAGTTCAAATTCTTCGAAATCCAGAAGCTTCAGATTAAAATGATTTAGAACTTGGAAAGATGCGATAATTAAATTCGCATTCATTATTTTAAATATTTTATTTTCTCATTTATTTCTGGGTAAGTGCTCCTTTTATAAGATACATGGTTAGTATTTAATATAAGGAAAGTTGTTTTATTTTAGAAAATAAGTGTTCTTTTTAAAATATTATATGGTAGAGATTTTCTGTACGGTCCCCCTTGGCGAACTTTCCAAAATCGCGCCGAAAGTCCGTTTTTGGCGACTTTTTTTTAAAAACCACTATTCAAAGAAAAGATCGTATAGGAATATTTCTTATGAAAGCTCAACCAACCGGTCCGATAGGGTTGCCGGAAAACGTCATCGGTGCGAAGTCATAGAATTCGAATCTTCAGTTGAAGTCAGACAGGTTGCCAGAAAAAAAATATTTATCGCCAAATCTGAAAAAATCGCGCCAAGGTGGACCGTACATTAAATCTGATCCATATTATATTAAAACAAATTGTCAATTTATATAAGAAAATTTTAAATTATCACTTCTAGGGCCGGATTAGGCAATGTATTTCGTCGACTTCCTACTTTGCCTATAATTGTTAATCCTAAAAACTTCTTTTTTTTTTGTATAAAAGAAAAGTACCTATAACTTTATGCCAAAGTATTGATAAATAATTTGTAAACTTTTTTTTAAAAAAAGATGTTTATAACTTGTATAATTTCAGACTTTTCATTGTAGTTTAATAAAGTTAGAGGAAATTCTGATGTATTTTTGGTATTTATTTTTTTAAAAAATCAAACAATACATATTTTTGACATCCGGAGCATTGATACTTTATAGTTTATTTTAAACAGACTATCGTAAACTAATGGCGCATTTTTAAAAAATATTCTTGACTGTATAGCTCCAAACTGTGGAGCTCCAAATTATACTAAAAGCATTAAGAACTCTCAGTATTTAATTCTGTCTTTGGTCTTGTCACTCAATAATAATTAATAGTTTCCTAATTTGAAAGAATCTTCTCTAACTCAGATTATAAAGATTTTTTTATTCTTGTTATAAGGGATGACCCGAATATTCGGTATTCCGCCACTTTAGCCGAATATTCGGTTTGGCCGAATAGCTTAACTATTCGGCCGAATAATGAAATTTAAAAATTTCCAAATTTCTTCAAGTTATCATCTTATAAAACGTCGAAAAATTCTCAAAGAGGACTTGTTTTCTTTTATAATAGACTCACATTCTTAAGATTTAGTTATTTATAATGTTAAATCAAGCTTTACTCAAATTATATTAAATAAACATGTCTCTTTAAGTTAACAGTTACAATGAGTGGGCTTTAAAAAAAATTACTATATATATCACAATTGTAATTTTTTCACTAAAACATTAAAAAAAAATTTTAATTGTATAATAATATTGTAAGCCATGGTTTTATTTTTTTCTGATTTTCATTCTACACCGGATCCATCTACTTCTGTTTTTTTTTTCAAACTTCCGTTTTCGTGATGTGGTTTTACCAATTTACACTTTCCAAAAGGCTTGTTTTAATAACAAACGAGTGCTACTTTATTCTGTGTTGCTTCAATTAAAAATTTAATAGCTATATTGTATTAAAATTATTGTGTGATTGTGTACTTATGTTTGTTTAATTAAAATTGATGAATAATAAATACAACTTACTTTGATCCGAAAAAAAAAAATTGGTTTAGGTAGGCCAAATATTCGGCTTAGACTTTGGCCGAATATTCGGTATTCAACCAAATTTGGTATTCGGTACATCTCTACTTGTTATAAATGCAAGTAGTTATGTAAACAGAAATGAGAAACTTGTAGAAATATTGTGGGGAATCGGTTATAAGTACATCTCAAACACCAAAATTTGCTCCAAACAGCATTTTAGCAATTTCATGTTGTAGAACGTAACAAAAAAATTGTGCAAAGTTTCCATTTAAAAACCAAAATTTCTCAGGAAACAAATGTTTTAGTTGTCAACATAGTTTTTTTTAAATCCTGTCTGAAGTACATTATAAACTGCAATAAGAATTCCTGAAAAATGATTAACTTTTTTAAAAAATTATGTAGGGGAGACCGGGGCACAATGAACCACTTTTTCATTTTTTACGCTATAAGTACAAAAATATTCCTCACACTTGTTTAAAAAAAAAGGTGTATATATTACATATATATCCTGGTTTAAAAATACATTACAAAATATAATTTCAAATATTTTTTTCTGAATTCACTTTTTTATTTCAAGTGAGAAAGTGGTCCATTGTACCCCAGGTTCGGGGTACACTGGACCACATCACGGGATACAATGAACCATGGTATATTTTGCTGAAAAAAAATTATTTGCACTTTTTAAAATACATATAAAATAGTGATTTTCTTTCGAATTTTAAGTATCCAATTGCATTAAAATTTCTTTTTACAGAGAAAATAAACAGTCAGTCAATATTGAAAAGATGACACATTGTGACTAACTGTCCTCGCTCAGCTGAAGTGACCCCACCTATCCGTTTAGCTCCTTTTTCTGCTAATATTTTCGAAAGATTGTGAAGCTAATATTTGCGAAGGATGTGTGTTTCTTCCATGATGCAGGCATATCTTTTTTGTTCATCACTGCAAATTCATAAGCCAATTTTCTAGTCATTTTCAATGTAAGACCATGATGCATTCTTTCAGCATCTAAAATGTAATTTTCTAACATTTCTTTTTCTTCTCTTGAAAATACTTGTCTGTTTGCATAATTAAGCTCGAAACTAACAGCTGTATGGGAGGTTTTGTACTTTTTATGTAGCGCAAAAGGGTTGTTTTTGAAATGCCTTTCTCTCTGCTAACTGAACAGATAGAACGATTATCATCAATAATATGTTTTACAGCCTGTTCCATCACTTCTTTTGGCACTGTTCCTTTACTAGTCTTTCTAATTCTGTTACATGGCATTTCTGAAAAAAAAATTAGTAAAAGCATTAAATTTTATCTTTAAAATTATAAGATCATTTTAAAGTTAAATACTTTTTTATTACTATACATAACAACACCAAAAGTGTAGGGCCAAACTGTGCATCAAAGAATCTTCGTTATTATGCGAGATTAATTTTTTCACCTTTTTAAAGCCTTCCCTTAATCAATGTGGTTGAAAATTTTACTAACAAAATTTCTATTTTGTGCATTTTATTAATTCTGAGGGGAAAAAAATTTTACTTAATTATTTATAACTAAAACAAATAACTCGCATTTTTGTTAGTAAGAAAATCAACAGTAATCAAATATTAATTTAAAAATTTATGAAATTGTACTTTTGTTATGTAAATGTGTACATTTATTTTACAACCAATTCAAATTTCTAAACTTCTTGTTTTAAATAAATTAACACTCTAGTATCACATTCAATTTTAAAAACACTTTTCTCATTCAAAACACTTATCGTTTGAAGTCGTAATATATAAATTAAAACATCAGTTCACTAAAAATTTGTTACTTCTGGTTTTAAAAAAACAAGCAATATTAGTAGATGGGGGAAAAATCTATTACATTCAGAAGTGAATATTAGAATATATATTAAAATATTTTACTATTATAACAAATTTAACTTTTAATAATTATTAAGGACTTACATCAATATTTTTTGTTATTTTGAAACTAAAAGTATAATCCATTGTACCCCGGATTTTGTGGTCCACAGTGCCCCATATTGTAGTTGAATAAAAAACAAAATTAAAATATGCTGTATTTTGATTTCAGAAATTAATTTACAGATGATATAGAAAGACAAATATCTTACCTTTCAATTATGCTAAGCCACCTTGTCCCACTAATGCTACTTTAATGATGAGAAGATAATTTCAAGTAGAGAGCTTTTTTACTTTCACCTGGTTAATACACATCAAGAAGAAAAAATTGCAAATGTGTAAGCTAACAACATGGTTTTTCATAATAACTAGATCAAGACTATGGTGCCATCTATGAATTATAATAAAACCTAATTTGGAAAATATACAAAATAAATAATAGGGGGTGGTTCATTGTGCCCCGGTCTCCCCTACTCATGGCACAAAAAAAATTTACGTCTGAATACTTTATTTTTTTTTAATTTAAGTCCTTTTTTTTTTTAGAAAATCTTGCCGAAGTTCATAATACTTAAGAAATAGGTAAGTCTTAAAAACCTGACCAATTAATTGTTTTTTACTCTGAGTAATTTTTTTTAGTGAGCTAATAATTTTGTCCGACCAGGGCCTGATTTCCGGCAGGGCAAGCGGGGCACGTGCCCAGGGCCCCCACTTTAAGGGGGCCCCCAAACTTGGTTCAGGAACATTTATGCTCAATATATATTTGCCTTCAAACTTAACTTCTAAATTTAAGGTATTCAAAAAAAATTTAATTTCATGAAAATTTGACTGTGAAAGTTCCTTTCGACCCCATATTTAATCAATTCACAAAAGATACATTAGCACTGAACTGAACACTGATATGTAGATAACTACACCCAATATTTTATAGAGATGTTTGGGGGGCCACCAAATTTGCAGTTGCCCAGGGCCCCTAAAGTTGTAAGTCGGTCCCTGTGTCCGACACCATTAAATTTCCCATTTAATTTATGAAATCAACACTTGTGCATGCTAAATACTTATTTAATTTAATGTGGTTAATTAAAGTATGGTTACACTTCTTACAAACTTCTTACTTTTCTTCTTTAATAAATAAAAAAATGCATAGTTGGACCCTGATCTGCTTTATTTTTTAAATAGTTTTAATATAGAAACGGTTAAGGATTATTTACCTTACCATTGGGATTTTATAATTTTACATCACCATTTCCCCCTTATCTATGACATAATCAAAAAAATATTATTCTTTGTACAGTCAGACTCAGTGTAGCCAGCCAGCTTGTTTACAACGCCAAATCCTTCCAAAAACCATAAAATTGTTTCCTTGTAAATTTCCCATGAACCTTAATGTTATAATACCTTGTTATTATAATGTCATTCCTAACCCAAAGCTGGCTTATAGCAATAATACCAAAAGTTTTCACAATAAACAAAATGTTTTCTGTTTAAACAAAATTAACATTTCCTTCATAAAAGTTTCATACTGACAAATTGCTATTATATTTTAAAGACAGTGCACATAATTTTTAGCCTACTTTTCTTTTTTTAATTCGAAAGAATTTAAAAAAAAATGAAAAAGTAGGTATTGACATGCGGTCGATGTCCGTCTGTCTGTCCGTACCCCCCTTCCAAAATCGGTTCTATCCCTCGGATCTTAAAAATTCTTTTTTTGTTAGAAAGCTATGACCTCAGATACCCAACTTTCATACTTTTTGTCCGTCTGTCTGTACATCCGCGGACGGACATAAATCTACTATCTTTCGGCGAATTTCCCATTGAATTAGCATTGAAATTCAATTTTGAGTCATTTAAATCACTGTTGCCAAATCAACAATGGCATGAGAAACTTTATGTATTTAAACATATTTGAAGCAAAATAATATTTTCATGAATCAGTTTGGAATGACGTCATAAAATGTAGCACAATTTAATTCTTTGATTATTCATTAATTATCTACCAAGAAAGCGGCAAGGCATACTTTTGCATGCAATTATGCTTAGTTTTAATTTATATTTCTTATTTTTTAATGCAGTTCGGAGTAGTTTCATTACTTTTGTTATTAATAAATATTTAATTATTCTTCGAACTACAAATAAATCACGAGCAGATGATAAATAATATTTAATTAATTTACGAAAGAATATTAAGGAAAATAGTTGATTTTGGCTTTTAGAAGTTTAAATTATAGCTGGGTGCTGTGTTTCGATTTTTTTTTTCTAATGTGTATAAATCTAGTGTAGAAACGGCTGTTGATGATATTTACTTTAGGAACCTAGTTTTTTTTCCCGATTAGCATTTCAGTAAGTATTTAAGTAACAGGAAAGTAGGCTATTTTAGTTCTTTATGAACTTCTTGTTACTATTAAAAATAAATTATTGTATTGCTTTTCAGGTTGTAAAGAGTCATGGAAGATTTAAATTTTCAAATAATACATGTACCCACAAACTACTTAGAAAAAAATGAACAAGAACTGTACAAACAGAAATGTATAATTCTACTGAAAGAAAATATTTTAGCCTGTGGCTTGACACCAAATATTTTAACTATTAAAAAACCTGAAGATAAAGATTATCATGATGTTGGAGAGTTAGTTTTTCAAGTTCAAGCTAAACATTCTTCTATTGGAAAAAAGAAATATGACATTTATCAAGAATTTTTAGGCAAATGGAATCGTTTATGCTCTAGGTCTAATCCTTCATCGATCGTTGTGCTATACGATAATAGTAGTTTCCATAAAACTCGTACAACATGCCATAAGGATATATCCTGCAACAGTGTTGCATTTGGTGTTCTGACGTATAACGGCATATTCCAGAAGTATTATTCCTTAAACCAGTATGCATCTCTAAATTCTGTGCTTGTCGATTTCTTCCATGACACCAGGAACTTGAAAATAAGATATTTAAATATAGAGTTTACTATGTCATACAATAATATAAGAAATGTTTTCTGTGACACAACTTCTTTCTCACACCAAATTTATCTTGATCTTTGTAATCCACCATTAGTTTTCAAGGTCGAGCACAAGTTGAGCAGTAAGGGTGAAAGCTATAACATAAACCATCTTACTATGGCATTGCCGAATTGCATCAACATTGATGTGTTTGGGAGATCAAATGTCATGCAAATATCTCTTGCAGATAAGTCATTACTAGAAGAAATAGTGAGTAGAATTCATTTCTGCTGCAATAAGAAACCAGTGCATTATACACATATTCAACAAAATATGAAAAACCCACCCTATGATGTGCCAATGAATTTGCCTAGTTTCGGATGCACATATTTACTCACTGCTATTCTTAAACGAAACTTTACAATGGCTGCCCAAACAACTGATGTCACCCAAAGCATTCAAGAATTAAGCTTGCTGTGTAATCAAAATGAACAGTGCTTGGAAAAAGCCTTAACAGTTGTCTTAGCTGCCTTAGATTCTGGAAAGATTATCAACTATTGGCATGCAATTAAGAGTCAATTTCAATCGTACACTGATGCAAACGAAAATGAACTTAACTACACTAACTATATAGTGCCACAAAACTGTCGAATGATACGAAGAGTGACCATTACTCCCTCCCGGCTGTTACTCTGGGCTCCTGAAATTATGTTCAGCAACCGAGTCATAAGGAAGTTTGACTCGGACTATGCCCTAAGAGTGTCTTTCAGGGATGATAACTTGTCCAAATTGAGTTTTCAAGCCCTCTTTGCAGAACAAAACATCTTCGATCTTGCCATTCGCAAGCCTGCCGAGTACGGCTTCAGTATTGGTCGCAGGCAATATAAGTTTCTGGCATGGTCTAACTCACAGATTCGAGAACATGGTATCTGGATGTACGCGATGGATGAACAAGGAAATACCGTTCAACAAATTAGATCCTGGATGGGAAATTTTTCTCATATTCATTCTGTGTCGAAATATATGGCAAGAATTGGTCAATGCTTCTCTCAAACAGAGGAAACTGTTTCTGTACCCTTGGACGAACATCGCATAAGATTAGAAAAGGACATCAAAGGAGGTTTTGATCCAGTACATTTTGATATCTATTGCTTCTCCGACGGTGTGGGCAAAATATCTGAAAAGTTAGCAAAAGAGGTTTGTGTATTAAAATTTTACAACAATTTTATCCATTCAATTAATTTTATACTATGCATAGTAGGATAGTACAAAAAAAGTGCCTATTGATTTTCAATGCAGAGTTTTTTCCAATTAATAAACAAATTATTATAAGCTAAAGAGTTTTTGTACCATTGAAGATAATACCTTCCGGTCCCACAAAGCACTTGCCTGCATGCCGCATCATATTTAAATTAAGTCATATTAATTATTTTCGAATTATATATTTGTTTGTACAAATGATTTTAAGCACGAGTCCCATACTTTAAATTTTAAAACTAATAATTTTTTATAACTTGTGCATTGCTAGAAAAACTTACAGTTCCTTGACGAATTTATCTGTATCTCTGACTTGCATATAGTTAAAAATTTAATACATAAATTCATTTTTTTTAAAACTTGTGGCATGTGGCACAGTATAGTCTTTGTGCTTTTTAAACCCAACCAACCATCAAAGCCTGAATTCTATATTCTATAAAAATACTAACTGCTTAAAATACATACTTAAAGAGCAAAACAGCATCCAGGCACAATTACAAGTTCAGTTCATGCCATGTGTAACGTTGTTACTTTATAATTTCTATTTTTAAATAGGTACATGAAGTACTTGGACATGACAAACTTTGCAGTGCATTCCAAATACGCTATGGAGGATATAAAGGCATGTTGGTAATAGATCCTACTTTGAAAGATGCAGACATTGTTTTTAGATATAGCATGAAAAAATTTGACTCCCCTGAGAACATTAAATTAGAGATTGCGAAAACCAGTTCTCCAAGTAAGCTTTTTTTTTTAATTCCTAATTCTATAAATATGCAATTTATGTGAACCATAAATTAGCTTTTATAAAAGAATATCTAATTATTACATTATATGATCATAATACTAAAAGTTTTTATACTTCATTTATATCCGTTTCTTATTTTCTACTTTAAATTAAATTTTAATTTTTAAGCAACCAATGCTTATCTAAATTTGTATAACTGAAAAATATATGGTAATATAAAAAAAGATTCAAAAGCTATCTTTGAAGCAATTCTTGGTATAAAAATAATTAACATTCAAAGAATTATAAAAATGTATGTCAAGTTACAATTTATATTTCTCTGTAGAATAAATAAAATACTATAATAATATAAATTGAAAATCAATTTGTATATAAAAAGAATACATTTTTTTTTAGTTCCTCTGAAACTGAATAGACCATTCATTACAATATTGAATGATATGGGAGTCCGCCATAGGACATTTTTAAAGCTTCAAGAAGAAATGCTCAAGGACTTGACCGACATGCTCTTTGATGAAAAGAAGGCTACTGCTTTTTTAACCTGTCACACTCCAAATCAACTGTTTAACTACAAAGATTTATCATGTTCTAGAATATACTTGACGACTGAACCTTTCTTCAGATCATTACTACTTGCGCTCCATAGGCATCATATAGGTATGTAAGCAACACAGTACCTTTTCAGTTTTGTAATATTATTGGTAACAAATTAAGGACTAAAGTATCACCGTTGTTTTACAAAAAAATTGCACAAATCGTGTTATGTAATTGGCTTTAGCAAGAACTTGAAGCAAAACTATTTAATGCTACGATTTTGGTAAATTACTTTAAAATATGTTTTTATTAACTTTTAGTCGGTTTATTTTGTCTTTATAACAAAAACTGCACAGGGCGGTTCTAAAATCTTCGGAATTGGGTGGATTTTTAACCCTTTACTTCTAATTCTAAAAATGTAAAACTAAAAATGTAAAACTTAATATACAACAAATACTAACTTTTTTGTTTTGTAGAAAAACTCAAGAACAAAGCTAATATACCCATTGATCCAAGCCAAGGAAGAAATATGCTAGGGGTTTTAGATGAAACTGGACGATTGGAAGAAGGAGAGGTTTTTGTACAGTATACCAAAGATATATCTTTTGGAGAAACTACACGGGATACAGAAATATTAGAAAGTAGGTTAAAGAATAAATAATACATATAACTAGGATACGGTGGAAAATTCCTTTTTTACAGTCCAGTAATAAAAACTTATAAATATTCAATTTATAACTTTCAATAAAACAATTTTTTTTTAAATAGGAACTGTGTTAGTTACTAAAAACCCATGTCTTTTACCTGGAGACGTAAGGAAATTCAAAGCTGTAAACATCCCTGAATTGAGGCATATTGTCGACTGCATTGTATTTCCTCAGAAAGGACAAAGGCCACTTCAAAATAAAATGGCAGGTACATAAACTTCAGTTTTTTTTTAATGTTGATATTCTTTGTGTATGTTTTACTATAAAAGAACTTATGTTAATCTTAATTAGTTGCTTTATCCTTATAATTAGTTATTTAAATCCATATATTGGCAAACTGATACTTTTGAATTGTGTTTAACAATTTAAGTCAATAAGGCAGATATTTAAAAAATTCAAAGGAGCTAATTTAAAGAAAAATCACAACGAAGTAACTGTTGGTACAAGCCAGTACCCTCTCAACTTAGCTCTGCAGGCCTATAGTGAGGCGAAAAAGGCAAGTGCTTAAAATACATATTTGACTAAAGCATCAGGACTCGAAAAATCTCAGTAATTTTACCCGTCCAACAACAATGTACCCGTCCTCCTTTTAAACTAACCCCTGTGTCTTCTTTATTATAGACATTTAAATAAAATGCACAATGTATTAGTAGTTACTAGGATTACATTATACATTAATAAAAGAAATACTAGGTTACTATGATAGCAACATCGTATTTATTTTATGAATATTAGAATTAAAATGACAAAGTTCAAGTTGGCTGGAATGTCAATTTATCCACGGTTATGTTTTTTTTAATGAATCAAATGGTGTTTGCCAGTTCCACGGTCAAGGTAATGATTTACAGAGGTTTCAGCTTAGAAATGGGAAAGGGGTTTTCCAGTTAGGTAGATATTCATAATTGTGTTTGCTCTTTTGTTTAAGACCAGTGCATAATGTGTTTTGTACGTTAATTTCTTCGTTGTCACAAGTCCACAAGCACTGAGCAACTTTTTTTTGTTTACCGATTAAGTGAGCATACACATTTGGTCGGATGAAGGAATAAACAGGATTTCTAGATTAAAAGGTCATTTTAGAAGTGTGATCTAGAATCCTGTAAGATAACAAAAATTTAAAATGTATCACAAACATTAACGGGGAAATGGCCGTCCACGAGGACATAGGGATCGAGTAATTAGTTGTCCTCGGGGAATTTTCGACCGCCGAGGACGGGCGGTTTTTCGAGCCCTGGGTAAAAGTGAAGAAAAAGAAGCGAGGACGCCTATCTGTTAAAATGGAATCATTTGTAAAATTACTGGATGCGGGCTATAAGTTTATTATTCAGAAAGAATGTATGAGTATTCTGAAATTGGACCATTCCGTATTTACTTTATATTACACAAATTATAACAAGTTTACTTTTTAATATTTGTACTGACTTTTATCAATAGAATCGGATGTGCTGTAATACCTATATACATTTTTAAATCTTTTAGCTATTTTATTTAAAATTAATTTCAATCAAGCGCACGTAAAAAAAAAAATTATATTTGAACAGCATTTGGTTGTATGCAAGAGCTTGAAACAACTTTTTTCTTCTAAGTTATTCTCGATAGTAGTTATTTGAATTGTGTGTCGTAACAAACCAGAGCATTTTAATAAAAAAAAATTAAGGTTTCTTTTCTGTTAATAGTGTTTTCCCCCCAGGTTCTGATCTTGATGGTGACGAATATAGTGTTCTGTGGAAGGATGAATTAATATTTCACAAACCAAATGAAACTCCGGGTAACTTCCCAAGCCCTATACAGGACTACAAGGAGGTTATAACTGTAAGTATTTATGAATATCATTGGAACGAGAAAAAAATACATTCAGATGCGTCCGCAAAAGTTGCTAAAAGAAAGTTAATTAAATTATTTATTACACCGATACTCATTATTTTATTGATAAAAAAATGAATTCCTAATATAGTTGTATAACCAGAACAAGTAAAAATTAATTAAATAGTTATTAAAAATGTTTTTAGTAAGCTGACACATATAAATTCAACTAAAATAAATAGTATAAAATGGGAGGTTTACGATAGCAGAATATATTTAAATTAAAAGAGCAACTAAAGTTTGTAAATTTTAACTTTGGAATGGTATCAGTTATACAACATAAGTTTTCTAGTTTAGTTGTGTAATAAAACTATTTCTCATTTTTGTTTTTTAGGATAAAGACATAACTGAATTTCTAATTACATACATAAAAAATGATCAAATTGGAACTATTGCCAATACTCACCTAGCCCTAGCAGATCAGTTTGATATCTTTCATCCAATATGCATTGCAGTCGCAAAGAAGTTTTCATATGCTGTGGACTATGCAAAAACTGCAGTGAAGACATCTATGTTTGCGCTGTCAAGAGAAGAGAGACCTAAACAATTTCCTGACTTCATGGAAAAACCGCATAAAGAGACATATAAATCGAAAAAGGCACTTGGGAAAATGTTCAGAGTGGCTCATGATTACGAATCTGAAAATGAGCATGCAAGCATTGCATATCATGATATTGAGGTAAGTTCTCAATTGTATATTATAATTTTTTCCATTTTAGTAAAAAAATTAAATCACATGGGAGAAACTTTTAGTGCTACATCATTTCAAAAATCTAATATTAATTTTCAAATGGTAATAAATTAATTTCGATTCCATAGCACCTTACCATACAAAACAGCAACTGCAGAAAAGATGCATTTTGTATAATGAGAAACTATTGAGAAGAAAACCTAAATAAACTGCTTTCATTAATAAGTTTTTGAAAATGAACTGAAACCACTTATTTATTTGGTTATGTACGTCTTTATAGATTTGTGTGTGACGATGCAATTCGCTTGGTTTACTGTAATTAAAAAGTTATTATTTTTTATCTTTTTAGATTGATGAGGATTTGAAATATCCTGGTTGGGAAAAGTATAAGGAAGATGCAATTAAGTCCAGAAACAAGTATGACACACTGCTTAAAACCGTTCTAAGAAATTATGGGATTCAACATGAAGCAGAGATATTTTCAGGCGCTTTTACCAAACTTCACTGCCGATTCCGTGAAAGAAAAGATAAAGAAGAAATAGAAAAGGTAGTAGTTGGTTGTATAAAGCAGCTAATAAAAAGCTTCAATGCAGAGTTCCATGAAGAATTTCAGAAGTGCACAGACAATGTGAAAAATATTGATGAGGATGTATTGAAAAAAGCATCAGCTTGGTATGTTGTCACATATAGTGATCAAAATGCAGAATACCTCAGCTTTCCTTGGACTATCTCAAAGTACTTAGCTTTGATTAAGATTAAAAAAACTGGTAGCTCATCAATAAGTATCTCGCCCATTGTCCAAAAAATGGACCAGCAAATTAAATTGTGTGAGTCGCATAATCTTCTTCCTACCCATACAACAAGTTTGTGGCAGAACTATGAATTTGTTTGCGACCGTGCCATTGTTGAGCTGGCACTGCGAGTTTTACTTCTCTGGGCTCAGAACGAAGACGTCGTACAAAAGCCAGGCAAGTCTACCAGAGGTCTATTATACACTGTCAAATTCGTTGATCTGTTTTTCCATATCGCAAAAACGGCAAAGTACATAAAACGAAAAGGAAGACGGGTGACTGCAGATAAAGATCAATTGTTTTCTCCTGCCTTGCTGTGCATAGAGTTCTTCAGATTCTGTCTTACTCTACGTTTCTACAACAAATTTGAAGTTAAGGAACTGGTTCAAAATGGGCAGACCTACAAGCATGAATTAATTAAAGCACTAGCGAAAAGAGCTCTTGTGTCGTATCACATGCTTGCTGTCATGGGCCGGTTTGAGAGCATTTATTTTGATACTAATGAGGCAGAAAACCAAATAGAAATGAGGGAGGTGTATAAAGATAGGAAGTGTTTTCAAGGTGTCGACTTGGAAAATGCGAGGGATATTTTGGAAAAATGCTCCCAAGCCCAGGATGTTATGTTAAGAGAAGTTCTTCAAACTAAGAAAGTAATTGTCAGTGCTGTAGGATCTGAGCAGTCATTAAAAGCTCTAAGAAGAATTCTAAGAAAGAACCAAGATTATTTGCAAGAACTTTTTAGGACTGGTATTCTTCCAGAAAGAAAAAAACAGACTATGAACTCCGAGAGTTCGGAAATGTTGCCTTTTAAAAATTTTCAAGTTTAAATGTTAGTCATTATTAATGTGTAAATTAAGGATTAACAAAACTTCTCATTAAGTTTGTCTTTTTATCCTAAAACTGTTTTTATATATTTGTTACAATGCTTTATAAAGTATTTAGTTTCTAACAGTAACTGTCCCTGAAAACTGTTTGAAACTGTATAGACTTGAATAATACAACTGTAAAAAAATGTTATTGTATTTATTAATAACTTATTTAATGCTTGCTATTTTTATGTAATTTAATAAGAGTTAAGAGTGAGATTGAACCATTTGTTTGTTGCATAATTAAACATGTTCCTTATGGCAAATTTTAGCAAGTGCTAGGAAATAGCAGGACTAAATCATGCAAACTAGGAAATTGAGTGTGTGTAGAGCACTGAACTTGTTAATTTGCTATTCTTTCTCATTACTGTATTAACTAAAATATTAAACTAGAAGAGTATATGGAGATTGTAGATTGAATAAAAAAAAATTTTATTCAAAATTGTTTTATATAAATAATATATGTTAAAGTTTCTGAAATTGCATTCTGATTTTTTTTCATTCTACAATACTATCATTGTTTCTAGTTTGATTGGACTAAAGGATTAATATGAATGCCTAAGTTGCTTTTAGGAAATTTTCATATTAAGTGTAGGAGAAAGTAAACTTTTACCAATTATGGCTATGCAAACACAGACTTGTAGTATTTACAAATGTTTATTAAAATTTTGTTGAAAACATAAAAAAGTTTTGATTATTTTTTAACGTACAATGAAAACAAATTAATAACATTTCTAGACCCATTAATGACTCATACAAAAATAATTAACCTTATACTAGAAAACTAAATTCTATTAAAAGTCTATATTAATATTCCATACACAATTCGTCAAGGGATTTAAAATAATGATTTTAAATGTGGTTATGTTATGTAACAAAAACCTAAAAAATTCTTTGAGTTCCTTGTTTTTAAAGTAAAGAGTTATTCAAAACTTAACATAAATAAAAAATATCAAGTTAAACAACTAATCCTTAACTTATTATTTTTCTTAAACAACCCAAGTTTACATTTATAACTTAAATATTTACTTTAAATAACCTTACAGGTAAAAATTAAGAGGGACTGTCAGTCCAATAGAGCTAATGTATTAGTTTTGAAATCACAACTTTTGTAAAAGAATTGCTTTGCCAAGTTATCCCATTTTCACCAGGTATGGGAATCATCATAATATCAATTTAAAACAAAATTGAAAATAATATAACGTCCGGTTGTTTAATTATTAATTGATAAAGTTTTATAATAGTGACGCCATCTGCTGAATATTTTGGGGCATTTTAAAACTATATAAATACATAATTAAATAACTAGATAACATTTTCATTTCAAATTTGTTTCGTTTCGATGTTGATTCCCATACCTGGGGAAAAAGGGCTAACATGGTAAAGCAATACTTCTGTGGAAGTTGTGATTCCAAAACTAATGCAATTAGGCCTATGGGACTGACAATCCCTCTTAAAGGTTTCAAAAACTTAAACAATTTGTATAGGTGAAATAAATCTTGCTGCTTTTGTAACTTTAAAATACAACTTTCCAATATTTAAAAAAAATCTCTTAGAATTATATACTTTCTTAACTAAAACACTGCTTGTAAGGGAGGGTTATAAAAAGTAATACAAAATTATAAAAGTTTAATAACTTAACCATTCACATTGATTGGCAAAAAAATTTCTTACTAACTAAAATGAGCTTTCTGCTGCTAGTTTATATAAAGGACATGCAAGACAAAGACCATAGTCCTGATTACATTAAGTTACACAAAAAATATATTTAAGATTTTTTAAGTTATTTGTATTTGGAAATGAAAGTGTTAATGGTCGTAATCTAACCAAGTAATTAAAGGGCTAATAAAATTGACAGTTGTAGAAATTTTTTTAGATATACCCCCCATTCAGGGATGCCAGTCTTAGGCTTTTTAGCGGAATTCCGCTTTTTTGTTTTTATTCTCGCCGAAAAATTCCGCTTTTTGTTTCCTTCTCCCAAAACAATTTCCGCTTTTCCAAAATTTTCCGTTATTTTTTAATTTTCTGAAAAAATCAGTTTTTAATTTATATATATTGTTCTAACAAACCAAAATAGCATACTGTTTTTGTCCCCTAAATTCGGCATTTCATCGGGCGTGGATTGCATTCCTGCGCCGTTTCCCCCTTGTTGCAATTAGCGTAGTCCATCAGCTACTGTTCTGATTAAGGTTGGATTAAGCGGTATCGCATCGCAATTTATATGATGCAAATTCTCTGAAACAGCGATACAAATAGTCAACCGATTTGCTACACCTGCGATGCGCACCGTGTATTTTAGAGAGAATATTTTCTTTAGAATATCTTATTCTTTAGAATATCTTATTCTTTAGAATATATATTTTCTTTACCAGAATATTTTCTTTTGATCAAGTGTCCGTGAGTCGTGATCACAAGAACAGTTTGAGTTTTAAAATACTTTTAGTTTACGTTTGAACCTTTTTTTTTTTGTACTTCAGCTTATATTGGGGTTTCTGATTTTAAGAAATTGTTAGTGTTAAAAAATTGAGTGACGGCTTATACACGTGTTGTGTATAACTTATATTGGTGAATATCTAGTCTTTGAATTTTTTGCAAAAATGTTTGAATTTTTTTTCTAATAAATGTATGAACCATGATAATAAGGATATGCACTGAAAGACTAAAAGAAAAAGTTGGGGGGGGGGGGGGAGGGTTTCAATCCCCCCCAAAAAAATCGAATGTATCCAACAAAGTATATTTAATGTATAAAGTATTGCTTCTTCGTTTAATACCTTAAATTAATGTAATGTAAATTTGTTTAACTTTGATATTTCATGTATCTAATTTAGTTTGCAAATAATTGTATGTCAATTATAATTGTTAAAATTTAAATTTTATCGGTCATGCTTAGTTCAGCTTTTTTGGTTCTGCAAACCAAACATTTGGTTTCAATTTCAGCTTTTTTGTTCAACAACCACTAACATCCCTGCCCATTCAAACAAAAAAATATCCTGTTTCAAGCTGAAAAAAGGCAAAGAAATGGACAGATTTAAGAAACAATTTTTAATGACATTAGTACTTTAAAATATTACAGATTAAAGCACACAATAATAAAATACTTAATTTAAATAATTGAATTTCAACCTTGAAAATAAAAGCATTATAATGACGAACACCTCCCAACATAATGATCCGAATGGAAGTTTTCCAACGAATGTCACTAGTCCTTGAAGTAGTAATGTCTTTGAAACCATTAAAAAAACCTGAAAGTTGTTCTCTAACAAATCTTTTATGCATCCATGTCTTGTACGAAAAGCATTTCGGATTTTCCGAACCCAAATCCTGCAAACGTAGGAGGCTCAGGAACACTCTCTGTAGGTTCGCAGGGTACGATTCTCCGGGGAAAGTTTGTGACTACTTGGAATCTGTCTGGTGATTCAGAGTGACAGAATACAAAGTAGTACAAAAACTGTAAAGAAAAAAATTCAAAACGCTTATGATAAGATACGCTACAATGTAATATTATGACGGAAATACC
Organism: Oedothorax gibbosus; assembly: GCA_019343175.1. NCBI lineage: Eukaryota > Metazoa > Arthropoda > Arachnida > Araneae > Linyphiidae > Oedothorax > Oedothorax gibbosus. The sequence continues at coordinate 32,036,293 of CM033271.1, forward strand.
AAATTATATAATTAATTGTTACTTAAAAAATTATTAAAATAAACAACTTATTACCTACACTAATCTACAGTTCATGTGTTATTTGAAAATAAAAATTAAAACAAGTGTCAACAAGTGAAAGTTTGTGACTACTTGGAATCTGTCTGGTGATTCAGATTGACAGAATACAAAGTAGTACAAAAACTGTAAAGAAAAATATCAAAACGCTTATGATAAGATACACTACAATGTAATACTATGACAGAAATACCAAATTATATAATTAATAGTTACTTAAAAAATTATTAAAATAGACAACTTATTTCATACACTCATCTACAGTTCATGTGTTATTAGAAAATAAAAATTAAAACAAGCGTCAACTTGTAAATTTAAACTAGATATAAAGTGAATGTCTACTTGAATTAAATATTTAGCCTACTTGAATTAAATATTTAGCCTAAAAGCATTAAAAACTAAAATCATTAGATGTTTTAAATATTACCCCACAAACAACACAGCAAAAAAAGTATAGGTTTAATTATAATATTCTACAAAAGCTTAGATAGCAATAGTATTAAGTAAAATCTATCACAACTTTACTATAAATTTAAGATTATATTCAAGAAGAAAAATTACCTTGAGCGATTCATCTCTCCTAAATCTTCTTTCTAGCCTAGTACCTGCTGGAAGCTTAATCATCAATCGAATAGCGTTTGAGTGTTCGACTGGCGGCTCCTCAGGTATCTGGTCAGCAAGTTCAATTTTTTGCCTTCGAATTTCCTGAAAACATAATAGGTCTTCATATTGATCACTGAAAAATTAGCATTTTTTACATGATTTTTTGTACATCTGCTGTACTTGTGCATGTAGTAGCTTTACATTTTGGTTGCATTGTTAAATTAAACTGATTTACTACAATAATTTACAAAACTACTACATTTTTTGGGGGGGGGGCAAATATTAACATGTTTTCCAAAATTAAGTACTTTTATAGAGATAACAAATAACCTAACTCGTGCCTTATAGAACCCTTGCTTAAGTTATCTACCTCTTTCTTCTTCTCTTCCTCTATGATCTTATTCCTTTCTTCCATCTCCACTTTGGCTCTGGCCTCCTGCTCTTCTCTACGCTTCCGTTCCTTCTCCTGGTCAGCTTTGAGGGACTCTTTGTACGCTTCATCTTGCTGCTGGCGGATGGTTTGTGTCATAGAGCGCTCATGTCTGAGGGTTGAAAAAGATTATTCAAGCAATGTTAGAAATTGGATGAGAAATTTTAGGAGAAATGTATGGTACTAACTGAAAGACCTAGAAGCAAATGCACACTATCTGGAATCATATTTGAAAAAAATATTTATGGAAAGATCGCCAGTTTTTAGAATTTACGGTCATCAGAGTATCACATTTTATGCATTGTCACAGTTTTAACAAACAAACACTTTGTCAAAACTGTTTGTTTGTTAAAGCTGTGTTTACAAACTGTATTTTACGACTTAAAAACTGTCTTTTACAACTTAAAGATCTCAGTGTAGGAAATTTTGACACATTTAAGATTTTAAAATAATTACTTTTGACAATATCTTTAGTTACCACTTTAAAAAGTTGATAGTGAACTTTTAAGAAAAAAAAACTAGTTGTGATAACTGCGACTAAGTTTTATTTGAAGTCTCAAAATTGTGGACTTTATTTGCATTATGCGACTAGCCACCCTTCATTTCGAACCCTGTATTCAAGTTTCTGACTGGAAACTTTAAGACATTAAAGAGGGAAGGCCATAATGCATTAAATTTGAAATCCCAACTTCTGTGAAAGTACTGCTTTACCATTGTGGCCGTCACCACAAATACCCAATACTAGCCCTTGCGACCGAGTAATTACTTTGTCGCAGATGGTTCAATATTGGGCTTGCATGCTAGAGAAGAGGTTCCTGGATCAAAACCGAGCAAACCCGTACCTCTTCAGTGATGACATCGGACGCAGTGCCATCTAAGGGTGCACACCTGACCACCTTCATGTAACCTAAGCAAAGTCCTGAGCTTCAAAGCCGACACATCAGACGGCAGCATACACATCAAACATAACAAAATCACATCCAGATGGCAGCACCTAAACCCCACATTTATCATTCCTCTTCCACTCACTGAAAGGGGAGTACTGTGGTGGTCAGCACAAACACCTAATACTAGCCATTGCGACCGAGTAATTACTTTGTTACAGACGGTTCAGCATCGTCTCACATGCAAGAGGTGCTGGGATCAAAACTGGGTCGCTCCATACTTCTCCATGTTAGCTCGTTTTTACAAGGTATGTAAAAACAAAATAAGTGTTATAAAAGTAAAACAAATTAGAAAAGAAAACATCATATGACGACATAATTATTATTTTTTCAAGTTTAAAGAGGCCTAAAAACATTTTACGAAAGGAGGCACTATTTTTAAAATTTATCAATTAATAATTAAATAACAGGATATTTTATTTTTGAATTTGTTTTATTTTGCTATTTAACATTTCTCATGCCTGTAGAAAAAGGACTAATAGTAAAAAGCAGTACTTTCACATAAGTTATGCTACATTAAATAAAATGGTTTAGCACAGTCAAGGAACATGATCAAATTTCATCTGGTATTAAACAAAAAAAATTAAAGGCTTTATACAGTATGAGAAACCTGTAAACCCCAAACTAGATTTTAAATTTGCAGAACAACCAATTATGCTTGACGTCGAACAAAAAAAAATATTACCTTTCTAGACGTGCAGCTATCAAGGAGGCTTCATTGTCGTTCATAATAAGCCTTAAACGTCGCACCAATATTTCTGGTTCTGTTGGGCCCTCCAGTCTGGCCACAACTGTCATTCTGTTATCTCTCAAAACAATGACAGCAAGGAATGGATAAGTATTTTCACGCAGCGCTTGGGACACTAAAGAGAAAGGTATTCTGGGCGTCAGAGCTGAAGGCATACAATGCAAGTTTCCTTACAGAGAGTTTTATAAACTAAAAGCTAATTGTTAAGTAAGGTTTCTTAAGGATATTTTATTCTAGTCATATAATGCTAATTATATATTTAGATAATACTTATAAATAAAAGACTTGTCCACTCAACGGATTTAACCTGGCAATAAACAACATTTAACCAATATCTGAATTTCTGGGACAAATGTACCAATTGACATATTTTTAAAAAGGAATCATTAAACTTTTAAATGGCACCTGTTGTTGCAACAAAATAGTTAATAATTCAGTATTGCCAGGTTAAGTCTGAAAGGTTAACAGGTCTACTTATACGGTTATACTTTATTAACACAATATCAAAGCAGCGAAACATTTTGCTTAATGGGAATTTGGTTAATTGTGGAGATATTCTAGTCATGCAACTGGCGCATATTTGGAATAAAAGCAACAAGGTAATTGTACAACATTATACTAATCTACATAATATATTATCATAACCTCAATAAAAATTCTTTATATGTTGGTTGCCTAAACCTCACACTACAGCTACACGAGAACTCCTAATGACGGATCTCATAATTTAGAAGCAGTCAAGTGACAAGGTCAACATCTGAGCTGTAGCCCAACACAAACATAAAGCGACATTGTACGAGGCCTTAGGGTTTTGGTGTCATACTCACTAAAAAATTGGCATACAACTGCCTCATGTACGCAGTGCAATTTATATCATATGCAAGACTTTTTACTAGTTAGCACAGTCCTTGCATAGTATGGCTAAAGGGAAAATGTTAATAGAGTGCAAATCATTCTGTGTAGAAAGAGTGATGGCAATTCCAATTTTCAAGGAAAATTATAATATTATTTTTTAAAAAAATTAAAATTGAGTAGGAAATTAGAATAGTGTTCAGTGCATCTAAAGGTTGATAAAAATGATATTTTGTTCTCATAATAGCTCTCTCAATTTTACAATAAAAAAAATAACTAAGAACTGTAGACCTTTGGTCAAATTTAAATGCTATGAAATAAACCATGAATACAAGCAGTAACCAGCTAACAAATCAGTTTAAAAACACAAAAATATTTAAACAAAATATGTTTGTTTTTAATTGGAATACAGCCCACAAATTAAATACATTGAATCATTTAATGCGAACGATTTTAAAAACTGAAAAGGTTATTAATATCTGGAATTGTAGAAAGGGCAAAATAACAAGACTTAGCTATACATAAGTATTTTCATTTAAAGTTGGATATTTAATCAAACTTGGAACAGAAAAAAAGAGAATAGCACATAAATCAATCAATTCAAACTCTGATATTTATTATAGAGTTCCTAATATGTAATCCATCAAGCATTTAAAATAAGTATATCTACCTCTGTATCCTTCAGGTGAATTAACAGAGCATGCCCAAAATAAGAAAGAAGAATTCACAAAATGTACAACCTCTGGATTACATAAAACATTCCTAAAAACAAACATAACAAATTTATTTAATGGGTAGTATTGAAAGGAGCATATAACAACTTAAATAAAGCCTTATGTATACCCTTTCACTCTAGGAAGATTTATATTTCATTCAAAGAACTTAGTAATCAATATAAAATTTTATTTATTGGAAAAATTCCTCAGTTATGTGATTAACAAAATAACAACAAACCCTTAAAATAGGTACCTTACATACACAAATATACACAGAAAAATTAATAATCCTAAGGATTTTCCAAACAAAGCATATAAAACAAACATATATTAGAGTGTACTTCAATAAGTTTGCTAGTAAGGTATTACAGTCAATAATTTGAAACAATAATTTAACACTGAAAGAGATTAAAACAAACTGTAACAGTCAAATATTCTTCATTTGTGTGTAAAAAAAATAAAGTTAACACCAGAACTATAATAATATGCATAATGTTAGGGAAAACCATGTATTTTCTTCGACCTGCACTCATGAGCAATATGCAGATTCTTTCAATTTATTCATCGCACCGTCATCCGCTGCGCGATTCGCCTTGCGATGTTACGGGGTGATCGCATCCGCTAGCAGTTGGTGATTGATGTGACGTAATTTCTACAAGAGGGAGTTTCTGCCACAGCGGGGATAAATACTCCTGCCTGATAATTTTTGTTGAGAGATCTTTAACACGTTGACTGTGACGATAGCGATGGAAAATTTTCAGCGATAGAGGCGGATGTGAAGTAGAAGAACATCCTGTTTTTTAAACCAGTTAATTACAATGGAAATGAACTAACTCTTTATTTTCGAAAAAGTAAAAATATTAGTTCAATGTCGTAAAATTACAACAAGGTTAGGTAACGACAGCTAGTCGTAAAAATACGAGGAAATGTTCCTGGCCTTTTCCAACCGGATAACTCAGCATCTGTCACTAATTATTGAATTGAAAGCCAATAACCAAATTTGTTTCAGTGATTAACTTTTCGACTATGAAATCATCATTAAATTTTCATAATTCATATTTTTTGGGTTGTTTTTGTTTGAAAAAAACTACAAATAAATAAAACAGAGACTGTTTGCAATTTTTTTTTTATAGCTAGATAGTTGAATAACAAACTAAACCCACTGCGAAATGCAGTTGTATATCTGGTGTCTGGTCGCCCTACACTTGAGACCAAAGATTTAATTTCCTCGTAATTTGAAATAGGATGTAGTCTTTCAAATCATCAAGTATTATTTCAAGCACAGCAGGATCGGTTGCAAAAGTGTAAAATCTAATATTCTACGTTCTATATCCTCAAATTGATCACCAAGTAACCTTAAATTTGCTTGAGGTGTTACCATAATTCAAATATAGGGGTTAGCATCCCTACATAATTATGGCTGTATTTTATTTGTCGTCAATAGGCGAAAGATACACTTTGCAATAACACAAAAACTGCATAAGCTTTAAAATCTATGTACGGAAATTCATCAGTCACATCTAGGATTACCAGGTGTCCATTAAATATCATACAAAAGAGTAGATAAAAGATCTAGATCGTCTAGTTTGTGTAACAACTAGACCATCATGTTTATCAAGTTTTCATACGAACTTGAACTCATAAGAACGGTTCGCGAAATAGTATTATGAATTTCATCACAATGTGCTGTTATCGGTGAATCGAAACCACGCGATATGCTGGTGCGTCATTAGCAGTCAAAGTGTTAAAACCTTTTCTGACCACCTCTGTCTGAATCGCTCTGAATCTCAACTGCTGTGTTTGTTCTATATCTCTATCTAGTCATATTTACCTTTAATTATATTTTCAACAAAGTTTACATTGCTGAAAAGAAAAGTAGTTAGCTTTATTCAACTCTGCTCACATTTAACCTAATATTGGTTATGAGCAACTCAATGCTTTCCTGCTGATAACCTTCAAGATAGGGGGGGGGGGGGGGGGGCCACTTCGAATCTTCTCCGAAGCGTCTCGAAGAAGCACAGACAATGGCAGTTGTACAGCAGACTATAGAAAAGCTGAACGCGGCCAACTACACCAGTTGGGCTCGCGATGTCAAGTAACTACTAATTGAAAGAAATTCGTGAGATATTGTCAACGGAACTGAAACAGCCCCACCTGTGGACTCTGTTGAAAAACTTAAAGATTTCAACGCCTGTTCCCGCTTGGCTCTGGCATTTCTGACAACCATCTATCTCAATATGGAACCCGGATACAGAAGCATCGTTGAAACCTACGAAAATGCTATGGATGCCTGGGAAACTCTTGAATCTCACTACCAGCCTGATAACAGAGCTCGGCACATGACCTTATTTACTGAGTTGCTGGCATGACTTAACCCAGGGGAGAAGATAGACTTGTTTGCTGCACGCCTTGCACGAATTTTTGACCAGCTGAAGCAGATGAGCCAGCCTCTGCCTGAAATCTACCCTCTACAAGTCCTTAGTTGATTTATTTTAAAAGGATTTGAAAAAATATTTAAATCTATGTTACATACTCACCTACAAAATACATCTGTATCTTGGTGATCATCCCCGTGTAGATAAATTAATAAAAACTTTAAATCTTGCTTTGCATCATTCACAGCCTTTTATATAAAAGAAAAATATATAAATTATTTTAAAGAAAGAATATATAAATTAGATAAATTATTAAAAATATAGAAATTATTTTAGTACACAGTAGAGAACCTTTAAAAATAAATTTCAATTTTTTTGGTAGGTTAGAAGCCGCAGATTCCGAATATAAGCTTAAATATTCAAAAATATGTTTAATTTCAGCAAAAAACACATTTGAAATTTGCCGAAAATGTAAGTCACTGAAAACAGCTCTGACGTCAAATGTTATGTATTTGGCGATATTTCGATCTATGCCCGTATTGTTTTAATACACTTTATAAAATAGTAAATCTTACAATTCCAGCGAAACCTCCTTAAAAGAAGAACAAAATATTTTTTTTAACTAGTTCCTATCAAGGAATTTAAACAGCTTGTTCCAAGTTTGCTTGTTAGTTAAAATACACACACTAGAGCACGTATGAGCTATTGCAGAACTATTGACTGTTAGATCTGATCGGAATAGTCGTGTGAAATCGTCTAATGTTTGAAGAAATTAACTGGAAGGGACATGATATGTTTCTGTACAATAGAATTACTTTTGTAAGAGTTTGATAATAATGAAAGCACGTTTCAAAGTTTCGAAAGCAATACAGTGAAACGTGTTATGAAATAACATGCCAAGAACAAAATAGCCAAACATGATGTCATTTGTTATGCCAAGAGAGGTTTAAAGGAAGTGACATATCACTAACTTTAAAACTGATTTTAAAATCAAATAATTCTTAAAAACCAGAAATACTTGAATTTTAGAGGTTTCTTAATCGAATAAAATAAAAATTGTGGAAAATGCTGTAATTGTCCATTACTAGAATGCCTTTTTTATTAAGATAAAAACCAGAAAATGAAAACCGTCTGAGGGATACACAAACTGGCTGAAAAGTAAACTTGTTTTCACTGCATATGATTAAAATTACTATATTTAACAGAAGATTTAATTTCTTTATATTTAAAAAAAAATATTTGTGCAGGAAATAATTATTAATGACTCATCCATTTTTTTAAGATTAAAATTTAGTGAAATTTTAAAAATCATAATTTTTTTTAATTAAATGTATGCTGACAATCAGATGACTGTTTTATACGTCTGTATACCTCTGAGGATTAATATTCCAAGTACCCAACAGCTTTAGTAAACTGACAAAAGTTCCGTTTTGGTACTACAACACCTTAAAAGACATTTATAAGTATCCTACCTGATAATATGTGCCACGATAAAAAACAGGGTGGTCGCACCCATACTTGTCTTCATATGCTTGTATAAAATTCATCACATCTCTTGTGGGATCTGTTACAACTACAAAATAAAAAAATCAATAGCTTAATTATGGAATGTCTTTATAACTATAACTTCAAATAAAAGTTGAGTTGTATGGAGTTGAATTACGTCGCACTAGAACTACACGAAGGCTATTTGCGACGGGCGTCACAATTTAAAACCACAATCAAGTGACAAGCCAACAACTAAGTAAGGGCCCAACTCAACTTTTAAAGACAACGCCTACACAGCAGCAGGACTTTGAAGCATATTTAATGTGCACTCCCTCTACACAGGTTGTTATTTGGCGGACTATTTTTTATGCATAGACTGTCTATAAGCAAGCAGTTACATTTGCAATGCCTGGGCTCGAACCTGGAACTTTTTGCATGTAAGGCAAGCGACTTAACAACTGGGCTCCCCACCCCCTACCCCAAAAAAATTTAAATGTCAACTAGTTCGTATTTTGTAATTATATGTTACTTTAAAAACAAGTCAAGGATTTTGAAATAGTTGAATCTGATTATGAAGTAATTCAAAGATATCTAATTCATTAAGACTTGAGTAATATAAGACATAACAAACAATTTTGGATATTTAAGACTGTAACTTGTTTTGGGTCTGATTTAATTAACATTTCACTGGAGATCTTGACTGAAACTTAAAAACGCTGTTACAGCCAACTGGCAGCTATTTGTACTTACTATATATAACACCCCACTTACTCCTGGATAATATTAATATAGTATCAAAGAAGCTATTGATTTGAAAGAGTAATCTGAATCTCTGATGATTTGAAGTAAAAAAGTTAGGCTTTAAATAAACTTTCAATCGCAAGTAAGAATCAGTCTTAACTTAATTCAAGAATATTATCCCAATGTATCCTATAAGTCGCCTAAAAATACCTAGATTTTCTTCATGCAACCATCGAATTTCTGAATCATTGCCATTCACGGAAACTGTTTCATCTTCGACTGCAAACAGAAGTGATTTTTGTTATTTGTGTCTATGATATCCTTAACTACTATTTAGGTTATAACTTAATACTTTGAATCAGGAGCACCAACTCCATGGAGTCAGTGGGGGAAACCACCCCAAGACCCTTACGGGTACTTTTTATAAGTCTCGCACATTCCTACCTACCCTAATTGTGCCCCCATAGTCAAAGCCAAATGTTGGCAGCTATGCTTTGGATAATTTCTATCATAACAAAACTAAACTCCTCAGCGCAACAGCCCGTAAGTGGGCCAAGGCCTGCCGTGCCCATTTCAGCTTTCGTGACCAAGGGCTCTGGGGTGCTAGGCATATGTCCCGGTAAAGTGGTCAACTTCACGCGGAACCCCCAGTGTTTAGTTCCCAAGCATGCTTGGTCCTCATTTTATCGACCCACTTAAGGGATGAAAGGATGCGTCAACCTCGCCCAATCTGGGGCGCCGATCCACGGACCTGTGGCTCAACAATGCAAAGCACTACCACTAAGCCACTGGGCCTTTCTATCATAACAAGAATGAATATTAATTTAAACTATGAAATCATGGCATGATTCAGAATTATTTTTACGAGCATCAATTTTGTTGCTGATTCACATGATCGTCTTGCATCCGGCTGTAATCTTTGCCAATTATCTTTAGCCACATATGTAAACATGAGCGTATGGTAAATAAAAATCATTTAACAAATCTAAAAAAGCTCATTTTACTTAAATCAAAGAGTATTAATCAACCTAAACATTTAACAATTCCAAGAAATGATAAACGGAAACTTTTACACAAACTTAAATTGATACTACAAGCTATCCTACTAAGTTCCCTTAAGATACCTAGATTATCTTCTAACAACCATCGAATTTCTAAAAAGTCATCATTCTCAGAAAATGTTTCATCTTCAACTGCAAACAAAGTCAATTTTAATTCTTAAATTATTTAAAATTATTTACATCCTCAATTACTAATTGAAAAGCTTAGTAAAAGAAAGTAATATTTGACACAAAGATCCAAACGAAAAAAGTTTGTAAGATTTTAGTTTGCACTTAGGGCTGTTAAAAACGATAGTTGAAAAAGACAAAAAAAAAACTTTACTTAAAGTTTATGAAATAATGAAAACTTGTTAAATCTTTAAAGGAGGAAATAACATAATCATTGACAACAACAAAAATTTCTCATAGCAGTTCTTCTATTAAGCTCTTCCTTGTGTGTTTAACTTATTAATGCTATCCAATCCTGAAAACTCTTTAAAGCTGTAGTAAGCAAGTTATGTCAAGGGGTAGAGCTATATTTTAAGAAGATATCATTAGAAAAGTTGAAAATTGTTACAGAAACAAATGCTAGTATTGAAATAAAGATTAAATTTATTAAAGGAAAAACAAATAATAGTTAGATTGCAAAATAGTTTTAAATTAGGAAAATGTGACCTCTACAATTAATTTAAAATTTATTTATTTGAATATTTTTTTTAATAAAATTACAATTACATATTTCAAAATTTTCAGAAGACATTTTATTAGAAAGTATAAATTGTGGTGTGAAAATGTATTAATTAGAATAAAAAATTGTTTTAATCATAAAATTATCATGTGGCAGCCATTTTGAGCTGCTGTTACAAATCGATTTGATAAAAATTGTTTAGACAGAATCAAACCCTATACTAATTTTTTGGCTCCATTTAATTAATTGCTGAGACATTAACAAGATCTTAGTTGAATAAACAGTAAGTTTTATAACAAAAGTAGAAGAAATAATAAATAAATGAATTATTTAACATTATTAACTTAGAACAAACATAAGCAAACAAGATATTATATTTTGTTACTTAAAATGAAAAAAACATCAACAAAAAACTTACTTCTTCTTGGATCTGCCCTGATAAAGCTCACTAAAAACAAAGGATTTAACATTAAAATATATTTAAAATAAAGGATTCACATAAATATAAAAAATGCATACACTCAAAATAAAAAATGCTTTTAAAATAAAAGCTGCCTAGAATTCAGTTAATATTTAGATTGAATTTATCTAAAAATACTTGCATAAGTTACCTTACAGCCCAAAATGAAATGAAATTTCTTGCAATAGCATTTAAGATTAAATAGCTTTTTCAAAAGAGTGTATGCTACTTTACAAGCACACCTATTTTCATTTAAGCATTGAACTTTACCGATAAAACTTATTTTCAGCACAAAAGTAACGTTTGTATTTTTTTAATGAGTGTTTTTTTTAATCAAAAAAGGAAGCAAAATTTTACCTTGGACAGTTAAGTTTAATTTAAACATAAAAAAAACAAAATTTTAATTTTCTACTACATGTTAATACCAATAAAATGAATTTTAATAAATATAAACAAGATTTCATGAGTATAAAAAGATTAATACAAAAAATACTTACATGTGTACCTGGCAAGTCTCATGAAAGTTGAATACATAATTTGGAAAGGAAATGATACAAACAGTAGACCCCATCCTAGTATTCCTGTAGGTTGCCAAGAGCGAACTGCCAAGTAGACTCTTTAAAATAAAGTATGAATTAGTCTTTCATACAAATAAAAAAATAAACAAATCACAATAATAAAATTACATTTTCTAACAGTTTGAAAAGAAAAACTATACACAAATTGTGGCAAGTGTTCCATAAATAGTAATCAGAAATTTTGCAATACTCCAAAAACAAGATTTTAACTGGCTATATCTATATTTTTAGACTCCTTCCTATGACATAATCATAGTACTTTATTTTACTGAACATTGGTAATTTTTATAAATGTATATCTAACACACTTTTAATTTCAACGTGGGGTTGCATTTGACAAAGCAGGAATTCAAATACCACTAGAGACCCATCTAGAAGCTTTTCAAATGCATCTGACTAGAGATTGATAATTTTTACATTACACAACACATTCTTAAGTTATGTATATGACCAAAAAGGATTTAGAGTTAAAGCTACTAAAGTATTCAAAATTTCTCTTTGATAAGTGAAGGTCTGAAACTGATTACTGTATATACTCCTGTATAACCTGACTCCGTCGCCCCCCCCTCCATTTTTAAACCAAATATTCTTCTAAAATCATAACCAGTGTATTAGTTGAAGTAGGAAATTAGGCCAAAGCCTTCCGAAGAAAATAAAACGAAACCAGTTTATGACTGACCGTAATTTCTTTTATTTTGCAAGCAAAATTTCGAACCAATAAAAATAAAACTTGTTTCGGCTCTGAGTATCCTGTGTCCTTGACATGAATGGAGAAGCTAAGAAGATACTATGTTCAGTGAAGCATGAAGACCAAGCTACAGCTCCATGCCTAGGTCACAGACCGTTTTCTTTACACACTTGATAACTGGTTGACTGAACTGCCCTGTTCCAAAGCTATATACAGTGCAAAATATGCCACAATACAAACTATACTGGCTGGTCTCAACTTGGTAATTAGCGTTACATTCCCAGGCAACAAAAATGACCAAATGTGAAAACATTCCACTTCACATCACTCGATAGGTCTAGCAACCCTACATTAAATTTTCAAGTTTGCCAAAAGTTGCCAATGAACAGATCGGCCATTAGATCATAGCGGTACCCCAAAAAGAATTTAATAGCAGTTGATAAGCATAAAAAAAACAATTAAAATTCTTAATCAAAATATAAAATTATGATATTCAAATAACAATCCTTACGTAATTATATTTAATTTTCGCACATACTGGACTTGCTAAAATTTCTTTCAAATTAGAAAACGAAAAGTATACTTGAATTACAAAGTCTTTAACAAATGGTCAATGCTATTCCTATGGAGAAATCGGCTCACAATTTGCCTTCCTACACCTGTTTGGGTTCGAATTTCGAAAAATCACATCTTAAATGACGCGTTCATTACAAAAAGAATACTGTCCTAAAATTTTGTAGATGTACCATAGCCATAGCACTACCAATTTTTTAAAATTTAACAAACCTTTGGTCAGGAGGACTAGTGACAACAGGGGGAGGTGTTCTTGGAAGTGGCCTATAAACTGATGGAGAACCTTCACGCATATTAAGGGTGACCTGTGTAGCTACCTACAAATAAAATTCAGATTTCTAAAATAAGTTTCAGTTGAAAGTAACAACTTTAAGAGACATTTAAGTTCGTACACTTGATTGATACTTGGAGCTAATGATTTTATTAGTGGGGAAAATGTATAGTCTTTTGACCTGTTAATAAAATGTGAAATGCTTCAAATTTCTATATTTTAAGTCATTTCAAGACAGGATTGTAAAGTGATTAATACTACAGGACCAGAGAGAAGTCTCACAAATACCACATTAAAATAAACTAAGGAATTGAACACCAAACAATTGTTTTTTTTAACCAGTTCTTGAAACTTAGTTGCACGTTTTTCTAAAATTTCATTTTAAAAAAATAGATGTTTAATTAATATTAATTCTTGAGGAGTAATGTTAAGCCAACATTAACTAAAAATAACATAGCTTGCATGGAGTTGATTGTTTAATTGGAGTTAATGGCCTAAAAGAGAGAAATGGCTAACTGTTTACACAGTGTGAAATATTATTTAATTATTTTCATTCATCTTATTAATAATGTTTATAATTAAGAGTAGAATCTTAGTTTTTCAGCTGCAAATTAAAAAAAACAAAAATGTATAACAATATGCACTATGGCGTAAAGAAAACACCCCAAAAAATAATACAACACGTAAGACAACAACTGATAAAATAACATAATTAGAAACAAAACTTCTTCTTAACACTATTTGTGTGTGTGCAGATAGTCGAGAGAAGTTTCTTTAGGTAATGTAGTATTAAAAGTGTGGTATATGGCTTTTATCGCAGATACAAAAAAAGGAATTGGTAGGATTTAACTCCCAAACAGAACACTGAGACTTAATCATCATTGTTTTTACCAATGTATTTGATTTATTTCTATAACTATTGAATTTTTGTATAATTTAGTTTCAAAGCATGAGATTTTTCAACTCCACAGTCAGTTCAACTTAATATACAGGGAAAAGCCTTTGATTGAACCAACTTGTAATTTAGCCCATAAAAGTACATCAAAGTGTTTCTTTTTCCTTAGTAGGAAATATTTTCAAATGCAATAATATAATTTTGACTGCATTTTGGGCTGATTATGTTTTCCCTTTTTGATATTTGGTTTTAAAATAGTTTAATTTTTAGTACAATAAATCTAATATTTATGAAAATAAATTTTGGCTAATGGAAGAAAAATGATTCATAATTTCAATACTGAATAGAAAAACCTCAAGAAAATAAATAAAATATATACAAACTTCTAAATCCCAATTGTGAGTTTCCAACATATTCCGACATCTTTCCATATCTTCGATTCCTGTTAAATCCTAAATGCAAGGAGGAAATTCAAATTAGTAAAGAAAAAACATCATTGTATGTTCTATTTATTCTTTATTACAAAATATATACCGATACCGAATAGCTTGGAAAATAATAGAAAGAAGAATTTCAAATTCAAATTATGATGAAGATATTTGTTTTACCTGAAATTGCAACAATTTTTCTGTCTGGTTAGATGAAAGCTGTACATCTTCCGCCATCATTTAATTGAATTTGCCGTCAAATTATACTATAATTTCAAATGTTGTGTAAATAAGAGAAAATTAATTTAGAATCTCAAGATTAAATTTACATTTCACTATTCATTTGCAGTGGTGGCCATCATTACCCTTGTAAACAAAACAAATATGAGAGTGAAGTGAAGTGAAGAGCTGACGCATAGACCACAGTTTGGTTTGTTTGAACTAACGAATCTTTGGGATTGATAGAGGTCTCCACAAGCGAAAGACAAAAGAACAATGCCTCGTAAAACGTCGGCACTCAACGTGTTCTAGCACCGCAGCTACATCATGCCTCAAACAACTGTTCCACTATATCAAATTCTTTCTATAAGTCCCCTCGCACCATCTTATGAAAAAGTATAAAAACACTTATTGTATAACTGCTAAAAAAGTATGATGTAAGCCGCGTGAACGGAAAAAATCCATTTAAATTGCAATAAAAAAATAATTTTAGACAAAAACCGTTCATGTATCATTAAACTAAAACAAAATTTGAAGGTTTTTTAATGTGACCAGAACTTTAAACAATCGAGGGCTATTATATTGTAAACAGCATTTTTGGATATGTGAAGGTATGACAAACCTCTAGTATATATAGATTTTAAGTTTCGCGTTTAATTATAGTGATTCGATTATAGATCAGAGTAACAAAAAGTTTTGGAATTCAAGTAGCAACGCAAAGCTAAATCTTGATAACATACACACAAGTTTATATTTGGTTAAAAGTAATTTTTTATGTTTTACCATGAAAAGAAAGGAGACTACTACTGAATTTTCGGAAAATTCTTATTTAGCGCCTCTAATATATTTTTATAATTTAATGGCTTCTTGACTTCATTTTGTAAGACAGTTGGTGGTGTGGTTGAGTTAATGTTGCACTAGACCTGCATGATGGCTATGGGCTTGTTTTGCGTGATGAATTTCCTTCTAGCTTTCACTCCTGCACTTGTTTCGATCGGTGCTGTTCCCAAACGACATTGATTTACCAATCGACGCTCGAGAAAGAATTTATTTTAATTCAACATTTCTGTTGCTACTCACGACCTGAAACTTGATCATTGGCAAAGGGCAATGTTGAGAAACCTCAGTACGAGGACGGATTTAAGGACCACTAGCCCTATAAACAGTATTACGTATTGATAGGAATTATTTGTTGGTATAGCTTGAACCATATGTAAAATTACTGAAAGAGTACAAAACCTGTAAAGGTAAGCTCTGTAGGGCATGTGTGATGGCTAACCCTTGGATAGTAATCAGTGTTTACACCAAACGACTAATGTTGCAAACTGTAACTCAAAAAAGTTCATTCCTCCTTGCCAATCTTCAATTTTTTCACAGATTATCTTCCGCAATGTGCGAGTGTTTCCCTCAAGACTACAAGCGGCCTGCAATCTGGGTAGCATCAGTACGAGGCAACGTCCCGCCCCATGCAGTCTGTGGCGGAGAGGCCTTTGGCAACATCACCTACATCTGCCGGGTCAATCACTTTGGCGAGATAATCATCGGAAAACTCTTGCCAAATTACGGATGCTGCTACGTTGGATGGAAGGGGTGCGAGTTCGCCTATTATGAGTATGAAGTATTGTGCAATCCAGATAATGCAGTCCTTTGCTGGGAGTGGTATTGCGGGAATGGGGAGTTGCCGAAAGGAGCTTTGCAAGGAGGTACAGGTGCGAATGGTGAATGTTTGTACATCGGGAGACGGTGGCATCAAAGTAATATGGGGATTGGCACTGTTCAGCCTAGTCAGAGGAGATTGTATGCATCAAACTTTGGGAAAGTGTATGCTTATTGCGAGTTCGAGGTTTTGACATGCTCAAGTATTAATTTTTAGCTTGCATCAGTGAGATGACTATATAGTAAATATCAATCAAGTGTTGTTTTAAGAAAAATGACAAGTTTAAATACACTGTACATTATTTTAAGAATGCAAAATAAAAGATTTCAAAGTAAATCAATGAAATTTATTTTATTCATCAACAGTACAACGGTATGACAGTCATTTATAACATATCTTGACTATATAATGTCATGTTTATCACAATGCAACTTACAGGAATAACTTCAGTTGAATTTGATGTGATTTTACATACAATATAATCTAATTCAAATATACATTACATTTAATAATTGCTCAAATTAATCTTCAATGGAAAACATGAAACAGTTATAGCATTTAACTGAAAACCAAAACATTTAATACGGCCACAACACAATTTGGTATTTTATTTTTTAGGTATAGTAGAAGATTACTTTCTTCATTTAGATTGCAGTAAAAGTAAACGTCTATTTTATAACAAGAAAAAACAAATTTACTTCATGTTAAGAATACAACTAAATATCATAATCGTCAATATATCATAAATAAATGGCATATCGAAATAACTAAAAAAATATTAGTTTCTACTTAAATTATTATAACAGAAAAACAACAAAATTTAGCTGTAAGAAAATTTGGCGAGTTACTTCAATATTGTTTAAGACTACTGCATATTTTGGCTTGGTTTATAAAAGGTTTTTGAAGGTCAAATAAACTTAGCACCATACAATAAGACTAAAAAAAAGAATTATAAATTTTGGATAATGATATAGAATATAAATGAAAATTTACAAAATACAGCCTTCTTGCGAACAACATTGTCCAAAAATATTTGTTTAAAATCCTTAAAATTGTCTTGTTGTGAGAAGACTTATTTGTGTCCATAAAAACATGAGATAACATAAGACAACACCAATAACAGATAACCATTAAAATTCTTGTCATACCTGTAAAGAAATAAATATTCATAAGTATGTTACATTGTTCCAACTTTTTTCTAATATAATTTTTTTAATAGGTTACTTGACATAGTTTATTATGCAAAACAAATTGTTGCAATGCTCATTTTTTAATAAATAAAAATAAATCGAAATTCTATAGTATTTTTTGCAGAAAAGGAGATGTCATTATAAGAGTTTACTATACAATACCTCCATAAAAAGCTTACCAAAAAATAGTTAATGAAATATAAAAAAAAAATTAAAATGACAAATACATCAAGCAATATAAGAAACAATATAGCTACATGGAAAATAAAAAAAACCTAATTATTATAAATGATACTTACATGACTCTCTACTTGAATTACTGTTTATTTCCAGCATTCATTATACCTGTAATAAAGCAATCAAATAGTTAACATTTCAGCACTAGACATATCACCATGCATATTTAATACATTTACCAGGGAACTACAGCTTATTTTAATTTTCCTTTAAAATTGCATTGCCTTTAGTCAGAAACATGATGTAATGCAAACTAATCAAAAAGGCTGAACACTGAATTTTTTTTGCACTATCGACCTACAAACCAATTGTTATATTAGTTCCTATAAAATGCACACATAGAAAATAATGCTTAAATAATGTAATTTTGTTTTACTTTAAATCTGTATATCGACGCCATATCAAATCGTATTTAATAAAAAAAAATCTTATAACTAATGAATTACTCTTACTAGGTAAATATAAAATCATAACACAAGTACAGCTGTGGGAAAAAAAAGTACCCACTAGTGATTATTTCAGCCGTTATTCATCCTATGGAATCAGACTTTTGACTTTGCAAATAAATAAATAACACTGAGTTAATTGCATGACGCAAAATTTGCATAAGGGTCCGTCTTTATTTAAAAAATGTTACCAACTTTGAAATTTTCTATGGCCCCTTTTCAGATCATATGTCAAATCTATGAAAATTTTTAATACGAAATATCAAGTTTTGTAAGTATTTAAGCATTATTAGTTGTGTTAGAGACATGCAAAGTTTATGGGTCGTAATGTTAAATGAGTTGCACATAAAAAAAAACTATCCTAATCTGTAATTAATTAAGATAATGAAACGAATTTTTTTACTGAGTAGTAATTATAATAACCCTAACAAACCTCATAAACCATTTAAGTATTTAAAATATTTCTTATATTTTTAAATAATTATTATTTTAATTAAAAAAAATTATGAATTGAAACCACTTAATATTTTTATAGAATTGAATTCAAAACAGGAAGTTGAAGTGAAATACCAATTTTCATCCATAATTTTTGCTTAGTAAATCATAAATTACTTTTTAATTACCCCTTAGGGGGTTGTATACGAGATTAAATGTGAACTTGATAAACAAACTCCACTTAGTGAAAAAGGAAAAATTTAAATAACGACCTTGAGAATTCTATAGTAAAACACAACAGATGTTTTTAAGGTTCATTCATGATATTCATTTTCAATGATTTGTTTCCGAGATTTGTTTTTTAATAAACTTAAAATATTTGTAAATATATTGTAGAAATAAACTTGTTAGTGGAAGAAGTCCTACAAGATTTAAAACGATTGCACTGTTACTTAAATACTTCAATGAAATTCCTGTCGAATACAAGTATATTTGTAACAGTAATTGTCACCTATAACCACTTCCAAACAAGATTTATAAACTTAGGAAAAATATCGCCAAACCAAGCATCCAGTTACAATTTGAACTTTAAAATGCCAAAAATTGGCTATACTTTTATTAATTTTCTGCTGTAAATTTAATAATTTTTAGAGTTTGCTAAATTTATTTGCAGTTTGAAGAATAATTATGTAAAATAGAATGAGTCAAATCCTAGAATCCTTTAATCGACATTTGGCAATGTTTGGAACATGTCGCCTTAAATGACGTGGGCTTCTTAGTTTTTAAACTCCGATATTTCCGAAACATTTAGTAATAAAACATGAAACGCCAAATTGCATTAAGAGTCACGAAGCCGAATTTCACCTCTTGAAAATCGTAATGGTATTCCTATGGAGAATCTTCTCAGACTAATTGTCGCCACAGTTTTAATAAAAACCACTAGTTTCTGGCACCATTTTAAAGAACAAAAGAAGTAAAATATTTTATAAATTTTTTTTTGAAAATCATTTATTGAGTATTTTTAATAATTTTTTAAAGTTTGGAAATCAGTGAAGAATTCAATGTCCTTAGTGTATGACGATGTATCTCAGTAAAAAAAATAAAGATACTGCAATAATTATATATTTCGGACACAATTGAAATTTTTATTTTTCAATTCATTACGAAATAAAAATTTTAATTTAAATATTTGGATTTTTTAAAAATTTAAGAAAAGTCATTGCGGTTTTCGGGAAAGCGAATTATGGCAACCCCACATTTGGCGATCGAAATCACCACACTGCCAATGGTTTTGCCAAGTCAATTAGTGTCGTATTTGCTAACATCTGTTGGGGTGACCTTTGAATAGATGAATAGAACTGCCATGTGCGAAATGGCCCAGGGCTAGTAAAATAAGTCCTACTTTCTATGGCCAGGAGAAGTGTAAGGAACATCTATACTGTCCACGTTGAGGAGGAGTTGGATGTCAACCTGTACAATTAACAATTGAACCAGTGACATTCTCTGGCGCGCTACCCCCCCCCCCCCCCAACTGTTTTGCACAAAATAGGGGTTTCTGCTATCAACATTTGATGATTAAAGAATTCTCTTTGGGATTTAGGGAATTTTAATAGGTTTTTCGTGTGTATAGGATAGAATTGAGTCATGTAGAGTTTTTGATTTACGAATGCATTTTAAAAGTTTTATACGAGTTCGAAAAAAATATATAATTGCTTATTGTGCTATATACGATGCTATTATACTATGCTGAGATAAAATACTTCTTAGGTAGCACTCTAACGAAAATTAAATGTGACAAATAATTGCATTTCTGTATGATTTGCTTATCAAAAATATTTTGCAAAGAATGCTTTACAAACAATTAAAAATTTTCAAAAACAATTGCAAGTTTAGCTCTTTTCGCTCTCAAGTGAGGGTAAGGATACTATCTTATGAATTCTAATCAGTGTAGTTCGTGTAAAGCCATTTTCGATTAGTAAAGTCATAAATGGATATTTGAACAAGGTTCATTACAAAAGTGCCATTGTTTTTACTTTTTTTGTGAAAATACGGTGCATGACCACTATTTTCGCCACGGTGCACAATAGGGCAAAAGTCGCATAAGATTGCCATAAGTAAATATCAAATTTTCAGCAAATCCTATTTAAAATTTAATTTTATTATACTTTATGATAAATGAAGTTTTGTCAAGAAATACTTGTTGTCGCCGTCGTATCATGCCTCAATGAATATTATCTGATGCCATTCAAACATTTCGATTATAAATTTATTTAAACCTTTAAATTAATTCCCATTTAGTTAATATAAGAATTCTATTCATTTGGTTTTTTTCATCATTTCTTAGAAACTTTTTAATTCAAAATAAAAATTCAAAATAAAAAAATTAATCACAGTTTCATAAATCACTCAAAGAGGACATCACAATAATAGATTTTACAATGGTTTTCGATGGTTCCCATCATCGATGGTTCATTATTTGTTTATCAAAAATGTATTTGAATGATTTCTATTTTATAAATAAAAAAAGCATGTGATATATTTTTAATTTACATCATAGCATAGCGTTTATTAAGAATAATGTTTGCAGTGTTTCTTTTTCCTTTCGATAATTTTTTTTTGTGCGTGTGTGTGCAATGCTTCTGCTTTGGGCACTGTTGAGACTTTTTTTTTGACAAAGATAAGTTTGCATTGTTTGAACACTTTGAGGGAACAGGTGTCAGTGGGTAAAGTTGAATAGATTCTTACTCTAAGAAAGAAGTGAACGGTTGAATGGGTAAGGGGTTGAAATGGGGGTTTAGTTCTGGTTTTGTCCACAGGCACACCTATTTCTAATTGTTCGGCCGAGAAGGACAGTTTAGAAAAATGAGAAATCTTTGCAGATTGTAGTTCGTATATCGTAAGTGTTGCATCGAGTTTTATTTCGACTTGTCTTCAGCTTCGCTATGTCGAGATACGCTAAATGTGGATCCTCAATAAATTTTTTATTACATAAATATTGCATCTTGATCCGAAAATCATTTCAACAAAAGAACTGTATTGTGGTTGGTTGAAAGAACTGTAAAGTATTTTAAAGAACTATATAATGTTCGGAAGAATTGTAAATGGTTGACAGAACTTTATAGTATTTGAACAAACTGAAGACAGTTGTTACTTCAAGGAAATAACTGTAGCGTTTATAGCAAATTACTGATAATGAATTATTGTAAAGAAACCCGTCGTAAACACAACTATTCAGTTTCGAGAAATTGCTTCGATGAAATAATGTATTGATCAGAATTAAAATCTAGGAGTGTGTACCACTTAACGACTTTCAATTACCATTCATTAAATCAATTACATCCGTCTGATAGGATGACAAACGAACCTTTTTTTTACAAATAAAAATCATTTTTTTTATTCAGCACCCTCCAAAGCAAAATTCGGATTTTCGACCCCACTTCAATCAATATTGAAATAATAAATTAAGCAAAAAACATGTATTTTTTCCGTAAACATTTTTATAAACGCCGAATAAATCGCAAAAATAAACAAATGCTGCAAGACTTTAAAATAAACTAATACATCAACTACGTTGAGTAGTCAAAAAGTTTTAATTTTAGCAATTTTATTTTAAAACATTATAAAATTAATTTTCAGAAGATTTTTTTTTTGCCATAAAAAATTTCTTCTTCAGGCAATCACTCCAAAAGATAAACTTTAATCATGTAATATGATTGCAAAAACTAATATCACTTTATTCAATTTCTTTACTTCTACAAAATACTGTGCCAAATGCTATGAGTAAGCTTTAGTTTCAGAAGGAAACGTGTTATCATCTAAAACCACCCAGAATATCGAAATGCAAAGAATCCCTTATCTCTTCATCCCCTCTAGAAGGGGGGAGAGGTGTAATTACAGCCCCTGAGCCAAGCCCACTAACTGCCTACGGCCGAGGCAATTATGTCGTGGGGCCTCGAATTTCATTGGCGATAAAAAAGCGCACTGAAAAATTGCTTTTGTGCCTAATAGGCGATAAAGTGTTTTTTCTAGTTTAAAAACACGGCGACATCTGGTTTTCGAGAAAGATAGTAAAAGAGTTCGTGCCGATGAATTACTGATTCTTAAGACTCTTCATTAGACGCCACCTACCGGTCGTCCCTCAATAGTAACTCTATTGTAAAATCGCGACAGTTTTCGAATGCATATCACAAGAAATTATTGGAATATTTTCTAGCGGTTTGTGTCGTTAGACAGATTTGACTTTACTGTTACATTACCTTTTTGATATTTTTGTTTAAATTTTTGTAAAAAAAATTACGTAAAACTTAACTTTAACTTCATTTTGTTAAAATTGTGAACAAGATTTTAAAAAAGTGAATAAGCAAATATCGAGATTGAACATTTCTGTCTTAAACTTGACTTTAAACTTTGAAATTGGATAATTTGAACTTGAGATATTGATTAAAATGTGAAGACAATTGCTAAAAAATTGTGCAAAGCCACGCCTCCCACAGGAACCTCCCCTTCTCAGGGTTAATTTAGTTTGGACAGTATGTTATCAAGGACAGGGCAGCTTCACATGTGGTCTTAAGTGTGGGGGGCCGGGGGGAGGGGACTTTTTCCACCTTTGAAAAGGGAATTTCTTAGAACACCGCAGTTGCTGGAGGAGGGTGCCAGTGTCTTTTTTATTTTGTATTCTTCGTTCGTTGCGTTCTTCGCCGTGGCTTTTTCACAGCCCAGTACGACGAGTGTCGAAACAAGAGAGAAGGGTAGATTTGGTTTTGATACCAAATGTAGGAATCGCCAAACGCGCCTAAATTAGGAAATGAGCATTTTGTTCTTCTGTTTGATTCTTCTTCTTGATTTGAAAAACATTTCTTTCCGAGTTCTTCTATATTACATTTTAAGTATAAATAAAATTATTTTAAATATAATGTAAGTATAAGCGATTCAAATAGTGCAATTCAATAGTGTACATTTTAATGGATTTTTAGGAAAAAAAATTTTAATGGAAAGTCACATACCCTAGCTAGATATAAAATATTTTAAAAGGTTTCTTTACTATTGTCTAGTGACATTTTCTTGCATTCATATGGAAAAAATGCAGCAGAGTATCTGAAAGTAAAATTCCCAAGAGCGAATCAAATGTTAAAATATCAAATTAATCATACTTTAAATTCAAGCAAACTAGCGATACTGTCGCCTCGCAAAATGGGAAAACTTGTCCTGCACAGGTTCTGGGCAGGTAAATAGCTTCAGCACATTTTCTTCTGAATTTTGGTACTTCATCTGAACTCGTGGAATTATTATATGGATAATTAGTTGCCCCAAAAATTTATTAAAATATTATCACATGCCAATTTTTGATGCGTATTTCATTTACTGTAAACAATTCACTAAAGCATCTGTAATAATTACTCTTCTATTCTGTTATTTTTGTTTATAGAATGAAAATAACTAATTTATGGTTGGAAGAAATAATTTTAAATTGCAATTTAATATTTAGCAGAAAGAAAAAGGTTATACTAAAAAAATGTATTTGATGTTGGTAAGGATTTATCGTTTCATATTAATGATTGTTACAAATTAACTATTCTACTTTCTTTGCTCACAACATTTTACGTTGCATTATTTCTCCCTACAACATTTACAAGCCATTGAAAAAAAATAGCCTAACACAGCAATTTAAATTAAAATTAATTAAAATTCTTTCTAGTTTTCTAAATTTATTTATAATCCGAAGAATAGTTTTGTAAAATTGGTTAGGTAAATTCTTCTTAAAAATTGCAAAATTGAAGATTTTTTAATTAAAAAAAACTATTTTTTTTGTCCTTTCAATTAAAAGATTATACCAACCACTAGGGTAGACCGTTGACAGACCGGTAGATAGATATCCGCACGTACAGACTGATGGACAAAAAGTATAAAGATAAGTCTCTGAATTTCATACTTCACACACACACACAAAATCCAACGGATAGAACCGAAGTTGGAAGGGGAGACAATACGGACAAATGGATCTCACCATGTCAATACCTACTTTTACTTTTTGAAATTCTTAAAAGAAATATCTTATTGACGCCTTCGTTTTTGGAAGGAAAAGAAACAAGGATGTGATGAGAACCAAGAGCGGCTTTCTTGTCCGGTACAATGTACATTGGAGAGTATTATTATGGTTCAAATGAACACATTTCCGCTATTATATTTTCACCCTCTTACAAGGATGTTTAATGTATTTCATTGAATATTACATTTTTAATTGACGTTTTATAAATTTTTCTAAAGCAAGTACAACTATCAGTTCAAAAGAATTTTTTGAAAATTTATTGCAGTAAATCGGGAAAAGTTACTGTTTTCCATAGTTTAAAAATAAAATTAGCTTTTAATATTTTCTGAGTATAATAAAGTCTTTAAACTTTATTGTATTCAAATTTTTTAGTGTTTGAACTATAAGTAAAATAAATATTTTAATGGATATTAGTAGTTGAAAAATTATTAGCAATCGAATAAGTAAATTAACAATATTTGTTGACGAAAATATAAGAAAGATACGTTCTATATACTAATTGAGTGCTTGAGTTGAGTTTAATGTTTTATCACCTTGAATATAGTTGCATTTTTGAGTCACAGATCTCCAAATTGGTACTTTTGATATACTTTCAATACACATCCTCGATCAATCTGTTACGATTAATTATTACCAATTATTACAGATAATTTTTACATTAGTGATGTTTCATTATATACATACAATTTGAAAATTTTGTATTAAAAAACAAAATTTGGGATGTGCTGAGTAGACCCAGGAAGCATGAAATCCGGGCTTTGAAGAGTATATGTATTGTTCAAATTAAGTCAATAATAGTTTAATGTTCAACGTATCAGTCTCTAATTCACCGTTATAATCAGAAATTGAAACGAAATAATTGAAATAAGTTGTATTTCAGTCGGTTTCCCATAGCAGGGAGAACCACTGACAATAATCAGGACTTCGGTTCCCTGAAGCAAAGCACCGAAGTTCAGATTATAAACATCTTGAACAATCAAATTACGAAAAAAAAAACTGGATTGAAATGAGGAGCAAACGTTCAACCCAATATCCTCAACTTGGACTTAAGCCACTTTTGCTTATATGTTTCGCGAAGCTACCTAAGACGAGTGTGTTGATGTTTGAGTGTAAAAGTGGCTTAAGTCAATGTTGGAGATATTGGGTTTGAATGTTTACTTTTTGTAAAGAAAGTAACAACATTTAAAAAAAGTTTTGTAGGAAGTACTTTGCTGGGCCTAAGGAGACTGTCGAATTTTATTGTTATCAATGGAATCTAAAAAGTTTGCAAAATATTTGTCCGTTTTCCTCATTTGCCGAGTGTTATGGTCGAATAATGAAGTTTGTAATATATAGATAACTCGTAATTGAAAAAACTTTTTTTCTTGTACTATATATTATCCAAGGAGATGCAAGCAATCATCCTCTCTGCTAATTTCAAAGAATAAAATATGTAATATTCCTCGATTTTAAATAGAGTGAAAATATTTCATATCAACGGTACAAAGAATCTCGTAGTGAAATATATTTGACATCATTTCAAACTGATCGATGTCGCAAAAATAAATTTATTTCAATTTATTGTCTAAAAGAATTAAAGTTTCTCGAGCGATTGTTGCGATGGAAATGGTGATTTAATTCTAATAAAAATGGGTTCCTATGCTTTTTAAATGAGCATTAAATTTTGCAGTTTTTTTTAAATAATTGAAGTACAGTAAACTCCCGTTTATCCGGAATGCTCGGGAAATTGACTCTTCCGGATAATCGAATTTTCCGGTTAATCGGAAGTCGCCAAATAGGGTTACCAAAAAATGCAGATTTTTCCGGAAAATACAAGATAATGGCTGCATCTTATATGCAAAGAGGCGATGTTGCATTTATAATAATAATATATAATAGATACTACAATATTTTGTATTAAAAAATATTAATATTTATTAATTAAGAAATAAACGATCGTTACTTTTAAATGCTAAAAATCTAAATACATAAATCGTCCAACCCATCCCCATGGTCTAAATCCAGTAGAATATTTTAAAATGAAAACAAAATCTAGAGAACATTTAATTACAGAATTAAATTATAAAAATAACTTACTTCTGATTAGGGTTGTTTACGATGGCGATCGAGAATCCAAAAATATTGTTAAGTTTGAAAAACGTTCTTTGGGTGAAATCACAGAATTATTTAATATTATCTTTAAAAAAATATTGTTAAAGTTAATTTGTTAAGGTATCAGTCATTATTTTAATCGTAAATGAGCGACGCGAGTCACAACGCTAACGCCAAAACTGACCATCGAATGTTTGTTTATGTTAATTATTGCAGCGGTCAAGCTTGGCGTAATCACCTCCATTGGAAGGGATCGGAATTTCATGGTAACCATGTGCGAACAGCGAAAAAATCAAAGTATTTTAGTAGTAAAAAGGCAGTTGTTCAAAGATACAATTCTATAAATACTACAGCCTTTTTTCTACTGTGATGGAATTCTCAGAAAATTAGGGGACCATTGAGATCCCTCGCTGATTCTCCTCCTACTGTCTGATAACATACATTGCCTTCGGCTGTGCAGAAAAACGGCCTTTGAAACGAACATCGAATTGACGCTATTTTGGGTGTGCATTTTTTCCAAGCTCAGTAACTTTTTCTGTATGAAGTACGTTGTATTTTAGCTATAAAGATGCTAATTTAATTAAGCAGCACGAGAAGGAATGGGGCATTAAATATTCTTTAAGAAAAGACCGGTTTTGCCGTTATAATAACAAATACAGTTTAAGGGTTGTAACTAATTATTTTCATTTGATTAGGTTTAAATTTTTTGTTAGTTTTTAAGCATTGATTCGATTTTTCGATGTTAACAACCGTGTTTAAATTATGTTAGAAAACCATTAACTAATAAACTTTAAGGTATCAGGGTAGTGAATTAATATAAACTTGAAATCAGAAATATCATCACTTAATTTAGAATCATGATCAGGCGATTCGACAACTTGTCATTGATGTTTGGATCCTAACGAATTTGAGAAACTAAGCCAATTAACGTTTAATTATTTGTGTCATCCCAACTTTCCGTATAAATTTTAGATTCCGGATAAACAAATAGGTTTAAACCTTAAAACATTTTCGTTACTAGTTTATCCCGGAATTTTATCCGAAACTGAATTCAACTTCTATTTTGAATACAGATTTTGTATTGTTGTGGTGTAGGCTTTTTCGTTAACCGTATAGTTTTATCCGGAATTTAATTTATCTTTGTCCGGACTACTACCGATGTCGCTCTAAGGCTGCGCTGGGTGCCAGCTCATATGTCTGCCTCGTCACTTGACCACGGTTCCAAATTACGAGGCCCGATGCCAATAACCCTCATGTAGTTCTAGAGCGAAACCAGGAATGCTACCGGAATTTAAATTTTAGTTCTATGCGGAATTTAATTTTCGATTTAACCGAAAGCAATTTTCAGTTATCCGGAATGTAGTTTCGGATCGACTTCGTTTTATCCTAAAATCTTTTCGGATAAAACGTGATTGAAATGCTGATAGTATTCTAAATGATTTTTCAAAAATTGGAACTTAAAGCCATAATTGACCTGCGTTTAAAATTGCGCTCAAGTAATAAAAAACTTAAATTTAATCATTACCGGATAACCTAAAGATGCACGAAGGTTGAAACCTTAACCTGGAAGGATACGCAGAATATTGGCGACAGGTTTAATTTTTTTTTAAAATTTCTTACGGGTAAATACATTCAGAATTTATTTAAGCATTAAGTTATTCTAAATGTACTCTTTTTTGAGCTCAGCTTGAAAAATGAAGTATGTTACAGTTTTGCTCGCCGATCGTTTATGTAATCAGCCTCGTAATCTTTTTTGCAGTTCTGGTTCAAACCCAGCAATTCGACCTTGGAATTTGTTCTGTTGAAAAGATTTTGTGATTCGCGGCAACTATTTTGACCTAAAGGGTTTTATTGTAAGTTGGATAAATTACCGTTTCACTAGAGCTACAGAAGGGATATTGCCGAATAGCCACATAATTTTAAACCGAGGTATAGGCCGAAAATTGGTCTGGCATCCAACGAAACTTATAGTGACAACGGCAGATTTAACGTGCACCAGTCCCATACACTCGGCATTATTTATTGCTTCTTTATGGTCTAGCACGATCCGTTTATGACTAAGATGAGGATAGAACTTGCGGAGGTATCCATCGTGGCATGATGCCTTAAACCACCGCGCCCTGCCAATTCTTTAACAGTCTTTGAAAAACATGCTTTAACATTAAAAAATTCGCAGCGAATTAGTTAAAAAGCATTTATTGATTTATTCCGGATAACGGAAAAATGCTTAGGTTAAAACTAGATTTAAATTACGGATAGAACATAGAATTAAAATTTAAATTCAGGCAGAATTCTTAAAATGAATTTACGTCGCACACTAAAACTAAATGAGGATTTTCGACGCTGCGGCCTTGTAATTTGGAACTGCGACTAGTGAATACCGCGTAGAGCTGGACATCGCAGCGCAACGGCTAGAGCGACATCGGTACAGTCCGAATTAAATTTAATTAATAAATTTTACTATAATAATAACCAAATTAAACAGCGGATAACGAAAAATCCACTTTTCAGTTTAGAACTAAATAAAAATTCCGGTTAAACATTCTGGATGAATACGTCCACGACAAAGCTTAAATTTAGATTTTCCTGTCACGCCTTGTACATTGGAACTGCGATCAATTGACTGAGGCCGACATCTAAGATGACACCAGTGCACAAATTCAAAAAACATCGCGGTAGAATAAAGCAATTAAATAAAATTATTTCGAATTATAGAATACATTTCGATAAAAAAGAAAATTCTTTCGTTAAAATAAATTAATTCCGCTTAAAA
The DNA here is from genome assembly GCA_019343175.1 of Oedothorax gibbosus. NCBI lineage: Eukaryota > Metazoa > Arthropoda > Arachnida > Araneae > Linyphiidae > Oedothorax > Oedothorax gibbosus. The sequence goes on from CM033271.1 coordinate 32,065,962, forward strand.
TATATAGATCAAAAATTTAAATTCTGGGATGAATTTATGCATCGCACCAAAGCTAAATGATGATTTTTGGCGCCGGGCCTCGTAATATAGAAAAGCGATCAAGTAACGAGGCCGACAGAGCTGGCACACAGAGCTACCTTATATAACATCGGTAGCAGTCCGGATAAAGCTAAAATAAAATCCTGTTAGCAATATATGGTTAGCGAAAATGCTTGCAAACGATAATTAAAAATATTTTTATTTATTCTGGGTAGAAGTAGAATTAAACTTCCGATTTCAATCCGGATAAATAAACTATAATTCAGTTCTTGATAATATGTCAATTCTGAAAATGTTAAAACCGATAAAATAAATTACTTATTAATTTATTCTAGTTACGTTTCGATGTAGAATTGTTAACCGGATTCCCTAATTTAATTCCGGTTAACACTCGGATTTCGTATAGTGGAAACATGTAAATAAAATGCAACATAAAAAATGCTGAAATAGCGCCATACCTGGCGTTAAATCAGACTTTCAGTTCCAAAAACACTTTTCGCGCCAAATGTTGTCACCAAACGAAATATTTTCTTGGAAAAAAAATCTGAAAAGTTTTTACTATATTTGGCGAGAAATCGCAATTTTGGCGAGAAATATTCAATTTTATCGCCAAATTTCGTCGCCAAATCGGAATTTGAAATTTTCCGGATATTTGAGCTTTCTGGTTAATCGGGAGCCGGATATACGGGCTTTTACTGTACTTCGAATTCTTTTCTGAAATTTTCAATGTATTCTAATTTCGGTACGCTAAATTTTTTGACGTATCACACTTGTCCGTAGCATTAGTAGTTCGGGATATGAAATTGGGTGACGGACAGACAGACTGAACGATTATAATACCTTCCACTTTTTACGTTATAAACGTAGTGTGGAAGCTAAAAGCAACTGTTACCTATAACAGCTTCCCCACAACATTTATGAGCCATAAAAGAAAATCGCCCAACACAGCAATTTAAATTTAAATAGTACTCTTTACACCTTTCTAAAATTATTTACAATTCGATTAATAGTTATGTAAAATTGCTTAGGTCACAAATCTAATAAAAAAAATCACAAAATTAAAAAAAAATCTGCGGTACGAGCCAAATCAATCCAGCAATTGGACCAACTATTAATGGTTTTTTCAAATATTAGTGGAACGTCCAGTAATTTTCTAAACAAAAAAAAACTCAAAATATTCCTTTTTATGAAATAAAAAATAAATATTTCTTCATTATAAGAATAAATTTTGATTAGTTCATTTTTAAAAGCAGACGAAAAAACAACTTTGACGAAAATGTCCCAAATAAATTATTGAAAAAACAAATTTATTAAAAAAAAAATTCTAAAATTTCCAATCCATATTTCAACAGTACGAGTATTATATGAGTATATTACACCTAGGCACTCGGGGTGAAAAACGACAGACGAGTGAGGCCCAAATCTATCAGAGCTATTTTCGCCTGACCTCAAAACTAGTTTCTTATCTTTGCTTGGGGGCAAGAGGGGCGAAATGACAATGTCGCGCCTCTTCAGAAGTCCCCCTACATTTTCTTGGTATCCAGAGGGGGGGGGGGGGGGTGCAAAATTCTCCTGACCCACTACATTTGATTGGAGCAGGTTGTTTCGTGAGGAGGTTCATAAGCCCCACCCACTGATAGCCAGCTTAGTTTAGCTGTTAGTGAGATTTTAGTTTTGGAATCACTAGGGAAGGGTCTTAAGAAATAAAGAAATGTAAATTAATGCCAATTAGCTCTTTAAGCAAAGAAATTAACACTGTTAATGCTTTTTTTAGTAAACAAATTCTGAACAATCAAAGAATCACATTGTGCTATATTTTATGACTTTTCAAACCGATTTATATAAAAAAAAATATTCCTTAAAATTTTAAGGTTTCTCGTAATATTGTTGATGTGGCAACAGCAATTTAAATGACAAAAAATTAAATTTCATGCTAATTAAATGTGTAAATCGTCGACTAACAGGAGGGAAGATGTCCGTCTGGAGATTGCACTGGCTGGCCGAGACTTAAAGAAAACTTAGTGTAATCTCAACTCAATTCATCTTCAGATTTTAAATTTTTTATCTTCATTATAAGAATCTGTTATTTGAACTTATTGTTTATTGAAATTTTAGTTTAGTTTCCCCTAATTACGGTGCAAAGAAAAAGTAAACAATCGCTTAAAAAATGCATCGCAGTTCCAGCGAATCGGTTGACTATTTGTATTGCCGTTTCAGTGAATTTGCATAGCAAATTGCGATGCAATACCGCTTAATAAATGGAACCCTGGTTGCAAAAATGTAGTTTAAAAAATTAGCCATCGGCCTCCGAAGTTAACTAAGTGAGAAATCGGTGACACAAAACTCACTCATAATTCAACAACAAATGTATTACAGTTTACAAAATGTTTTGGTGACTATATATGTAGAACCAAGTAAATACCAAGATAATGCACTAATACCAAGGATTGAACAAATGTACCTGCATACGAAATATTTCTCGGAGCCCTGGTCATCCCACGACCACAGCCCAAGGCTGGAAACTCGTCATCATCTTGTTGATACGGAACGGGAAAAAAAAACCAAGTTGAATTGAAGTAAGAATTATAAAATACAAATAAATTATTCATAATACGAATGGGTTGTTCCTATACAGCCAAATTGCATCAAAAAGCATACAGTAAAAATTCTGCTCAGATCAACCCCATTAAGCAGCCATTTCTGTAAACGCACAATTTTTCAAAGCCCCAATTATTTCCCCCCCCCCCCCCACATAATACTATAACTCTCCTCTGGTCATGGAGGTGTTTACAGACTCTTTGATGACGTTAATTTGAAAATGTGACGTGTCCCACTTTCGTCTTTTGGATAAACTTCATCTAATGTCAAAGGAACTGAATGGGAACAGGAGAACATATCAGTAAAATTCATTCAGATTTTAAATAGAGCAACAAATGTTTTGATGGAATTTAAGAGGGTAGGTTGCATTAGCAGGGGAGGACTGTATTGGACTTATAGTGAATCTAATTTTATTTTAAATTAAGTCTTAAAAATACAATGTTAGGTTGTTCATCATAAAACATTACACTTATCTTGATTAGGAAGTTATTAATGACATTCCCACAATAAAATAAATATTAGTTTTATATTTGTTTCGATACATATTCAAAATATGAAAAAAACTCCACTAAATACCATTTGAGTGGTTAGAAGCTCCACGGCCAAGTCCAAGTTGGCTAGTATGGGAAGAAAGGGCATCTACATCGTAACTATGCCCGTTAGTGCTACCTGGTCTGTTCTGCTCAGGAAAAATATTGGCTGCAATTCTCTTTGAAGTGCCTCTACCTAAAATTATATTTTTATCGTAAAATATGCCTTTAAAAATACTAAGCTGAAGAGAAAAAAATTCTTGTAAAAAAACAAATGAATTTGTGATAGATTGTTTTGTTTAGGACCAAAAGCACTGTATTAGAGATGAATACTTTGATCACAAATGAAGAGCCCAGGGGAAGAACCCCTTGATTGATTAAGAATCTTGCCGTATTCTGGTTTAGATGGTGGACATTAGCGTCAGTTTTTCTCTTGCGGTACAAATGTGGGACTTGTGTCTCTTGTGAATCAGAGGGCTGCCGCAAGAGAAGAACCAAGCCAGAAACTGGTTTCCTTATACCAGTTTAGGCGATGTCTCTATCATCAACAAAGAGTCCTAATACAGATAGATTCCTATGCAATGAAGGGTTTTTCCCCTGTACTTATATATTCAATTGTAAATTTCAGAAATTAACTATTAAGAAAAGTATTAAAAAGCATTGAAATGATACTTTGCAGAACTATTTTTATAAACAAACAATTTATTCTTTAAGAAGTTTTCATTTATTAAAAAAAACAAGTTAACTAGTTATTTAACTATTGTTTTAAAATATCAAAAACTACACATTATTTTAACCCATTAAAGCAACAAAAGGTAAGAAAATTTACTAAATAAAATCTTCAACAAAAAAAATAAGGTCTATTTAAACACTTTCTGAAAAATTTATGCATAACAAATTAAGTTAAACAAAAAAAAAATCAAGTTAATGCTTTTATTCAAAAATGAATGTGCTAATGGTATTCACAAAGTCAGCATTAACGGGTTAATTTTATTTAAAAATGATACATGTCACTCTACAAACACATTATAATTAGCTTTAAAAAAAAAGTAGATTATATATATAACTTGAAAGTATAAACTTTTAATTTCATTACCTTTGCCAATATTTGCAAAATTTTGCATACTTTCGAGTTTAGAAGGCTGGAAAGTAATGAGTATATATTGTTATTTAAAGAAATCAAAACAAATTAACAGTCTATACTGATAGGGTAAAGGTAGATTGATAGGTAAACACTTGAAAGTAAACTTTTAAAATGAAAGCCACTCTTTTAACCACAGATAGAAAATAGTAAAAAATTCCATTGCTTGGACATGAAGTTAATACAAAAATGCATGCTAAATATAAAACAATGGTTTTAAAAATTTTAGTTTAAAAATTTATAAAAGAAAAAAGTAAATAACTTTCTTTAAAAAAAAATTAAACTCTTCAAGCACATACTAACAAAAACTCAAGACATCTCTACCATGGTTTGGTTGCAGTTAAAATCAGACTCTAATGATGACATATTACCCGGGTCAAACTCTCCCAAATGGTCATTAAAGGGTCGATGTATGCTTTTTTTTTTAAAGTTTCAAATTAATCTGAAAATCTTGTAAATGGTAGTTACATCTGCTAATTGCAAAAACCTTACAATGGGAAAAACAATAATATATGAAAATTGTTTAACACTAAAATACCAACAAATCAAGGAAAAGCTCAGTGGTTGATCGATGAATATTGGAATATTACAAACCCTTAAGACGAATTACCTAATACACAAGCTACGTAAATAGTAAGCTACAAATAGCTAAAACAGTAAAATATATAAAGCACAAATATCAGCAGTTTTGTGTATTATGGTTCTGACACCTTGTTTTTGTTCAAGAAAAATCTATAATTATTTAAAACTCTGCTTTATACACTAGAACTTATAAAATATATTATAAACTAAGGAACAAAAAAAATATAAGGCTTTTACCCCACTAGGCTGTTTTGGTATAACCGGAGAGGCAGCCGCTGCAACTGTTTGGGCAGGCCTGTAACAAAAATTGAAAATTTTAAAAATAACCTTTAAATATCATAAACTCTTTACAAAAGATCAATAGTCGCCCAGCCAATATGGTGGTTTTGACACTCGTCAAGCGAGTGGGCCTGGGTGAAGCATTGATATTTGTGTCGTCTTGAATATATCCGGAGAACATGCTCGTTAAGTCTGTGGGTCCGAAAGTCTTGCGGGCGGTCATAGCGCAGTACCATGGGTGCAGGTTGCCTGGAGAAAAATGCCCCTCCCTTCCAGCAACATGCCTAAATTAAGGAATAATGGTGCCCTCTCAGAGTAGAAAGACATCCACATGTATGGGGTACTCAAGGCCTTGGGCCAATGGAGGCTACTGCACCCTCTTGCCTTAAAAGCTATGGCATGGAGGCACACAACAACAAAAGATCAATAGCAGCAGTAAACAAATACACCATGGTTATAAATGCCCCAATATCCCATAGGTTTCTCTCTTCATGCAAATTATTTTTTAATAAAAAGTTTCATATACGACAGGAAAAAATGGTTTGAAACAGAAAAAAACTGAGCCGTTAGCATGTCTTATATTATTCAATGAATTACTTTTGTAGCAGTCCCTCCCACTACACAAAAACCATCAATAGTTTATAGAATAAGTGCAGTTTAAACAAACAATAACAAGTAGGTTTGTTACAGAATCTGTCACTTAAACTGATTCCACACAACATTTGTGCTCAACAGGAAACAAACTATTTCTACACCTCAGAAAGAAATTCGCCAAACAGGGACTTCTAATTTAAACTTTTAAACGCCAAAATTAACTCTTTTCATTAATCTTCTTTCTCAGATTTAATAATTAGACTTTATTGTTTGCTAAATTTGTTTGAAGTTCAAAGAATAATGATGTAATCTTTTTTAATAAATATCTTTGTGTCGCCACAATTTCCCATTCACATTTCTTTCAAAAATTCAGTTATTTATCGTTTGATAAATTAAGTTACAGTTCCAAAATATATAATTAGTACAATTGATTCTTTAAAATAAAAGCAAAAGTTTGCATATTTTTTTTTATGCCAAGTTAGAATTCTCTATGCATCTTTCTTCATACATATATAATGAACCATCAAAAGAACTCTGTTGTGATATTACAACAATCCAAACAAAATTATATCTGATCACATAAATAAATATTCTTTCAAAAGTTTTTATTTTTATTTTAAATAAAGTTTCTCGTACGTATGTTTAACGAAATGGCAACAGTGAAAATATTGAATAAAAATGGAATTTGCATGTTATTTTAATGTAGATTAAATTTTTAGTTATTTAAATTTTAAATAAGGTTCTAATTTAAATTTTTTAATGAAATTTGGAATGTTGCCTAACCCGATTTTTTGCTTCAAAATGATGTATCCCACTTGTTTGTGAGACTTGCGATTCGTTCCGTGAAAGTGGGTGACAGAAAGCCAGGCGGACTGAACCATAATATCTTCAACTTTTTATGTTATAAACGTAGTGTGGAAGCTAAAAGAAGAACTTGCCTATCCTCATCTTCATCTGGTCTTAGGTGCAGATTTTTGTACATTCTTCTCCTTTCTGCTGGTTTTGACAATGGAGGAGGCATGAACATAACACCAGCTGGAGTTTCAAGGGGAGGTCTATAGCCTGGAGTAGGGTTAGAATCTAAAAAGAGAAAACAGAAAATAATGCAAAACTACAATATATTTTCAACGTGTTTAAAAACAATTGAAAGCAGGTCTGCCAGTGCCTTTAACCTTTGAGTATCTACAGTAGAATCTCAATTAACTGGTTTAATTAGAACCAGAGGTAGGTCGGCATTAAATAGTAAAGCTTGTATAGTACAGAGGAGAGAAGAAAGTCCAGGGACCTTAAATTCACCAATGTCCAAAATCCATGGTGGTTTTGCAGTGGTAAACATTGAATATTGGTGTTAAGATATCAGTGAAACAGACTCCCAAGCAAAAGGAAAGTTATAAAACATTTTTAATTTCTATTCGTATTTTTTTTTAATTCCTGAGCGGAGTTCTAGCAAAAAGGTTTTTTTTTACCATAGTAGATATCACTAGGAGTCTCACAATTTCTGAAGATTCTGGATGTTTTCCAAAAAGTCAGAAATTCGCTTTTACTTTTTTGAGTTGCCGAATTTTTGCTAGCTTAAAATCACCACAAAATAGTATCCTAAAACAGGAGTTTTTTTAACAAGTCAAAAAATACTAATAATTGGATTTCTTTGCAAATTCTCAGAACAGTGTATATTTGAAGGGTGCAACAATGTCTTTAGAAACACAAGGTTTTCAAAAATTTATTCACAAGGCGAGATTGGATTTTCACTAAAGTCATGCCAAGAAAGCTACTCTGGTGTATACATAGAGCTACAGGATAGGAAGGACCAAACAGCTAGAGGATGGATAATAGAGAGGTCCTTGTATATGCGCATTATCGCACAAATGAAGCAGGCTAGAGTGGTGCATCTTGGGATACCTCGGTGTCAGTATGTTATTCGCAGTAGCTCAAAAAACCTGACAGCACTGCTTCAAATCATCTCAATTGGAGGGGCCCCTCTACATAGCACTGCACCTTGGGATACCTCGGTGTCAGTATGTTATGCACAGTAGCTCGAAAAACCTGACAGCCCTGCTTCAATTTCTCTCAACTGGTGGACCTCTCTACACCTCATTCCTACCTCTATGGGTGTATATACACAGAACATTTACTAATACTTAAAAACCCAAAGTGGGAGAAAAAGTTGCCATCTACTGACACTTTTATAACATATTTCATGAATAAAATTATCATAAAAGATGGTATGTTAGTAAAGAATATTGCTGATAGTAAAACTTCACTTTAAACACTCAAAGTTGTTTTAGAAACAAAAATTTGCATTAAATATCTCGTTTAAATTACAGGAATGAAAGTGCAAACTAATCAAAAAGGCTGAACACTGAGTTCAATTTTGAGCAGGAATTTTTTTTTCACTCCGTTAAAATATCTTATTTCAAAAGAACAATAATTTATTTTCGCTTTTAAATCAAAACTGAAAACATCCTTTCACTGATGCCAGATTTTAAATTATAAACTTTCATTATAATCTCGTCGCAGCACACTTTCCAAATAATCTCGTCAAAAGAGTGTGGTTTGATTCGTTTTTAGTTTGCTTGGCGAGATAAGCATTGGTGGTGGCTCCACATTCCAATTTTTAATTAAAAAACTAATTTGAATTTCTTTCTAAAAATTTGTGGACATGATATCTAAATCTTTTTCTACATTCAGTAAAAAAATGGGAGAACATTGGTAAAAATTGTGTCGTAGAGATCAAAAAGTCTGACTTTGGAGAAAATAAAAATAAAATTCAAAAATCCATAACTCAAAATCCGATATATAAATTTTCCCCAATTTTTTTTTATTTGTTGATAAATGAAAAATCTATAAAATACTAAAAATTCAGAAACTTTTGTAAGACCAAATTTTTTGTAATATTTTTTTCGATTTTCGGCAAAAAAAAAGCCTTTGCCTTTTTAAAAAATATTTTTTATTAAAAAAACTAATTTGAATTTTTGTCTAAAAATTTGTGGACATGATATCTATACCACTTTCTACATTCAGTAAAAAAATTGTAGAACATTGGTGAAAATAGTGTCGTAGAGATCAAAAAGTCTGACTTTGGAGAAAATAAAAATAACATTCAAAAATCCATAACTCAAAATCCGATATATAAATTTTCCCCAATTTTTTTTTTATTTGTTGATAAATGAAAAATCTATAAAATACTAAAAATTCAGAAACTTTTGTAAGACCAAATTTTTTTTATATCGATTTTCGGCAAAAAACGGCAGTTTTTAATTTTTAATTAAAAAAACTAATTAGATTTAAAAAAAAAATATTTTTTGGACATGAAACTTAGACCAATTGAGACATTCAGTAAAAAAATTGGAGTTGTACTATAAAAATTGCGTCGTACCGATCAAAAAAGCTTACTTTTTTTTAATATAGAGATAGTTTTGGTTCAAGACGGATCATTGAACCAAAAAAACTTATACGAATCATAATATTTACTCGTTCGCAGCGAAATCGCACTAGTAGTGACTATTTTTATAGTTTTAGTTCAAACAGACCTACCAATCAAACTTCAACATCTCGTAATTTGTGCTTTTGAGGTAAAATCGGAGTCTTATTTTTATAGTTCAAGGATCAGTGAACCAAACCAGACCTCGATGCCTCGTAATTTTTGCTGGATTATTTGCGGCAAACATAATGGCAATAGATTCTGTTATTTTTATAGTACAAGCCGGATCGGTCAACCAAACATTGACGTCTCGTAGTGTTTTGTTTTGTCTTGCCTTGTTTGATCTTAGACACCCCCCCCCTCCCCCATATATATGGATCACAATTTCTCAACGGTTTTGCATCGATCTCAGGATCAGCCAAAATTAGATTAAAAAAGGCGGATTTCCGCCGAAAGGCGGAAAACTTTCATGCCTGAAATTAGTAGAAAATAATTAAAAATCTTACCGAGATCCCAAACTTCTTCCGACACAACAACTGGAGACTCATTGTAACTAGGAACCGCTATTCTTCCTCGGTAGGGATTATTCATATCCAATGATCCTTTAAAAATTAAATAATTGAAAAGACAATAACATTGTGAGAGGCTTGTCTGAAAAACATTTATGGTTGCACCTAACAGTATGATTAAGTAAAACTTTCCATCTTGGATCTAGTTTCAGTTTAGGATAAGTATCAAACAGGGTTCATAAAAAAAAAGTTTTAAAATTGGATCCTACAAACCCATAGAAAACTCCTTTTCAATTATAAGTTTATAACTTTTCAGAAGATAAAACTTTATACCACAAAATTATTATTATAAAAATATTAAAAATTAAATAAAAAATTATGTCTATTCCAGAATGCCAACAGATCACTGTAATATCACATTAAGTTTTAAATAGAAAATTTAAAGGGGCTATATTTAGAAAATGGGAGGTTACGATTTTAACCGCTCCGAAAAAACTTGGATGGTTTTCTTTTACCAAAAATTTTTTTTTTTAAAAATGACGAAACCCAAGTGGGCAATTGAACTTAAAATTGCTTTTACTGAAAATTAAAAAAAAGTAAAACTTTTTATACAAAAAATTATATATTTTATATAATTTTTTTATTAATATTTCAGTATTATTCTCAATATACTTAATAAATTTAAAATTTCTATAGAGACAATATTCCAGGTTATGTAATTTGACATGTACACAAATAAACAATACTTGGCTCTAGAGAATTCATTTATAAATTTAAATGCCCTAACAATTCATTTATAAATTAAAAAACCTTGAGGGCCCATTAATACCAACAATTATTAGGTTTTAAATGGTTTTAATTTAAATTACAACATTCCTGATTATCTCTCAATATGTTCAGTTAGTTTAAAAAAATAGTAATAAATAGATAAATAAATAAACAACAAAACCCTGAAAAAAAAACATTCATAATACTGAAAAAGACACAAAACCTTAAAAAAAACGGGTTTTCGTCGACTTTGTTGAAATTAGTTGTTTTTCATAATATATGCAATCTAGATTTTTAACAAAAAAAATTACCAGCAAGCCTGCGATCAAGTGGTGCCCTGTCTGAACAATTAGCCAAATGATAATCTCTCTCTTGGCACGGATACACATGAGTTGAATTGAAGGGGCAAATGAATTTATTGCCATTCAAATGATTCTAAATGGAAAGAAAATAAAATTAATTAGTACATTTTAAAAGCAATTTGAATAGGGAAATACTAATGAAAATAAAGGATTGTTAAGAACGGAATTTAGGTATAAAAAGTCTTTTTTGTCATACATGACAAAATGTCACAATTTTTAACTAATGCACTATGTTCTACACTTAATATAATCTCACTATATCATGCTAAAGAAATCTATTCAATAATTTCTTTATATAACCTTTGCATAGAAAAATTCTCACTCTCCTCACAACACTTGCAACGAAACAAATGCGATATTTCATTTATAATATATAGATGACGCCGCACAGCTGAGCTTATGAAACAATATTGAACACACTACCACTAAATTAAAGTATATAACAAATTATTAAGGCATTATAAATTTGCAAAGCACTAATTTTTCAATTTTAAATCTTTTCTATCAAATGCAATGCGATTTTAAACAAGTAGGTTTGTAACAGAATCGGTCACTTAACCTGCTTCCACACAACAGTTATGTTTAACAGGTAAAAAGGCGCCAAACACAGCATCAATTCTATATTAAACATTTACATGCTAAATTTTGCTAGTTTCATTTATTTTATTTCGAAAATTCAATAATTACTTATCGTTTGCAAAAATTAATTTATATTTCAAAGAATAAATATGTAATATTCCTCGCTTTTAAATAGAATGAAAACATTTCATATCAACATACAAAGAATCCGTAGTGAAATATATTTGATGTCTTTTCAAACGGATCGATGTCGCAAAAAAATAAATTTATTTTAATTTATTGTTTAAAAGAATTAAAGATTCTCAAGTGATTGTTGTGAATGGCAATAGTGATTTAATTCTAATAAAAATGGCTTCCTATGCTTTTTAAATGAGCGTTAAATTTTGCAGTTTTTTTTAATAATTGAAGTACTTTGAATTCGAATTCTTGTCCGTAGCATTTGTAGTTTTGGCTATGAAAGTGGGTGACGGACAGACAGACGGACTGAACGATTATAATACCTTTCACTTTTTACCTTATAAACGTAGTGTGGAAGCTAAAATTGAAGTCTTAAATAAAGTTCACAATACATTGTATTTGCATTCTAAAATTTGTTGACATTTTTTTTGTTCCAGGCAAGGATGACACATCAACTTTTATAAGCAGAACAATGGTCACTTAAAAAATATTTGCTGCAGAATACTGGGACACAATATGCAGCTGGGGTTATTGGTATTGCATCAGTCTCAGATACCCAACCAAAAAGAAGTTTACAGGAGAGTTGAGTTACTTTAACTTTTATACTAATGTATTTATTGCTAACTTAACTAGATTACTGGTAGGAAGGAACAGCACCATCTACTAGATGTCTTTCTGTAAGCATCCAACAATGCTCATCGATGTGGCATCATAGGTAGGTTTGTGAAAATTAGTAGGCAGCAAAATACGTAAATCAAGAGGCATTATTGTGTTGCAGATTTTTGATCTGGTGAAAATTTTACTCTTTTAACAAGGGTTTGGCTGTTTGATAATTGAAGACATCTTAGTGAAATCTAATCTTAATTATATTACGATGTTTTTAAGTTTCGTTAAACGATCCGGCCTGAAATATAACTATACTAGAAATATAACAAGTAACAAGATATTTCTGCAATTATACTGAGAACTGGCAAATATATCAAAACGTTATCTTAACGCCTCTTCACAAAAAAAACACCACAATGTTACAATCTCATTTGAGCGTAAGCGCAAATAGAAATATAAAATTACGAGTTCAAAAATTCTGTTTTTATTTTTCCTATAAAAAACATAGGCTTACAACAGTAACCTATGGCGAGGCCAATGGCTATTTTTTTGCATTGGTCTGGCCCTAGTTGAGAGCGTACTATGTGCAGATTTGACTGACAAGTTAGATTAAAGACAACTTTGTGATAGGGCTTTTTTTTGTGATAGGGTATTTTATGGCGAAATTTTGGGTAGATGGCGCTGGTAATACTTGCATGGGAATGTGGGTAGGTGACGCTGGTTTTAAGTGCATGCATGGGATTTGTTTTTTTAATGTGTGCTGGTCATTTCTTAAACTTCCATTTGGACGAGTAGGTATGAGTTTTGAATGTCCGTTATTTTTTTGAGATTTGAAGACAGCCGACAAGTTATTTTTTGTAATGTTTTTTTCGTCATTTTGCTCAGTGTCATCTTATGTGTAGGTTTGATTTTAGAATGTCCGATTACATTTCTATACTGGCAAGTTAGGTTTTTTTTAAAGAAAATGTTTTCTATAGTTTCGTTTTACAAATAGGTTTCGTTTTTGAACGCGAATTTTCTCTTGAAACTAACTATTTTTGTTTTGATTTGTTAAAAACAACAAAATAAAACTTATTTTGGTTTTGTTTTGTAAAACAAAGACAATATTGCCCGGGGCCCCAAACGAGTTTGCAGGCTTTCAATGGGTCATACAGTACTGCCCCATGTTGGATAGGGATGTTTTTTAGAGAATACAAAATTGACAAGAAGCCCAAACGCGTGCAGACTGGATTGCCACTTTTTGCCCATTGTGTAGTGTACGGTTTGTGTTGTTAAATGCAAACCAAAACCGTGAGTTTGGTTTGTTTTGTCAAAAGCAGCACTAGTATAGCGCTTACAAGCAATTCGATGAAACTAGGATTAATACATCGGCTTGAAGGAATCTGGCAATGGGGAAACACGCTACTTTTGACAAGTTTTGGGAAACGCGCCAAGCAGTACCATAGGATTAAAATTTACCGAAAACCGGAAAACTAAATGAATTATGCCTTAGTATGTTTTATAAAATTGCCTTATTAAATTTGTTCAGCTCCTTTTTGAAAGAAATTTTCTGTCTCCTCAATATTTTCGGGAAGTGTTTGTTGTCACTTCAAGATGTCGACAGACTTGGCTAACGCCAGGTTTGTCATTTTCACTTGGCGACAAATTTCGAATTGACGCCAAATCCGGGAGCTATAACTTCCTTTAACCAACATTAATACTTACCAATCTGCATTTTGTGATGTGCATCTGCAATCTACTTTCTTTGACTTTGTGTACTTCGTCATACGGGCACATCACTAATCTGTGTGTTGTCATATTCGCTGAAACTAAATGAGATTAATATAAATAAAAGCATTATATATGATTTCGATACATTTTTTATGTAAGCCAATACTTATTCGGAAAAAACAACAACTAAATTTATCAAACCTGAAGAAGAAAAAAAAACCACCAGTATACGCTTTTATAAGAAAAGTCACAATATGTTAAACATGAAGGAAGTAACTTATAATCGTATACAAGATATAGGTAGTTAAAAAAATAAAACTTACAGAATTTGCAAATAGGATACTTTTCAATGTAATTCCAGGAAGTATCGAATACGAATAGGATTTTAATTATATTTTGATATTCAACCTCAAAACCAAACCTGTAACTGCTGAATCTGAACTTGAACTAGAACAGAACGCAAAACAAACGAAGTTGCAAAAGAGAGCTCGAACTGTTGCCACCAATATATTTTAAGATTACTTATAATCATTATGCAAATTTTTTAAATAAATAATTTGTTTAAAGGTGCGTTTTGAGTGGCAACAAAACTGCTGAGTGAAAATCAACGATGTATAGCCAATGTGAACGCTTAAGCAGAGCACCAATCGGAGCACAGATCGAAGGAAATGCAGGAGTGAAAGCTGATTGTGCGTTACCAAAAACAGCCACCAGTTTTCGTGTTCCGTTGAAATATTTTTCGAAACTTAAAATAAATTAGTTTAAAATATATAAATCAATTTCACAACAGATATTCACTTGAAATGGCAATATTTAATTTTACGGTTACAGTTGCAGTTGTAATGTTTGGTATTTTTTTTCGTCAAACCCGTCAAGCCCATAACGTCATTTACCGGAATTCGCCTTTCGTTCGTTTTATAAACATTTATCTAAAATTTTGTATTTATTTCAGTTATATTTCCAGTTATGGTTAAAAGAGGTTCCTTATTTAAGCGCCATTAACATTTTATTTTTTTGTATACGCGTTTCACTGTGCTGTATAATCTGCATCAAAGACTAATTTACACAAACTATATATTTCCTTTTTAAATCCTGCCCAACATGTCTCAAAACAATGAAATTAGAATTCGAACTGTTTATAATGGAGGTGTTATGATCACCTATTTATTACCTACAATCGTACTGGAAGAATTTTACAGAGAAGTGAGGGACATTTGTAAATTCACCAACGAGCAGAAATTCACCGTGAAATGGATCGACGAAGACAACGATCCGTGTACGATTTCTTCGCAAGAGGAACTCGATGAAGCGTTCCGCTTATACGAAGTCAATCACGATTCCGAACTCACTCTCCACATATTTCCGAACGTCCCGCCCTTGCCCGGAATGCCATGCGTCGGTGAAGACAAGTCCATCTACAGGAGAGGCGCTAGGCGATGGAGGAAGTTCTACAAGGTGAACGGGCACATGTTCCAGGCCAAGAGGTTCAACAGAAGAGCCTACTGCGCCTTTTGTGTGGACAGGATCTGGGGCCTAGGACGACAGGGCTTCAAGTGTGTCAACTGCAAGCTCCTAGTGCACAAAAAGTGTCACAAACTCATTAAGGTTAGTTGTTTCTTGGCGCCAGAAACGCCTGGAGCGAAGGATGAGGATTCTGTCCCCAGCACCCCAAGGTCGTCGTCACGGAAACCAGATGCAGTCAATGGGGAGATTGCCAGCGAGAACGCAAAGGCGCTCTCCAGAAACAAGGGTAGCAGAGAACGCCAAGCCCAGTTGCAGCAAGTACACGATGGTGAGGTGTCTCAAGATATTGATCAAGCTGCGGGCGATTCACACCAGTACTCTCTGGACGATTTCGATCTGCTACGTGTGATCGGGCGGGGCTCTTACGCCAAAGTTCTGATGGTCGAGCTGAGGACCACAAAGAGGATATACGCGATGAAGGTGATAAAAAAAGAGCTTGTTTCGGACGAAGAAGACATCGATTGGATCCAAACGGAGAAGCATGTCTTCGAAACGGCATCTAACTACCCATTCCTTGTTGGCTTGCATTCCTGTTTCCAGACACCGAGTCGCCTCTTTTTTGTCATTGAATTTGTCCGAGGTGGGGATTTAATGTTCCACATGCAGCGCCAAAGGAGGCTCCCAGAAGAACATGCAAGATTCTATTCTGCAGAAATCTCTCTTGCTTTAAATTACCTCCATGAACGTGGCATCATCTACAGAGATCTGAAGCTGGATAATGTCCTGTTGGATCACGAAGGGCATATCAAGTTGACCGACTATGGCATGTGTAAAGAAGGCATCACCCCAGGTAATTGTTGACAAATGTTAGAATCGATATTAGTATGACAAGTAGAGGTCTAATAAATACATGTATAATAAATAATAGGTTTTATTCAATTAAAATGGACAATTAGTAGATTAAATTATAAATTATAAGTAATGCCTTTTAATTAATTTTATTAGATAATTCATTAGCTCCATTAATTAAAAGAGTTGAAAATATATCTTAGGTCCCCCCCCCCCCAACCAATTTTTGGATCCAAACCTGCCTGCTTGTTAAATTTTTTTTATCTTTGTTAAAAGTAGCTTAGCTCTTTTCTAGGGATTTGCTGGTAGTTTATGATAGTCTTCTTATAAGGATGCTGAAAATTGTATTTTTTATAAAATCGAAAACATTTAATATTAAATTGAATCTGCATACAATGTCGCTCTTAAAAGTTTGCTTCGGGTGCCTTCGCGGGTGTTGGCTCGTCACTTGATTGCGGTTTTAAATTACGATGCCTGCTGCCAATAGCTCTAGTGCGCCCATAATTAAAAACCAGTAAATGCCTTGTTCTGGGTCATTCCGCATCAATTCAACACACTTTTCGACAAAATTCTACCTCACCGTCTCAGATTTTGCTGAAATTTGGAACAACAGTAGTGTTTATATAGTTGTTTGTGAAATGAAAATTTTTATTCACGAATATTGAGCCGTTTTAAAAATATTGCACTTTAAAAGTTAAAAAAATTAGTAAAAAAACTAAATCCGACCAATTTTCAAATTGACCTAGAAGCTTTCCTAATTAAGCTAGAGAGCTGGGATAAATGTCATCTGACAGAGATTTGTATGAACTTTTTAATGATATGTAACACACTTAGTATATAGAAAAGATTTTATTTAAATTAAAATTTAATTAAATTTTAAAATTTAAATTTTTTAAAAAGTACATAATTTAAAATTTCAAAATGAACTACATGAATAGTTAGAACTCTTTTATATCACCTGGCAAAATATCATGTTGGGATGAGAAAGGGTTCATTGATAAAAAAATTCGAAACTGAAGCATGGTTTTCGTAAATAAATGTTTTCATTTATAACTTTGATCCGATTAACTTTAAAAATAACCTAGACAGTTTCTATATAGCACATTTAGTATAGGTAAAATTTTATTTAAATTAAATTTTAAATAATTTTTTTTTTAAAAATTACGAATTTCAATTTTAAAAATTAAAAAATATATATTTCACGACATTTTTCAATCCCACAGGTCACTATCCATCCCTTTGTAGTTTATTTCAAAAGAGAAACTAAAGTTGAACACGTTAACTTTGTAGTTGTTTCAGACTGCCTACAGCATAATACAGTTGCTCTGTACACTTAAAAAAAAAACTTATGGTCTTTCTGACACAAAAATTTCAAAAACTTCCGAACAAGATTTTTTATTTTTCGGATGGCTCAGGCGCTCAATATAAAAACAAAAAAAAACTTTTTGAATCTTTGCTTTCATGAGACAGATTTTAATGTAAAAGCTGAGTGGCATTTTTCAGCCACATCACATGGTAAAGGGCCTTGCGACGGAGTTGGAGGCTCAGTAAAGAGACTGTCAGCTCGTGCAAGTTTACAAAGGCCATATGAAAACCAAATTCAAACCCCACGACAACTTTTTGACTGGGCTGTAGAGAATATAAATAATGTACATTTTGCATACTCCACTCAAGAGGATTATGCAGAATCAGAACTATTTTTATGAAGTAGGTTTGAGAAAGCTGTAACTATACCAGGCACACAGCAATATCATGCCTTCTTACCCAAAAGTACATCGCAAATATTAGTCAAAAACTTTTCAGAAGATTCTCAATGTTGGGAAAAGGAAGTATCAACAGATCAAGGAAAGCTTAAATTAGAAGACATATCAGGGTATGTCACGGCGGTCTATGCAGGAAACTGGTGGCTCGGGTACGTTTTGGAGAAAAATGAACTTGTTGAGGTAAAGATAACTTTTCTTCACCCATTTGGGCCAGCTGCATCATTCTCGTATCCAAGAAACGCTGATGTTTTGTGGGTGTCAGTAGTGGACATTCTAGCAAAAGTTAATCCTGTGACTCCCACTGGAAGAAGTTATGTTCTACTTCAAAGTGATGTCATCCAAACAAATGTGGCTTTTTCAAACTACAAATGAAACTTTCTTTAGGTTATCATTCCGATTTATTATAAAGGTAGTGTTAATATTAGTATTCTTGTGTTATTCCTAAGCTGAATTATTAACTAACAATAATCTTCAGTTTTGATTTTTTTTTAGCAATGAACCAATTCTTATACCAGAATGATATTTTATACCCGTATATTGTTAAAAAAATACTAACTATTCATGAAAATAATTTTAAAATTTTAAGTATGCATTTTAAAAAAATTAAATTCAATTTTAATTTAAATAAAATCTTCTATAATCTGAGTGTTATATTTTATTAAAATTATCTTATAAATTGCTGTTAACTGGCACTTAACACCATTTCTAAATTAATTAGGAAACCATCTAGGTCATTTTTAAAATTAGTTGCTCAAGTTTATTAATAAAAACAATTATTTATGAAAAACAAGCTTTAGTTTTGAATTTTTTTATCAATGAACCCCTTCTCATCCCAACATGATATTTTGTCAGATGATGTGAAAGAGTCCTAACTATTCATGTAATTAATTTCGAAATTTTAAATTATATGTATTTTTTAAAAAAATTTAAATTTTAAAATTTAATTAAATTTTAATTTAAATAAAATCTTCTATATACTAAGTGTGTTACATATCATTAAAAAGTTCATACAAATATCTGTCAGATGACATTTATCCCAGCTCTCTAGCTTATTTAGGAAAGCTTCTAGGTCAATTTGAAAATTGGTCGGATGTAGTTTTTTTACTAATTTTTTTAACTTTTAAAGTGCAATATTTTTAAAACGGCTCAATATTCGTGAATAAAAATTTTCATTTCACAAATAACTATATAGCAAAATCTGAGACGGTGAGGTTTAATGAGTGTGTTGATTTGACATGGAATGACTCTTCTGCTTCTTTGCAAATTGTCTGAAATTTGGTAGTAAGCCAAAATTTTGGGGTTCTGGCTTCCACCAATCTTAAATGCCTCCTAAACCCTAATTTTATAAGCTAGCACAGCAGGAAAAGCAAATAAAAGTCTTTTATGGACAGTTCTTTAAAAAAAAACCAACAGTTTTCAAAATATATGTGTGCCTTAGGCACTTCCATGTTTTAAAAAAATATACACTTCATTCTTTAATAAATTTTTTTAAAAACAAGTGGAAAAGTATGGTTTTGTTCCTATATTTTTATAATTATATAAATGAATCTTTTTTTAAATATATTTTTAATTTAAACTTATTTTAGATGCTTCCTTTATTTAAAATGTACATGTACATAAATATTAAACTATGAAATTTTCTAAACCTGCAGGTGACACTACAAGCACCTTCTGTGGCACTCCTAACTACATCGCTCCCGAGATCCTCCGTGGCGAAGATTATGATTTTGGTGTGGATTGGTGGGCCCTTGGCGTTTTACTGTATGAAATGTTGGCTGGAAGATCGCCTTTTGACATTGTTGGAGCAGCTGAAAACCCAGACCAGAACACAGAAGATTTCCTTTTCCAGGTAGAGTTACAATAATATAAAATGAATTTCAGTGTATAGAATCTATATATGTAAAATGCAAAGTCCTGACTGACTTACTCACGTATCAACACCCAGGCCAAACTACTGGAGGTACAGCTACCAAATTTTAGGAAAATATTCTTTTTATATCGTAGGCGCCATTTAAGAGACGATTTTTCGAAATTCGAACCCGAACGGGTGTAGGAATGCAAAACGGGTGAGCCGATTTCTCCCCATAGGAATAGCATTGTAAGATTATAATTTATATTTTTTATTTCAATTTAAAAGAAATTAGCGCGCTCAGCGTGAACGAAAATTAAGTATAAACACGTAAGAGCATGTGAGTTTAATTTGTAGGATTGTTATTTGAATATCATTATTTTATTTTATTTATTGAATTTAAATCTTGATTTATTTTTTTTTCCGAATTTAATTTAATTGATGTTTACAAATGGTAAGAAGTAAAGTTATTGCTACAATGTCTCATGACTTTAAAGGTGATAACTATTCTAGATCTAATGAAAACTTCTAAGAAATGTTAATTCCCTGTGCATATAGCGTACAACTTTATGTTTATGAAACTGTCAATTTGGTACAGTTATGATATAATGGCCGATTGAATTTTGGCATTGCCGGCTTTTGGCGAAGTAAAAAATTTAACGTAGGGTATCTTTTCCCATCCAGTTGTATGGGTTAGGGTAAGTTTTAATTATCGTCACACTAGAGCTATAGATGAAGGCTATTGGCCACGGGCGTCTTAATTTAGAACCACAGTCAAGTGACGAGTCGACACCTGAGTAGGCACCCAATGCAGCCTTTAAGGGCGACTTCGTATGCATCGTCGAAACTTTTCAAAAATATTTAATGTGCATTCCCACCACATGGGGTATTATTCGTCGGACATTTTTAGCTGCATTTGCCGTTATTTGGCCGACAGTTATTTTGACGATGCCCGGACCCGAATCTGGGACCTATCGCATGCGAGGCGAACGCCTTTACCGACTGGGCTCCCCAGCCCTGTCGAGTGGTCAAATATGGAGTGGAATGTTTACCACATTTTGGGCATTATCAGGTGTATAAGGGCAAATAGAAACTGGCCATTATATCACAGCTATTCGCAATTTAAACTGGGCCTATCAGAAAACCTGGATACAATTGGATTTTTTTTTTTAAATTAATGCTGGTATTAGAATGGGAGGAAATTATAATATACTGATGGAGTGCTGACCAGTGGAGAAGGGATCAATTGGTATGAAATTAAAGTTTACATAAAAAGAAACAATCACCGTTATTAAGGGTACACCCGTACAACGCCAGGTTTATAAAGCTAGTTTAGGTATATTTGTTTAAATCAGGAATTGGAGTAACACATTATTTCTAACAATAACTTTTTTCAAGTAACACCGTTAATTTTTTCAGAAAGTAACTAACTTAGTTACTTTTAGTGGTAACAAAGTAAAGGAAAATTTGTCACTTTCCGTTACTTTTCATATCAGTCTTCACAGATATTTTCGGCACATTTCAGCTAAAATTTATTTATCTAAAATTTAGCAACGCTGAATTTTCGTTCTTAAATTTTTCTGATTGTCCTTATTTCTTTAGTCTTGGTCCTCTTTAATGGTAAGATGGCTAAATTTCAATTTAGTTACTTTTCTTATTAAGTAGCTATATTTATAACAGTTATTTTTTAAAAATTATGTAACTGTATTTAGTGTGCTTTTAAAAGTATTTTTCCAATCTCCGTTTAGTTTCATTTTGTAGCTTTAAAAAGTTCTTTTGCTGTATTTGCAAAAATTATTTTAAATTTTTTTTAAGATTTTTTACTTATGTTAATTTTTTATAAATTTAATTTATTAATGCTTTGATTGCACCATGCAAATTTGATTAGCTTATAATTTTTAAAAATACAGTTTATTCTGAATCTATAATAATAAAAGAAAGAGTCTGTCTGTGTGTCTGTCTTCGGATCGTAAAATACCGACTTATACTGCCCACAGGAATTCGAAATTTTAAAGATAGATTCCCTTTAATACTAACGTGTGCACCTGAGGCTTAGTTTTTTCATATTTGTTTCATTTCAAAAATTGAGAAAATTCGAATTTTCTGAAAAAAATACACCACTTTCGCTCAAATCCGGTAATTTTTTTCTCTTTCCTGATGCCATCGGCTGAAAAAATTAAATAAAACTTTTAACAAAAACATTTAAAATTCAAAATGTTTATTTTATTATTTTGCCATTACTTTCAGAAACTAAATTCATTATTTGAAAAATAATTGACACGTTTCAAGTGACGTAATTCCGCCAGTCTTCATTCCCGGATTTTATTGTGGGTTTATTTGATGATTTTTTCATTGATTTTTCTGTTGACTGCATGTATGCATATTTAAGCAATAAATGTATAGTTAAGCTATTACTGAACTATGATTGTTAATAAAGGCCATCGCACTAGAGCTATTAGTGTTTTATGTCTTTATTTTTTTTGCCAAATACGTTGCCAAACTCGCCAAATTATTAACTAAAATTCGCCAAATAGGCAATTTCTTTTATAAATAATTTATAGGCTGGTCGGTTGTTCGAAGGTCATTGTGTTTGAGCTGTATAATGGGTGTGGGTAGCTATATCTATTTTCTCGCCAAATTATTTCCCAAAACGCGCCAATTGAGCTAAAAGGTTTTATGTATTTATGAGGGAATTGTGATGGCATTTATGAGTGCATTTTACAGCGTATTTTTCATTTTGGAATTTTAAGGCAATGAAACGGGATTTTATAATTTATAACGAGCGGAAACAATAATAAGTTTATGATCCTATAACAGGTTATATGGTAAACATATTTGGAACGATCTGATATTTTTTTTAATCCGTGCGAAGAACGGGTATAAATTTGCTAGTTATTATATATAATTAAACGCTAATAGATGAGTGTTTCCCATTTTGGTAGTGTTTGTGTCTTAATGACTTAAAAATAAAATGCCTTTAATTTGATATATTACCCAATATTCTACCCCTGTTCTAGAATCTGAATAAAAATTATGTCTCCAAAACATTATAACCTTTGAAATTATTTATTATAATCACTTTAAAAAAAACTTAGTAAAATGCAGGGTGTCCAGCCGTCGGGAAATTCTGGAAAATCGGGAATTGTACTTGAATTTTTTAGCGTCGGGAAAATCGGGAATTATGCTTGAAATTGTTGAAAATTCCGGTCTGCACCGGGAAATTTCGAAACTTCCTGCAATTTTAGAAGTTTATATATTTATGAAGATAAGCCTTTTGTACCTTTTATTACGAGGTTTAGCAATCAGCCGATTCATAAAAAAAAATCCCTCATTTGTAAATTTCAGATTTGCTAATTTTCAAGAGTTCGCGATTTTTCCGTGGATATGTCTAATTCCTTCAAAGTTACGAGATTTGTCTTATCTTTTTTTTAAGATTAAGAATTTTGCCGAATTCAAAAGTTATTTGTTATGGTTTTAATGTTCGCGATTCGTTTGCTAATTTTTGAAGATTCTCGATTTTCCGTGATTTTGCAGATAGCCTAGATTTATTATTTGGGCGGAATTTAAGGTTTTGCAATTCGCTAATTTTCCCCAGATCGTTTATTTTTCAAGAGTTAAATTTTCATGTTTTGAAGATGCACGATTTGCACATTTTCAGTTTCGCGATGCAAATATTTCGTATTTGCGATTTCGTCGTTTTTACTGATATGAGAATTTTTTGATTCGCCGATATTCAAGGTTTCATGATTAAGGGATCTTCGAATTTTGTTGAAATTTGTCGATTGGTGAGGCTCAGTGATTGTCGACTTCAAAGTTTTGAAATACAGTAAAAACAACAAGTTTAAATAATAAACTCATTTTAATACTAAATAAAAAAAATTAATTAAAAATTTGACGATGAATTAAGATTTGATTTTAAGATGTCTTCGAATATCGGTTACCAGCCAATGCAACCCAATAATGCTACCTGGTCAGATTTACTTATTTTGCTGCCTAGTAATTTTCACGAAAACCACCTATGAGGTCGCATTGCCTCATAATTAATGATTGATAGTTTTTTTTGCCTCTGCGTGATCGGAAGAGAGCCTAGTTACTTTTTTACTTAATTTACCGATTTCAGAAATATAACAATTCAACGATTTCTGAGAATTCGAAATTTTCCAACTTCCTGAAATTCGTGATTTACCAATCTTTGAGGTATTTTGTGAATCATTAATTTTCAAATTTTTTCGATTTAACGATTTTCTTGATTTGCTGATTTTTGAAGGTTTTTCATAAATCGGAATGTTTATTTCAGGTTAAGATTTAAGGAAATAACTCATTAAGCTATCAGATGTAAAGTATTATATTTAAGTTAGCATTATTAAAAATTGTAATGAATAAAATATTTTAAAACCTTTTATTTTTTAACATTTTAAAAAGTATCTCATATAAAAGAGAATCCAATTTTATGTGGTGTTGTTTCACTAAAATTAAAGATTGTTACTTTAAATATTAAAACTTAACCCTACGAATATGCCACCCCGCATTGACTTTTAAAAAATGCATTAATTTTAATAGTCAGCCTATTTTAAGTGTAGAATATAGATTGTTTTAATGAAATTATATTTTAGTAAGTTTTGGTAATTTGCCAATAATTTGCAAATTAAATGACTGATGGCTAGTGAAAATATATGTATACATACAATCATGTACTCTGCAACTTATAGGAGACTATAACTGGGCAAAATAATCGTTAGTTCTAAAACAAAAACAATTCAAAACTCAAATATTTTCTTTTTTTTGCCTAATATTTCTGTTAGCTAGTAGTTAGGCATATTTGAAAAAAAAAACGTAGTGATATAATTGATAATATGCGAGCATCCTTGAAAAATTTGGAAATGAACCTTGAAATCCTTGAAATGTGCTTGAATTTTTACTAGCAATTTTGCTGGACACCCTGAAATGTCCTATTTATCTTTACACTTTTGAGATTGGTTAAAAAATTGTTTAAGTCTGATGTAAGTGCTTATGATTTATCATTTTTAATTTTTTTTAGGTGATTCTTGAAAAAACCATCCGTATCCCAAGATCCATATCTGTCAAGGCCCAATCTGTCCTGAAAGGCTTCCTCAATAAGAACCCAGTTGAGCGCCTCGGTTGCCACTCCCAATCTGGTTTTGGTGACGTCACTTCCCACCCTTTCTTCAAGAGTATCGATTGGAATCTTCTGGAAGGAAAGCAGGTATGTTGGTTTTATTTACATGTACATTTTTAGCCTACTTTACTTTTTTTTAATTCGAAAGAATTTTTAAATGAAAAAGCAGGTTTTGGAGTCGTTTCATGTTTTTTGTTCTTAATAAATATTTAATTATTCAAACTACAAATAAATCAAGCAGACGATAAATATAATATTAATTTCATTTGTGAAAGAAAATCAATGAAAATAGTTGATTTTGGCTTTTAGAAGTTTAAATTATAGCCGAATGTTGTGTTTAGCGATTATTTTTCTAATGTGTTTAAATTTTGTGTAGAAACGGTTGTAGATGGCATTTACTGTTATGAACCTAATTGCTTCCCAATAAGAATCTTAGTAATTATGTAAGTAACAGGAAAGTAGGCTATTTTAGTTCTTTTAGAACTTCTTGTTGCTTAAAAGTTTGCCCTTAGTTATGTTATTCAAATGCATTGGTATTTCCGATGTTTCAAAGTTTATGTGTACAGTGAAAAAACATTAACCCTTGTGAGGATTAAGTTTAAGATTTAAAGTTTTCTATTCAGGAAAATCTTTTTTTTAATAGCAGTTTGAAGGCAAACAAAGTCAAAATGATTATTCATAACTACATCTGTACTATAACGTGTTCATAAAAAGCAATGTTCAACAGATCAAAGGTAACTAAACTCTTGGTTATTTCCTGCAGTTATGCCACAAATATATATTAACCACATTTATGACTGGAGAACAGTTGCTTTCCATTCACAACTAGTTATCCTTTGTATTTTTCTATAGTTTAAAGGCAACAATTAAACACATTTGAAAAAAATACAAATGGAGTTAAGGTTTGGGAAAAGTTAAGGATCTTTTTTGTAAAAATTGCATTATGCATCAAAGAGGTGTGCAATAAGTACCTTTTTTGTGTTTGAGCCCCCCCTCCCCCAGTGACTCAACCATACGTTCCTCAAACTACATCTAAAATGTTCTCTTATTTATTTTACCTCTATCGATTTTACACGTGCTGACAAAAACCTACCACTCAATATTTTCTTCCTTTTAATTCTAATTTAATAGCTTTACTTTTGATTTATTCTTGTTTGTACTGTTTTATGGTGTTTAATACATGAATCAAAAAATCTTTATCAGGTTCCACCTCCATACACTCCGAAGCTGGAGACAGATCGAGATCTCGAGCACTTTGATCCACAGTTCACCAGCGAGCCTGTCATACTGACCCCAGATGATCTGAAGGAGATTGAGAAGATTGACCAGTCTGAGTTTGAAGGATTTGAATATATTAACCCTTTGTTGATGTCTATGGAGGATTGTGTATAGATTTTGCTGTTTCTAAACTGTTTTAATTATGTAAAACTGCATTATGAACCTTAATAATAAGTTTTTGCAATGGGGAATAGTTGAAGTTTTGCAATAATTTGAAGGAATATAAGGGGATCAACCTGTCCAAATTTAAAAAATTGAAGTTGGTAATATAAAAGTTTGTTTCTTTTAAGGTATTACAAATTTGGTATATACTCTTTTGTTGTATGCTTAAATGTTTCTTGGGCATCACAAAAAATATGAAAGTTTTAGTTCTTTGTATTTCTTTGTTTGTTGATGTTGAAAAGATATGTTTTAAAAGAGTGCTTATACTACTTACATTGTATGTTAAAATATTGTTGATTCAATTATATGCCTCTTTTTAAGCTTTTTGGCAAGATGCAAAGTTGAAGCTTTTTTCTAATTCTCACAGAATTAGTTTATAAAAAACTTATCATAGCGCTAATGTCTTAAAAGGCAACTTCAGTTTTATAATACAATGGTATATTTGTATTGTAACATATTGGCTGTGGTAATAATGGACCAATTTTTAAAACATTAGTAATAATCTGTTAATGTTTTTAAAGTGTTTCGAACAATATTTATACTGATTATAAACTATGCTGTGTGGAAATAGGGTTTTATGATGCTAACCCTATACTGGTTGAAATTAAGTTGTTTCTAATATTTATAAATGTTGTATTTTATATTTCATATATCATGGGTAGTAGTGATACTTTTATATTAAACTTCTTGGGAAATGGTATTTCAAACAAATTGTTCTTTTAATAAAGGATATTTTTGGTATTCAAAGTTAGAATTGTTTTAGACATTTTAAAATCTTGTATAAAAATTAAACATTCAGTGGTTTATTATTGGATGCTTATTAAAAAAGTCTTTCTTCAAAATAAAGCTTTGACTATCAATCAAAAACAAAACATTTTTGAGCAGCTAGAATATTTATAATATATGTTATGGTTGTAACTGTAAATATAATTAAGTTTTCATTGAATGTTAAAGCTTTTCCTCTTAAATGTCAAAGGAGAAGTTATTTAATCCTGAAATTGTTAAACATATATGTTACATTTTTGTTATGAATATTTTCGAGATTTGTAAGATGTTTAACATATTACAAATTTTGCAAAGAGATCTTTTTCTAGCTAAAATGAAACTTACATAAAAAAATCAAATATATTTACCTTCCAATTTGTTTGAATTCAATTGAAATTCATATCAATAAATAGTTGTATATTATTTGGCTTTACTTTTTGGAATTCCATTTTAAATGCTGTTTTTTGTGCAAATAAATTTTTATTACTTTCTAAAGCATATTTGATTTATTTAAAATATATATTTGTTATAGTCTATGTCATACAATTTGTTTTGTGTTGCTAAATTTTCGAAAAAAATGCCCCCTTATTTCCAGGTATTTTCGAATTTTTAATGTGATAATTTGCTTTAAAGTAAATATTTTTTTTATAAAATTAATATAATTTAAAGTTGCCAGTTGCACGAAAAACTCTGAGTACGGAATTGGGTTTTGTTGCTACTAGTTTAAAGAAGTATTGAAACAGACATATAGAAGACCCAAAAAAAGCCTAAAACTTTGTCAGTTTTGAGCTAGAACCTTCTTTGGAAATGAAAGCTTACTATTTGTCTTTTTGCTGACTTCAGGTTAATATTTACCTATTTATTTAAACAACAAAATTAATATTTGTTTCATCAAAACATTTTTTCTTCAAAATATAACGAAATTATCGGGGTGGGGAGCCTAGTCCGTAAGGCGCTTGCCTTGCACGCCGCGAAAGGGCCACGTATTTTTGCAAAAATAACAGTCGACCTATGAACGGTCTGTGCACCTAAAAAGTCATACGAATAATATCCTACCACGAGTAGAGGGAATGTAGGTTAATTATTCTCCAAAGTTCCGACATTGCATACGATGTTGCTTCTAAAAAGTTGTTTTGGGTGCACTGTGGTCCGGTCCTAAATTACGAGTGACGCCTGTTGCTAATAGCCTTCGTGTAGCTCTAGTGCGACTATAATTCAACCTAACCTTAACTCCAAATTGGTACCCGTTTAATTCCCATCAGGTTGTAATGAAAGTTTTTCGAAAGAAAAAAAATCTCAATTAGCTCTAGTACGTCGATAATTTAACAACTCAATAGAATTTTTAGTACCACTACCGAATTTTGGAATTCTCGGTCGCTTTGTCGCTTTTTAAACTTTTTTTTTTTTTTTTTGGCTTTTAGCCATTTAGATGTAATTCGTAAACAGAGTTTTGCCTAATGCTACTGTAAAACAAATTCTAAAAGTTTTCTTAATCCTTTTCGTCCATGGGTAGAATATATTGTATTCCATTACATTAATGCTTCCATTTTTTAAATAAGGACTAAGTTGAGGAAGAATTGAAAACAAATTCGAGCGCGGCTTCCACGAAATAGGAACCTTCATAAATCACCCAGTACCTCGCACCTTCCGCAATTATAAAACCATTTCCTAACTTCAGTGTCCAACAATGGAATGACGGACAAGGAGAGTTAAGAATAGTGTGTTATTTTCTACTTGTTCTTCAAATGAAGAGGAAAATAAATTGTGTTTTAAAAATTATTTAATATTTTGTTTTATATTTATCGTTTTTAGATTATAATATCCCAGGAACAGAGACAAAAGAAAATGGATTTTTTTTGCTGTTAATGACCATCACGAAGTTCTTTAACTTTATTTTAAACACCAATGTTACGGTGCTAAATTTAATTTTAAGAATTTGGAAAGTCTATAAAGTTAAAACAAAAACTTTATTTGCATATCTTTCTTATTTAATATTAAAAGTGTAGATGAATTGTACTGGTAGCTATTCAGAAAATATCTGCAACTTTGCGCATGAGAGGATTCACGAAGTAAACAACGTAGATTATGGGCACAAATAGTTTATTTGTTGGTTACAATTTACAAGTTTCAGCGAATCTCAAAACGTTCGCCTTCATCAGAAAGACGCATAACACAAACTGTGTTGTGTGTCTTTCATTTGTTTGTGTTATGTTATGTATCTTTCTGATGAAGGCGAGCGTTTTGAAACTCGCTGAAACTTGTTAATTTTTACCATCAAATAAACTATTTGCAACAATAATCCTTGTTGTTTTCTTCATGAGTTCTCTCATATGCTGATAGAGTTAATGCATTTGATTGGTCTACATCTTTTTGCAAAATTAACGGTGTTATTTAAAGAACAGTCCTTGAAAAAAAACTAACATTAACTGAAAATAACCGTTAAACAAACATAGTTATGTATCAAAAATGATTTTTTTTTAATTTTCGTACGAAGCCTCTCGTCCACTTCCCTCTTATAGCCAGCGCATGACGAAATTTCTAGAATCAATTCATGCGCCGATTATTTCGAACGGTATATCCTGTTCCATGACGAACAGCATTTTGGGGAGGGGCAAACACAAGGGGAATCATAACCTCTGACCACATGAACTGAACTGGCTTGAAAAGTCAGCTGATAAAAAGTGACTGCTGTCAGTTTGTTCTATCAGTAAGTGACTTTCAGTTTGGCAGGATGTCACCGTTTGCTGTTCTGTTCGCGATTTTGGGCTTTTTTGTCTTGGTACAGTCAGGTTAGTAAATTTTATTTTAGTTGAAATCGAATATTAATTAAATATTTTTTACACAATAAATTTTTTTATCGCCATTGTTTGTTATGTTTAACCTGTTGTTGCAAAAACAAGTGGTTCATAAACAGACTTGTAAAATCATAGGTAAAGATTGTTTTTGGTAGGAAATCTATATGTTTTTTATCTGAAGACAATTTATTAAAAAGTTACTTGGATGTGCATAATCCGAAACTGTTAATTTACACAATTTTTATGCACCTCTTCCTTTTTGGCTATAAAAAGTCTTGGTGAACTTTAACTTCAATAATAATATAAAATAAGTGATCTTGTTATAGATTCGAAATGTTTCACCAAACAATAATCTTATTTTAGATAACTTTATTCTTAAGTACATTGAAAAAGCAAACTTTACATTTCTATAAAACGAGGGACAGTGAACTGGCAGCAGACTTGTCGTTATTAGTAAGTGTCCAAATGCTTTCATATTTGTAATACCATAAGTTTCGTCTTGTCTTGAAAAACAAGACATCGTTTTCATTGACTTTTTATTTCTTTGTAATACTTCAATAAATAAATGAATTTCTTTAATGTGTGCATTCTGTATTCAACTTTTATTGATAAATTAAATTTCGACTTGGCACTTTTAAACTATATTTCAAAGATTTTTTTTTTTTTACTATTAGGAAAGGTTCTGGGCATTTTGCTTCTGGATAGATTTTACCTCGTACAGATTCTTACTATTTTCATATCTATTAAATAAGAAATTTGCAATGCATTTTAAAAAGCATTGACCATTAAAAAGCTCCTCATGAAGATTTGAACTAAATATCGCGTATTCGCTTTATCTTATTTTTTGTAGTCAAACTTTCGAATTTTCTACTTCATTTTTTTGTTAGGCAATTTAAAATTTTATTTTACTGATTATGTTCAAACTTCAAATTTGGATTTAGGGTGGTTAAATTTAATTATCAATATGCTATATTTAATACAAATTTTATTACAACTTCCGAGACAGGTTGGAGGTAAATAGTTGTACCACCGAATAATTTTTTTTTCCATGGAATGTACTTCTTCAAATGATTTCATAATATATTTTAACTAGAATTTATAAAACTTTTATTATAATGAATCCTATATAATTGAAAATTAATACGTATAGATTGCGAAGCTCTATTCGCATTAAACCATCAAATGTTTAACTAGGAAAAGAAACTTGTATTACTCACTCCGCAAAGGCTTTCTCTCTGGGCAACTTCATTATTCAAACACCGTGACTCTGACCTTTAGCATGATATTACTTATAACAAAATTCTAGGTAAGGTTACTCAAGTTCAATGTCCCGTTTTCTTGGGATTTCTTTCTTCTGAATAAAAGACAATTTGTTCTTGTGGCACGTTTCTACTTTGTCACTGTGGATATGCACTCGTAGGTCAAGCGTGTATTTGTTTTTAGAGACACGCCTGTCTGGGACAAGACTTTGCCCTTGACCTCAAAATCTTTGAATTGCCTGTAGTTATATTTATATCTCAAAGTGAGACTTTTAAAGGAGGCTTCATATTATTATTTGCCATCATTTTAAAGATTATTATGGCTGGGCGTTTTTAGAAAGCCTAGCATGATAATTTATTTTAATAAAGGTTTGCACCGAGCTATCTTACTCAATCAGAATTTGAATTTTAAAATGGAAATATATCGTTCTGGAATTCAATCAAGTTAACAAATGCTAAAATTTATAAGACCATCTGTGTATTTAAATGCAGTGATATGAAAGAAACTTAGTTGATAAATTTTGTCGCTCAAGAGTAAAAAATGTAAATAATTTTTTTGGTTGCAATAAAATAATTCGTATTTCGACAGTAAATTGGTAGCCAACGAACTACATAATATTACTGGATAAAATGCTCAATATTAAGAAAACGCGACCAATGCAAAGTTACCTGAAGTCAACTATTTGGCTCCTTTTAAACGATATCGTTTAGAACTTTATTATCGGTATCATTTAGCGATAAAGTTCTAAATATGTTGCTAAATGACGCAACCTTTTAATACTGCTCATGCGACATTTTGGAGGAGACAAAATTGGTCGTGCTTTCTTATATCTTTGTTAAAACTGGGAGCAGTTTATCCAGTATATATTATAGATCGTTGGTGGTAATAAGTGACAATGATTGCTGTATACACGCTTTTTTAAACAACTAACTGCCAAGTTTGTTTAATAACAACTTATCTATTTGTCTATCAGTTAACTGCATGCTCTTGATTTATGGTGAGAAAACCTACTTTTAGGAGATAAAAATGTAATTACTCAAGCAATCGAAATCAAACCATCACTTATCTCTGTAACGTTGTCAAGAAAACAAGTACCACAGCAAACTGCAAGCATTCGAAATCCGCAGAAGCGTATAATGATGTTTTAACAAAAATATTTAACAGGCAGTTTTCTCTCCACTTTCCAATTTTTTAAAATGGATTTTAGTTTCCTTAGACCTATAGTTTCCTTTCCTTACAGTTCACTTAGACATCTTTCGGATTCGCATCAGTCCGATGAGCTATTTGTTATTAGGATCGTGTCTGATCATAGAGTTTTTCACGTTCTTACTCACGATTGATTTGGATTTATAGTGGAATATTATCAGTATACGACTCCGATTTATGGGATATTTTCTAGTTTAAGGCATTATAAAAAAATTGTTTCAAATGAAATTGGCCTTTCCTATTTGAAGAGCTCAAATGCAAAACAAGTTAAATCACTTTTTGGGAAAAATTGAGTTGGTTAGCTTTCCATACAGATTGTAGTAAGGGATCCACCAATATTTTGATTTGCACAAAAAAAGTGACTTTTGACAAAAGTGAACTTTTTTTGTGCAAATTAAAATGTTGGTGGATCCCTTTCTGCAATACTTGTATGAAAAGCTAACCAACTCAATTTTTTCCAAAAAGTGATTTAACTTGTTTTGCACTTGAGCTCTTCAATTATAATACATCATTTCTCCCCTGCCAATGTCGTTTCACCGTCTAGGTACATACCTAGCAGGAAAGTAAACTTAAGGTGTTTTTCTTTTGTACCTTTGAAAGGCGATATTTTTAATCAATGACTACTATAAGATATTGACGTTTTATAGATTTCTGCAATAAAAATTCGTGGTTATAAGTGCTTTTTTTATTTTTCTTCGCAATTATTTTATAATTTGACCTTGGAATTGTTTGTACACAGAGGCTCTAATTAGTGAGCGCAATCCCGTATCTTGTACCCGTTAAACCTTATTTTGCCGAAGATTTTTCATGCAATTTACATGAACTCTGTCATTGTTTTTTGATTAATTGCATGGGATTGTTAATAATTGATATTAAATGCCAATAAATAATTAATTAATAATGCATTAAAATGTCTGTTCAATACATTATACATTTAAATGACTGTTTTTTTTGTATAGTACATATTTGAATAAACTATGAAAATGCTTCTTAAATTTGTTTTGTAATTTATTACATAGTTTTTATTTTCCTTTTCAGAGCCTACTTGGCAAAGTTTTAGAGGTAAGTATTGCTTTAAGTCTCCAAATGATTCATTTATAAACTATAAAATGTCTAATACTTTTATGTAATCATTTTAAGTTGGCTTGTCGTATTGGGTTGAAATATTTGTGTTTTTAACGCCTTAAAATTGTTTCCAGAAAGTAGTAATTTAGTTAACCTTATAAATTAATTCTTAGCTAAACTGTATCATTTAACAACTAATTGATTTTTTTAGTGACATGGGGACTGAATGTTTTGAGTTCTCGAGTATTTTCAAAATTACCAAAAACTGAAAATGAGGCTCGAAGCGAAGGTTTCGTTAAGTTAGCTGGGCAATGCTCAGGTAGGCTTTCTAAATAGTTAGTTTTCTTTTAAATATAACTATCAAAAATGAATCTGATTTTTTAAAAATAAAATTTTATGTTCCTAGGTGGTAAGTTTCTTGGCAAACGTTATATGAAAGGATTGGACACTGCAGCCGTTTTAATATACGACGAAAACGGTTACATCGCAGGAATACAAAATGGAGTAAAAAAATCATTTATATTTAATAAATATTTTAAACTACAAATTTTATTATTTATAAAATTATTAAATGCTTCTTTTAAATATGAGTGTATATGGCGAGTTTGAATATAGTATCCACAATGTTCCGTTTGGTTATATAAAAAAAATCCTGTACAGATACATAAACAAATTTATTGTATTAAAATCTACAACCCTTTAACTACTTTTCTACATAGCTTCCGAAATTTTGTAGTCACTTGTCATGTAGCGTGGCACAAGTTTTTGTATTCCTTCTTCATAGAAGGTTGCCGCAAGCGTTTTCAACAGTGTGGTAACATGTTATTTCAGCTCGTGACTTTTTTTTCTTACACCTTGGTGTTCAACACTTTAACGAGGGGACGAGCTGAAAGAATGTTACCACAGGGTTGAAAACACAGGCGGCAATCTTTTATGAAGAAAGAATACAAAAACTTGGGCCACGCTATGACAAGTGCCTACAAAATTTTGGAAGCTATGTAAAAAAGTAGTTTAAGAGTTGTAGATTTTAGCATAATAAATTTGTTTCTGTCAGCTATACTGTTTTTTTTATAGCCAAACGGAACTTAGGGAATATACCTCGTATTTTAAAAATGACGAAGGCTGCCACATTAGTTTCAGGGTTTAATCAGTTTTGTGCATAAACACAATTACGCGGAAACACAACTGGGTATATTTTTTTAAGTGTGACAAAAAATGTTTATAAAAGGATTTCCGGAGAAAGTCTATAGTTCTTCTGTATTGAGGCGGTGTCTATTTCCGTCGACCAAGGACGGTTCTTTAACTTCTAACATTTTGTTTTGGGGTTCACAGGAATCCTTGGATTAAAAATACACTAGTATAATTATTTAGATATTCATAAAACTTCGTTAAATTTTTTGAAAACCATCTGAAATGCCCCAATAGAAAGCAAATTTATATTTCATTGAATTCAGAAAAATTAATTATTTGTAGATAGGTTTGTATAGAAATGTAATTTTTTCTATTTTCATTAATTTTTTTATTCCATAAAGATATAAAAATTCTTATGAAATTTATTACAAAAATAAAAGCTTCGATACTTAAAGAAAAAATTTGGAATCGGAAAGTCCGGGTAAACTAAATTTTCCTACAACTCGTACTATCCTTTGCTAAATTTTTTAAAAAATGTTAATTTGTTAGCATTGATTCAATATCTCATACAAATAAACTGAACTATTTTCTTTAAATATAAAATTGAAAAGATTTCGGTTCTTTCATTAAGGTGAAACTCTTCAGTTGCTACTGCATAAAAAATACGAACTGCTGCTGAAATGCTAATAACAATGTTGGTACTAGTATATTAAGAAATATTATACTAAAAATACTATTGGCAAATAATTAAATGCTCCGTCCATTTATACCTCCCCTCTTTTTTTAAACTAAACTTTCAACTAAAAGTTGAGTAATTGCGAAAGATTGGATGTTCATTTTTAATGTTCAACAATATTAATATGTTTCTTAAATCAATGAGCTTATTCATGACTACTTCCTTGACAGATTCCTAAAACTGATGCTGAAAGGGTGAACCATACAGACTTCTATAGGGCTAAAGCCTTCGATTCTTCAGCTTACCAATTGGATAAAATCTTAGGAGAAGAGGAAGTATATTTCTTGACCGCTTACTTTGTAGATCCTAGTAAGTGCATTTCTTTTAAAATCACCTCACACAATCACTCGAAAATTAGGCTTTCAATTTTCAAGGGGTTTCTAGTATATATACTCGGTTCAGTCCATTTATATTTGAATCGTTAAATGTAAAAAAAGATTAAACGACGTATTTTCAATCATGTTTTGATGGAATCGTGTGGTGGATATTAGCGATTCATTTTATAGAAAAAATATTAAGTTTCGCCTTTAGATGTTAAAAAAATGCTATAGAAAATTCTAATTTGGGGACCCGACCTAGTCCGTAAGGCGCTTGCCTTGCACGCCGCGAAAGGGCCACGTATTTTTGCAAAAATAACAGTCGACCTATGAACGGTCTGTGCACCTAAAAAGTCATACGAATAATATCCTACCACGAGTAGAGGGAATGTAGGTTAATTATTCTCCAAAGTTCCGACATTGCATACGATGTTGCTTCTAAAAAGTTGTTTTGGGTGCACTGTGGTCCGGTCCTAAATTACGAGTGACGCCTGTTGCTAATAGCCTTCGTGTAGCTCTAGTGCGACTATAATTCAACCTAACCTTAACTCCAAATTGGTACCCGTTTAATTCCCATCAGGTTGTAATGAAAGTTTTTCGAAAGAAAAAAAATCTCAATTAGCTCTAGTACGTCGATAATTTAACAACTCAATAGAATTTTTAGTACCACTACCGAATTTTGGAATTCTCGGTCGCTTTGTCGCTTTTTAAACTTTTTTTTTTTTTTTTTGGCTTTTAGCCATTTAGATGTAATTCGTAAACAGAGTTTTGCCTAATGCTACTGTAAAACAAATTCTAAAAGTTTTCTTAATCCTTTTCGTCCATGGGTAGAATATATTGTATTCCATTACATTAATGCTTCCATTTTTTAAATAAGGACTAAGTTGAGGAAGAATTGAAAACAAATTCGAGCGCGGCTTCCACGAAATAGGAACCTTCATAAATCACCCAGTACCTCGCACCTTCCGCAATTATAAAACCATTTCCTAACTTCAGTGTCCAACAATGGAATGACGGACAAGGAGAGTTAAGAATAGTGTGTTATTTTCTACTTGTTCTTCAAATGAAGAGGAAAATAAATTGTGTTTTAAAAATTATTTAATATTTTGTTTTATATTTATCGTTTTTAGATTATAATATCCCAGGAACAGAGACAAAAGAAAATGGATTTTTTTTGCTGTTAATGACCATCACGAAGTTCTTTAACTTTATTTATTACTACTTTACTCTTTATACTTTACTAAAGAGCACTAACAGATGTCAGCATAAGCTTTAATTTCATGTTGCGCTGACATCTTCTATTAGGACAGTTACATTAAAGAAATACTTATTCAAAGTACTAATTAATATATAAAATTTAGTATACAAATAGTTCAAACTTAAGACAAACTGCACAACTATAATTTGTCCGACTTTATTCTTTTTGGCAGATATCATCTGCAATGGCGGCCGCACCAAAGAACAGTACGAGGAGCAAGGGATTGGCACTGAACTTCACCTCCAGAACGGCAGCGACCCCATTCGTAACTCCGTGGAAGTACCACTCTACGAAAAGGACTTGGAGGACACTCATTGGGTAAAGGGAAGGTGCTTCAGGACTATGGGTAAGGATGACAACAGATGGAGATAGTGCACGTTAAATCCGTTATGGTAAAGTCTGTCGCTTTGACGCCCGATCAGGAGATTGCCTTGACATTTGACTATGGTTTAAACTTACGAGATCAGTTACCATTAGTCCTTGCGTAGTTCTAGGGTGACGTTTATTCAATTAGTCATTCAGAGGGAAGGTCAGTTGGCTTGAGTCTCGTATACCTCTCGCAAGTTCTGCCAAATTGTTGCTGACAAGTTAAAAATTCTTTTTCACAAAGCGAGAAAATTGTTTTTTGGTGCTTTTCGCTGTACAGTTTAATTTGTTATTCAATTATCTATAGTTATAAAATTGTGCAAATAGTCTGTGTTCTATTTGTTTCTATTTTTTTAATAAAACAACCGTAAATAAAATATGATTTATGAAAATTTAATGATTTAATAGTCCAAAATGTTAATCACTAAGAAAAAATCTGATCAGACTATAACAGTAAAATAAAATAATTTTTAAAGGAAAATACAAAAAATAATTTCCAAGTACTAATTTAAGACGGAAATAAATAATAATCTAGCTTTAACTATTTTACTGGAGCCAAATTCCTGTTGAGTGGCTTGGCCTGAGGTCATCCAAAATTTTGATTAAGTGAAGTAAGCGATATTAATTATTTTTATAATATGTAATTCGGAATTTCCATTTCAAGAATTCAAACTCTCTATTGTTTGCATGTACATTTACTACATGCAATGATGTATAAATAATAATTTAACGAGGAAAATATTAATCCTTCACAAAGGAGTTGATGCATGTTTTTTAAAACAAATGTAGTTTTTCTATCTAGAAATTAAGTTTTCCAATTGGTATTTAAAAATACTGCAATGTCGGTACAATGAATAAATTAATTTAGTTCGTTCACTTTTTTAAAAAATGAAGTATACAAAAGAAATGTCCCCTGCTGCCTGCTAGTTCAAGGGCTTGTATTTTTTCCTATTAATTAATGATAGCAAGGTCCATGATATCAGTCCTTTATCTGCCAATTAATACAATAGAACTTCCCCTGATTGTCATAATTTCCGGCCTTGACTTCGTGGAAATAATCGCACATGTGTTAATTTTTCATAGCCAAGGTGTTTTTACACGTGCCTTTGTTTATTGTAACCTCTTCTAAAAGTTAATTTGATTCAGGGGGGTTTTTTTGGAAGAGTTCGTTACCCTTGAACAAGTTAAACCATTTCAATGTTTTTTTGTTTCTTAAACTATGCAATCTTAGCTTTACAGCGATATTTTAAAATAAAAGTTTCAAGTGCTAGAAGTATTTTTAATATATTTTTTTTAAAAAGTTGTTTAGGTAAAATCCCCTTATGTTTCATGGGTAAAAAACCACTATTGTTTACTTATAACTATCTTGCTTTTTTTTACTTTTTAATATTATTGATGTTTTTTTTAGGTCAAAAATATGTAGTTTCACTTAAAAATTTATAATTTAAAAACTAAACAAATTTTTTTAAAATGCCTCCAGTAAAGTTGAATCCAGTAGTTGAACATCCATTTAATAACTAACAAATTTTTATTTAAAAGTATCAAATCGATTCTGAGAAAAAGGTACATAAAATAGGTCATTTTAACGTGGGTTTCAATGGAGGGGCTCCGGTCCCCCTTAATACACTGTTATAAAATTTGTTCTCGTTATTAGTTAAACTCATTCTTATGTGTTGTCTTTAGTGTTTATGTTAGTGTGTTTAGACTATATAATACACCTAGGATATTTAATTCACTAAATTTTACTATTAAATAAGCAAGCTTTTTATTTTAACAAAAAAGGAGCATATTTTTACATTCAATTACCAAAAATGAAATACTATAAGGTAATGAAAGTATTGGGATGAGATTAAAAATTTGAATAGGATATTTATGTTTCCTGCACGTTTTGGAGAGTGCTTATTCCGAAAAGTGGTTTTTGAACCTTGGCCGTCTATCTGAACCACTCTACAGCTCGAGCTAAAAACTTCGGCACACGAATTCCCAGCACCTGCCAATCGTCATAACTATGGTTTTTTGAGAAACTGCTCATGCGCAAAGAGTAGCTACCATAGAACTTTTGGGCTTATGGAAATTACTTTATTACTTTTTGTTGATTGAAATAACCTTATATTACATTTAAATAAAGTGATTTATTGAGTAATAATTGAAAGTGTAGTGTTACACAACTAGTTTTTATCGAATTCGCAAGGCGATTGTTTGAAGTTAAAGGTAACAGGGAACAAAACGACCATTCAAAATATCGAATTTTTCATTTCAACTTTAGTTACTGAATCGTGCCTTTACGAAAATAACTTTTATGATGAACATTTGAATGTGCGGCCGGAGTTTACAAATTTGGTAGTTAAATTCAATATAACTTTGTTGCCAGCTTTAAATGTCATTATTCCAAAACACCAATTTTCAGCTTTAAGGTACACTTTTCTCTTTTTCTATATTACTAGAAGAGTTGAAATTTTCTGTGATGTCATATACATGTCTATTTAACACAGTGAACTAAAAATATTCCAAAAAAAATATGCGAGTAAAATTAAGACGATTTTTCAAATTTAAGAAATTCGTAAAATTTCTATTTAGGTTAACTTAAAATTATGAATGTTTTATCGTCAAACTTGAGGTTCATTGCGTTGAATGGACATTTTTTATTTCTATAAAAAATTATTTTCAGATACACGCAATAGTTGTGCTGGAAAGTGTACCTAAAAGCTAAAAATCGGTGCTGGAAACAAAGTTGTATTGAAATTAACTGCCAAATTTGTAAACTCCAACCCCATATGCAGATGCGTATTATATAAAATTTTTCGTAAATATTCCTTTTAGTGATTGAAAGTCAAAATGAAAATTTGATATCTTGAAGCGTCGTTATGTTCCTTGTCCCCTTAAGATATTTTTCTTTCTAAGGTGTTCATTACTGGTATAAGGTTCATGAAAATATGAAGTGTTCAGACTTCTTCCCGTTTACTGTCATCTACAACCGAGGAAAGGTGACGAGCTTCGCTTTCGCCAGTTTCGGAAAGTACGAGTTTTCAAGACGATTCGAACACCCTTCGTCTTCGTCATTGTCGGTGAGTAACTTTTATTATTAATAACTAGCAAATAAATACCCGTACTTCGCACGGACTAAAAAAACGTTTTAATTGATCCAAGTATATGTAGGATAATAAACTTGTTATTATTCCCGCTCGTTATAAAGTATAAAATACTGTTACTTACATTACCTTAAAAATCCAAAATATAAAAATAAGCTATAAATGCACTCATAAAAGTCATCGTAATTTTCCTCATAAACATATAAAACCTTTTAGCTCATTTGGCGCGTTTTTGGAAAGAATTTGGCGAGAAAAGAGATATAGCTAAACACTTATTATACAGCTCTACCACAATGGCCTTCGAAAAACAAACCAGCTTATAAATTTTAAAAAAATTATTATTTGGCGCGTTTAGGTAAGAATTAGGCGAGTTTGGCCAAATATTTGGCGAAAAAGTGAAAACCAAACCCTAATATGTAGCTCTAGTACGATGGCCTTGAACGCGTTTTTGGAAAGAATTTGGCGAGAAAAGAGATAGTTACAAACAGATCTACCACAATGGCTTTCAAACAACAAACCAGCTTATAAATTAAAAAAAATATATATTATTTGGCACGTTTAGGCAAGAATTTGGCGAGTTTGGCAACGTATTTGGGGAAAAAAATGAAAACAAAACCCTAAAATGTAGCTCTAGTACGATGGCCTTGAACAACCATCATAGTTATAATTCACGGAAGTAGCTTAAATATGCACTTTTTTGCAATCAACAGAACCATCAATGAAGAAATCCATCACCTAAACCCACAATAAAATCCTAGAATGGAGACTGGACGGAATTACGTCACTTGAAACATGTCAATTATTTTTCAAATAATGAATTAAGTTTCTGAAGGTAATGGCAACGGAATAAAATAAACATTTTCAATTTTAAATATTTTCGTTAAAAGTTTTAATTTTTTCAGCAGATGGCATCAGCAAAGTAAAAAAAATGATCGGATTTGAGCGAAAGTGGTATTTTTTTCAGAATATTCGAATTTTCTCTAAAAATAGAACATTTTGAGCTCTGAAAGTTCAAAAATCATAATCTAAGTATGAACTACACATTTGTGCCAAGTTACGAGTCAAACAAATGTCTAGTTTATGAGTCTATAAGAGACATACCCACAAACAAACAAACACACACACACAAAACTTCATTTTTATTATTATAGATTGTAGAGTTAAAGTGAATCTCTTAATGTAAAAAAAAATCGGATAACCATAAGAGAATTTCCACTCAGCTTTGAAAGGTTTAGTAAAAACAGCTGATAAGAAAATCTAAAATCCAACATGTGTACATGACCTATTTTTACATGAAATGAAAACATTAATTATCTAATGGACTATTCGAACGGGGTGGAGCGTGGTTTGTTTGTTGGAAAAAAGACAATGACGTTACGTGGTGTCACTGTAGATGTGCCGTCCTAGTACAGACAAATTAGCTGTCGGATGGTTTGTGTGGTTTAAGACAACGGTTGACGTAACTGTGAGGTTATTGTAGGCATGGACGTTCCAGTTGTCCATTGAATATTTTTTTTAACCTTTCCTTAAGATCTATTTAAATATAATTAAATTATTAACTGAATTGTACTTTTTAGATATTCTACTTATTTAATTGTACTTTTTAGATGTTCTTCCCGGATCCAGTACCGAAATGTCTGTACGATGAGTATGATAGGAGCGGCGGATTCAGCTCTATGCACGTATTCTTCAGCATTAGACCCTGGAACATCTTCTGCTAAGAACATCTCTTAGATACCAAAGACTTGCATGGCATTTGCCATTTTTACATTTTATTGTTTTTAAGGAGAATGAACGATTGATCAATAAAGATTTTTGTAGTTTTTTTTTTTCGTTTTGGTATTTAATTTATTTTAAGGTCTTAATGCCTGTCTAAAAAAAGACCAAGGTTATGAGATTTTTAAATTACATGACTTGCTGAACTAGAAGTGATATTTTTGCAACTGTAAGTATTTAATTACTAGTTTTATAAAATTACTAATTAATACACTAGTTTGGGATAAAATAAACTTTTAATGACTAAATTTCTATTGGGTTCCACTTCAGGTGTCAGCCTCGTCACTTGACCGTGATCCAAAATTACGATACTCGTTTGCCAATTAC
Organism: Oedothorax gibbosus; assembly: GCA_019343175.1. Taxonomy (NCBI): domain Eukaryota; kingdom Metazoa; phylum Arthropoda; class Arachnida; order Araneae; family Linyphiidae; genus Oedothorax; species Oedothorax gibbosus. Next base: position 32,108,450 of record CM033271.1, read on the forward strand.
CCTCTTGTAGCTTTAGTGTGATGTTAATTCAAACCAAATCTTTAGGATTCAATTTAAATATTAACTATCATAATTGATACAAAAATATTCAAGATTTTACAAGTTTTGAAGTGGTGGTTTTATAGCAAGTTTTTAGAGAAAAAAATTCTATAATTATTTTGACTTTAAATCTGTTGAGTTCAAACTCTTGACGACGTCGTTTACGATGTCTCTAAAAGGTTGTGTTGGATGCCAGCTCAATATGCCTCAGGATTGCGTTGGGTGCCTATTCAGGTGTCGGCTCGTCACAACTATGGTTCTAAATTATGACGCCTTTCGCCAATAGCCCTCGTGCAGCTCTAGTGCGACGTTAATTCAACTCAACGTGTCGGCCTCATTACTTGACCTCGTTTCCAAATTATGAGGCCCGTCACCAATAGCCTCGTATAGAACATAGAAAAAAAGATAGAACTTTTTGATAAAATAGCTAAAATACGACATATAGTTAAGTAAATGAAAAAAATACCATGCATCAAGAGATATTTAAAGTTTTATTTACTAAATATAAGAAAAACTGAAGTTCTTAAGACGCACGAACTATAAACAAAAAAATATACACAGAATTTTAAACATTTATTCTTAACTAAATTATTAAAAAAAGACACATGCACACTAAACTAAAATCTACAATAAATAGTTTTATAAATAATTATTAATATCATCTATGGGTTTTGGCCGACTTTCTTCTTTTGGACACACTTGAATTTTTCTTCGAGAGCGAAAAATAGTTCGAAGTTTTTTTTAAAAATATTTTCCAGCGTCTTTATTTCTCACCCAAAAAGTTTTAACTTTATTGGGAATTTGGTTAAGTTCATATCGTAAACGATGGTAAGTTGCTTCTTTGATTTGTGATTACCACCTAGATGAAAGAATATTTTTAGTATTGTATAAGCAAGCTATTTTGAATTAAATCCTTTAAAAAATACAAGAATATAATTTGGTTAGTTACAGATTTTAGTTTAAGGAAAAAACAGAAATTAAAAATAGATATTAGAAAGCAGGTAGTTCCAGTGTACCAACTTTTAAACTAATAAAACCAAGTGTGGATGCAAGTTAAATTTAATTTTCTAAACAATGAGTATCCTTCTAGGCAGGATTTTACCATTGAGTATTGACATAGAATAAGTAAAGCTCATTTTGAAAAGAATAGGAGAAAAAAGTTCCAAAGAAAGTCATAATAAAATTCAAATAAACACATTTTTTATGAAAAATAACTTACCTTGTGACATCGTATTCTGATTCATCATGTTTTGGTTATTCATATTCTGATTCATCATATTTTGGTTCTGATTCATCATATTTTGGTTCATGTTCTGACTCATCATATTTTGGTTCATGTTCTGATTCATCATATTTTGGTTCATGTTCTGATTCATCATATTTTGGTTCAGGTTCTGATTCATCATGTTTTGGTTATTCATATTTTGATAATATCCATTCTGTTGGTTCATATTTTGGTTCATGTTCTGATTCATCATGTTTTGATTCATAATTCCATTTTTTTGGTTCATATTTTGATTCATCATGTTCTGATTAATATTGTTATAATTCTGGTTACCCGCTATCATATTGTTATTCATTCCTAAAAACAGAAAATCGTATTTGAGTTGCTACATGAGATACAGTAATTTTTGAACACATGCATATGCTAAACGAAAGTTTTTATTAGGATTAACTCACAATACTTTTTGCATTTAATTTAAAATAAATGTGTATTTCACAAAATTATTTTCAATAAATATTTTTTAATGCGTTCCTCTTCTTTTCAATGTTATTCTTAAATTAGCTTAAATTGGTGCATCAAAAATACCAGTTTAAATCTGCAGTGTATTAAAAATAGTTAAATACATTTTATAAAAATAAAACAAAATGTACAATTGTATTTACCTTGATTTTGATTTTGCATCATCATGAATATCATCTGCATCAGTTTCATCATGTTTCCTAAAATTAGATGCTAAATTACTCCAGAATAACGTACCTTTTTCTTTATTGAAAAGATTGGAAACTATTGATAATTGTATAAAGGAGTAATTAAAATTTTACACACTGATGATATTTTAATTTTTGTACAATTCTCATTCAAAAAAAACCTTAACCATTATTAAGAAGTAAAGTGCTTATTATCTTTTAAGTTATCCATTTTTAAATTTCTTGGTACTATGTACTAAATTACACCAAAAAAATAATTATCGAAATCACATGACATGACTATACTTAAAAAGTTTGCTGTAAATATAGACATTTCTCACCTTGCATATCTCCTCCATTTCCATCTGAAATTAAAAAAAACACAATTATATACAGGTCTGATTTTCTTTTTATTATTCTTCATATACAGAATAATCAAAAGAAAATCAGACCTGTAGGGGGAACAAGGGACATTTGACCCATAGGGATACATGACCCAATGCTCTTTTCTCAGCATTGGAAAAGTTTTATAAGTTGAAAGTGGCATCACTTCTTTCCTTTCAGTCAGCCGACCACATGGTGAAAAAAACCAACTGAATCATTGCGTACGTGTTTAGCTATACGAAGAAATACGTTTTCATACACTGAAAGTAAGTTTTTGATGCCAAGAGATTTTTGGGTCTGCATTTTTTGGTTTAAAGGAAATATTTTTTCAATTAGTTACGTGTTTTGTTCATGCTTTTAGCTATGCATACGTGCATAATAGTTTTAATGTATTTATTTGCAATATACTTTGTTTTGGGGTAAGCAAAAAAAGTGCATCTAGAGATACTTGACCCAAGCCAACTAGGGATATGTGACCCAAGTAAATAATACAAAAAGTAGACAAAAGCAGACCAAATCAAAAAAAATTTTTAAAAATATCACGGGAGTCCCAGAAGTAAATGACCCGGTTCTTACCAAATATTTTATTTGTTTGGAAGGTACAAGAAAAAAAATTCTGACGAGCTTGCAATTCAGTTTGAAAAAAGAAACAATGGAAAATGTTTTAGATGGCCTGAAATGTATAATATATCCCAAGTTGATATTGATAAAATAGAAGCGATTCTTCAACCACATTTGTTTTCTCTGTAAAATAAAAGAATCTCCAGTTATGTATTCAAACAAGACTTTCGTTTAAAATTGAATAATTCGTTAATATAAGAATAATTAATGGGTTAAAAATATAAGTAATAATTTTGTCTGACAAAAATGAAAAAAAATATATATAAACTTCATATGATGTTAGTTTTGTTATAATGTGGAAATATTTTGATAATTTTTAGTCATTTTACCAAATATATAGGTTGGGTCACGTATCCCTAATGGGTGGTTCTTGTATCCCTATACATTGGGATACATGACCCAAAACTAAAGTTTTAAATAATTTATGTTTGACTACTATTGCAGTTAATACTTCAGTAAAATTCTAATATATATTGTGTAATACTTTATGCAGTATAAATTGACTGCATTTGCGCATCCATAAATAGTGTTTTTTAAAAGTTACTAGCCAAAAACTACAAGTTGGGTCATGTGTCCCTGGTTCCCCCGCTATTTTATGACTAATACTTATAAAACTTCCATTTGGTTTAATATTTTAAGGGTTGATTCCACGAAAATGCGACATGAACATCATTTTTTAAATTCCAACTAAATTATTATTTTTTGGTTCCAGGGGATAGAAAATAAGTCAAATTTTATGAAAATAACCCCATGGCATTTTTTTTTACCAATCAATAAACATTTAGTACTTAAAAAGGGGCAATAAAGTTGCCTTATGTCGTGTCTGTCACGAATGGAATTAGCCTAAGATTAAATAAAGTTTTATTTATTTGAAATTACTTTTGAAATTCTAGTTGTTTGCGGTTCAGACTTGATTTTAAGGTTATCAATTGCAAAAACATACATTTCTACTTGAACTTTTTTGGGTGCATTCTTTGCATGATGAACTTAAATATTTAATATGGATATGATAAACTTAATAATATTTAATATGAAATTTCGTAAAACCTTTATTTTTGATAAAGGGGCATTAATATTTTTTATCAACTGTCAAAATAATTTGTAAATAACTTAATTTATTTACTTAAAAAAAATAGCACGCAAATTACTTACCACCGTTATAGGGGTTGGGCTTCGCGACTGCAAGAGTAATGTGAAAATGGCCGTTGTTACCTTAGTAAAAAAAATTACAATTTTGAAAGAGTTGAAAAAAATCTATACAATGAATACACTTCGAAATGAATAGTTTCATGCTACTTATGAATAATAAGAAATCTTACAAATAATATAAATTAATAAAAACTGATATATTTCGAAATTAGTAGTTATTAATCATTTTGAATCATAATCAAGAGGAATTACCAATCACTATTAATCAAAATTATTAATCGTTAGTTATTCAAGTTTTTCATTATTATCAAATGAAATTGTTAACTAAGGTTTCTTTAAGGAAAATATTAGTTGATTTCTGTTTTTTATTAATATTTATAAAAAAAATAATGATTATGCTTCGAAAACAAAAAATATTTATTCATGACAATTTAAAAATTATTATTTTATATACAAAATACAATTTTACCTATAATACTTAAAATTTTGAAATTATTTATGTTTATGTATGAATTTGGACTGAATTTTGGTTTAAACACACTAGTATACTATTTTTTACAACAGTTTGTGAACATCGACACAAAAAAAACTTAAATAAGGTTTTCAAATTAAAAAAAAAAGAATAACTCTTTACCTTGCTGTGGCATCATTTGTTGTTGTGGCATTTGCTGCATCAAATTATTATTTCCCCCTGTAATATGTGAAATATTGTTGTTTAACCATTGCAAGTGACATTATTTTTTTGTAAGTATAATATATTTCAAAGAATCGTTACATATAATTGTTATAGTTATAAGATAATTTTTTCAATAAACAATAGATTTAAGGTACTGACATAGAATTTTGTTTGCTATGTTTAGGGTGAAATTGTAAACTAGTTATGATTAGCAAAAATTCCTAGTTTTCGAAGATGTAAATTATTGGAGGAAGTAATGTTTTAAAATCAGTTTTCATATCCTGGAAGAAATATTTATTGTCTTGTTCCTCACATCCTCATTATTAGCGTGAACAGAAGAGGAAGAAAATTATGCAAAATTTTACTGTGATTAATTGTTTCTTCCAATGAATAAAAGAATGACGTTTTTTTTTACAAAATAGAGCTGAATAAATGGGAATGTTTCTTATGATGTCACGCTCTCCATACTGCGATCGCATTAGTTGTCTTGTTTTCTTTCCCATTGACGAGTTATACTTGGACATGCAAGTTCTTGTAAATGATTATTGTCATATCTATAATGATTGATAGTAATGGTTATTTCAAAGAAAGGAAAGGAAATAAAATGAAGATTAAATTTTTGAGAAAGTAAACGAAGTCGATTTCATGCTCAAAATTTAACATGAATTTAACATGAAGTTAGCGAATAACTATTGCTCTACAATTCAATAAAACTTAATAATAAATATCCTGAAAATTACGATTTGCTTTCTTATTTAAATCACGCGGCTAATTTGTGATGAGTGGCATTTTATTTGAATAAATTTAAAAATAAAATAAAAAATGTAGATATTTTTTAATCGCTCTACTCTTAAAAAAAGCAACTCAAATTTCTTTTATATTAAAGAGAAAAAATTTAATATATGTCCCTTGATATAACAAGTTTTATAATTAAACAGAAAGCTTTATGACTGAATTGAGAAAGAAAAGTATGAATTCGTAAAAAATACAATGAGTAATTGAGATCCTATATATTCTTAACTTTTACTGCATAGCTATTTGTAGTACTATAGTTGAATTATGTCTATTAATATTTTTTTAAACTTATCAAATAGCAAATGTTATTTAAAATAATTGAAATCGAAAAAAAAAATTCAAATAGGATTTCTGAATTTGATGTTTTTTAAACTAACAGTGTTTTTGATTAATTTTGTGATTTAAACATGAAAGTCTTTAGCGGAAACGGTTCTAACTGACAGTTACTGTAACAAACTCTACCGTTTTCTGCCTATGAACTAATCTTTTAATTAATTCAAAAGACTATGAACACATATGTACTTATTTTTGTATACATTTGAAATACTCTAAAAAAACAAAAGTATAAACTCACCTTGATTCTGATAATTTGATATAAAAGATGGCAACAAATGCACAAGACTTCCTAGAAATAAAAATATTTTACAAGTTTGTTAGAGGTGCTTCTAGTGGGACGTTATTTCAACAAAAAACAAAACTCTTCTGACTAAACTAATTTTTGCAGACCATCAAACTATTCTGCCATCAATTTGAAAAATTAAAGAACATCTATATATAAAAGGCAAAGTCCTGACTGACTCACGTATTAACGCCCAGCCCAAACTACTTGAGGTACAGCTACAAAATTTTAGCAAAATATTCTTTTTATATCGTAGGCGTCATTTAAGAAGCAATTTTTTGAAATTCGAACCCAAACGGGTGTAAGAGGGCAAAACGTGAGCCGATTTCTCCATAGGAATATAGCATTGTAAGATTGGAATTTATACTTTTTTTATTTTCAATTAAAAAGAAATTTCAATTTAAAAGAATGAACGAAAATAAACTATAAACATGTAAAAGCACGTGAGTTTTACTTTGTAAGATTGTTATTTGAAAATTCTTATTTTATTTTATTTATTGATTATCTTTTGAAATTGTAATACTAGACCAGGCTTTTCTTTGTTTATGAAACTGTCGATTTAATACAGCTATGATATAAAGGCCGATTTACTTTTGGAATTGGCGCCTTTTGGCGAAGTTGAAAATTGAAGGTAGGGTAGCTATACCCATCCAGTTGTATGGGTTAGGGTTAGTTTGAATTACCGTTGAACTAGAGCTACCCATGGGGGCTATTGGCCATAGTTAAGTGACGAGCCGACACCTGAGTTGGCACCCAACGCAAATTTTAAAGGCGTGGTCGTACGGAGAGTCGGGACTTTGAAGGATATTCCTCCACATAGGGCATTTTTTGGCTGTACGCTTTAGGTCGGCAGCTATTTAGGCGATGCCCGGACCTGAACCTTCGAACTTTCGCATGCAAGGAGAACACCGGGGCCTATGGGAAAGCCCTCTAACTCATGGAAGGGCCTGGGTGCAATCGGACAGGGAGAATCAGTATGGGAGGCAACAATTGGTATAAAATAGAAGTTTACATAAAAAAAATCACTGTTATTAAGGGTCTACCCGTGCAACGCCGGGTTATAAAGCTAGTTAAAAATAAAATGAAAATTATCCTGTAAATAACGCCACTACATCTAAAATATTGTTGGCTTATTTCACGTGATGTAAAACCATTCCTTCTTTCCTTTTAGATTCCATTAGTGACTTCGGTGATTGGTGGTATGTCACAGTAAGATCCGCCCAGTATATTGATTAACCGATAGAGACCTTATTTTCATTTCTGTGGAACTGTTGCCACTCAAGACGTGAAATATGCCCTTTCTACGACGACCAATTTTGAAATTTCTTGAAAATTGGTAACATAAGCCCACCTTCACAGCCACTTAACTTTCTTCATTAGCCAATTTGGTAATTGGACCCAGTGTGTGTACTTTTACTGAAAATGTGCCGCTCAAATAGAAAGGTAAGTCACAATTCATGTTGCCTTTCTTGTCTCTTATCTAGTAACAGAGCCTCAACTCAGTTATATAATGACCCACTCAACTTTAAGGCCACAGAAGCTCATAGTGACGTCCTGCTATCCATCCGGTTTCGCTTTTCCGAAGAAAAAGTACGAAATCTATTAGCGCACGGCCGATTATACTTTTCAGATTCCGAACTGATTTCGTTTCCGAACTTCCTTGTTTCGAAACAACCGGCAACCCGAACCAGACGGATAGTGTGACGTCACAGAGAGATTTTCTGGCCTTATTGGTCGAGTCGGCATTGGTATAAGACATTGTAATTTAGAACAGCAAGACCTAAACTCTCTCCATGCACATAAAATAGTTCACAAATGAAGAGAACAGGGGAAAAAACCTTCATCGACAGAGAATGCCTGTATTGAGGTCTGCTTGGTGAGTAGTGGGGATAGGAAACCGGTTTCTCCCTTGGCATTTCTTCCGTGGTTCAAGTGTCAGACTATTGTCTGGCATGAACTTCGATCATAAGAGATAGTAAACCCGTAGGCCGCGTGATAAGAACCAAGGTAAATCTGGTTTCTTTATACACCAGTTTAAGCGATGGCTCGCTATCTTCACCTCGCTATTCTTCAGACCTTATACGGGGCTGGGGAGCCCAGTCGGTTAGGCACTCGCCTAGCATGCGAAAGGTCCCAGTTTCGGGTCCGGGCATCGCCAAATTAACTGCCGACCTATAAACGGCCCGTGAAGCCAAAAATGTCCGACGAATAATACCCCGTGTAGAGGGAGTGCACGTTAAAATACGCTCCAAAGTCCCAACGCTGCGTACGATGTCGCCCTTAACGGTTGCGTTGGGTGCCAACTCAGGTGTCGTCTCGTCACTTGACTGTGGTCTGACGCCCGTCGCCAATAGCTCTCGTGTCGCTATAGTGCGACGATAATTCAAACTAAACTAAACTCAGACCTTATACAGACAGATTTCCAGGCGATGAACGGGTTCTTTTAATGTACTCTTCAAATAAGTTAAATACTATACAGCAAGTCCTAAGCTCACTCTATGCACATAAAATAGTTCACAAATAAGTTAAATATTTCTTCACTAACCGGCACAGACAGTTTTTGAAGGAAAAGTGCAGGACATGGACATAACATCGAACCTCTTTCCTGGTGCACACCATTTCTGTAAGGGGACACCCTTGATGCACTTGAAGTAGCTCTTACAGTTCTCCACGTTTGGATAGAGGCCATTGTGAGACGTACAGAACTGGCAGTTGCCTTCTTGGACCGCAACCATGGATGAAATGATGAGACATAGTAGCTTCAAGGAAGGATTGCTGACGGGAGGGAAGGATTCGCCTGATGAGTCTTCGTTGGAGCTACCTGAGTTGAAGAATTAGTTAGTTCGTGTTTGGAGTTGTTTGTCGATATAAGGTTAGAATAGTAACCTGGTAATCATTCTATTGAACAAATCTTACAATCATCCTATAGTCTTAAGAAATAATTAAAAATACCCATAGTTGTGTCTTTATTTTTTTATTATTATTTCGGGTTAGGTTATAAGTCAAATGTACGTCGCTAGATGGCAGCACCAAATTCTTGTTAATTTACGTACTGCGAAATGGTGTGGCAAATGTTTAAAAAAAAAAATTGCAAACCAATACTTAGAAAAAACATGATTTTAATAAGAGCGGTTGGACTTATTAGTTCTGATAATTAAAATGACAACAACAGTTTCTAAAAATAAACCCAACTGTATAAATACAAAACTGTTCTTGAATAAGCAGTTGCTCAGATAAAACTAATAAAAGAACCAAGGTTAAAAAAAAATTGTATATATATATAAAGCGACATCAATAATACAATAAAAGTTTAATTATTTTTTGTAAGTAAAAAAAATATTTTTGATTTTAATTTCATGAAATTGTTGAGAGAGAGAGATTAAATGGAGAATTTGAATAAAGAAGATTATTCATTCATGGTTAATAATCAAATGAGGGCTTCGGATTTCGCATTAAAAATGATTATTTTGTCATTTTACTGACATTTTTAAATAAAATTAATGAGATATTTTGTATATATATATTGGTTGCAGTGACTATTATTTACTATAAACAAAATAAACAAGATTAATTACCAGTTTTAAAAAAATAGAAAGAAATCCGTAATAACCTACCGTAATTAAGTAGTTTACATAAAAGGGTAAAAACCCGATTTAAATTTCATTAATAAACTATAAAGCATGCATGAAACGAATGAATGAATTATATAAGAGTATACTTTTTTAAGCCAATTGATTTCCTTTAATTTCAATCAAATAAGGACATTTATGCACGATTTAATGACATTAATTAGTTTAGTAACTTTAATTAATTCCATTGGGTTCAATGCTGATACACTGCTCAAAACAATTAGGGGAGCACTTTGAGTACTTTTGTTTACCCTTTCGGTTCCAACTTAATTTTTTTATTATAAAAATCTTAAATTTGTGAAATAGATTCATTATGCATCCAGAATGAAATGGTAAAAAAACAGGGAAAAATCTTAATTTTTTAACTAAAATTTTAGGGGGAAAATAATGGAATCATAACTTTTGAATAAATTATAACTATAATTTTTTCAATACTTAACTTGTAAAAAAAAAGTAAATTCAATTTTTAAACATCTAAGAATGCAAGCGTGAAGAATTTAGGGTAAATTTATTGCATAAAAATTTTTGGGAGTGAATTGTATTTTACCTTGTTTTTCATATTTTCATTTAATTAAAACAAACATTATTTAATTCTTCGAAAGACAAGACATCTTATTTATCTTTATAAATAAGTGCGAGATCAACTTAGTAAGAAAAACAAATCGGAAGCTGATGATACCAAATAGAATCATTGGGGGTGAAAGAGTTTAAACCATGCGTTCCCCTAATTGTTGTGAGAAGTGTATAATAATTCGATAATTGGGTGATTTTTTCCGACGTACATCACCAAAAACTTTTAGCAGGGCCTCTAATTTTCAACAATGAAACCAAAACGATCTTAAACGACTGCAACGATTTGTAAATTATATAAAAAATATTTTTAAAATAAAAATAAACTCAAACCTGTCAACTTATCATAGTACACTCCAGTTTTTCCGAAATATCCAAATTCTGATGGTGCACTATATTCAATAAGCTGGCTTGGACTAGCTTCGATACTCATGATGGTTGACGGTTACCCACCCTCTCACATGTTCAAAAGTAGTACGATGATCTGAATTAAGTTTTTTATTGAGATAAAAATGTTTTTATCATTTCGTTTTTACACAATTGACCATAAGTTCCTTTAATTGTACGATTATATTAAGTGACCCGTGCCGCTTGTGATTTCAACCGAAGCGAAGATTCCGCGACCATTTACCGTTGTCAGACTCCATTGGAGGAAAAGGGTTCTATTGATTATTCGGACACTTGCCTCCGCTGTGTTTTTCTTAATGATAGGTTTTTTTAAGAGGAAAATTTTTTTCAGTTTTTAATTTCTCTACCATTGAGAGAAATTGCGTCCAAATTTCTGATTAATGAAACTAATTATTCAAAACCAGTAAAAATAAAAGTGATTGAATATAAAGTAAACATGTGCTTGTTTTATTATGTAGCAACGATTTAGTTAAATATATTTAATATTGGACACATGGCTAGGTTGTTACAATTACGATTTCGAAATTTTAAAATGATAGACAACTTTCATTGGAAGGCTAACATACTTTTGGATTGCATGTCAAACAAAACCACTTTTAAAGGTATAGTCCTCCCACCACTTCTTGCCATCTATGACGTGTTTTTTAGACGAGTTCAAACTACGAGTATCACTCGTAAAACGAAAAGGGGTAAGGAAGATTTTGGTTTCAGCCAGAGTTACTATATTTGGCGATTTATTGCTTTTGCAGATGCATATTTCTTTAAAGCTTAGAAAGTTCTCAACTGAGTTCTCAACTCAGTTTCTCAACTGAGGGGCAGTTCGAACTTGCATGGGTTCACTATTATTGCATAGCTATTTTTTAACATAGCATTCCCGAAGTGATGCTGAATATAGTAAATAATACATACTATACAGATGCAAATCTATTGACCATCAAGTCAAGATAGAAAAAAATGCACGTGCAATTGATGATGACTTTCAGCAATTAACTATAATCCTTGTAGTTTTAGTGTGACACATTATTTCCAACTAAACTAACCCAACAATCCGCAGGCTCACCAAACACTATGGGATTGGCAACCCTGCCTCCTTTAGGTTCTCTACCTTTTTACAAAGTGGACGCTTCCACAATCAAAATATTTGGGATGCCAAGTTGCGGCACAGGCGGTTAGGTTAGGTTAGGTTAGTTTGAATTATCGTCACACTAGAGCTACACGATGGCTATTGGCGACGGGCGTCGTATTTTAGAACCACAGTCAAGTGACGAGCCGACACCTGAGTAGGCACCAACGCAACCGTTAAGGGTGACATCGTACGCAGCGTTAGGACTTTGAAGGATATTTAACGTGCACTCCCGCCACACGGGGTATTATTCGTCGGACATTTTTTGGCTGCACGGGCCGTTTATAGGTCGGCAGTTATTTTGGCGATGCCCGGACCCGAACCTGGGACCTTCCGCATGCTAGGCGAATGCCTAACCGACTGGGCTCCCCAGCCCCGGCACAGGCGGACTCATAGAGCGGACTATAAACGTTTTACTTATATTGAAAGGAAAAACGGAAATTTGTTATAGTAACCACTATAGATAGTACTATAACAATAGTACTATAGTACTATATACTATATACTATAGTATACTATATACTATACTATATACTATATACATATACTATACTATGTACTATATACTATAGTACTATAACAATAATAACATAAAAAAAACAATAAATATTTTCAAATCTTTGGGTTTTTCGTTTCTATACGTATTGTTTTATAACAAGTTTAATTCCGTCTTTAAATTTATAAATTATAGTACATATCGCATTCCTTCAAAATGTGAGGCGAGCCCACATTTGATACAATCTTTAAGGTTGTCGCTTGAATTCGGAATGAACACAGTTTTTCTTAATATGACTTTTGCATGGTAAACATAATTATGTAGTTTAACGATTTTTTGAAAAATTCTTTTAAAAAAAAATTGTTAGCATTTATAATTGTAATAAAACACTACATACTTTAAAATATTACTGAAATTACCTTTCAAATGTAATTCATATTTTGAAATATATGAACTAAAAATATGTAAACATTGCAAAAAATGAAAGATTAATAAAAACAAATATATGCATATTTTAATGCCATCAAAAACAAATTTACTTACTGCTTTTCCTTGGTATCATTGCAATCCCTTCTTCAGTTTCAAAGAGTCTTCTTTTAAAAATTTCTAAGATCAGAGTTATCTCAGTTTTGAGAAATGATCATTTGAAACTATGAACTATTTCTCATGTTGCCTTTCTAACAAATTTTTCAGGTCATTTTTTACGTTTGATATTTATTATTTAAAAAAAATATAATCATTTTCCCTACTTTTTGTAAGATCCAAAAATTTCCGCATTGAACTTTGAACATAAAATATGGTAAAAATGTGAAAATGATATATCCCGCTTTTTTTTATTCTTTGTGCATGGTCATGCTTATTGATCATCCATTCATCTATATCGGATGCTGTTCATTTTATTATAGATATTACAACTCATCGAAAGTTTTAATGGAAAAATATTTCACATGATTACATGTTTTACCTAATGCAGGAAACTTTGTGCTAAAAAAAACTAAGAATAAGGATTTATTATGTAAAATCAAAAATGCGTTATGCAATAAACACAAATTATGTAATAATATTATGATGAGAAATCTACCATTTTTTTTCTAAACACCTTTAAAAGCTATCTTGGCAATATTACTCATTTTACTCATTATTGTTTTTGAAAAAAGATAAAAATAAAAATTATAATTATTTGCATAATAGATGACATCCATAGAATAGGATGTAACAATCGAAATAAAATAGAAAGAAAAAAATAGATGAATACTTATTTCACATTGATATAGCTAAAAAGTTTTATGGATTATGTTTTGAAGCTTGTTAGTGTTTTTGACCAACATGTTCTGATGACTATATCGTAGCGAGAGAATTTGAAATATATTTTACACAAAAAAAGTTAAACTCTTTGATTTACGGATATCTCTTTACTTCAGTGAAACCTTTAAAAATAAATTTCTAAACTCATTTGATATTAATAATAAGCTATTCTAAAATTTCATTTATACATATTGTAATTTAGAGAAATTTTGATTTTTTTTCCTTTAACAAAAGTTAGGAGGAGAAAATCAATTTCAGAGCTATATTAAAAAGATATCTTTATTCGTAAGTTATAAAAAACACAAAAATTTCAAAAACTACAATACATATTTTTATTCAATTGCACAATTAAAAAGATTTTTTAAAAATTACATGACAAAATTCTTCTAATAATTACGACTCTCAATTTTACTCAATATTTTTAAAAAAGAAACAATTAAGGGAATGAATAATTAAGCCGGTTAAAGAAAACTTAATTTTTTCCATTCCAATTTTTTTAATAAAGAAACTTTATTTCCCATTGCTTTTAAAGTTGGATAATCGTGGGGTGGTGTCGTTCATGTGCGAACTTTTGACTTTCAACATAAGGGCAAAATTAGAGTATTCATAGGAGTCGGCTTCACTGCCTAGAGCCGGCGTCTATGGCTTCAGCATTTCGCACTGTTGCGTTAATCCGTATTCTATTTTAGAATTTGACATTGATCATTCGATTTATAAATCACACTGATAGAAATACTATGGATGTAGATATGAAATTTCAAAAGTAATCAATTTTAAACTTACAAAACCATGGAAATCTTAAAAAGATTAAATTCAATTGTGTTCACTATTAAGCCGACGTTTTAAATTGGTTTCTATTCATATTACTTAATCATACACATTTGAATTCATATAGTTGTGCATTATCCTCTAAAAAGTATCTAATCTTGTTTTAATTTACGTTTAAAAGACACCGAAAATCACAAAAACAACCATTGATAGTGAAAACGTTGGTTGGAGTGAAAATGCTTTCGGTAACGTCTTGGAGGAAGGGCGACGCTTTTTGGCGAAGGTTCACATATCCTGTCCCTGATCCCGTCCCTCCGTGTATGCCTAGCTTAATCAGAAAGATCAGCAATCTTTTTGCTCAACTCAATTCGTCTGTTTATTTATTTCCGAATTTCCAATTCCATTGCAATTGCTTCAGAATTTAGAAATTGAATTAAAACTGTCTTTCAATCAAAATATTTTTTATTGGTATTTAGCTGTTGTTTAATTTTTTAAAATATTAAGAAACTGTAGGGTTACCAAACGGTATCCTAACTTCTAAATTTCATGAAATAACCCGAAATAAATCCTTAAAACCTAACCTAGTTTCAAAATGTCTGCTAGCAACACCAGCAGCAGTGAAACGTAAGTGTCTAGTTATTTATAAAGGGCTTTTAAATGTTTTATATAGATATTTATCAACAATACGTATTGTTTATCGTTTTACGTAGTTACAATTGGAATGTCCAAACTCTTACCTGAGAATGAGTGTTGGTTATATTTATATCATTTTTAAGCAACTGAAACATTTTTAAGTTGTTGAACTATTAGGAATTAACATTCGCCAGCTTTATAAAATGTCTAATATTATAATTAGCTTGCAATCTGAACTTTCGATGGCAGTTTTATTTGTTAGGCTTAACTTCAAAATTGATTGCTGAAAGGGACACTTTTCTAATAAAATATAGGCTTATGGTTTAGTAAGCTAATTTTTTTAAAAGAATTATTTCATTAAAGATGTAGTTTGCCCTAAATATTCAAAAGGTCATTGAACTGTCAAAGATTTTTACATCATAAAGCCTGTGTACAAGTTGTGTGAAATACCACCTTACTTGTTGAATATTTGAAGTTACCCTACATAGCACACCACATCAGGAGTATTAACATAAAGTACTGACTCTTAGTGCCTTAAGTATAATTTCAGGAATGGTAACTTCCATTTCGTATAGGAATCTTATATCTAAGAAAAAGCCCTGTGTATCCAAAGTTCAATTTTAATTGTAACCAAGAAAAAACACAATGCAGCTAGTTTTGAAATGTATACCATTTGAAAGCATACATAACATGCTTTTACAATATCCCACTACTTTAGGCAACTCAACTTGGTCAAACAATTCTCTTAAGAAAGTCTAAGTCAATCTTCAAGGAACCTTCATGTATATGAAGGGCGTAGTTGCAAAACTCACATTTTCCATAGTGTAACTAAGGTGGCCGGCCCCTTCATTGGCGACTTTGTCCAATTGAATTTACCATTATCAAAAGTTGCCAATGAACGGACCGAACCTAAGTCTTAAATATACATTGTAGAATGTGAATTTTTCAGCATACATTGTTGCTGTAAAATTATGTTGGGTGCCTGTTAAGGTGTTAGCCGTGCCACTACATCAAGTTATGAGGCCCCTTGCTGACGTTTTGTTCTTGTATCTTATATCATTGATTCATTGTGTTGTTTCTAATGCCACTCGGTAACCGAGCCCGGAGTAGAGAACTACCCGATTTTAAGGCGAAGTGGGGCGGCTTCCGTTTTTTTTTATTGAGCGCCACAAGGGAGGAAGTCCGACTTTTGCTCGCAGCATGACACATCCGTTTTACAGGAAGGTCCCTTTCACACATCCATTCTCACTCACATATCGGAATTTTGATCCAGATCAAAGGCCGATAACCCCCCGATCTGGTACCCCCAGAGGTATTAATTTGGTATGGGAACATGGAGGACTTTGTGACCATGACATATTTAACGTGCCCCAGCCACCATTAGCAACACGGCGGTCTTTAGTCGAATACAAGCGCCAACCCAGCAACCCTCAGAATTGCGAGCACCGCCGAGGACAGAACCCACAACCCTTCCGATGCGAGCACGACGCTTCACACGACTGAGCTACCGCGGCTCATATCATTGTATTTTTAACAACTAATCTGAGGGTAATTTTGGAGCAGTTTGGAGTATACACATTAGTGCTGATTAAACGGGACATACAAAAAGAAAACTGCCCGATAAGTTCATAGTTTGTGCTTTGAGTATTTGATAACCTGTTACAATTGATGTGTTGAATTTTAATAAATCTATTCATTCCAGTAAGGTTAATCTAGAGAAGTTGATGGAAAAATTAGCCGATGCTGACTATCCTTTTTGTGAAGAAGTTTCGAAGTATGAAAAACTAGCAAAGATTGGTCAAGGAACATTTGGGTAAAAACTTTTTTTTTTTAAAACTGTACAACCATATTTTGTTAATTTATTTTATTTGAACTATTAACTTTACATTTCAGAGAGGTGTTCAAGGCCAGGCATAGAGGCACTAGGAAAATTGTTGCTCTGAAGAAAGTTTTGATGGAAAATGAAAAAGAAGGGGTTTGTATATTCTATATTTTATTTAGTCTTTTGCTCCAAGACTTGTTTATCCTAACTGGTTTTAAATTACTCAATTAGTTGTTTGCATTGCCTTTCCTAATTTTGTTTCATAAGCTTTTTCCGTAACAGAGTGAAAAATCATTTGGAATAGTTGTTTATTTTTTATGAGCTGTCTCTAGCCAAGACCTGCTCTAGTGCAACATCCAAATCAACCTTTCGTATAGCGCAAGCATTTTTTGTATTAACTATAATTTTTTTTTTAAATATTACCTTAGATATAGCATGTATTTAGTAGTGGATACAACTGAAACTGAAAAATAAGATGATACTTATTGTCACTGCAATACTGAATTTATTATTACTTATTGTGCTTTTAAGTTTCTTCATATGTTTAAGTTAAATATAGCTTCTGCTATAATTCTATATTTTTAAAGTTTAATCTTAATTAACATTTGTGCTTTTTATTTAGTTCCCAATCACAGCATTGAGAGAGATAAAGATCTTACAATTGCTCAAACATGAAAACGTTGTAAACCTGATTGAGATTTGTCGTACAAAGGGTATGTAAAAAACAAGGTATTTGTTCCTTTTTTAATGTTTTTTTTAAAAACTAATTTACACTTGTGCAATTGGTATTTTACAATTTTTTAGCTAATGTCCTGGATTTTTATGGTATTTTCCAATGCTAAAATAAGTTATTTTTTAATAATATGTTTTACTAATCAATTTAAATTCTTCTTCCACATTATATAAATAAAAGAGACTTGGCTATTTATTCTTAATAAGTGCTAAGTTTTTACTGCAAAACAAATTTGTAACCATTTTTTAAAAAATCAATTTCAATGAAATTCTTCAGATAGTATCATACTTTATTGTAAAGTTAGAATAAAATAAATATGTAGCTTCCTATCTTTGATGTAATTACTTATTATACCGTTATATCTGTGTTATTTTCCATTAATTTTTTGTGTTTTCCCCCCCCTTAATTATAGCTTCAAATTACAATCGTTCCAAGTCCACCTTTTACTTGGTATTTGACTTCTGTGAGCATGACCTAGCCGGTCTCCTCAGCAATGTTAATGTCAAGTTTGCCTTAGGGGAAATCAAAATGGTGATGAAACAGCTGCTAAATGGACTCTACTTCATTCACAGTAACAAAATTTTACACAGGTAATTAAAAAATATGACTGATTTTGTTTTGTTTAATATTTTACTGTTTATATATTCAGCATTTTAATTTTAAAAAAGTTGTGTTTCTAGTGTTAATACTTTTAATTCTTAAGTAAAATGAAATTTAAATAAGTAACATTTTTATAATTGCCAAATTTTTGAAAACTGGCTGCAATAAAATATCAATAAAAAGTTGGTCAATTTTTCTCATAATTAAGTTAAATCTGAACAATACATATAAATTTTTTCGTATAAGGTTGATGATTTATATTTAAGTAATATCAAGTAAACTTTTCTTCTCACAAAATTTTTGTTTGAACCCCCTAATAGATTTTTGTTTTAAAGATATTAAATTATTTAAATAAGTTCTTAAACAACTTTTTACTTTCTTTCTGGCCTTTGTTTTTTAATATTAGTAAATATACCTAACCCCTTGTTTTCCTTTCTCTAAAACTTTAAACTTTTAAAACAATTGACACAAATTTAATTCCTCAACACAACTGTAAACTAATTTACACCAAACTTCTTAGGGACATGAAAGCTGCCAACATCCTAATCACCAAATCCGGCATCCTCAAACTTGCCGATTTTGGTCTAGCCCGGGCTTTCAGTGCCAGTAAAAATGGTCAACCAAACCGGTACACCAACAGAGTTGTGACACTGTGGTATCGACCTCCAGAGCTACTTCTTGGGGAGAGGAACTATGGCCCTCCAGTGGATATGTGGGGAGCTGGGTGTATCATGGCTGAAATGTGGACTAGGAGTCCTATCATGCAGGTACTCCTTCCTATTTGATTCAGTTAGTCACATAAATGGGAAGTATAAGGGTACATTAAGAAATAGAATGATGATATTTGGCACAGTTTGATGTGCCCTAAAATTGAATGTTATTTTTCTTCATGTATCATGTGCAAAGTTATGGATATTCTGAAATGTGTAGTAGTTTTATTACAATTGAAAGTTCAAAATTTTCATTATTTATCACTAATATAACTTTTATAAAATTTATTGTTAAAAATGTATTTATCTATTATATGCATTTTTAAAATAAATGGGATTTAAATCAGGGAATTCGCTCAGATAAGCTCTATTAAAGAAATCTTCAATTAAAGACTGGCTTGTTGTCCCTTGCAACAACTGGTACTCAGAGACAGAACATGGTTCCCAATCCCTTCTCTCACTTTCAGGTGACAGGTGTTCGCTTACCTGCTTATCATGACTTGTAAGTGGTCTCCTGAAATGTTTAAAATTCTTTGAAGGTGAAAGTCTTTCCACAGTGTCATAAATGCCAACAATTTTAGGCTAACCCTAATAATATCCTAGACAACCTTGGATATTTACAAGTCTCTGTTGCTTTGCATCGATTTCCTAAAAATGTGCAGTTTTTTTTACTTGGCCTGAATGCATCAGACCATGCAGGAGATAAGAAGTGCTCAAAATAAGGGCATTAATTAAATAAAAAAAATAATCATGTAATAAAAAATACAAGTAAAGGTCGGTTTTGGAAAAGTTACACATTTTACTGGCTACTTACCAAAATCCTATAGTAATTTCTTTGGAACTGATTTCATGCTGAAAGGCCTATACATTATGTGTATTCTTTCAGGGAAGTACTGAACAACATCAGTTAACTTTGATCAGTCAGTTGTGTGGCTGCATCAACACAGAAACCTTTGCTAATGTGGACAAACTTGAACTGTATAACAAGTTGGAACTTCCAAAGAATCAGAAACGCAAAGTGAAAGAAAGGCTGAAGGTAGTGATTTCCTTTTATATACCTATTTTAAAAATGGCTTATTATTTTCCGAGAAACTGCTTTCTAAGGATTTTGCTTTACCACTTGGCTGTGGTTCTAAATTACGATGCATGCGCCAATAGCCCTCATGTAGTTCTAGTGTGAGGATAATTCAAGCAAACCTTAATATTTTACTTTATATTCCTTTGCACTTATTATATTGCTGGTTGCATCACTACAAAAATTGATAATCAACAACACTGCCGTGGGCAGGTAAACTGCAGTAACTTCCATAATGACTTGGACCATTGTTGCAAGCACTCAATTACTCTAACAATTAGGAAAACATACTGGATTGTTTTTATATTTCAGATCAAAAATGGTACAACTCATTGTTGCGATTACTGCAGTTTACCTGCCCACGGCAGAACAGACCTTGGACCTTTAAAGGTTGGTCCATTCCTCTATGACAGTTATGACCTCTATGAGATAATTTTTTTAATGCTTCTGCTCTCTTCGAATATGCAACATATGCTAGTAAATTGTTCCACCTATTGATAGCTTCAATATGAAGATAATTTTTAGCTTCCAAACTACGTTTATAACGTAAAAAGTGGAAGGTTTTATAATCGTTCAGTCCGTCTGTCTGTCCGTCTGTCACCCACTTTCACAGAAAGAACCACAAGTCCCACAGAGAAGTGGGATACGTCATTTTCAAGCAAAAAATCAGATTAGGCTACATTCCAAATTTCATTAAAAATTTAAATTAGAAGCTTTTTAAAATTTAAATTACTAATTTTTTTATCTACATTGAAATAACATTCAATTCTATTTTATTCATATTTTCACTGTTGTCATCCACAAGTCCACAGACAAGTGGGATACGTCATTTGAAGCAAAAAATCAGATTTGGCTACATGCCAAATTTCATTAAAAAATTTAAACTAGAAGCTTATTTAAAATTTAAATAACTAAAAATTTAATCTACATTGAAATAACATGCAAATTCCATTTTTATTCAATATTTTCACTGTTGCCATTTCGTTAAACGTACGAGAAACTTTTGTTAAAATAAAAATAAACACACTTTTAAAAATATTTATTTATGTGATATAATTCGGTTTGGATTGTTGTATTATCACAATAGAGTTCTTTTAATGGTTCTATATATATGTATGAGATCATAGGCTACTTTACTTTGATTAAGAAAGAAAAAAAAAAAAATACATGGTCTTAGTTTCCCGCTTCCATGTTTAATCATCAATTTACAAATTCTTTTTTTTGAAGCTGACTAATACAACTTTATACTTTTTGTGTTTTTCGACGAAAATGTAATTGGGGAACATTGATGGACAATTTGTATTAAAAGTTGCAATAACTTTTCTGAACTTTAAACATTTTAAGCAAAATAAATCTCAATATTTGAAATTTGAGAAAAATTAAGAAAATTTAATTCTGTGTTTAAAATTTAATTACAAAAAGCGAAAGGGCCTTTTTCATTATGTTAGTTTAATTACATTTCCGTTCTACATCGTTTCGAGAAAGTTTATTACTTTTAGATATAATAAATAATTTATTTTGCAAACACATAATCATGAAATGATAAATATATTTATAAGGAACCGATTTAATGAAATGTTTTTTCTTTTAAAAGTCGAAATATAGCATTTTGTCTTGTAATTAATTGTTTTTGCTAACGTGAAATAATTATTGAATTTTGAAATTATTAATGAACTAGCCGAATTTAGACTTGTAAGATTTAAGTAAAGAAAATGGTTTGTTTTTGACTTCTTTTTTATGCTGTTTGAAACACAATATGTGGAAAGCGAGTTAAAGTCCAGATTGTTAGAAATCTTGTTTTTTACCATTCTTCTATTTTATTTAAGACTATCACACGAAACTGATGGATTTTGTTTCAGATCATTAGTATTGCTATTACACCATCAAAATATGTCTGCATATGTTAAACAGTAGCGATACAAAATAATCAGCTTGTTGATGATATGCATGTAACACTTTTAATGTACTAAAGTAATTAAATTCTTTGGTGTTATAATTCATTAAACAAAGGGATTTCTTTTAGCATTGGTCTAAAAAGCACTTCCTACTATGTGTTAAAAGCAATGCTCTCGACTTTAAAATTCTTCTGTGTCTTTGATAAAGTGTGCCTTACAAATAATTTCTCCATGTACTTGTAAAGTTAAGTTTTGTAGGCTTAAAGAATAATTTTAAATGATGCTTTGTGCAATGTATAATGGGGAATATTATAGAAATTCCAAATTGATAGTAAAGTTTCTTGTGATAAATTCAGCTCTAACAATCATTTGCAAAATAAATTCTAGGGCTGCCAGCAGTACTGTTCAAATAATTAAATTTTTGGTAACATATTACTTGGTGCTTTTTGACAAACAAGATTGAATCAATAGTTTCTTCTTTTGATGCTTTTTTTTGTGTATTCTTGGTTTTAGAGTAATATAATCCAGTGAACACTATGATCTTTTTTTTTAATACTAATAAGTACATTTACCATACCAAACATAATATTTTTCATTTGTATTGTGAGCTGTACAAGAGTTACAGTAAAACCCAAGATTCTATGTTTTTCCTCCTTCAAACTGAAATACTTTAGTGATTTTTTGTATCACATTCCCACCCCAGAGTTTTTCTGGAATTTTTTTTTAAATATCGCACCGTACGCGGAAACGAGACCTATCGCGAAAAAGACCATTCTTCAGGAGAGTCGTTTAAAGTTTTAGTAAAATTTCAAATTATCACAAAATCGTTCCAAATGAACCTAGATCAAAAATATTTGGCATGGATATCAGTTTTATGAGTATCAAAAGGTATGCAAGTCATTTTTTACTTTAAATTTGCCTTTGCTGAGATATTTTCAGATAGGTCTTTCTTTCGCGTACAAATTTGAACGATTTTGTTAGCTAAAGAAAGACCTATCTGAAAATATCTCAGCAAAAGCAAATATAAAGTAAAAAATGATTATGCATACCTTTTGATACTCATAAAACTGATATCCATGCCAAATAAGTTTGCTCTAGGTTCATTTAGAACGATTATGTGATAATTCGAATTTTTACCAAAACTTTAAACAGTTCTTATGAAGACCGGTCCTAAAACGTTTGCTGCTAAATTCATTTTAAATATTAAGGAAACATACTTATGAAGAATATTCATTTACTTAATGCATTTTTATAATCTAATAATATATTGATAAACAATAAGAATATATTGTTTTTAAATTAAATTTAACAACAAGCTTGTTTAACCAATTTAATGAAGTTTATGTAATAAGGTTTATCTCTTATCATGTAATAACGATATTATTTTAAAGTCATGTTTATTTTTATAATTTAATATATTCAATGATTGAAATCATAATAGTTTGTTTATATAAAAAATTGGTGTTATGAAACGAATCACTTTTACAAAATCAGGACTTACAAGATATAAGAAATGATATCCGCATTTTTCTACAAAAACCTTTCAATCTAAATTTTTACTATGTATCATGTTTAAAATTAAAACAAAAATCAATTTTGAAGCATTAAAATTTTAAAATCATTTTAAAACTCATGAAAATATAAAAAAAGTTTTAAATTTTAGAAGTAAGTTGCATGGATACTTCATACCTTAAGTATACAGTTGAATTCACTGACTTTATATCGCAAACTGTCAAGTTGCAGCAATTGAGTTTAGATTTATAGTAAAATACCGACGTTGAAAACGATTTAAAACTATTTATCGTTTGCTAACATATTAACTTGAGATAAAAAAAAATATATATAGACATATCATTTTGCAATCTATGCATATTACATGAATTTTTTTGTATATATTTATTGTACTAAATACCACAAAACAGCTTTTGAAATGTTTTTTTTAAATGAGAATATTTCAAATAAAGAAACAAATAAACAAATTAATTTCCGACTTCAACCTTTCCATTTAAGCACTTCAAACTTAACTTCATTGCCGTAGCAGGTGCAAACACATAGCGGAAAATCGCCAGGTGCGATAGGTCTTTCTTTCCCGCTCATTTTCATCCAAAACCGAATTCGGGAAAAAAGACCTTGCTATTAATTACAGACGAACTAATTCTCGGATCGCTATGCCGATTGCACCAATCGATAGATATCAGAATTTTGCATCCTATAGAAGTGTTAACTCAAAAAGTCCATTTTGGCCGATAGGTCACTTTTCCGCGTACGGTGCGATATGTTGTTTTTCCAGAGATCAACACACAAGATTATTATTATGCTGTAGTTCCTGAAAAGCATTGCATATATATTTACTCACTTTAACAATATTTAATATCTTTAATCCATTAATCACATTGCACTTAGGAAAACAAGCGTGACTAATTCACCCTCTGTTTTCCCAGGCATATGTCAAAGACCCCTACGCCCTAGACTTACTCGACAAACTACTAACCCTCGACCCAGTGAAACGTGTGGACAGTGACACAGCCCTAAACCACGACTTCTTTTGGTCTGATCCTTTGCCATGTGAACTCAACAAAATGCTGCTTCCACACACCCAGTCTATGTTTGAATATCTGTTCTCCAAGAAGAAGAATGAACAGAATAGGCATGCTGGACCTGGTGGGCCCCACCCAAGAGCCCATCCAACAGCTAATGATGGACAGTATCATGATAGGGTGTTCTAGGTTGTTCAAATGATTGGCTTAAGATGTGTTTTTAAAGATTGTCTTAAAATATCTGGGTAGATTTGGTTAATACCTCAACAAAAATCTCTTTTTTTAAATTTCTGTAATTTAAATTTAAGGTGTTTTTTGTTTTTAAAAGCTACGCATCCACAAACAGGGACCGGACACGTGAATCTTCCCTACTGTTCCTCCAAGATGTTACCGAAATCATTTTCATTCATTCTGATGTATTTTCTGTGTCCACATGACATGCAAACCAATCATTGGCAAGTGAAAATATTTTCGCTAATGTCTTGGTAGAAAAGTGGCCATACTTGGTGAAGGTTCACAAGGACCTGTCTATCGTTCTGTGTTTCATTGTATGCTTAGTTTAAGTAAATTTGTTAAATGTTATCGTATGATTATGTATAACTCTTATGTTCACAAGCGTTTTAATTGGATGCTACTTGCATCATCAAGCTGTGTATTAAGAGTAGGAATTTTGATAACAATCGGCTTTTTTTAATGTTTGTATTGTAAATGTCTTCTTGTTGGATTTAAACTTTTTAATGTTTTCATTGAAGTTTTAATATAATGTGCACAGGCATTTCTAGTTTTAAAATTCATTAGTTGATGTAATTTTTTTAAAATACTTATTATACCTATAAAATAATTTTCTATTTTATACTCTATTCATACAACCATTAGCAGGAAAATTATTGTTTCCATTTTGTAAACATCTTTGTGCAGAAACTATACCCTGTCATAAGTTTGCTGTACTTCTGTAAATTTGTACAATAAAAATTTTTGGTGTATTTTTGTGTTGTGTCATTAGTTTTTTTATATTGTTAAAGTTTTTTTTAATATAATTCAAGCTCCTGCTTGAAATAGATCCCTGAAATTAAATTTAACTTTTATATCATACACATGTAAATAATTAACAGATAAAAGTTAAGTCTCTTGAGGCAATTCGTTTTTGCTGCTCTAATATTTAATTTGCTCTATATCAATGCATACAACTTTTCTTTAAATTTGTAAAGAAATCCTTTTTTACCTAGTAATTAATTGAAAAAAGAATCACTCAGCTACTTTTAAGTTAATAACCAAAATCTCACATTTTCGGCTCAACACTACCTTACCAACGGCTATTTCATCATGCTTTATGTATTCTTGTAGCATTACATAAAGAGCCAACATGCTCTGGATCTCATCGACAAGCTCCTAATCATCGACCCCAGGAAAAGAATCAACAGCGATGGTGCCTTGGACCACGATTTCTTTTGGACCGATCCCATGCCTTGCGAGCTAGAGAAATTGAAGATGCTCAACAAATGCAACTTCCACCTTCCAAACGAGCTACACCGAGCAAGGTTGGCAGCTCAGGGGCAAGTCCCACAGCCTGCTAAGATTCAAGTGAAGGAAGAGCAGTATTATGACCGTGTCTTTTAAGATGCATAATCATAAAAGATTTGCTAGACACTGAGTAATTCGTAGAATTCTGTTAAAATATGTGAGTTTCCATACAGATATGAATGTGTTTTGTTCTCAGTTCTTCTACACTTGTCAATTATCAAACAAAGCATATTTATAAAAAGGTTTTATATTTGGTCAGGAATGGCTTGTGGCTGATCAGTAATTGTGTGTTGCAGAGCAGTGTACATTTTTTTTGTGTTGGAATATATTATGAGTATTGTTTTCTTTTCCTGATTATAAATTCAAAATATTTATAAGAGTGTGATACTGAATTTTTAATATTAGTTTACTTATGTTAAAAAAGCTTACTTAAATGTGATAAATAGTGATGGGTTTGACGATTCTAATTTCCAGACACCTTGGTACAAAATTAGCCCATTGCAATGTGTCACATTCAGCAAAGTTCCTTACAGTAACTTATCCTTTGCCAAAATTTGCTTCCATACTAATGATTTCATGGTTGAAACTTTAATGGATTTTTCCTTTGACAAAATCCTTTTTAATTCTCGATAGCCCTTTTTGACAAACGTGGACCTAAAAACAGTTTCTTTATTTGATACTTTTTTTGTGTGTCTTTGCGTTTGCTATTGTTGTTCTACTCTTTTTTATTGACTTGATAAAGCATTACGAAAATCAGTTATTTTCATTATAAAAAACAAGTGGAGAAGCGTTTGCATATCAACTCCAATTAAATACTCAAAACCACTGAAAATGGGCGATATTGATGCCCATTTAGGTTGTATGGTTGGTTTTATTTTTTATATATGCCAATAAGTATTGATATTTTAATGCATATTAAGTACAAAAAATTAGCGTGACCTATAAAAATTATTGTGTGATTTGCAGATCAAATTATTCTTAAAATTCTTTTCTGAGACAAAATATTTTCTACTGTGATTAATTTCCTATTTCTTGACAACAAATCAACTGATATTGGTGAAATCAACCGTATCTTATAAAAAAAAAAAAATTAGAAAATGTTGTTCAGGAAGTGCTTAATGGGTGTTGTAGTAAAAAAAAACTATCAGTTATTTACAATTTCCTACGTACATTGAATTTTGTATTAATGACTTGGATCATATTTAAATAATTATATGTTAAGTTAACATACTTTAAATTATACATCTTGATAGTGTTTCTTTATATTCTGCAAGTGAATCTTAAGTTGTCATTGATATGAGCTTCTAATTTCTGTGATAAAGTCATAGTTAAATAAGTATTTCTAAAAGGTTTACACAAGTGTTGTAAACTTTTTATTACAAAGAATAGTTTTCTACCATGATAATTATCTATGATGATGTACTATGTGATTTTTTTGCAATAAAATATTGTCATACTATTTTAGTAAAATCATTCTATTACACTGGACAACAAAAATTTTCTGCGATTGAGATGAAAGTACCCAATTCTGAATGATTTTAACGTGCTAAACACGAATATCACCTTTAAAAATGTTTGTTAGCTCTATTTTTTAGTTACGGTCGTTTTTTTATTACATAGAATACAGCGAAATGAATGGGCGCACCAAACGCAAAATAAATTATAGACAATTTTGTTTACAGAAACCCTCGGAATTTTTGCTCATACAGGCTTTATTTGCTATTATCAACATAAGGGTGGGAGGAGATGACAAGTTTCAAGGTTTTTGCATCCATTTTAGCAGCTTAATACCCCTTTGTTAAGGAGAATCATTCTCGCGTCAAGAGGTGCAGAAAAAAGAGCAATAAATTCCTTGTATTTCGTCCATGGTTGTTTTTAGAAGCTGTAGCATGTTTAGCAGACGCATGGCTATTATCCTCAATAAAACAAAAGAATTTGGATACTTTGGAGCAGGGTGTCTTTTGTCATGTTGGACCGGATGCAGAGTAGAAGGAATGTTGGGCTATTTAACTTATCTTTTTCTAATTAACACCTCCTTTAACTGATGAGATGATGAAGAAATAAGTCATTAACATGATTTTTTGGTTCCCTAATCATAAAATGGCATTCATTTTTCTGCCCAGAATATGGCATTACCTTACATGCAACACTGACAATGTTTTTATTGTTCATTATGATTACTCTGATAAAATTTTTAATACATGTACTGTTTATTCCCTCCAGAGTTATCAAAGAAAACTATTTACAAGAAAAGAGTTGCAGTCCCATACCACCCTATTTCCAAACAATATAATCAGTAAATTAGTGTGTATTGTTTAATTAACAGGTATAATTTTAGATAATACATGGGTAAATAAATTATTCGGATTTTCAGAATAAAAGTGTAAATATAATTGAAGTCTAAGAATTAGAATACCTAATTTAAAAATTTTCACCTATTGATGATGACTATCCCCCTTCCCGATAAGGTTTGAAAGAAAACTAAACTGAAGAGAGAATCCTCATTTCATAACTTCAGGCTTACTTATTTGATAATAGAACAGTGATGAATGGTTGTTAGGGGTACAAGTGCTTGGAAATTCATCTTTCCTAAGCCTTTTAAGCACTAAAGTAATTATACATCTAAAAATAAACAAGCATTTCTATTTAATAAGATACAACAATGAACTTTATTTACAATTCTAAAGGTACACATTTATTAATGATTGTATTTAAGATTTCAAATAACTTTGGTCAGATTATTTTCATTAGTAAGCAACAAACCTAATTTTTTCAAACTAATTCATTATGCTTTAATTATGTGGTACCCATCATGTTTCTTCACAGATTCTTTTACATTCTGATACCAAGGTCCAATATTTGTGTTGTCAAGTAAATCTTGAAACGCCATACAACCTTCAATAGAACTAAGTAGACCGTAGACAGCCTAGAATGAAGGATAAATATTTAAGAATACTAGTGATTAGAAAATTGTCTTATAATATTTAAATATAAGTATAAACATATTTTTAGCATTATAAAAGCGTTAATATTAACAACACACATTTGTTTACCTTATAACTCGTTTTGAATTTGAATTAGTATTACAAAGCATTTTATCAATTTCAGAATCAAAACTTTATATAATTTTAAAAAAAAGGAAACAATTATTTTGGACTTAACAGGTAATTCTAACATTAGCTTACTGCAACAAAATGGGTTTCAAAAATGTTCTTTTTTAAAAACAATAAAAATAAAGTATAAACACAAACTGCATTTTTTACTTTAATCTTTCCATTTACTAGATAACATTAATGGCTTGATCCTGCTTTGAAATTGACAAATTTTCAATTAAAAAAATTGATAACTTTTCAACAACTGTTAATATTAACACTAGCTAGCTGATAATTTTTTTCCCAAGGGGGCTGCTTTATTGGTGGTCAAGCCTTTGCAGACTCAGCATATTCCCCAGAACTGAGAGCCATTTTTTTGTGGCACCATGTAGGCGGCTCTCGCTACTGATTTTGATGATCAGATTACAAAGAATCGGACCTCCCTGTGAGTGTTAAAGTATGCCGAGATTTAATTTTGCCGAGAGAACCAAGCCAACCAAGGGATCTTTTACATTACACATAATCATATGACATGAGAGTCTGCATCTTTTAGAGAGTCTGCTGTCTTTTAGATGCCACATAATCATATGACATGCGTGCTCAAGATTTTCCCATCCAGAAAATCTGATGACTTAGCCGGGACACCTAGCTGATAATGCAATCGTATTCAATAATTACCAAATCTGCAAGATTTGGGATGTTGCCACCCATGAATTTTCGGTTAGATCCAACTTCTTTCATCCATAATCGAGAATAGTCGTACAATGATTGTCGAACATCCTCTTTTAAACGATACCTGGAAAGATAATTCAATTTATGTAACATCACTTGTCAAAAGCATAAGTAAAATATAAGAAAAATTATCAAACTGATTTTTTAAAAATAATAGATGAATGAAAAAATAAACTAATAGATGCATAGAACAAAATAATGATGAGAAATAAGTGGAGAAAAAGGGGCACATTGGAGAACTTTTATTATTTTTATTTATTTTTCTATTCTCTTCTACAATAATTTTTCCAACTGTATTCATAATACATGTACATATGGGGCATTGTGACATCAACTTTGGTACAAAATCATTACCTTCTACTTATATTAGTCAAAAAGTTATTCGTGATGATCCAATGTCCCCCTCTCCAATACCCTTGCAAAAGCAGTGCATTTTTCATGTGTATTCCAAACAATTACTTTGACTTTACGGTCGATATTAATTGAGCAAAAATAGTTTAATTTTCAACTTATACAAAAAAAGTACATATATTTGTTTTTATATAACTAAACAAGAATCACCTTTTAAAATTATTTAACTAAATGTTAAAAAATAAGATATAGCTATTTCAAAACTTTTTCAGTTCTGATCGAGAAGTGATAATAAGGCTTACAGAACATATCAAAGTTTACGAAAAACAAAAAGTAGATCATTCTAAACTGTTTTATTTAAATTTAAAACTATACACAAACTAAATATGGCTCATATTTTATAATTTTAAATAATTATAAAATTTTACTTTTTCTTGAGCTTCTTTCCAACTAAGTACATGGCTGCAGCGCCAACATAAATTACAACCAGCCTTTCAAGTGTGGAGAAATTCTTTCCCCATTCTCCTACCACTGAGAAATAGTTAAAAGACTGCAGAGCTTCATCAAAAGTACGGTATATGTTGGGAGATAGAATATGAACAAAATCATTATCAGCCCATTTACGCCATTCTCTCTCTTTTCTGTAATGATAACAAAATATTATTAGTTAAGAAAATTAATGTGCAATTTAATTATAGTACAACACAATATAATTTTTTTTAGTGTTTTCTCTACTATAGTCCTTCTGATTACAATGCAAACTTTGAAATCAATTTCCGCCCCTACTCCTGCCTGTTTGGTTTTCCAGGGAACTGTGCGAGGGTTTTGAATTTTCCACACCCTACTTGGATTTGGAAAACAATAGTGATTAACCTTACTGCAGATGCTTTTAAACAAGAAGGTTTAGAACAGTGGCGCCTATTTCAAGAAAACATTGCAAAGGATAGGGGTAGAAAGTGCTTTTAAAGCTTGTGTTGCAATCAGAAGGAGTATAGTTAGGTTACTATAATAATATATTACTATAAGAATTAATAATTATTATTTACTATTTTCAGTACTTAGTTGTAAGTAAGTAATAAAAATCAACATTAGTCATATGTTAACAATCATTTTTAAAATCAAATAGATAGTTATAAACGAGTTAAATTATTAACAAAAATAATTAACCAAGTTTGCAATAGTAATAACCTGAAAAAAAAGTTAGAATTGGCATAAAAATAGCATTACTTACTTTAAAGTTTCGTCACCGTCTCGTTTTGCATTTTCTCCATACATAACAAAATATTTGTTCATAACTTCTTCGATTTCTTTACCTTCATCATTTGTGTAGACTAGAGGCACATAATATTTCAACATGGACTCCAATCCTCCAGAAACATCAACCAAAAAAGAGCCCAATAGGCTGATGATAACTGACGAATCATTCAGCTGATACTAGAAAAGGGAAAATATATGTTACAGAAAATATCTCTGATGCGACAACCTACCAACATTACAAGAGTCGAGTTAAAATAATGCTACACTAGAGCATCATAATTTAACACCACAGTCAAGCCACCAGCCAACACCTGTGTGGTGTCCAAGAAGAGGAACTTCTATGTTAATTACGTAATGACGTAATAGCCGGCCAGCCCGCCGATAGGCTCTTAAGCTGATTGTCTTATCTCATATTGTAATCTTGTTTTTGTTATCAGATTTCGATGGTTTGCTCTGAATAAAAGTTACGTTCAGTTTTTTAAGGTGTTTGTTGAATTCATAGCAACCTGAATGGGCACCTAACAGAACTTCTAATGGCAGCATCAGGACTTAGGCGCATATTATTAGTCGGACTTTTTGACTGCTCAGACCTTTTTTTAGATCAGCAGGTATTTTGGCAATGCCCAGTTGCTCTCGTGGGACCTATCACATGTAAGGCGCGCCTTATAGACTGGGCTCCCCAGCCCCAACATTACAAGAAAAATCTGTGGTTATGTGAGGTGGTACCTTAAAGATATAAAAGCCACAAGATATCATACAATCATGAATAGATATTGAAATATTGAATCACTATTACAAAAGTACAAGAATAATGAGCAATATATTCTGCGCAAGGTTAATTTCTTAAACACTTCTAAGCAAAATTTTATTATCTAACTATATGGTATGAAATTTTTTGCTTGCATAATAAATACATATGTGGAAAATTAAATGGTAAAATCAATGAGCACATGTTAAATTTTTTTTATCTAGTTATTTAGAAATGTGTAAAAAGGAAAATATTTATGTCTTTTTAAAGATAAAAGAAATGCTTTATGAATATTAAGGGACTTTAAAAAAAAATCTGAAAAAAAACCCGACACTTATGTTGTTAATGTTTGCTGTAGTTACATAATAAAAATATATAATTTATTTTCTTTGCTTCATGTGTAGTTCAATTCTTACCAATGAATCTTTTTCTTGAGCAATAAGAATGGGCACTTTCCTATACTTTGAAAACTTCAATTGTTGTCTCATTACTGGGTTAACTTCCACAATTTTGAAAGGAATACCATAAAACTCAAGAAACGCTCTCACTTTACAACAAAACGGGCAGGTTTGGTACTGAAACAATGTCAGTTCTAATCCTAAATTAGTAGCTGGCCCAAGAACCTAAAAATTCAACAAATAATGACATTATAGGGATTATGAAACAAAAATACACTTATGCCAAGTCTTTTAATCAATTTTGAAATCTTTTTTAGCCTATACAAAAATCCAGGGATTATAAGCTGGGCAGAATTTATTTTAACCTAATGGGGACAATAATATAAAATACCTACAAAATACTGTAGGACCACATATATATGTCTTGCAGTTAGAAACAGCACTTTAATTGGCTCATGCACTTAATTTTTTTTTTAAAAAAAGACAGTGATCGTATATGCTGAAAGATTGTGAATAAGATATTGCATTATACTTCTGAATATTTTAACAATACATATCTTACTTCATAGTATTTGAATTTTTTGATATCGAAAAAAAAAATTTCATGACGATGGACAACACAAAATAAAGGGTCTCCCATTTAAGTAATTAGAAATGTTCTTTAAACAAGAAGTTCTTAAAGAACTAAAATAGCCTACTTTCCTGTTACTTAAATACACAAATAACTTTCACAAATAACTTAATATTATTTATCGTCTGCTCGATTTATTTGTAGTTTGAAGAATTAAATATTTATTAATAACAAAAATAATGAAA
Organism: Oedothorax gibbosus; assembly: GCA_019343175.1. NCBI lineage: Eukaryota > Metazoa > Arthropoda > Arachnida > Araneae > Linyphiidae > Oedothorax > Oedothorax gibbosus. Next base: position 32,141,863 of record CM033271.1, read on the forward strand.
CTACTCCACCGCATTTAAAAAAAAATAAATGTAAATTAAAACTAAGCAGAATTGTATGCAAAAAAAAATATGCCTTGCCGCTTTCTTGGTAAACAATTAATGAACAATCAAAGAATCACATTGTGCTACATTTTATGACGTAATTCCAAAATGATTCATAAAAAAATTATTTTGCTTCAAATATTTTTAAATAAAGTTTCTGATGCCATTGTTGATTTGGCAACAGTGATTTAGGTGACTTAAAATTGAATTTCAATGCTAATTCAATGGGAAATTCACCGACAGATAGATTTATGTCCGTCCGGACGTACAGACAGGCGGAAAAAAAGTATGAAAGTTGGGTCTCTGAGGTCATAGCTTTCTAACAAAAAAAGAATTTTTAAGATCCAAATGATAGAACCGATTTTGGAAGGGGGGTACGGACGGACGGACATCGACCGCATGTCAATACCTACTTTTTCATTTTTTTAATTTTTCGAATTAAAAAAAAGAAAAGTAGGCTAAACATGCATTTTTTTCCCTGTGGCAATGCTTATCTACAACTTAATGTTATGCAGTTTGGAGGAAAGACTTCCTAGATAATTTTAAAAACTAAGAGAAATATTGGAAATGTGGCCTCTCTGTAACTTATACAAAACAATATTTGTTTAACATTAATCAAATAATTAACCATAAGCTAAATCATTTGTTATAACACAAGAAAATAACTTTTCAACGGGCAAATAAAATACATATTATTTAATGTTAAATATCCTTACTTCTCGGGAAGGTATAACAGCTTCCAAATTGACATTTGTACTAAAAGTGTCCTTTTCTGTTAGTGAGTAGTTGGTTGATTTCTTTTTGCCTGACGAATTAAGATACGAATACACACCAACCCCTAAACCTAAAGCACTTGCCAAATAAAAATATTTATGCAAATTACTTTCAGGCTTTACATTCAAACTTCTTTGAACAACATAAGGATTAGTAGCATATAATTTGGATTGTGTATGATGGTTTGAAAATACATAAGCTTGCCGACAATTATTATTAATTAAAACATTCGCCAGTTGTTTTAAATTAAACTTTCGGATACAAGTAGCCATGTCAGACAATTTAGGCACTCATAAAGATATTTTTAAAGTGTTAATTATACTTAAATCAAATGTTAGTTTCTTTCAGTCGCGCAGTCGGCTTTTGCTTTTATTTTCAATGTCAGCAAATCTTCCTGGGTGGTTTGCAGCATGTCGTAGATTTAAAAAAATAAATTATTAGTTAAAATATTCTTAAAAGTATAACTCAATTATTTAATATATTGTTTCAGAAATGAAATTTAATGACATGATTTTTTTATTGATAAAAAAGCTTAAATATTTTTTAATTTCTATATTTTTTAGTAACCAGATACCTTAACGGCAACCGAATTTGTTTTTTTTCTCTCTTTTTTTTAAAATATTATTATTTATTAAAATTTTATCAAGAAAGAGAGTGTGCGAGTCATAGTCATCAACAACAATTTCATTTGTATTTATTCAAATAAACTTTTAGGTATGTTTGTGGATTCTGTAGGTTTTCTAAAAATAGTAATCTCGAATTTTTCAGTTGGCCTTTTTTGTCTTGAAAATCTTCGGTGGTAAGAACTTTTTTTATTCCGTTAAATTATACCCAATAAGTCATATTTACATTTTTTAAGCTTAATCAATTATTCTTGGATGTTTTTCAAGTTGTATTGGACAGGGAATATATAGCTTTGTTTAGTTTGTTGATAATCTTAACGATAAACTGTCAGCGATTTTTCTTGCGTATAATTATGCATATATGTCAAACCTTTTATATGCTACAATACTTCATCAGAAGTCCTATATTGTCGATATTTCATTTTCCGGATTAAAGGTTTGTTTCCCAATTGCGCTTTTCATGTTTGTATCTTTGATGTTAAAAAAATCCTTATTTTTAAAAAATATTATGACATTTTTATCAAAAGAGTGTGCGAGTCATAGTCATCAACAATTCGAGTCGTAGTCAATTTAATGTTAGTATATAGAAAAAAAATAGTACTCAACAATGAAAGATTAAGAAAAAAAATATCGAAGAGTTACCTAATTATTTTAGTTGTGAACCCATTTCCTGAATAGATTACTTCCATTTAAAAGAAAATTTAGTGCTGAAATAAATGGGATGGGTATATATAGTTAATCCGGATTGTACAACGGGTATAACTCATCAATTAGAGTGAAGAAATAGTTTCATCTATATGCAATGTCTATTATATTATGCAAACATGGTATAAACTAGAGAAAAATCATGTCACATTATATAGTCTATTTTGTAAAGTACTTTTCACTTTTAGATTAACTATTATTTTGACATGTAGTACCATATAAATTGAAGTTTTATCTGTTATGTACTTCAGCAATAGCTCTGTATTCATCATGTACAATTCTGTATTTAATTTCTTGTAATTAAAAGCATTCAACATGTTATGATATTGTTATAATTATCTACATTACAAGTTGTATTGCGGTAATCATATTTTATTTAAAATATATATTTGTAATTAAGTAATTCCTATTTTTTTTTAAAAGCACAGACGCACAGCAAAGAAACCTGTATATATTGGTTGTTGTTCTTGTTGATAAAATAGTTTATTACAGTAACTTTGTACTCCTCAACATATGAGTCTATAAAATTTTTTGATGCATTTATCTAATTGCTACCTCTTACTTTGCTAGAAAAATACTGAGATAGTGATCTTACCCTCCTTAGATTGAGTTATAGTAAAACCATAAAGATAGTGTAAAACATCTTCTAACTTTCTTTAACTTCCTATGTCAAGTATGTGAAAATTTCTTGATAACTCTGGTTCTCCGTCATTGTTATTAACTTGCCAATTTTTTTTATTGGGAAGTCCAAACAGTTTTTTTTAATTCTAAGCTGCATTTATCCCCCCATTTTTTTAACGAAAAAGTTTCCAAATTATTTTTTTAAAAATCGAATCTGACGAATTTTTTATCGAATAAAATGACAAAATTGACCTTGGAGCCAAAGAAATATCTTTGACTCCTGTTACTTAAATACTCGCTGAAATTCTTATCAGGAAAACAAGTAGATTTGCAACAGTAAATGTCATCAACAACAGTTTCTACATAAGATTTATACACACTAGAGAAAAAAAATCTACAAACACAGCGTCCAGCTATAATTAAAACTGCTAAAAGCCAAAATCAACTATTTTCATTAATTTTCTTTTGTAAATTAAATTAATTTCATTTATTGCCTGCTAAATTTATTTGTAGTTCAACGAATAATTAAATATTTATTGATAACATAAAACTATTCCAAACTGCATTAAAAAAATAAGAAATGTAAATTAAAATTAACCAGAATTCTGTGCAAAAAATATAATGCCTTGCCGCTTTCTAAGTAAACAAATTATTAACAATCAAAGAATTACATTGTGCTATGCTACATTTTATGATGTCATTCCAAACTGATTTACAGGTCATTCTTCAAAAAAGGGCATTCTTTCCTGGCACCATTTTTAGAAAATAGTTTTTTATCTATATTTTTTTTTTCTTGATTCTTTACAGCTTAGGGATTGTTCTCATACCATTTAACATTTTCTAACAATATTATTTAAGGGTGATATTAACTAAACCATGTAAACCTCCCTCTGTGCAATGTCCTGGCTCACATTTTTAAGAGTTAAGCTCTGTTAAAGTAGATTGAATTAAATACTAAATATTTTAAACTATGATTTTCTTTTTTAATGAATAATTAATAAATTAAAATTAGCTTCAATTAGTTAACTAATTTCTACAAGTGTATTTTCAAATTTCAAAATGTGTTTGTCCCAGATAAAATTCTCACCTCCGTTACTATTACATTTTAGTTTAAAAAAAACTTTATAGATATTTGTATTTGCCATTAGTTTGGCTTTGAACAAAAGAAAAGACATCTCTTCATGAGTTATGCGGGTTATTTTAAATAAAGTTTCTTTTGCCATTGTTGATATGGCAACGTCAATTTAAATGCCTTGAAATTAAATTTCAATGCTAATTCAATGGGGAATTCGTCAACAGGCAGCATACAGATTCCGCACGTACAGACAGACGGACAAAAAGTATGAAAGATAGGCCTCTGAGATCATACTTTTAAACAAAAAAGGAATTTTTAAGATCTGATGGATAGAACCAATTTTGGAATGGGGATACGGACTGACAGATGGACATAGTCAGCATGTCAATATATACCTACTTTTTCATTTTTTTATTCCTTTGATTTAAGAAAAAAGGGAAAGTAGGCTAAAAGCCGTTTGTTGATGATTGCATTAATATAAATATTTCATTATTACACTATGCTTTAACGTTGCCATTTATTTTCAAGATTCTTCTAAGCTTAAAAAATTTTTCACTAGCAGAAGTTTTGCCATTTTTTAATGAAATAGTAAGTAATAGTTTTTATAAATATAGACTATTGATATTTTACTAAACTGTAGAATCGAATGAAAAATAAAATAAATTCTTGTAATTAAATTTTGTCAATTATAATTCGATTTTTTTTGCTATAATCTATTTTTACCCAAAAACTAAGGATGTACTTATTAGGAACTAAGGGAAACTAAATGAGTTATAAATAGCTGTTGGTTTATTTAGTTGTAGACTATTTACAAAAAAATGTGTGTGTTTTTTCAAGGGGTTTATACCCTTTACCTTTTGGCTGTTTTCCGAGTAAAAAAAAATGATACATACACGTGGTATGCAGATTTTGTTAAAATTAAGTCTTAAAAAATATAGTATATTTTTTGTTTCTTAGGAAAATGGTAACTTTGTTCTATATAAATTTACGAAACATTTTCTTAACTTGAAACTTTTACTCTAAGTTTTATTTAGAATTCTTAAATACAAATCAAGCTAAAAGTTTTCTAATAAAATAATCATGTAGTCACGTCCCATGTTCTATCTTGAAAGGCCTATTTTTACTCAATTTCATCTTGAGGAGGGTAACAGTTTATTTATTATTAAACTTTTCAATTTTGTACGTGGAACTTGAGATTAACTATTCAGGCCGAATTTCCTGAAATTTGTTATTAGTCTTTTAGTTAATTACTACTATTTATTTATGTGTTATGGTCTTCCCTGCACGTATGGTCGGGGAATGGTATTACCTTTGCTTTGCTGTACAATAGAAAAAGGGTATTTATATGGCTGAGATTTATTGATGCTTCCACTTGTATTTTAGGATCGAAATTTCCGAAACGGATCTTAGATATGCTCTGTAATACAGTAAAACCTCGATTTTATCATCTAATTGGAGCCGGAGGTAAAGCGGATAATCAAAAATTCCGGATAATAGAGAATTTTCATTAAATAGGAAAATTTATAGGGTAGGGTGAGCGTCGAAAGCGTTGACCTCAAATCCGCCAACGTCCGAAATCCGCGCTGGTTTTGCAGTTGTAAACATTGAATTTTAGTGTTAAGTTATCTCTTAAACTGAGACCTCCTAGCAAAATAAAAGTACTAAAACCTTATTTTTAATTTACTGAGCGGCGCTCTGGGAAAAGCTCTTATTTTTTGTTTTATAGTTGATTCCACTTTAAGTCTCACGATTTTAGAAGTTTCCTGAAAGAGTTTCCCGAACATTTAGGATTGCCACTTACTAGAAATTAGCTTTTGATTTTTCAGCTGCCGAAATATTGCTATCTTAAAACTTTCCTTTTGGATCTTAAAATCTCCGTAGTGTTCCAGATTTCATAAATGCTAGAATTTCCGTATTTCAGAATCGATGCAGAATTCCAATTTCAAAATGACTGGGGACGATTTCAGAATCGCCGGAGATTTTTTCCTTTAGAATAGCCGTTTCTCTTTTAATTTGTCCTTACCTATAGAATAGCTTTCAACCTATTGCTATTGGAATAACTTTCTGAAATCCTGGATATCATATTGCACCGACAAGTTAGTAGCCATCGGTTATTTATTATAGCTATTGGACGAACTACATATCTTCGTTGCGCTAATGCTAATCTGATTGTTCCTTGGAACGCTTGTCACCAAACTCGCGTGACCCTAATGAGAAATATTGTATAAATTTGCAATTCCGGTCATTTATTCATAGAATTCGAAGGTCTCTTCAAACCTTAAATTCTAAGGTCCTTTTTGTTTCGTTTTTTATCCCTTTTATTTGGGTGTAATGTGTTTTTTAATTTTCCTTGCTAACTTCGATTTTATAATTTCATGTGTTGTCTGGACGGGCCGTGGGGCCCGTTGTTCGGCAATGTATTCCGTTTCCATAATAACGTTTTTCTTCTTGAGAGAAACTGCATTGCACTTGTATATGTCGCTTCTTCAAGTCCACCCACCGGGACACGTCTTTTGGCACTCCACGTAACTTTATTTCGCCACGGGACAGCCACAAAAGGTTAATGAATGCTGGTACCCAATTCGCATAATCGAAATATTTAGATGCTGCCTTGTTCTCCCTGTTGGGAGGCCCGGTTAATGAGAGGGTTCCAGTCGGATGGTTCCATCCCCTGTGAATTCCATTCATTAGCAACCAGTTCCCGAAACCGTTCAACCGAATGGTTTGGCGCATTTTTGGTGTCATCCCGCTCCTAGTTTTATCGAGTGCTGCGGCTAATTGCCGAAAGGGCTGGGACACTTGCGTCATGCCATTGCGAAAAAATGCCGCTCTCGTTTTTATGACCCTTTACCAAAATGGCCAATTACCACGTTACAAAGTTACGCTTCCCAAAAGTTACTTTTCCTCACGAATTTGATCCAAACCGTCATTAAAGTTCGGCCTTTAAAATTCGTTTCAAAACTACCTCTTTATTTCTTATTATTCGAAAGAATTTTTTTAAAAATGGAAAAGAAGGTATTGACGTGCTGGAGATGAGCGTCTGTCCGTCCCCATAAATTCAGTTATATTCGTCGGATCTTAAAATTTATTCTTTTTTTGTTAGAAAGGTATGACATCATACACCTATATTTTCTACTTTTTGTCCCGGACGGACCTACAGTCTAGCAGTCTGTCGACGGTCTGCCCATTTAATTAGCATTCATTGATATTTAATTTTTTCGGCTACTTTCCTTTTCTTTTAATTCGAGTGATTTTTTTTAATAAATTACAAATAGGTATTAACGCTGGAAATGTTCGTCCTTACTCCCCTTCCAAATTCGGTTCCATATCCGTCGTATTTTTTGTTGCTATTGCCCAATTAAGACCTATCTTTATGTTTGTGAGCGAACGCAGTGAGTCTTGCTGCGTTTTTATTAATTTTAAATCGCTGTTGTCACATCAACAGATTACATTCTTAAAGGCTTCAAAGTGATGTAAAAAATAACACCCTTAAATTCAATGCTTTTTTGCTTCAGCAATGTCACCTTTAAAATGCCCACGTTATTTATTTTCATTACAAGGTTCTGTTGACATTTCGATAGCATGAGATACTGCCCACGTAAAATTGATAGGCGGTCTATTCGATTTATAGTAGTCTGCCTTAGATTATAGCTATTATATTACCTTTTTATTTTTTTTATTTTCCATACCTTATTATCATTTCCTAAATTACTACATTTGCTACTGTTCACTTTGGCATTCGTGCTGAGAAATCACTTGTACCTATTTCTACTTTTAGGCATTAAGGTTTTAAGAAAATATTAGATATCCTCTAGTGGCCTTCCTGAAAAATCGTTTTATAATTGCAAGTAACATCCAAATTAGTCTCCGATTTATGATGTCATGGTTGAGGATTCGTGTATTCGCAGTTTCATATTTCTATTATTCTTCTGTCCGGGCTGTGGAGAAAGTTGAAAGCTATAAAACGTTGTCTTCATGGACGATTTGCCCCTTATTATCAGTCAGATGTGTCGTCGTACATACTTATGAGCCTGCGATGGCAATACGCGTCGCGTGGGACAAATGCCGAGGTTCGAACTTGATTAGCGGTGCGCAGAAGGGTTGATTTCATCAGCGATTTGCTGAACATTTTTCCATAGAGATGAGCATCCTTTTTAACGTGATGACTTAATGACTCAAAATTTCCAACTTTTTGACGTTCAGATTCCTATATAAAGTAATTCTGTATTCTCCTGGACTTTTCCAGTTAGGCTAGTTAGTTTAGACTATTTTCAGTCGATTGGTGGGTCGATACTTTAGGGGCCAAAGTTGCATTAATTCACGGTACTTTTCAAATATCACATTTGGATACCCTTAACTTTTTCAAAAGTTAAATGATCGATCGAGCTTATTAAATGGTAAAGTATTTATTTTAACTATTTGTTTTATGCTTTGGTAATCATTGATGACAAGACAACGAAGGCTCTTATCAAAAGATTTGACTTAATCATCATGTTTCGTGATCTGCAATCCGAATCGCTTTCACTTGTCTTCTTAGTTTATCTAATTCCCCAATCATATAACTATCTTGTTTGCAAGTCAATTTAGGAATGAAAAATCTTTTATTTGCACGCTTAACTTGATTTGTCCAATTATTAAATCGGTTTTTATTTATATTTGCGCGGGTTGCGTTAATTTACCAACTTACCTCCCGAAATTGCACTTTTTTTTTAAATTTACCCCAGAAAGGTATTTTTTAGAATATTATTCAATTCAAAGTTTATTCTTTTGCTAGGAGCGAATCGAAATGAGAAATGCACAAAAGGTAACTTACTGTTAGCTTATTTTTTTCATGTGTTAGTTGGTCATCGCTTACGTCTGTACGTTGGTTGTGTTCGAACAATGCTAACTTTGTACTTAGGGTTGTGAAGGTGGGATGCAGGTCGTTGCCGAGCTTATTTTTTGTGTGTTTACTTGAGCACTGTCCGGGACCTTCCATCCTTCGATAGGTCGTAGATAGTGGACATTTTATGTGGCGGGGTTTGTCAAATAAAACTTTAACCCATTTTACACCGAGTATACGAAGATATTGAAAGCGTATTTTTTTAAATCGGAAATGGCATCTATTCAGAAGCTGTATAATCGAAAATAACATCGAATAAAACAAAATCGGGGAATACAAAGTCAGTACACGACCCTTCGGCCTAATATTGGTTAAATAAATCGATCAATTTACAGTTTTCATTTTTTAATAAAGGCTTTTGTGATTTGAAAGGCTGGCATTTTTAAAGGATTATTATGTATTTAAAAAAAAAATGACGCTCAATTTTATTTAGGATTTATATTGCTTTTATTAAAGCACTATCTGTGCCATTGATAACTTTTCGAGCTTTATATCAAAGAAAAGATCGTGGAACAGTGCTGTTTTATTTAGGAATTTTATCAGATAAACATAAATAAAAATGTGTGTTAGCCAAAGAACGGTACTGGTGTTATCGAATCGCTTGTTTAGTTGGCAAAATTGCATGTTTGGAACAATTCCCTTTCTGCATTCCTTTTTTTTTCTGTGTTTGAGAGTAACAATCTAATTCCGAAACCATGGCTAACTGGCAAAAGAAAGGGATTATTTTGAGTGTAGAACGAAGAAAGTTCCGGTCGTAAAAATGTTTCGGAAGGAAAAGATGCGCCAAGGCATCGCCGCCGGAGGCCAAAAAGTATGCCAATGACCCTTTACTCTGTTCTGTTGGAAAGTGATCGACGGGCGCCGTGCTCGCTTAACTTTTTTTCGTTCTTTCGTTCGAAACTCATTTAAAGCAAACTTTACCTGTCAGGATCAGAGAACACCGGCACACCTGCCGTTCCGAGTATGAAGGTATGCGAGAAGTGTGTCTTAAAATTTCGGGGATGCAACGAATTATCTAATTTTGTAATTTTTGACACGAAAATAACTAGTAATTATGTGTTTGAGTTGAGTTTGTTATTAGTAAAAAGATGTGAACGAAATATTAATTTAGGTACTTCATCAATCATCCCAATTATATTTATTTTATATTAATTAAGGATACCTAAGAATAAAGTAAAAAATTTGTTTAGAAGATTTTAATTTAGTTATTTAATATTCAGAATTGATTTCCTATTGAATTCAGAATTTCTGAATAATTATACATTTCAATAAAGTAATATTAAAGTTTTTATTATAATTATAGACTTTTTTTAATTAAAAATTAATACCTTTTTAAAATCGGCTACAATTTTTTTTATTTTAAAAATATTTTCCTTTTACTGCTATTAATTTCAGTTTCCATAAATGCCACTTATAATTCCAATTTTGATTATATATTTATATAAATTTGAGGTCTAGTAAAATATAGTTAGATCTTGTTATGCTTTTAGAGGAAATTGATACCTATGTATTGATGTACTATAACCTTGTAAACAACTTGGTTTAATAAAAAGTAATGTCATTGAATATAAAATTATGCAACAACATTACTTCTCTTCTTTAGATTTTTTTTATAGGAGTGGATGTTTGAGTGTTGATAATAAAAAGTGACATAGCACATTGCTACTTCTGTGCGTTCTTTTTATACTTTAGTCAAAATTTTCATTGAAAAGATTTTTTTTATCTTTAATTAAATAATTGAAAGAAGTATTTAGTACTTTATATACATAAATGGATCATTTTATTTCTTTTAACAGATAGGAGGGTTTTAATATGATTTTTTAAAAACAAAAACCTGTTTATTTTTAATTTTGTGTTATTTTTAAACTGAATTATAATATACTTGTATATTAACCTACTCCTACTTTTTTTATACATACATAATTTTTTTTTCAGATTTCCAGCTTGGTGGCATCCAATAATGCCTTCAGCCCATCTGGTTCTCAAAGAAGAGGAGGTCATCAAGCTACTATTAGAATTCCTTTCGAATCGAGAACTTAGCATATCTCAACTCTCAGTTGAACGGGAGACTGGGGTAATTAACGGAACTTTCTCGGACGACATCCTCTTTCTCCGTCAACTAATCCTTGATGGGCAATGGGACGATGTTCTGGAATTTGTGCAACCACTCGAAGGTATCGAAAACTTTGACTCAAAACAGTTCCGGTACATTGTGATCAAACACAAATACATCGAACTTCTGTGCATCAGATCTGAAACAGGGATATTTCAGAATGTGGACGTTGCAGTGGAGGAGGTTGTCAAAAGCTTGGCTGACCTGGAAAAGTACTGCCCAACCAAGGAAGATTACAATAATCTGTGTTTGTTGGTGACTCTTCCGAGGCTGGCTGACCACTTTGACTATCGCAACTGGAACCCTAGCAATGCTAGGGTCAACTGTTTCAAGGCTGTCTATCCCCTGGTGGAGAAATTTCTGCCCCTTGACAAGAAGGGGTCTGAATCTCATATGGCAAAAGGGGACAGGCTCATACAACTCATTATCAAGGGGGTGTTGTACGAGTCTTGTGTAGAGTATTGCCAACAAAGAGCCACCAGTGCAACATCAGAAATGCAAGAGATGGGGTTCTCTCACATTCTGAACGGAACTGGTTTCAGTGACTCTGATCTCAGTTTGCTGTCATGGCTGCAGTGCATTCCCCCAGACACATTTTCTTTTCCCTTCGAACAGAAAACTCTCAGTGTTGATGTGGAGCAGCTCGACAAGCCATCTCTTGAAGCTTCTTGGTCAGAACAAATCCTAGTCACTCCGATCAAACCAAAAATATTCCCACACTCTGCAATGCCTTTCACAAGGCTGAGGAGCTCCGACTTCATGTCCAAGTCCCTCACACCCAATCTGGATGGCATCAGTCGTAGCTCGATGGTTTGTTCTGTCGGTGATCTGACTAACATGTCAAGGTCATATGCTGGCTTCCATCTAACAGGGAAGAAGGCTATGAATACATCTGTTGACCGCCTTTTTGAAAACAGTGATGTTTTCAGTACCAGTTGTGCTGATCTGCAATTGGAACTTGAAACTACTCGACATGTTCCATCTAAAAACAAATTTACTGTTCCTCCAAAAATAATGGAACAGGTTAGCCCTAAAGCTGAAGAAGGTGCTGTTCCCAAAAAGCAGTTACCGGAAAAAGATGTTGATTCAAAAGATGCTGGTTTGGACGAGGATTCCTTAAAGCCATCTATGTTAAGTGATCTCTCTAAATTATCTATTGACACAACTTCGAACAATTCTATGTTAAGTGACGGAGTCAATGTTTCCGATCTCTGGAGGGAATTTCACAGAAAGCAAATTTTAACCAGAAATGGTCAGCATGACATGCCGGCCAGCGACACATCTTCCCTTTTACAAGAATCTTATAACGCTTATGCTCGTAAACTCCCTAATGCTGATGGTAAAAACACTAGTGTTTCCTACCCAACTCCTGCTTCACACATGCCTCAAACCAAAATGCCAAATATGGACAAATTTCCAACCAGCACCCCTAAACCTGTTGCCTGCAGGAATCTAACTCCAGATTTACATGGTTCTCCTATTCTTCCAAGAAATGATGTCAGCTCTGTAGATGGATCATCTTTGCACTCTGTGCCAGTGACTAAAAACCCATCAAATAACAACTGTGATCTCCCTCAAACAACAAAGATGAATTCTCCATCGTATGATGCCTCGGCTGGGTGAGTATTTTGTTGTCCTTTCAGTTTTAGTGTATCACAAAAGTTATACATTGTAAAATGCAATCCACTTTTTATCAAGAGAAATATGTGTAATAAAATAGCCTAACAAAATTATTCTTTTTAAAGTATTAATTAGTAGTTACTATTAATTATTCTAAATTCTTCTTAGTAAAAATTGTCTAAACTTGTAAGAAGAAGAATACCACAGAATTAATAGATTTAAGATTAGTAGAGTTATAATGGAGTTAAGATGTTAGATTTAAGTTCAACAGCTCTGAAATTTTTTTAGTGTATTAAACATATTTAGTTAAGAAACTAGGGATGGGCTGGGCTGCACGATTTTCAAATACCACACACAATTTCTTTACATTAAATGGAACTTCACTCTAGGGATTGCTTATGTTGACAATATTTAAACTCGCATTATATTTTTTAAAACTCCTTTCCAATTAATATATTTATTCAATTACACTAAATAACAAATTAGGACCTATTATATATCAGCATTTATTGTATTGTTTAGTATCATTGCTGGCAATGATTCTTGCATTCAAGGGAATGTTTAAAAGTCAAGCCTAATGCATCTATAATCCCAAACTTTTGTACTGTTAAATACTAGTTTATTTACTGGTTTTATAAATAAGTTTCTGGTTTCTTCATTTTCCACACATACATGTGTAATCATCCAACTATTAGAATTTGGTATTTCCTACAACTTATTGATTTATACTTGCGTTTCATTCATAAGGTTCATATTACTAATATAAAATTTGCTTTTTAGAACTATTACTGGACCTTCACAAAAAAGCAGTCCTGGCAGTTCTATTGGACGAGGATCTTGTTATTCTCCCGTTGCAAGAAATGCTTCACCTATCGAATCTGAGAATGCTAATCATCGTCAGTCGCCTGTGCCTCTAACTCCTACTTCTACTACTGTAAGTATTTTCTTTCCTTTCTTAAAGTTCCTGATAGAATATATTGTAATGACATTAGTTTTCTTTGTTCAAGTGTTGCTTAACTATAGCATACTTAAAGAAGGGTTTTTTTTTTACAAAAAGTTTTTTCCATAAAAAAAAAATGTTTCAATAAAAGTGGCATTTATTTGATAAATTTTTGTTTTAATGTATTGTAATCTTCATATATAAGATCATTAAATTTATGTTTTCCATACCTGGGAATAATGCAATCGAAGTCCAATTCTAGTTCCATTGCATTATAAAGTTAGCAACTTGATGCTTAGACGAAATTCTGCATGTGAATATGCAATATTGTGTTAAATAAAAAAATCTTTTGCAACCTAAAATAAAGTTTATATTTTATATATTATTAAGAATTGAAACTGCATTGCAATTTTCTAAATTTTAAATAAATGTGCAGGTACTTACACTTATAAAAGTTCACTTATACTTAGTATACTTATAAAAGTAAATTTAACACTTTAACAACAAAAGTGAGGTCGCGAAATCAACAATCCGCTAATATATTTTTTCCCCAACAAGGCTGCTTTATTGGCGGCTAAGCCTTTGCAGGAACTGAGAGCCATTTTTTGTTGCACTATCTAGACGACTCTCGCTACCAATGTTGACGCTGAGATTGCAATGATTCTAAGCTCTCTGTGTATGTTAAAGTGTGTTGAGATTAATTTTGCCGAAATTACCCAAGCCAAAGGGGTACTCAAGGGATATTTAACATGTCACAATCTGTTAAAATGTTATTATTTTTTTACCAGCAAATGGCAACTGGATTGAACCGTACAGCCAGTGAAGGAATGGATCCCAAACGACCTCATTTTATTACTGTTACCAGACTGGAAGATGCTCAAGCCATACGCACCGGAGAGTTTCATCCGTCTGGTCAGCTGTATGCAATTGGGTCTAATTCCAAGACGTTACGCATGTGTGCCTATCCTAAAATTTCTGACTTAAGGTGAGTGTATTAGTTTATATTATAAGAATAAGTTGTTTGCGTTTTTGTAGCGTTATAAGAGTATATTTAATGTAACAAAATCTTTCTAAACTGCATTTTATTCATGGAAATAAGCAGGATTCAGAAAAAAAATTAAGATTCAAATAAATTTTAAGTCTATTGAATAGGGCCATTCTGTTTCATGTTCCTGTTTTTCTGTTTAAAAAATATCTGACATGTGGTATGTTGAATGTATAACTTCTAAATAATAATGATGCTGTGAACGAGGTTAACTAGTGTTCTGTTATCATAGTACGAATTCAAGTAAAAATATCTTTAGAAATTAAGTACATATTTCTAAAATATGATTAAAAATGTTTTATACCAAAATAATACTAAAATGTTAATTTGCAGAGTTTATCTTTTCAAAAAGTAATTTATAAATTGATTTGAAATGTACATGTAATAAGGAATCGAACGACTATTGTGTAGTTTCAGCTCAGTTTATTGCAAGTTAAAAGAGCACAGTTTTGCTCTGTGGTCTTCCTGAAGGTTAGTTTGAAAGTGTTACAAGATAACATAATTTTTAGAAACTGCCGCTCAATGAAAAATATCAGCGAGGACTATAAATTGGAAAGGTAAAAAGGTTGCAAAAAAAGATATTTGTTTAATCAGTGTTTTTCATGGGAATGTGATCCTCATAGTTACATTGAGTGATCTTAACAAGTTTGCAAGGTAATATTAAAAATAATATTTTAGAGGTAATTTAAATTATAAAATTAAATATATGGTTGAAGTCTTAACTTGTTAAAGGTTTTAAATTCTTATCTTGTAACCCTTTTGAACTCACCTTCAAGAAGTTCACAGAGAGAAAAACTGTGGTCTTCTATCTTGCAATAAAATGAACTACACAATAGTCGTCAGCTTCTTTATTATATGCATCTATTGTACTAGATACTTTGTGTAAATCGACATTAATATCTCATTATATTTTTTCACAAATTTCTGTGTAGAGATGACCATGTTGTACACCAACCTATTGTTTTGTACAAAAAAGTAAAGCACCACAAAGGCTCCATCTATTGCTTAGCTTGGAATCCAAGCGGTGACCTCTTGGCAACTGGCTCCAATGACAAAACAGTCAAACTCATGAAATTCAATATTGAGACATGCAGTGTAGATAGTAAGTTAAATATTATTTGAGTTAAAATCTTAAAAATTGTTATTTTTCTTTTTCTTATGGATCAGTTTCTTAGTTATTATTGCTGTCTTTTAAACTCTGCTGTTGTTGGAGATCATTGTTGCTTGTAGTCTAATGAGCAGCGTAAAGACTTTGTTTTGAAAATAAGTTTTGAATTCAACTGGTTTAATTAGAATATGAAAATGTATTAACTAATGCAATCTTTTTGCATATTATAAAATAAACATTTAATAAAATTGAATTATTATATTTTAACTTAGACATTACTACTCCAAGCACACAGATCTCACTCCTACAAACACCTATCTGTGCAAACTTTTTAAAAGTTGCCAAACTGACTACCAAAATATACACTGTTCAAAACAATTAGGGGAGTGCAAGGTTTTAAACCCTTTCACCTCCAACGATTCCATTTGGAATCATCAGCTTGTGATTTTTTTCTCACTAAGTTAGGCTTGCACTTATTTATCGTTATATGGAAGAATCATGTCTTTTGAAGAATTAAATAATGTTTGTTTTAATTAAATGAAAATATGAAAAACATGGTAACATAAAATTCACTCTAAAACAATTTTATGAAATAAATTGACCCTAAATTCTTCACGCTTGCATTCCTTAGATGTTTTAAAATTGATTTTAACTATTTTTAACAAAAAAGTTTTGAAAAAATTATTGTTATAATTTATTCAAAAGTATAATTCCAATTTTTTCCCCTTAAATTTTAATTAAAAAATTAATATTTTTTCTCCTGTTTTTTACCATTTCATTCTGGATGCATAATGAATCTATTTCACAAATTTTAGATTTTTAGAATAAAAAATAAAAAGTTGGAACTGAAAGGGTTAACAGATGTACCCAAAGTGCTCCCCTAATTGTTTTGAGCAACATATAAGCGACAACTCAGGAGACTCTCCTCTAAAGTCTAACTACTATTCATTTTATTCAAGCTAAAGCACAACTTTAAAAGGTGGCTTACAACGCCTCAACTGCCAACAAATCGAAAACGACAACAATTGATAACTTTCTTATTATTGCCACATCCAGAATCGTGTCGAATACAAATAAAATACTTTTTGTAGCAACGTCTTAAAGGCAGTCGACTGCCAATTGAGCCACTTGGGTTAAATTAACCCACCTTTATCCACCAGCAACGTCTATTTTCGGTTCTGGTCTGGTTTTCATCTCACTCTAAGGTGTTTTATAATGATCCACATTTGGCGCTTCACTTCCTTATGGTGACAAACCCTACACTGTTGCATTCAAAATCTTAAATCCATGTATTCTTAACTATGTGAAAATTATCTTAGTTTATAGCACTTTGTTTATATTTAAAATATGTTGTTTTTGTATTTGATATTCATAAATAGATGTTTATTTTCAACAAGTTTGGATTCTACTGTGTATGCTTTTTATTCTCCTTTTAATTGTTTTTATTGTATGTATAATTCTTTTATTGTATGTATAATTCTTTTATTTACGATCTTGCTGTTTCTTATATGTCCCCAAATGTTTTTAAATCTACTGTTTTGTCTCTGTTTTAACTTATTTCTATATGTGTCCCCTATAATTGGGATTTCACCTGTAGTTGTGACACAATAAAATTAATTTATTTTGAAAGCATTGATTTTTAAAAACGATACATTTAATGGTAGTAAAAAAAAACTTCATTACTAAATCGTAAACCTTTATAAAAATACTTATTTGAATCAAGCTAAAATTGTACCTTTTTTGTTATCATAGGCAATGAATTTGAATTAACTATGCACGATGGTACAGTACGGGACATGTGTTTCATTGAGGATACTACCAGCAAATCAAGTCTTCTTATTAGCGGAGGAGCTGGAGATTGTAAAATATATGTTACAGACTGTGAAACTGCAACTCCTTTTCAAGCTCTCTCTGGACATTCAGGTACTTAAGTTAATTTAATTCAAACATAAGTTTTAGAAGAAAAGAAGTCCAATCAATTGGTTATTTTTATAGTGTATTTAAACCTTTGTTTTAAACTGAATTCACTTCTGTTTAGTTTCAAGAAATACATATTTGACAATTTAAATTCAGTTTAAATAGGCTTTTAAAAATTAAATTGCATAATTGTTAAGAACATCCAACAACCTTGGTTAGAACAAGAGATTGTTTATAAGGTCAGCATCAGTAATGTGTGGTCTTGTGATTCACCCACAGATTATACTATATGTAAATATTTTTATTCATTATTATTATTTTTTGAAAGCTTAAACACTTCATTTATAGCACAAAAATATACATTTTCATGTTTTATAAAATTCAGGATTAAAAATTAAAAATTTGGTTTTAGTTAAATTACCACAAAAAAAAAATGATTCATCAAACTTTAGTCTTTTTTTTTATGACTTAAAATTATGTCTGCTATCCATAACAAGTTTTTTTTTTCGATATTATAAATAAGTATGTACCTTCCAACTGCTACAAATGAAATTTCTGTAGGTTTTATTGAATTTAGGTAACTCAGATTCATATATGGCTTGCAGTGTTGTCATTTCAGCTATGCATTCTCTGGGGGTGGTGAGTAAATGGGGATAAAATGAAGATTGCTTTCAGAGAAAAGGATATAGTGGAGTGTCAGCATTTTTTTTTCTTGTATAGTTTTTTTACTATAGATCTGGAAATCCATAATTCTATAGAAATAAGCAACCACAGAAATTCCTTAGCAATTGAAAGGTATATATAGTTAAGATCTAACTAAGGTTTATAATTAAAATCTGAAATCGTTTATGATATCATAATTACTGAAGTCCATTGTCGCTATAACATAGTTGAATTTGTTTTTACTTGCATAATTTCAAATTACAATTTCCCTACAGGTCATATTTTATCTCTGTATACCTGGAGTGGGGCAATGTTTGTGAGTGGTTCCCAAGACAGAACAATTCGATTTTGGGATTTGAGAACTAAAGGATGTGTGCATTTAGTTACACCCCCACCTTTATCAGGATCTGGTCCAGGTAAGTTTACATATATAGTAAGAAATGACATATAGATATTTATATTATTAGCATGGCATCTCGTGAAAAATCTTGTGCTAGATTCACAATAACATAAAGTGTAAAGTATTTATAGTGATGAATTAAAAAAAATGCATTTTTTACCATGCAGGAATTTAACCCCCCGATTGTTATACCCGGCTTTTTTCATATTTTGTATGTCAGGCATTCTTATAATAACCTTAAATTTTAAAATTTCATAATTAATAAATTTTTATTCACAATGTACTTTTTTCATTTGGAACTGTTTAAATGATCATCTCTTTAAAAATATGCCTAATTCTGATTTTTAAAACAAGTATGTTATTTGAATTGAATTGAATTGAATTTAAAATTTATGCAGTGAAATTGAAAGCTACCATACACATTTGCCCATTTCTAAGCTATTTGAAAGGTTAAAGAGTTAGTTTTCTTAAATTACATAAAAGGCTTTTTAATATATTTAAATTTACATTATCTAGTTTGTGTTCATTTAGTTAAAATGTATAGCAATTTTTCTAAGAACTATTAATAAAATTAAACACTCTTTATTGTTAGTTTAATTACATAGGAAGTTATTTTTTTTAAAAGTAAAAGTTATTTTAAAACCAAATATTTCTTGTTGTTGTAAATTTAAAAAGATAAGAGTTTATGCTCTTCCATTTTGTCACTTTTTAACAAACTAGATTAATTAAAAATCAATAATATTTTCATTAACTTTTACTTAAGCAAATAATCACCCCTAGTTTTAATATTTGCACTGTAGGCAGTC
Organism: Oedothorax gibbosus; assembly: GCA_019343175.1. Classification (NCBI taxonomy): domain Eukaryota; kingdom Metazoa; phylum Arthropoda; class Arachnida; order Araneae; family Linyphiidae; genus Oedothorax; species Oedothorax gibbosus. Next base: position 32,161,197 of record CM033271.1, read on the forward strand.
CGGTAGCTACTATTTGTGTGGATCCATCAGGGAGATTGCTTGTGTCAGGACAAGAAGACGCAACCTGCATGTTGTATGACATACGAGGGGGCCGAACAATCCAGTACTTCAAACCACATACCTCAGACATTAGGACTGCTCGGTTTTCTCCAAATGCCTACTACTTACTTACCGGCTCGTATGACCATAAAGTTGGTCTGATTGATCTTCAAGGTAAAGCATGGTTATTTTTTTTAAATAAGATTTTTTGTCAATAATTATTTGGCTTTAGTCATAGAGATAATTTTTTCTTATTGCTGAGATGGTGTAACTTCATTATTGTTGATTTCAAGGTATCGAGGATTAAAATATTTTGAGTCTCATTGTTTAGATGTTAAAGTAGGCTTGAATGCATTCTATTAAATGCACAAGTTGGTTAAAGCTCTCTTACTTATATTATTGCTTCGGTTTTCCACAAAATCATGTCCGAATATTAAAAAAAATTATATGTAATATTAATTGGTGCAATTTGAATACAAAAAAAATTAGGGTTTTGTAACAATTACTTGGAACCGCTTCTACACACTATTTTTACACCTTAGAAAGAAAATCACCAAACACAGCCTTTAGCTAATTCTAATTTTGAAATGTCAAAATTAACAATTTTCATTAATTTTCTTTATTTTTGCTCAATTCGTTAGAAGAAGGATGCAATTTTTTTTTTGCTGTAAAAATGGAAACAAAACTTATCATTATCACGTATCCAACTTGTTAGTGAAACTTGTGGTTTGTTCTAGGAGAGTCGGTGACAGACAGACAGTCATAGTCTTTATTAAAGCTTCCACTTTTTATGCTATAAAGGAGCTAATATGACAATCAGATTTAGTGTTTCTTTTGAGAACAAAGTACTTTTATTCATTATAATATTTTCTGTATTTTGACAGACATGTGTACAATGTGGTCTTCTCAATTAGATTTTACCTAGCATTTCTATTGCATAAAACTATGTCCATACGAACTTCTTACCTAATTTTTCTTTTGCAGGAGATCTAACGCAGCCTTTGCCGATGATTGTTGTGGCAGAACACAGTGACAAAGTCATTCAAGCCAGGTGGCACCCTAGGGAGTTTTCCTTCTTAACCACAAGCGCTGATAAAACTGCAACACTATGGGCTCTTCCATTTCACTGAAGGGCTTTATGCTTACCTTTAAACTCGATTTTGTTAAGTGTTCATACTTGGAAAGTTTAATATATTGTTTCATTGTACTAATTCGAAATGTGTTATAATGAAATTATTTTATTGGCACCACGTTTATTATTTTTTTTATAATATCGTGCAAAAAAACTATTTCGTGTTTCAAAGTTACTTTTATGCACTAGTGCGACAAAGTAAATAAGAGCATATCGGATTGGTGTAAAATTCTTTATTTGAGCGTGATATTTTATTCGGCGGCTTTGTGATTGGTGTAAAATTCTTTATTTGAACTTGATTCTTTATTTGGCGTCTTATTTCCAATGCCAATCTAAGAAATACTTTTTGCACATGATTTTAAAATAATCATTAATATAAATAAACACCTTCAAATCATTTGAACGTGATAATAAAATAATTAATAAGCCAATCAATAAATGCCAATTTAATAAGTACTTTTTGCACGTTATTATAAAAAATAGTGTATGACAACACGTTGAAAATAGCCTTTTTTAAACTCGTGAATTTATTCAACTTGTTTAAAAAAGCCTTACTTTTCACACTAGTTGCATGAATAACTATTATTAACAACCTTGCATTTATAGCTTTCTCTCTAAGAGTTAAAGTAAAAAAAAGCTTAACTTATTAAATCATAATTCATGCAACCAATTTTTTCAAAATAGAGCTTTATAACTTATTAACGGTTATGTTTGTACATCATGTGTCTAACTTTTCAGGTTCCCTGCTTTACACTACGTAGACTTATGCATTTTTTATTAAACTGCAAAGTAAAACTTTAAATTTGTTTCATGTTTTTATAAATTTGGATCTAAACTTAAATCCAAACACCAATTTTCATTTTGTTTAACTAATAGCAAAAAAAGTTATTTTTCAAGCCTATAGTTGTATAAGAAACCATTAGGTAGCTATTTACATCCTTATTACTTCAATAGTTATAATTTGGAGTTGTTCCTCTATATCTTGTTCATAGATTTGTTTTACATACACTCTGAAAAGTATACCTTGCCATGGTTGTTTTTATATGTTGTACATATTTTTTTTAATATATATTTGCTTTTAAATAACAGCTCTTTACTTAATCAATAGTTTCAAAGCCTTCATGGGTAGCATTTTACATTTCTATGAAACCAAATTTATATATGTTTTAATAGATTTCATGTGTCTATTGTCTGGAATGTCTTAAAAATCTTTATTGTTAATCCTTTGGTTACCAGCCAAATTTTAAGCATAATTCCTATACCTTATACACATATATGTTTAATTACACTATTTTGTACGAAGAGCATTTTTTTCTGACTAAGCCTCTCCTTATATTTAGCAAGTTTAGTTAACTTTAATAAAGAAATATTATACAGGAAAAATGTTATTGTAAAGAATTAATGTTATTTTAAACCAACAGCTTTCCTTCGGTTACACATATAACATACTGATATTTCCTGTTGTCAATGGTTCATTTAACCTTTGTTAAGATTTTTTATGAATATATTTTCTTAAAATTTGTATAAGTATGTTTTTTATTGATATATTTTATCTTTATTCTTTTATTTGACAGAACCTGTATGATTATACATTACTTTTCAAATTTCAGTAACATAGCACCAAGTTAGATAGCTTTTCTGTATGGGAAGAATGAGAATTTAAAACTTACTATCAAAACTAGCAAAAAATTAAAATTTTACATCAATTCGACTTATTTATAGGAACATTTTTTTAATGTTTAAAATAAGTTTTAAAAAAAACTTCCATTAAGCTGTCGATGTTATTTTAGTTGCAATGCTTACAATTTTGGCTAATAGTTAATTTTATGAATGTTGAGCTTTTTGGTGCATTGTCTGAGAAAAAAAACAAATGTTGATTTTATTTTATTGTACACTGAGGCAATTTTCTTGCATTTTTCCAACTAGAGAAACTTTTTATATCCAAGTTTAAAGTGTAGTTTCTTTGAATCTCTGTTCAACTTATTTTTAATCCATTAGGTGCCAAATATGTACTATTTCATGCTATTTTAGTATGTAAATGTCTAACAATGTGTATTCTTATATTTTTATAAACAGTTTGCACTTCTTACAAAATGTCAACTGATTTGAGCCCTTTATGGTGTGTTGCAAGTATACGTTTTCCTATTATATGTTTAAAACATTTGTAAATGTAAATACTTTTTTTACTTTTCTGAAAGAATTGGCTTGTTCAAATGATTTTTCTCAAATTTCATCAACATTAACCATTCCCTTGCTTAAAAATATTGGAGTGATCGAGAATAAGTGAATTGTGTGTATTTTTTATGGATAGTTTTAGTACTTATTCTTATGGCTTTGAAGCTAACAATGCTACAAATCTTAATCGCCTATGAAAGTGATTCATTAGCTTGTGAGATTTTACTATGTAACATAATAGTGCAGTTGCTTTAAAATGCACAACAATGGAGATATTTCAGATTTAAACTCTGCACTCATTTCAGTATTAATAGTTTAATGTAAGTTTGTTACGTTTATAAAGTTTAGGTAAAAATTATTTACACAAAGTTAAGGCAGAGAAATATCTAATGGACTGTAGCATTTTATTGATTTTTTTTTAAAAATTCAATACATTTTCATTAAATAAGATTTTCTAGTGAAATATTTTTGGTTTTACTACTCAATAGTTTCTGTCGTTATGGTACTGGTGCCTTTGCAGTTTTTGTAAATTATTAAATCTTGCAACAAACACGTAATGACTATTTAATTGTTCAGAAAGAAATTGAACAAGTTTCAAAATTTTTAATTTACCCCCATACAAAAGTATTTACAGTTTTATCAAAACACTTTAAGATGTTGGCATTAGTGCTTTTATAACATATTTTTTACTTTAAATATTTTACTTCAATCAGAAAATCATTTGCAATATTGCAACCTTTCTAGAGCCTGAATTTTATGTAATCTTTATAAATATTTATTGCAAATAAACTTCATTATTTCTAAAGTGTTACTAGAGTGGATTTTTTTTTAATACTATTTCCAAAGTACAAATTTAAAAAAAAAAAAAACCTAAGTCAGGTTTAGTGGATTGGGAAATTTAACGTTATTTTAAATATTAATTCCTTGTACTGGTATACTGTAAATTCTTCATGATCCAATATCCTTACTATAATATTACTCTCTCTCTCTGGATACCACTTAACCATTGCTCATTTAAAATTACTAGTCCTGTCGCCAATAGCTGATGTTTAGTTCTATGCAACATTAAACAAGCCAACCATTGTCTAAGGAAAAATTTTGACTTTAAAAGTTCAATGTTCACACATAAAATATAGCGATTTATTATTTAACAGATCTTTATTAACAAATACATCGAACATAATACACATACTAATATTATTTTAATGAAACAATGATTCTGCAATATAAAATGCATTATATACTTTAAATCTAAATCGCAAGAATAATAGTCCTTTTTCACCAGTATTGCACATTGATTAAATACCTAAATTTAGATAAATTTAAAACTTTAAGAGACAGAATTTAAAAAAATTCTAGATTGATATACTTGAATAATGTGATATATTTGGGCTTTAAAAAGAAAATGAATCATTACAACTTTATTATTAGGTCATACAAATGCCAAATATTTACAAGAAATGCTATTTTTTTAGAGAGCAGGTATAGATACTCTAATATTTGTCAAAATATTCATAAAAACAAATTATGTGGTATGCTTATTTATTTTGCTCTTAAAAGATTAGTGGTATAAAATTGCTAAGTAGGAAATTGACTATACAACTGATACATAAAATACAAGGTATACACGAATTTTGTAAAACATTTAGTGACAATAACGAATCATTCAACTAAATTTTCATTTAGCAGTTTAAATTTAGTATTAATAACAAAGCCATTAATAATTCCTAAATCAAATTGTGTACTTTCATTACAGTTGCTTTTGCAATTGTCATGTTACATATATGAAGCCCAATTAAATACAAATAACTGCTTTTGATTCTATTATAAATTAAAACGTGTTTAAATTTATAATACAAAACAAATTATGAAAGTTTTCATTTTATAACATACATTTGTTTATATACTTGGAAGGTAGCCATAATAAGTACTGATTCAAGCATAATAAATACAAGCTCTATAAGACACCCAAACAACATTCATAGAAGCTTTTGGAAATATACAAGGAACTTAACATATGAAGGGTGTTGCGAAACTCGCATTCTCCTAAGTATAACTAAGATATAGAGACTGGCGTCTTTCGATATTGGTAAAGTCAATTGGGGACCAGGGGTTCCCAACCGGTGGTACGAGGGAAATTTTCAGTTGGTACGCGTGAGTGATGTGAGCAACCTGATGCTATTAATAGCTTTTGTACGCATGAGCAGTGAACTTGCAAACTTATTATTTTAACGAGAAATCCTTCATTAACTTCTGAATCGGATGTTAAACCTAGTACCCTTTGATCATCCGACAAGCTCTGCTATTTTTAATGCCATTTGTTACGAGTTACTTGTGTGATAGAGTGGATTTTCTGAACTCTTGTACATAAAAAATAAACATAAAAGCAGAATAAGTGTTGAAGAGGACTTAAGAGTGAGGATAAATGTCCATTACTCCTAATGTTGATATTTTAATTACAGGCACACAACAACAAGTTTTGCACTAAAGACTATAAAAGTATATTTTTTATGGTGATTAATTTTTTGCTGAGGTGTGTACTATTTTTTTTATTTGTATGTTTTTAGACCTATGGGTAATAAACAAAATTGTAAATTAGTACCATTTTAATCATTTCATTTCTCCTTTATTATAAGCATGTTATAAATAAACAAATATATAATCATTAAATATGAATTTTCCTTAGGAATTTAATTCAAAAAGCCTTTGAACACTTTTAGAAGGGTAAATATTATACGTTTATTAAAAATATTTAGGTCTGGTGGTACGCCAAAATTTCTCAAAAAGGCAAGTGGTATGCAGGTGCAAATGAATAGACCAGACCCTATATGTTATATTTTAGAGAATGTGAGTTTTGTAACTACATCCTTCATATGTTTCATAGGAAGTGCAATGCTATGTCTAACAACAAGGTACACCAAACATTTTTCTGTAATTCTTCAAAAAGGCTATTCTTAAAATCTCAAAAATTAGTTTTTGTAATATTTATATAGTAAACAAAACTAAAATTGAAATTTTGTACAACCAAAAACACAATTAAAATATGTACAACTTTTAATTATGTATATATTTATGTATATTTGGAGTTTTATTTAATGCCATTATAATAATTGCACATATCCGTTTGTAATTATAAATTCATGATTTAAAACATCAGGCTTATGATTAGTTTAGATAAACAGTCATTTAGAGTATCTAAAAAATACATAAAAACTTTATGTATAGATATATTCTACACAATATTTAAGGTTATATATATAATAAATAAATTGTAAGGTTCACAGAAGTACTTTAAAGATTAAAATGGAATAGAATATTAATAGTTAATGTTTATATAAAATCTGAATGTTAATATTTTTAAAAGAAGCTAAAAACTATATATATATATATATATATATAATATATATATATATATAATATATATATATATATATATATATATATATATAATATATATATATATATATATATATATATATATATATATATATATATATATATATATATATATATATATATATATATATATATATATATATATATATATATATATTTGCTACAGCACAGTCATGTTTGTCATCCTTTAGAGTGAACGACGCAAAACTTGGTTTGCAAAAACAAACCAAAGAAGCTTATCTTCGAAAAGAGTTGAGATACCATTAACAATGTTAGAAAAACTACTAATAACAGTGCATGCATTATTCTAAAATATTCACATTTAATTTGGCTTTTTGTATGTTTATGTACTATCAACACATAATTGGTTTGAATAAAAACTGGCCAATCATAAGTCAAGTCAAAATCCAATGATTCTGCATGCAGTTAAAATAATTTTAATTGTGAACTTCAAAATTATTTTTTTTAAAAATGGCCTAACAACTTTTAGAAAATGTTATGCAGTAGGGGAAATCTGATGATACTAAATGCAGTTTCAAAAAAATTTCAATGGGAATGTTTCACATATTGAGGGGCAACAGAAATGGAGAATGAAAATAAATTCACTCCCGACCTCTGATTTATGAATCTGTCAAGTAGGAACAAAGCACCAATCAAACGGAAAAAAAAGAATTTATTTTCATATCATATTTCTGTTGCCACTCAAGAAGTGAAATATGCCCATTGTGAACTTTAAATCATTTTTTTTAAAAAGAGTAGATTTATATAACTTTCAGTTTATGTTTTGCAGTATTTATTACTAATAGATTTAGCAATAAGTGTATTTTGAAGCACTTAATAGGACAGGAAAATGCCTTCAGTTCATAGTAAAAAGAATTATATTAAGCAAGTTTACATTAATAAGGATCTACCATGTATAAAATTCTGTTACTCTCTCTAAAAAACTTACAAATTTTAAGAATTCTTAGGTTAACATAACTTTTTTGACACACATAAATTAAAATTGTTTAGAGATTATATGCTCTGTAATTAAAAGTAAACTGAAATTTATTTGTCCAAAAACATTTTTTTGCTACGGTGATTCAAAACAGATCACGGCACTTAACACAGATCTTCCACTCCTTTCACTTAACACCCTATTATGAAATCAAACGGTATTATTTTATTACAGAAGAGTAAGTAATTTAGGAAGTATAAATTCTCATTTCTCAAATTCAAGAATTTTCTTATTTTAGCATCTTCATTTTCACTGACTTTTTACTGCAAATTTGCTACAAAAATTTTTGGCATTGTGGAAAATGGACAAAATAGCATTTTAGCTTAATTTGATACAAAAGCAAAATTTAGCAATTTTGCAATCATAGTTTTTTTATAACTACAAATGTAATGTATGCATATAGTTCAAGGTAGTGAAACGGGTATCACAGATTTGCAATGGTGTTTTGCATGACTTTACAAAAGAATAAAAAAGTAATGAAACAACACTAAAATGGTATATTTTTTTGAACTCCCACAATTCGATAATGAGTACCTGCATTTAGTAAGTTCAGCATTAAAATTAGGTTCAAGTCATGTTAGCGTCATGGCCATTTAGCCTGTATTCCAATTGTGGGACTTTTTCCTTGGTGTTATTTTGGCATGCCTTTCCTACAATCTTAGACATGTAAATAGATTTACAGTAGATAATTCTACATAATTCGTCCTTTGCGGAACGCCTATTTGCCTATCTGTCTCTCGGAATGGAAGGTCCCAGTCATGATACACTAAACACGATATTTTGCGGATATTGCTCGTTTAAACTTGTTCGAAAGTCCTGTAGGCGGTCATGGCCAGTTTAACGTGTACAGTTCCCTGGGACTATTTCCTCCCCCAGGGACATGTCTAATTGTGAGGGGATAGATGCAGCATCTGTCAGCACATGCCAAGATGGATTCCCCTGTAGCTCTACACGCTCTCTCCTCAGAACTGACCATTTGCCTAATCTTTCCATCTCAAGATTTGGGTTAAGTGGCATTAGTAACAACATAACATAATTGTAAAGTTTAAACTTTAAGTAAAACTTGTTTAAAAGGAACAGGTTGTTTTGTTACTACCTCCCACAGTGTATAGACATTTAAACAAACCTTTAGCTTATGAGATTCTTATCTCATTCAAACTAATTTTGGCACAATAACTCTTTAGAGTATTCATATCACACGAGCAAAAATTATCCAATTATACTTCAATAATATCTTCAACGTAAAACCCAAAAGTTGGATGTAATTGGCCGTCTGCTATGGAAGTTGGCGGCTGAAGAAAAATATCTTCAACATCATCAACCCCACATGTAATGGTTTATCCAACTTAGTATTCGAACCAATCGGATACATAGATTACTGCTTTCATTGGCAGCCAAGAGACACTATATCATTTTAAAGCATGTGTAGATTCGGCCAACTTTGATGAGCAAACATAAATTTGCCCTTTAGTTATGCGTAGGTGTCCAGGATCTGCAATTGGCATCTTGGAACCACCAATTACTTATATTTAAATAAACTGAATGCTTAATTTTAGGTTCATAAAGTTTTTTACAAATATCGCAAACATAATGCTCACTATAGAGCTGATATGACTTTTTCCATACGAAATAACTATCATACTTTTTATCATCTTTGGCAACTTGTAGTAAAAATCTCGCCAAATCACTTGGCGTTTCAAAAGACAATGCATCAATAAACGAATTGGGTGGTGCCACAACAGTGTAATTTGCACCACCCATCACCACCGGAACCATATTGGTCCCAAGTATATTGAAAAACTTTTCCGTCACATAATCCTTGCAAATAGAGTTTTCAAAAGACAAGTAAAATCTATAAGTCTTACTTAACCTATTATAACACTCATCTGACATCTTTGGCATGCACAGCATTGTACCGCAGGTACCATATATGTCAACTGGTATATGCTTCTGTAACTCTTCAACAAAATCTTCCCGTTTGCTGGGTGTGTGGCAGTTACTCACGAGCCATGCCACCATCTTCTTTTTATATCTGTTGTGATGTTGTGCAACAGATACTTCTTTGTCCATTTTCCTGACAACCGGTGAGAGAAATATCTCAGAGTCGTACCGGTATGTCGCAGTCCAGTTGAACATTTCTCCCATATTCTTTAGAATATCAGGAGTGTGTGGCGGAGATTCATGGTGTAGAAGTATCCAAATCTGACTTTGGATTCTCCATGGTGGCATATCGTCTACGTTCATGTCCCTTAGGTGAAAGATGACAGCATCGCTTTTATTCAGGTAATCTCTGTTAGACGTCACAAAGCATTTTTGCACAGGGCAACCTAGACTAGTATATTCCGGCACATAATTGGTCACACCAAAGAACTTCGTCCACAGAAGGATGGTTTTTGAGGCCTGCATGAGATTAACTGATTCCGTAAGTATCTTGACATGGTTCCAGTGTTTCTTTATCCATGGGTCCATAGTTGTAGTTTCTTGTGCCTTTGCTGTTTTCATTTCCAACCAAAGGAGCCATAAATGAGATGCTATAAAAGTCAAAATGGTTACTCCAATAAGGGCTAATATTCTACGAAGGCCCAGGACTTTAAATATCGATCTTGATTTTCTAGGCATGTTGAGAAATATCAGGTCTGGTCCTTATTTTAGTATCTAAATACAGAGAAAATCATATTTAATATCAGAAATAAATTTATCAACTTATGCATGTTTATTTTACAGATAGTAAAATAAACATGCATAAGGTGTAATATTTTACAATGTGTATAAAAATTGTTTATAGGCTTAAAATTCACTATCAAGCTTATAACATCGTGTAGAATAAAAGAAGGTACAGTATCTTGAAATGTTGTGATAAAAAATAGATTTTATTTATATACAGATTGAAATAAATAATAATTAAGACTAAAATTACGCTCAATAATCCACAAAGAAGAGAGCTACCTAGTTATAATGTCATAACTAAGATGTAATTCTTTACTTTTCACAATAAAATTGTAACACACTTATTCTGGTGTATTATTCACAATTTAAATATCTCATACGCAATAGCAACAAGTTAAAAAAAATCTTACGATTAAAATTCTTTTGATTGAACATTTAAATTAAGATCATAGCCGCTGTCGCATTTGGCATTTGCAGTAGACGAAGAATACAAAACCAAAACAAAACTTTTACAGTTGCAGTTAAATTTGGATTTTAGAAAATATTTCACAAAAAACAGACCACCCCTTCTTTAGTTTTGGTTTGGATAGAGTCAGTGAAATTACTTCTTAAATTATGGGTATTAAAGAACAGTGTATGATCATGATGTGGTTAAGTTGTTTGAATTAACATCGCACTAGAGCTATAAGAGTGCTATTAGCGACGGGAGTCGTAATTTAGAAGCAAATGATCATAGTATGATTAACGTATGAACTTGATACGATCAGGTGCCAACATAACGCTTGATTTTAAGTACTTTATAGAAAAGCATTTCGAACATGAAAAAGCATCGCTTTTTACAATGATATTATTTTTAAAAAAATCGAGAAAAATCGAAAAATTGGTAATAAAAGTTTAGACGAAATCGAAAAAATAAAATCTTAATAAATTCTTCTCATAACAGGTGTTTCAATAAATGTTTTGTATAGTTGCATTGACTTAAACCAAATTTATCATACCGTAAAACTGAGTTTTAGTGCTCTCCTAATCCGGGTGTTATAAACTAATTTTCCGTAAATCTGTTTTCATTTCTTTAAAGTAGAGACATTAATTATTTGTACTGAAAAACTGAGGATTTTACTATTATGTATGCGTAATATACTCTTTGACAAAAGCATCAAAGGGGAATCGGTAACGATTTTTGTTCTTCTTTAAATTGAGATAGGTATAAATATTTTTTTTATTATTTTAAATTTTGGCGCACAGTTTAAAATCTTTCCTATACCAAAAATTTAATTTACGTGTAAATAAAATCCGTTCACGTAAATTTTCACACCCACCCCCCTCTGCTAAGATTATTTAATATTTTTTGTTGTCTATCTAAGCTACTTTATACTATCTACTTTTTTAAAACTATTATTTGTATAGCATTATTAACCTTAATTTAATACTCATTTCAAAATAGTTTCGCTAAAAACAAATAGCATAAAATTATATTTCTAGTCCAATGTATTTAGAACTTGTAATACTATACAATAAATAAACACACAATGATTAATTAAATTTTTACCATTAACTACAGTCCGACAGTGCAATCATGGTACTCTGGGTCGGGTAAAAAACATAGGAAATCGGACAGAAAAGGGAAAACTAAAATTTTTAATAGGATTAATTAATACTAATTATTTGAATAGGATTTATTATTTTTATTCAGGTAAATCGGGAACGGGTGGAAAAAACTGTTTTCCGATGTTTTTGACCCTTGCCATGACTGCGCGGTCGGACGATATCTTCTCTTTGTCATAAAAAATATTTCTGAAAATGTCCACAATATAATACACAGGGCGTGGGTTCTTCTTCATACTTTCCGACACTGCAAATTTAAAAGAATTTCCACACATGAAGAATTTATATTGTTGTGTTTGATTCGCATCACATGTGATTGTCCGTGGAGAAGACAGGCGACACCTATTTAGATTTAAACTTAATCTTCTGAAACCAAATTGTGACATTATATAATTGGTATTGGAATAACCATAAAAAAATATACAAAGCATAACGTCAAGATAAGCAATTAAATAGAGTGAACATATCTCATTACTACACAAAATCCAAGTGTTCGTAAGTTTTAAAGAACTAAATTAGTCTTATATTTTTTTTTTATGGAAGTCGAAGTAAAGAAGGCAGAAGATTCCCCCTCCCGGCCTCCCCCAATCCAACATTCTTCACTCAATCCCATCTCTCACTTTTCCTATGAATCCCTTTAGGGGAAGAGGTTTAAGAAAAACGAAGTATCTTCCTTTACGAAATTGTCATCAATCTATAATTGTATATGTAAGTTATTATAAAGTTCTTGTTTTTCCAAAATATATCTTCGACCCTTTTGTATTCAGATTATTATTCAATTTTGATATATTTTTAAACCAAGTTTATAGGTACATAAAATTTTGGAAACCGAAATTCATAGAAAAATTAACAACAGCTTAAATTGAGGGTTTAAACAAAACAATGGGTAAAAAACAGTTTGCTTAAAATTTATAACACATAATTTGTTCTCATTTTTATTATTTTAATTTAGAAAACATTTTTGACTAACCTTAATACTTAATAACATCTTCTCTTCAATTATATTAATAAAATGATTAAAATTGTGTGGGGGAGGTATTCCTACTGATTTGGAGGCATTGTAAATATGGAGATGACATCTGAGGTTATGTATGGAATTTTTGGGAACTTTCAATACTACTTATCGATAGCTAACAGGATAAACTGCGAGGCATCCTTTCATGAGCCTAGCCTACCGAAACTTTTTCCTTATATTCACATGAAAAAAATGTCCTTATGTCATTGCTTTTTACACATTAAAAGAAGAAAGAGTCCATTCTTCCTTTCATCTCTATTACGGAAATGGAGCACCTTGGCAGTGAAAATGAAATAGGGTCAACGGAACGACGGCAGCATCAAACCGCTTTTCAAAGATCTCCTATAGAAAACAGGTCAAGCTCAGAAATGAGTGGAGGAAGCATTGGGAAAACACCATCAAAGAGACGATGGGTACGAAGAATATGGTGAGTTTTTTTGGATTTTAGATTTGATGTAAAGATTTATTAGCCTCAAATGATACACTGGAATTTTTTGTTGAAGGTTGTATATTGTTCATATATTATAAAATAAGAATAATACAAATTAAAGTTAAACTAATGAAAATAATATTGTTTTGGTTAAAAGCATTAAGAATTTGTATGATGGCTAAATTTTGGCTCTTTAAAGCGGCTTATGTTTTAGCCACATTGTCGGGAAACGGATTTAAAAGTAGTTAAGGAAAAACATACAAAAAATTGCATATATAAGCGTATCAGCAAAAAGACAATCAATCCTCCATATAAAGATCTGATACTCAACAAGCTTTATGTAAGACCTATAATCCAATGACTATACATTTTGGAGGACCATATATTAAGTTGGAATAACAGATAGTAGTAGTGTTGGATTAGGTATCGTATTTGCCGGTCGAATTCCTTTCTATAATATTAGAAGTTTAGATCACTGTTTCAATCATCTTTACACATATCTGCAAACTGTGCTCTTAATGTACGATGTTAAATTCAAACAACCAACTTCCAGATTACGAACGGCAAATAAAGTTTAATGTTTACGCTTTCGAAAATCCGGCAATTCGCACGTATGATACGGAATTTCAGAAAGAAGTTAAAAATCCGGTATTGCCGGGTAAAAAACTGATGTTGGCAGATCTGTAATTTCGGGATTTTTTTAAAATTATATTTCGACTTTTCTTGAAAACTACACTCTTTAAACAAAAGAGTAAAATCCACTCCTATAGGGGAAGTGCATTTTCGGCACGGAAAGGAGTGGAAATTAACTCAGACTGAGTTAAAACCGCTCGTTTGTTTTAAGAGTGTACTTAAAAATATACAACTTACTTTTGACTACTTGTAACGCGTATTATTACAATACACAGTTTCGCGCATAAATAATGTCTTGATTGCAATTAAGCATTACGTAGAATGGTACAAAATTTAAAACGCGTATTGGACAACCCTGATTCGAAAACTCTATAAAAAAAAGTTTAATCCTTTTTGAATGCATTTATTTAAATAAAATAAATATTTGCATACGTTCTTGCGGTTAATATGTTCAGAAAATCTTTATAAATGAAAACAAACGCAGCATTCTACATTCATTTCACATAAACACAATAGTTTTAAAGAAATGACAAAACGTCAGAAAAAATTTATGTAAAGGTAATTTTGGACACGAGTGTACGTTTATTTGTTTAAATTTTTATGAACAAATGCAGAGTTATGAGTTTTGTTTCATATGCTTTTTCAGATTTCCATTCTATTGGTCACAGTACTCTTTTTGTCTGCACACAGTAAAATATACGATAGATGCGAGCTAGGAAGAGAGCTTTTTGAGAAGTATCATTTTCCACTTAAAGATATACCAAAATGTAAGTACGGTACAATAAGTAATTTGCATATCCGTATTATAGACAAAACTATTATTTTTTTAAAAAATTTGCTTAGGTACTAAATAAAAGGTTTGATTAAAAATCTTCTTGGAAAAAAATAAATAATTGTTTTATAAACATTTTTAAAGGTAATAATTTCATTTTAGAAGTAAATTTAGTGAATTTAATAATTATTTTATTAAAAACATTATTCTTACTCTTTAGCTAATATAAATTTCTTTAGGTCATAGATATTTATAATACTCATATTTTTGGCAATTTTTACAGGTGTTTTTTTAAATCCAGTTTTACAGAATTCAAACTGAATTTTTTTGTTTTGTAATAATAATTATAAGATGAAGAAATTGATTAATGCAATCTCTTAATTCAGCGAAAGACAGACACTTTTTGACCAAATATATTTGAATGAAAATACAAATGGTACGTTTATTTACTTAAGGACATTAGACAAAATGGAAATGTTTGCTCATCAAGAAGTGTTAAGTTGTGTTAATTAAAAATAAACCTTAAGACTATTTGTTTATCAATGTTTTTTTTTACTTACTAGGGCTATGCTTGGTTCATTGGGAAAGTGCCTATAACACACATGCAGTAAATAAAGGTTCTATTCAAAATACTTTGGATTATGGAATATTTCAGGTAGGAGCATAATTGAATTATAGAAATTTTATCTAAAAATGTGAAAACATAACTTCAGATCAACTTTAAAATATTTTTTCATGACTATCAAAATAAAGAAATGAAATAAATTTTGTATAATGTATGCCAAACTTTTTTTTTATGAAAAAAAAAACATTCACCAAATTTTTTCATGCATGTGTTAAGCATAAAAATAATACAGAGCTTTCCTACTTACATAATTTAATGGAGAGTTTTAAAGACCAATTTTCAGACATGCTGTGCCATAAATTCTTATAATTTTAAGTTAAATCTACTTAAAAACTTCATAGTTAAACCTTTTTTTTTATTTACAGATTAATGATGATAAGTGGTGCAAAAGTCCGCTGAGACCAAGTCAAAATAGATGTGGAATTTCATGTGAAAGTGAGGATTTTTTTTGTTTTTAAATTTAAGGTTTAATTTTATAACATTTATTGTGGATATTACAGTTATCATAACTGTTTTCTACATTAAATGTGTACAAAAGGAAATTATTTTATATTTAAAAATTAATCTAGTTTATATTTTACACTGATATGCATTAATTAAAAAATTATCAACAAAATTTTATCAAAATTAGTATAAATTTGACGCAATCCACAGACATTTAGTCACTCAGTAAAAAAACTAAAATCAATTAAGATTTTATGTTAGTGATTTTTAAACAAAGATTTAGGCATTTCAACAATCTAGTAATAAATTAGATAGCCCCTATATAAATCAGCTTCATAACTGAAAGCACTTTAAGGAGCTTTCTAGATACCACTTTAACAATTATTGCTGTATTAACAAAATTTTATCTAATCTTCTAAAAGCTTAAAATAAGAAGATAAGCTCTTCAAAATAACAGACTTGTTATTTTTTTACCCTCCAAACTTAGGTAACCCTGTTTCAAAAACTGTTTCCATGTGAAAAAAACTTAAGGTTATTAAAAAAAAAGTTTCAGCTATTTAAATAAAATACCCATTTTTATCTTATGACAAATATCAGAATTCTAGATTTATTTTAAGTAACATTAGACAATGCGACATATACACTTACTAAATAACATTAATTTCTATGGCACAAAATTATATTTTAAATGATGCTTTGTATACTTTTTGATTATAGCTGGATCACTGAAACTAATGCCTTTTATTTTCCCTGAACAGGATTAACAGATGAAGATCTTGCTGATGATGTTTCTTGTCTTCAACAAATTGTAAAAGAAAAAGGGTTGCATGAATGGTAGATAATAATTTATATTTTCTCCCCAAGCAATTACTATGTATAATTATATAAAACTCCTCGGCGTAACAGCCCATTACTGGGCCAAGGCCTGCCATGCCCAATTCAGCTTTCGTGACCAAGGGCTCTGGGGTGCTAGGCATATGTCCGGGTAAGGTGGTCAGCCTCACGCAGAACCTCCAGTGTTTATTTCCCAAGCATGCTTGGTACCCATTTTATCAACCCACTCAAGGGATGAAAGGATGGGTCAACCTCGCCCAATCCGGGATTCGATCTCCGGACCTATGGCGTGGCAATACGAAGCACTATAACTAAGCCACTGGGCCTCGTAGAATTATATAAACATGGACTACTTATATATTATACTACATACATACATATTAGTTTAGAACATTTCATTTTCGAATGCTAAGTTGTTTTTGAAACTTTAAAATAGCTAAAAATTCCAAAACAAAAATCACATATGTAATAAGAAAAAACAAAGACCTACAATTAGCAAAAAAATATAATACTAGTTGTAATCATATATATCATAGTTATTAGATTGGCAGATCACGTGACCTTCAATGCTAACGACGGGACACGCATGGAGGCCAAATAAGGGGGCAAAATGGCCAGTGTTGCTGCCACTTTAAAGAGAAAAATACCATCTAATTCTAAAATTACAAAAAAAAATACTAGAAAAGGATTTAAAGTCACTAAAAAGATTCCAAAATGCAGCTAGTATTTTTACGATATTTTTTTGGTAATTTTAGAATTTAGATGGAGATTTTTTCGTAGTATTTTTCTCTTTAAAGTGGCAGCAACACTGGCCATTTTGCCCCCTTATTTGGCCTCCATGCACATCCCGTCGTTAGCATTGGAGGTCACGTGATCTGCCAATCTAATACTTTAACTAGGATATCTATGGTTGTAATAAATATTTTTTCAACAGGATGTCATATGGTCTCCGCTGCAATGCCGACACAGAAGAATACTTTAAAAACTGCGACCTCACATCAAGAGCCTTAAATGTCGGAATGAAATTCAACCTTGAACCTCAACCATTCGTGAGGTTCAATGTCAAACACCATAAAGAACAGCCAAACATCGCCAAAATCAGAATTGGACTCACAAATAACCCAAAAGGTGTCAAAGTGAACCTCAATGCAAAAGAAGCCAGAATTAACTTCTTTACTAAGTTTCTAGGGGCACATTATAAGTTGAAGCCTTTTTTCAGTATGCATCAGTATGTTGAGAGGTGAGATGGTTGCTAAAAAGATGTGTTGTGTTGTATTTTGCAATGGCAGTTTTTTTTTATGTGTTTGTGTAATTTATTTTTTGTGTATTAAAACAAGGTTTGTAACAGAAACTGTCACTTAGAACTGCTTTCACATAAAAATACATGCATCTTCTCTAAAAAAAAGCACCAATCACAGCATTTAGTTCGACATGAAACTTAAACAAACTATTTTTCATAAAAAATTCAATAATTATTACTTATCGTTTGCTAATTTTAATTGTGTTTCTAAGAATGATTAAAATTTTGATGATGAATTTTGAGTTGAAACAAAAACAACAAAAATATTAAGTTGTTTTAGTGAAGCTCACTTAACAAGTTACTTCAAAGTACATCATATTATAAACAAGAAACCTGGAAAAAAAAACAATGTAACAACTTTAAAACTAAAACCATTTATTAGAAACAACTGCTTAAACTGTACAACATTAGAGGTAAAAACAAGTCCCAACTTATGAACTGTGAAAAGTATATTTACAAATGCTCATAGTTATGATGTCAAAGGGCTTTACTCCTTTTATCTCTAGGGGTCTTTCCGGTGCCTTTTCCAAAACCTTTTGACATCATCGTGACCACCTTTGCTCACCAACATTACACGTCTTGATGGGTTGCTAAAGATTAAGACACCTAGATCCTAGGGAATAAAAAAATAAATTTTAAGTAATATAAAAGCAAAAACACATTTATGCCTAAAGCAAACGTTAATATATTAAAGTAATTGTCGTACTAAATATTTAAGAGTTTTTTTTAGTTGTGAATGTAAGTGATTGTATAGGGTTGGGTATGCGGAAATATACTTAAGCAAATAGACATGACTCTGCTTTACTATTAATCTAAAATTGAGTTCATTTATTCAACAAATGTATTCTAGCAATCATAGTAATTGGGTCTACAAACAAGATCACTAGGGATTTTCGTTTATTTGCATACAAGTACAATAGAACCTTGATTATTCGGAACTAGCTGTTAACCGCCTGTCCCCAACTCAACATCAAAACATTTCCCTAGCAAAGTTACTTTCGGTTGTTCACAAAAGAAACCTGACCAGCTTTAGAAATATATGGTGTTTCCAAAAGGAGGAATATCCGGTGATTTTGAAGTCACAATTCTCTGTACCTATGTTAAACACCAACAACCACAATCTTTAATTCGGCTTTTTCGGGAATCCAACAGGTTTTGCAGCACCGAATGATAAGCAAGAGTGGACTATCACAGATCGATTAAAAAATAAGAAAGCAAAAGTCAATTAAAGAAACTTATGAGTATTTAACTTGTTTTTCAAAATAACCATATATAAGAATATTAAATATAAAGTAATGAAGGGAGGCATTAGTTCACACTTACAGTAGCATAGTTGCAAAGAAGTTCAAAATCACTCTGTGATAAAAATTGGCTGTACAAAACTCCTTCAGTAAACTTGAAACGGTCACGCTCCATTTCCCAAAGGCGAATCTGATCCACTACAGTAGGAGGAAGCACTGGTTTCTATAGAAAAGTAATTGATATCGAAGTGGATATTTTATTAAAATTAACATTGTTCAATAAATATATCACAAGTAATATTAATTTTGTTCATAAATTCAGGAATTAAATAAACATGCTGTGTATATTTCTGTATGAGAAAACATCGTATGTTAAAAAATGTGAATTTAAATAACTAAAGTAGTATTTTAAATTTAAAAAAAGTTACAATACATATTTTTAAAAAATTTGCTGGATGCCAAAAATACAAAGAATTTAACCGAAAATAAATACTCTTTTGTAAGTAATCAAATTTTCAAGGTATTTAAAGGTCTTACATAAAAAAAGTACAAAACTTCATAATTAGAGCTGTCAACATCAGACCTCTTTGGCGATGTTAGCTAGAAGTCATCGCCTAAACCTGGTTTCTCACTTGGTTCTTCTCTCGCGGAAACCCTGATTCACGACATACAAGTCCCACATTTGAAACACGAGAGAGAAACTGAGGAAGAAACCGGTTCCCTGGTGCCAATGCCCGCCAAGCAGACTTGAATACGGAAAGATTCCTTGTCAATCGAGGGGTTCTTTCCCTGGACTTTTCATATATTTAGAAACAGTTTGAAATAAATACCTGCTTCAGCATTTCTGGATGAGCATGCATCTGCAAAAACTTTATGATCTGAAAGAGTAAAACAAGCAATATAATGGATGCATACAGATAGACAACAACAATGCTTTAAGTTGTACTTATGAAAACTAGTTATGCCTAACACTACATGATTTTCAATTCAATGAATCAATACATTCAAAGGTGATTTCAAAGGTTCATACCCTACAAGGTGATTGCAATAACTTTCAAAGCAAAAGAGATCTATGTAGCTACCCTTTGCGCATGCAATATTTTCTCAAAAACCTTATTAGGCTATGTCCTGACTACGCCACAAAGGCAACAAATACCACAAAGGCAACAAAACTTGGCGACTTGGCAGAGTCAACCACCATGCTATTGCATTGCTTGGCGCACTTGGCAGTCGCCAAATTTTGTTGCTTTTGTTGCCTTTGTGGCGTTTGTTGTCGTAGTGAGGACATAGCCTTATGACATCTGACCATAGATATCATAGTTAAAGTATTAGATTGGCAGATCACGTGACCTCCAATGCTAACGACGGGAGGTGCATGGAGGCAAAATAAGAGTGTAAAATGGCCAGTGTTGCTGCCACTTTAAGGAGAAAAATGCTACGAAAAAATACCATCTAATTCTAAAATTGAAAAAAAAATACTAGAAAAGGATTTAAAGTCACTAAAAAGATTCCAAAATGCAGCTAGTATTTTTACGATATTTTTTTGTAATTTTAGAATTAAATCGTATTTTTTTGTAGTATTTTTCTCCTTAAAGTGGCAGCAACACTGGCCATTTTGCCCTCTTATTTGGCCACCATGCGCGTCCCGTCGTTAGCATTGGAGCTCACGTGATCTGCCAATCTAATACTTTATCTATGATATCTATGCATCTGACAGATACCGGGAACTTATATACCAAATATCATTCATATTTAAAACTTTAAAAAAAATCTATGGCAGCTACATATTAGGCAATTGAAAGTAAAAGTAGTTAAATAATTTCTAACTTTCAAATTTGCAATAAATAAAAAATATTCCTAATATATTTCAAGACAATTTTGACAATTAATATAAAAATTATTGTATATTTCTATTGCTCTACTACATGTAACCTTTCATAGAAAGCATTCGTTAGAAAATTACATGAATTTAATATAAGAAACCCCACTCTACCTGATCAGCTGTTATACCACTACGCAAAGCATCCCTGACACTTTCTCTAGTGAACACACCAACAGAAAAATTTGGAAACCTAATAGAAAGGAATTAGCTTTAATAAAAGATAGGCATAATGTACTAATTTAATGTTAATGGGAAAATTGTTTTGAAATAAGTGTTACAAAATGAATACAGCAGCCCCTCGTTATATCGAGCTTCCCGGGAGACAAGCAAAAAAAACGCGATATAACCGAATGCGCGATATAACGAGCGACTTGATAAATTTTATACTTTCGATGGATTTATGCTCTGTACAAAGTTTTAAAACTAAATCACAGTATGTATTTGAAAGATAAAACAAAATCATATTAAATAATATAACTACTCTAAAAAGAAGAAACAACAATTTAGAAAGAACTTATTATTATTAATTACTATAAACATTACACATTATTGCACAAGACTTGAAGAATTCGTTGATTTTGCCAACGCCAAAAACCAACCATCACTATCTTCGAATTCTGCTTCTTGATCTGGGTGCAGCTTTTTTGCCAAGATTTTGGCCTTTACCTTTATGATTGTGCTTCTCAAAGGAATTCCTAAAGCTTGTTGTTCTTTAAACCATAATACTATAGCTCCTTGTTTAACTCCTCGTTCTTTGCCAATCATGCTCGTTTTCTTAGTAATCCTTCATCTTTGTCTACATTTTCTACAAATTTTCTGTTTTGATTCTTCTTTAAGCCATCCTCTAACTGCTGATGCACCTACTCCCAACTCTCTACTCTTAATTAGCAACCAAAATTTGGGTAGAACCTTTTTTTAATTTTTTCTATTGCGTTCAGTTTAGCTTTAACTGATAAACCTACTCTCTTGGCATCCATTTTAACGTAAGAAATATTTCAAGCTTCCAAATCGAATAAAGTCTGCAATTTTACTGTGTCTTACAGAAAATAGCCTAGCCTCGCCGAGAGTCTCTTGACCATATGTCTCATGTCGATTTTAAAGAAAGTACATATTGAAAAAAAAACCGAAAAAAATGGGGAGACATGATACAATGCGCTATATAGCAAGGGGTTACTGTAATTAGCTATGGTTTTCGTTAACTGATATTATCAACGGTTTTCTTAACATAAATAATTTAATAACCGATATCATATGTTAAACAACATAAATTTAATACAATATTTGAACATATACAATAACCAATGCTAAATAAAATGCTGTAATAAAAATTGAAATATTTAATTAAATAAATATACTTAAATTTTTTTAAATTTAATTATTACCTGTACATCATTTCACAAAAGAGGGCAATCAAAGCTATCTGTAAGTGAGAATCTGTAAAGCAAACATTTTGTGCTTAAATATATTTTAGACATTAAGAAAAAAAAGAGAAAAAAATATTTTTAATTTACAGAGTAAATAAATAAAAAATATCAAACTTAAGACAAAATAGGATTTTTTTTCTATTATAAAATTTAGATACTTTTCTTATGTAATTACCAAAATTGTGCAATGTTTTCATAACAAATAATCAAACTTTAGTTCATTACAATGGTAAAATAACTAGAATTTTGCAACATAAAATTTTGAAACCTTCCCAAAAAAATTTACCTTTCCTCTTAACAGGGGTGCCGATCCCCCCCAGAGCTAACGACGCACCCCCCCCCCAAACTTCGACCCCCCCCCCAAAGCCAGCCCTCGATACCATACAAAATTATTAACCACCCTCCCCCCCCCCCCAAAAAAAATCGGAATTTTATGTTCATATGGAGTAACTAACCTAAGGGATCTGCACCACATCTTATCTTTACGGTGTATACAAGAAACCTTATATTAAAATAATTATTTTAATATATTTAACCCCCGTCGAATGGGGTAACTTTATCACAAGGAATAAACCTAGTACAGATCCTTCTCCCGAGAATATTTTTCTACTGGTAGGTCAAAGCCGAGTTATCCCTAAATTAAAAAAGCAAGCACATTTTTGAGCAAGCACATTTTATACAAAGAATTATAAGCTATATAGCTATTTTTTAATTTCCATTTAAGGGGGAATGGGCGCGCTGGACCGCGCGTCTCCAAACTCAAGTTCCTCCGTGTTAATCCAATGAAAAAAACTATTTTCTCTGCCACATTTCTCCGGCTGTACTGAATATTTTTACAAACGTTTTTTTTTTTAATAATAAATGTATATAACTTACAGGTCTCTATAATCGCACTTTTTAAAATTGCTTCGAATATTTATTGTAAAATTATTTATTAAAAGTTTAAAAAAATATTCGAACCAATTTCAAAAGTGGGATTGTCGGGACTTGTAAGTCAGCTACATTTATCACATAAAAATCCCGTTTGTAAAAATATTCAATACAGCCGGAGAAATGTGGCAGAGAAAATATTTTTTTTACTATTGGATTAGCACTGATGCACTTTGCTTTGGAGACCCGCAGTCCAGCGCGCCCATTCCCCTTTAAATAGATTTTTTTGAAGAAAAAGCTATCACGAATCCAAATAATTGTAAAAATTAAATTATTTTATTAGTTTTTAAACCAATAAAAAATACCTAAAACTGATGCAATCAAAAACCGGCTTCCAATTGCTTCCCTAAATTCTTGTTAATGCATAGAAATGTTTCTCTTCGTATAGCTTTTTGTCTAATAAACCATATTTTTACATTTATAATAAATCAGAATTATTTTGTAATGTTTATAGCGATAGTTTCAATTAAAACAGTTACTATTATTTAATATATTAAATTAAAGATAAAAAGTTAAACAAAATTCTTACCGAGAAACTCGAAATTGAGCTGCTTAAAACTACATTCAATCGCTCATACATTGAACCAACCACAAAAAACAAGTAACTTCCAAGTCCTACTGTTTCTTACGCAGTTATTTTCGCCAGTTTTAATTTGGCGGAAAAGGTCAGCAATATTATCCGAAGGTCATTATTTCATTGAAACAGTATACAAAACAAATTTTCGTGCCAGCTGCAAAATATGGCGGATCATTTTATGGATATGATTGGCAACGAAATGCGAACGTCAATCATTCATCGAATGTTTTATAAACTGCGCCTGGTAACGCCTTCGAACATAATTTAGATCATTTTTTTTTCTTAGTGTCGTTCTGGATTACGGTTACCCATTCATACGCTTTATATTATAGTCCAAAACAATATACACAAATTGAAGCACTTGTGATTTTCTTGCCAATTGCCTGTCTTATTTTAAACCAATAAATTCTCCAGAACCGGTCTGTGGGTATAACCATACACAATGCCCCCCCCCCCCTTCCGTTGGTTACCAGGGGGGTAGATGAGACTCTGAGAAAAAATAAGAATTTGTTGAGTTCGTTTAGTCAAAATAGACAGTTTGCTAAAAAAAAATATATATATATATATAAAAAATCAACCCCCCCCTAAAATTTCAACGACGCAGTCTGCGTCGTTGACCCCCCCTTGTAGGCACCCCTGCCTCTTAAGCAAGAGTTTCATACAAATATTACTCTTTTGAAATAAACTCATAATTTTTTTTTATAAGTCCAACACAGAACACATTTTAACAATACCTTTTTAATGCAATAAATGATAATGCTTACCAGTATATGCATATACTCTGTAATTAGTTTCAACCACAATGTAACCAGTTTTGTTAATGTCCAAGTTGACTTCTTTTAAACCTGATGCTAAATTTATGGCTAGTCGTGTAGGATAGAATCTACCAGATCTACGCTGAAATTTTTAACAAAACATTAACTACGAACACAATGTTGTTATAAAATTAACACAATGCTATTTATAATAATTATAATTAATTAATTATTATTATTAATTATTTATAAAAATATTTGTTATTTTAAGAAAGGAGAACATAACACAATAAGAAAAAGTGGAGTAACTGGCAAAAGAGACTTTTTTGGTTAAACTGACTTAAATATGCATTAATTTCAAGGTCTATTGCTTCATGCATGGCTTCAATCAATAGATGCAAAGGTTAAGCTTTAATGAGGAAGTGGACCAATAGAAAAGTCTTCAAAGCAAAGTCTCTATGTGTTTATCCAAAGGAAAAAAATCTAAGCCAAATTACTCCTAATGTATTGAATATTTTACAAAGTTTTTTTATACGATAAATGTAGCTGGCTTACTAGTCACTACAATACCACAATTTTTAAAATCGGTTAAAACGTAATGTCTACATACAAATAAAGGCTTAAAAAATCTTCAATACAGCAGGAGTAATTTGGTTAAAATTATGTTTTTTTTCCATTGGATTAACACTGATAGAAGAATATGGTTTGGAGACCCAGCTACCTCTCCCATTCCTATTGATAAACACACACGCTCTTTCAGATAGAAAATGTAATGGAAAATGCATACTTCAGATAATTTCCAAACAGTTTCTTTTTTTTTTGCTGTCGCAAAAAAATTCTGCATGAGAGATATGTTTAGAAATAAAATCAGAATTTTTTAGACATAAAATATTTAATTTGGTCTTTTATTTACATGATAAATATTTAACACAAAATATTTACGAATACCTTTCGTTGGTATACGATTCCAAGCTCTCTCAAATGTTGGACAAAAATCAACATGGACTCACTCATTTCGCCAGTGCTGTAATCCTGTTAACATAGAAATCATAAATTAGGCATCATAAAATATCTTTTACTATAAATATTGCCATTTGTATTTATATTCTATAAGTAATAAGGATTGCAGTTTGTATTTATTTTCAATATGAAATCAATACACATTGGATTAGCTTGTGCCCAAGAGAAATTGTGACACATTGCTACAAATTTTAGTATGAACTGATATAACAAGCAAATGAGAACATTTAACTGACAAAAATGTTTATGCAACTGCTGAAATAAACAGTGATAAAACTTACTTTTCCTAAGGTCAGAAAACTAAGCTGGAAAAGAAAGGTAAGGCAATCCACAAGATTCAACCCACGTTCCTAAAAAGTAAATATTACAAAATAAATATGATGTGTTATTATACTGACAATTTAAATATTTTTGGTGATATTAAAAAGTAAGTTATTTGTTTATACATAACTACAGTTGTTTTCACTATGTATAAAACTTTACCTCAATTGTATCAAGATATTGGAGCATGAAGTGCCAAACTTGTGAAGCAGTAGTCATCAAAAGAAACTGGAATCCTTCTTGCGTAATAATATTAGATTCATTTTCCCTAAAAGGATTAGAATCAAATGCATGTTAGCCACTATTTTTTTTTCTACTTCATCAATTCATCTTCATTCAATCAATTCATTTTTTAACTAAATACAGAGCTAATGTATTTGATGCCAACATTGGTCATTTGAAAAAATTTACTTATAATAATACGCTCAATTTTACTTTTGCAAAATAAATAGATTTTAAAAAATTATACCAGAAATTGCTACTTACTTTTTCATTAGCCCTGAATGTAACAGTACATTAATGGCATCTTTGCTAACAGTATTTTCAGTTTGTTGAGAGCCAACCATGAAGTGCAAAAGTGCCTAAATGATATCAAGAATTAAATAAAATATACTTAACCTAACAATTTATACATAATTATGCATAGGTTTTATCACATAAAAAGCATCGTGTAAGAATTAAGATGGGTAATAAAGATATTTCTAACAAAAGCCAAAAAATTACAATTACATACAAGGTAAAATTTGTTGATTTCTAAAGTTGAAACTTTAAACCAGCTTAAGAATTTTTGTACTTGGGTCCAAGCTTATGTCTTCATGAAATCTATTTTGATTACATTAGTAAATGTGTTGGGCAACTGCAATTGAAAATTTTATTTTTTTTTACATTAATTCCATTAGTTTATTACTCGTTTATAAGTGAAAGAATGAATTCAAAAGTTTAAGATTTTAGTTGACTGCTACTTTCACAAAAATGTAATTCAATGAATATTTTAAATACATTTATAGAAGAGACAAACATTAAGAAAAAGGCCAATAAAGCATTTATTATCTTTATAACTCATAAGCAATAGGGGAAAACCAATAGCCAACTAAGGATTTAAAACTTTATGTATCAAAAAAAAAATGGCATAACTAATAACATATAGAAAATAATCACATTATAATGAGAAAAATTAAATATGAAATAGTAAATAAAACACACCTCCCATCTTTCCATAGCATAGGTGTCCAGGAATTTAACATCTCTTGCATGTTTATCTTTTTCAAGATTCGCACAAACGGCCCATGGCTTTCCTCTAAGCAACACAAAATGAAAACACCATTAAATTTTTATGAGGATTTTGAATTATCTAAACACATTTAAGTATAATCTTATGATTAAAATTACCCTCCAAGAAGAGCAGTTTTCAGGTTCTTTCTAAAAGTGCCATTGAGGATCCAGCCTGGTAAACCCCCCGGAACTGAATTCTCCATATAAATATGTAGCTCACATAGGGCTTCAACAGCATCGAGGTGTTGCCTAAAAATATTTTTAGTACAGTACATTTTAAATTATCAAATATTTGTATCTGATTAACTTTTATTTTGTAACTAATTAAAAAAAAATTAGAAACTTTTATAAGATTGACAAATTTAGGTTCATGGGGCATCATTCCGTAAACTTGTGAGACGTCATGATCAATTTTAACATTTGTAACGCATTTAGCACTAAAAAGACCAAAATAATTTAGCAAATTTAATAATCATCGGCAAATTTTATTTCAGCTGTCATTCTTTGGTAGTCATAAAATAAAAAAAAATAAAAAAGAATATTCAAACACAAACAGTGCCTGACATATTTTTTATGATTGTAAGAACATAATGCATATTCCAAAAATCCTGAATCCAGAACAATAGTGACAGAATTTAAAAATGGAATTTACTTTAAAACAACCCTCATAAAAAAATCAATGGAAGATATCAGGCCACCTGGTGTAATAATAATGGGTCACTTAATTTTGCTTCTAAGCACTTCATAATAGGTTAAAAAAATAAATACTTCATACTTTACATATTGTTGACCAAGCCAAGATCCAATTACAGCTTGAGGTACTGGTTGCTCCACAAACAAGAGTCGGGTAAGGTAGTGTTTGGATAAAGGAGGGAGTTCTCTGTTACAAATGTTTTTTTTATTATTTTTACGTGTTTAAATTATAAAAAAATATAGACACTTATTAAACATAAGTTGTAATGAAAAACTATTAAATGATATTTAACAGATTCAAGAACAAATAAAAATCATTTGTTTGTCATAATATAGTAGTTTGCTTAACTTACTTTTTTTTTTAGCAAAGCAGATAACCAGAAATGCTTTGTTACTAATTTAATATTAAGGTATAGCAAAAGAAAATTAATGAAGAAAGTTGGTTACATGCTATATATTTTTGCTTAATTTAATATACATACTAATGCCCTAAGCTGAAATGTTACTGAAGTTATAATTATTTCATTTTTAGTTTTGTATATGTTTAAGAAGTATGATTCATGGCAGAGATAGCTACTTAAAAATTCTACTGTTTGATGGAACAACACATAAAACTGAAATACTAACCTGAATACCGCCAGGCAAGTTGCAGGGTGGTTATAAAGTTTTTCGAGGGTAGCAGCAGATAAGGTCTTTAAATAATCATGCAAATCTTTGCACTTTAAAGACTGGCTTTTGCTTCCTGCCATTATTTTTTGGGAGCTAAAAATAAATGCTGAAGCTATAGTATTTAATTATAGGCTATAAGAAAAACTAGAAGTCGAAACTGTTTTTCGATTAATTTCAGTCGAAAATTTAAGTAATAACCAAACATCATGCACTTACTTTTAATGAAACTTGTTAACGTAGATTAATTTCAACAAAAAATATTGCAAACATTCGAAATCATGAAAAAATTAAGAATTCGAATGAAAAAGAAAACCTAACAAATTTATATTTATAAATCAACAAATCCGAAAATAACACATTTCAGAATTTACAAATAACATCAAAAATGCTTTTAGTGTTTTCCGGTCTTTTGTCTTTCTAGTTTGTAGCTTTGTCAGAGGTAGGAAATTTTCTATAGGTCTTCACTTCAGGTCTGGCAATCGAAATACTAAGTGAAAATACATTCATCCTGTAGCCTCGATTGGCGAATAAATGTCACGTGGTATTAAAGAACCAATCGAAGCATTCATTGAAAGAACTGCAGGACTGAGAGCTTTGTGTACGTCATTTAAAACAAGCCAACTGGTTTTAGTTTGATCGAATTAGTAATTAACTGTTGCTGTGACTTTAAGAATGTTTGTTTTTCTTTTTATAGTTTCGTCTGCTCTTCACAAGCGGTCGGTTTCATAATTTCTAAGCTCAAAATGAATGACTTTAAGCGAGTAAAAAAAGAATACAGCGACAAGTTTAAAGTAAGTTTGATTTTAAGGTTTTCGTTTTTAAATTTTATTTACTGATCTCAAATATTACAGTTAATTGATTTTTAAAATACATAAGACGATGCTAGAAAACTTACTTTGAGAAACAATCAATTTATATATTATTTAGAAATTAAGTTATAAGCAGTAAATTCTTATATGTGCTTGATAAAAAATAAAATCTACAGAACTTGGGAATTTCTTTAAAGTTAGCTGATGATTTTCTTTCTACAGGGTTTTGCTTCGTACACCGAATGTATTACTAGAGCCATGTTTACTGGGCTATCATCATTTGCATTAAGTAAGTAGAATCCTTGTATTTTTTTTTATATCCCATTGAATATTATATTCCTTTCGTTAAATGAAGATTCAGAGGAAATTTATTTAATATTTCACAAACTGCAATCAAAGCTAATATTTTTTGTTCAAAAAGATTTACTCAGTGTCATATTTTTAAATAGGCTAAGTAAGCTTCGCATAGAGCAGAAAATTTTGAAGAGGTGGCAGTTCAAAAATTTGTTATAAATTTAACATTCAATTAATTATGTAGAGGATTAAAATTGTAACTTTGTCCAAGATAAATAAACTTTATGTTTAAAACTGATTAAAACACAAATCAACTCTATAAAGTTGATGAATAAAATCAATGTATTAATCAAATATGAACTACATAGAGGGTCCTCAAATGAATGTTAGCCTATATGTGGCATACTCTTAAATCCAAGCCTCTTCATCACCTTAAATCCAACCCTAATAATAATAGTAGAATTATAATAACCTGAATGCTTGTTTAGATAAAAAAAACATTGGATTTTTTTAAAATTATACTATGCCCTTAATTTATGTTTTCTACTTCCCCTTTAGCTTTTTCAGGCTTGTATTTTACTCAATATCTACTGAAATCTCGATTACCTTATCAGAAGAAGTATTTCCTTGTCTTGCCTGCAATTACAAGCTCAGGTGTTGCATGGGTCATTACATCAAGAAGAGCACAAGTATGTCAAGATAGTTGGAAACATGCGGAACATTCATACACTGATTATGATTTAAAAACAAGCAATGAATCTTAGCCCAGTGATTACAACAAGTGTTCAATTGCTTTGCTGCTGTATACGGTTGTGCATCATAACCTAAATTTATATGATAAAAGGTTACATTCAAAACGTGTTTTGTACCAGGCCTTATTGTTTTACAACTTTTTCTTGCAACTAGAACTTTTGCAGATAGTATCCTAAATAATTAATTGTATGATTTTTCTCTAAGCAAATTAAGCTAAAAAAACATCTTTTGTTGGTGTTGACATGGTCAGATGGGTTAAGGAAAGAGGAAAATGTTGCAAGTTTTGTCCTCGTCTTAACCTTGCATAAAAATATTAAGTTGGACAATCTTACCAAACAAATATGTTATATTTGACTGGTGCCGGTTCAATCTAAAATTCAGAGGTCCCTATTCTGGTGTTGGCCTCGTCACTTGACAATAATTTATAATTAATTGACCTTGGCTTTCAGGTAGCTCTACTGCAATGTTAATTGAACCTTATGTTCCTTAGACAGAATTTAATGGAAATCTTCATTTTGCAACAAAACATATTTTGAATGTATATGTAACTTGCCTCAGTAGCATTTAGTGTATGGAATGTCTTGTAGTATGTATTTAGAAAAGCTTGTATACTAGAAAGTATTTATTTATACTGAATTATTTGATGATTTTGATTAAATATGAAACCTAGAATTAAATTTTGTTTAAATAGAATTTCAATTTGAAACATTTGTAGTTAAAATTTTACTCTTATAAAGAAATATTTAAAATCAAGAGATTGGAATGTATTTTGCATAAAATATTATTACGTGTTACTGCAATTTTATTATGAAAATTTAAAAGAAATGTCTTAATAAAACATAATTTTTTTGTAAAATGCATAAAATATTGAAAATAAATATTTTATGTTCAATATTGTGTTCTTTTATTATCATAGTATTCTGATGTTTTTTAGAATTAGTAAGCTATACCTATGGTGACCAGACATACTGCATTTCACAGTATACAGTTTAGTTTGTTATTCAACTAGCTAGCTTTCAAATTGTGCAAATGGTCTCCATTTTATTTTCTTGTAGTCTTTTCAAACAAAAACTATATAAATAACAAGATTTTTGAAAATTTAATAATTTCATAGTCAAATTAATCACTGAAACAAATCTGGTCAGACTACCTATACCCCTTACTTATACATTTCTATAATTGGATTTTAATTGAACCTCTGACACATAAGAGGTGTTTAGACTTGAGTTATTACATTTGTTTCGTTTAGTTACCTAAATAGTCGGATAATTGAATTGGTTAATAGTGAAAAATGGTTTCTCCTCCATATCAACCAAATTAATAATTAACAGCTTAATACTAGGGGAATTGTTTTCCCTTTTGTTAACTTTTTTACCTCTAGTCATATATATGCTGCCAGTTGATTAAACTTTACAGCATAATAAACAGTTCAAAATAAATAAACATAAGACAGTCATAGTACAAATAACCCTTTATTTTAAAAGCATAATCTAGTCACAGCTTGAAAATGAAATCTATTATCTACAATACATGAGATATTAACAATGGCAATGTAAAGCATGTTCGTTTAAATTGCTGCAACAATAGAAAAAGGGCCAGCTTCAAAAAAATTAAATGATTTCTTGCTGATTCCTCACCAACTATTTCGAGAGAATTTCGCTTTCTCTTCATTAAATTATATACCATAAAAGAATTATATAATCATATGTAATTCTATCCTAAGTTTGATTTTACAGAGAACTAAATTTTATTTTTCTGCTAACTGAAAGCTAAGGAAACTAGGACTTGCTTAAAACCAATTTCAAAGGGCTATAAACATTTTTGTCAGAAGCATTCCAACCAGTAGACTTTGGTATTAAGTACCATCACTATTTGCACATCCTCCAGCAGAAGAAAATATTTTTTGGTATTTTTAAAAGCATCCATAAATTAAATGAGGCAGGTTTGACTATTTTTTGACCCCCTATTCCCCTTGGTGAGAATGGCCTCAACTCAATGGCCCCTTAATCACCTTGCGTAAATTATGGGCAACCGCAATAGTAATCGAATGAGATTTTTTTTTGTTATAGAGACTGCGCATGTAAATAGATTTATCTAATAATTAATACAAAGTGTATTCCTAGCTCTTTCACGCTTTTTAAGTGGCCATATCAAATCTCTCGCTTTTTAGAAGGGCGAGAGAAACAGTTCTCGGAACGTCATTGGTGCGACCAGGCCTCTCCTGAGCATATCCTTAAATACTTGAAGTTCTTGATTTCTGAGATTCTAAGAACCCGAATTTGTTCCTGGACTTCTTAGAGATTTTTGGTTTCATGGATTTTTTTTCCAGGTGGTGCTACACCACCTGGGATTAGTAAGAACAATGACATACTAAAATTATTTGGAGAGGAAGCTTCGAGACGCACATGAAAAGTTAAGGAAAAAATAAAAAAAAATTGAAATAGCAAAATAAAGATAATTTATTAAGTTAACTTAATAATTAACTAATTATGTTAGCAATTAAAATAAAATAATCACAATTTTGCTTAAAAAGTAATTGGTTTGAGGAACCCTATCATAAAATTTTTTATACAGCAGATTAATTGATAATATATTTCGAAAATGGTTTATAAAAATTGATATGCAAATTGAATTGTATGCGATATTACAACATGAATTTAAAAATAATAAAGATACTAATTCAATTAAAAAGTTTTTACTTATTTTAAATATAATTTAATTTAGAAGATAAATTAAGCTAAAGAAATATTTGAAACATTGATGGCCTATTTTCAACTAAAAGGAAAGAATAATATTTTAATTTTTTAAGTTTTTCTTCAACACCAGTTTTGACAGATCCTCAATCAGTGGCAATGATATCATTCCCTTACATTTCAAGATATAAAAGGATTACAACCTCAAAATATCTAACGTTAACTGAGAAATTATTCTCAGAGGTTAAAACAATTTTATTTTGTTCCTCAAAGTCATAATTCTTCAAAATAGGTTTTTGAATATTTAAGAATTTTTTTTAAAATCTGAATACAGTCCCTTGATATAGTGAACAAATGACAATGTTAAACCTTTTCAAAGGCCCCAGTTGAACTAGTAAAATTAAAATACTTTTTTTTAAAACAAAACCGAATAATATAAGGATTTGTCAATTGGTTTTCCTGGAGGTTCACTGCAGCAGGACTGTACCTCCAAAACCAGATAAGAACATATTTATGTCCAGGCCTCATCTGTTTTAGAGCTGTCAATGGTTTTTTACATAAGCTAATTAAAGCAGCAAAATACTGCATAAAACCATCTCTGAATGAATGGTTAAAAGCCGACTCGACACACACCACATTTGATATGGAAGACCAGCACTCCTACCACATACATTGCATTCATGAGTTACTCTCTAAAATCTTCCTCAGTTTCTCATTCTGCGTCTCCAAGTCATGATTCTCCTCGAACAGTTTCTCAATCTCGCTCTTGAACACCTCAATCTTCTCCAGTTCTGCATCAGGATGGTCCGGATCCAGTCCCATGGTCCTCCTCTGTTCTCTGAGCTCTTTGAGCTGTTTATCCACAGCTTCGATCTTGTCTTCTAAACTCACCCATTCGGCAGCCAGCTCGCACTGGCTCAGAGAGTTCAGATATTCCTCGTGGATGTTGGCATAGTCTTCCAGGAAGGCGTGCTGGTAGAAGGCACCAATGTCGGAACAGGAGTGGTAGTGTTCCTCGGAAGAGTTGTCACTGAAAGAAAGATTGTTAATGACATTTGATTATGATTATGTACTTTTTAGGAGTAGGAACTAAACTAGACAGGGATAGGACTAGGGACGGGACATATGAACCTTCGACAAACATCAGCACTCTTGCTCAAAGATATTACCAAAAGCATTTTCACTTGTGAGTAATGTGTTTTGTGTGCCCAAGTGAGATGCCAAACTAATCACAGATGAGTGAAAATGATTTTGGTAACATCTTGGAGGAAGAGTGTGCGATGTTTGGCAAAGATCCCAATCTCCTGTTCCTCTGTATATGCCTTGCTTTAGGAGTAGGTACTAAACTAAATTTAGTGGCATGACATTCCATAAAGACCTTAGACTTGCTGTTCCCAGTGTAACTTATGAGACTGGGGCAAAGAGGGGGTATTGCAGCAGAAGTTCAGGTTAGTTGGTCAGACTGCCAATAAACTTCCATTGCTTAGTTCTCAAATTAGGTTGGTCTTTTTTTTATTGACCTACTCAAGGAAACGATGGCGAATTAACCTTGTCCAATCTGGGATAGAAAGGTAGTAGATAAGTTAAAATAAAAATAAAAGACTTAGTTAGTCCTTGTTTCAATTAACTTAGAAAAACATCTTAATACATTTAGGAACATGGTTTTTTTTTGCATTTGAAATTTCAAGAAAAAATAAATCATTTGGGTGATATTTTTCTAATAAATAATTAGAATTTAACTGATGATAAGTTTATTTATTATTATGTTTAAGAGGCATGTATACATACACCAGATGGCTAGTAACTATTCTTGATAAAAGAGATTGCATTAATTTTCGCAATGATAGTCATAGTAGGTCCATCTCTACATATAGAAAAAAAACTGACCGACAGAAAAGTATTCACGGTTGCTTGGGATTATCATAGTAAAGTAACCAAGCATTTAAACAACAATGAAGGAGAAGCTTTGACAAAACCACTTAGTAACTAATTATTTCTCAAAAATGGCCTTCATTCACATGGCCATAGTTCTTAGGTGACACATGCTTTTTATATCCATTGGTTTTGAATTAATTATGCAGCAGTGCAGTACAGCTCAACGAGGGCTAATGACAAAAGGCCTTAAGTAATTTTGAACCGTGGTTAACCTGAGCTGGCACCCAAGACCCCAAAAGCAACCTAATAGCCAAATTGCACACAACATCAGGACTTTTGATGGCTACAGATTTAATGTGCACAAGTACCAAATACATAGCACTATTTATTGGCATATATTTTTAATTCTTTCAATGTTTAGTTTGATCTGTTTATTGGATGGCTAAGACAAAGACTGAATATCTCTAAGAGGGAAAATAAAATTGCAAATTGGCAGGCCATCTTATATGCAGTGGGGGTCGGAGAGCCCAGTAGGTATGGTACTTGCCTTGCACGCAAAAGGCCTCAGGTTGTCCAGGTACTTCCAAAATAATTGCCCGCCAATAAACAGCTTGTTCAGCCAAAAAGTCAGACAAATAATATCCAGTGTAGAGGAAGTGCATGTTAAATATGCCCTAAAGTCACAACCTAGCAAATGATGTCACCCTTAAAAGTTGCGTTGGTTGCCTATTCATATGTCAGTTGACTGTGGTTGTAAATTTTGATGCCCGTTGTTAATAACCTTCATGTAGGTCTACCAAGTTACGATTTAGTGTACCCTATCTGCAGTACTAGATTCAAATGCGTGGGGGAAAATGACGATTGTCTGGAGTTAGTTATAAAACAAAATTACCCATTTATAAGGTAATTTTCACAACCAATTTATGAAAATAGGGCTTTTAATTTTAAAGGTCATACCAACCTTGTGTAATGGGCGTCTTCATCCGTCCCGTTATTCATGGACTCGTAATCAGGGGTCTTCAAGTCATGGCAACTCAGGTAATCATTGATGAGGAACTGGCTAGTGTTAAACGGGGCAACCGGGATTCCCACAGCCGCCTTTTTGTCGCGAATGCGTTGGGCGCGCCGGGCTTCACGCTCGTCCAAATACTTCTTCTCTTCAAAGGAAAGTTGGAGGTAGGGCTTCCATTTTATCTTTTGGAATCGGCCAGCGCGGTGCTTTCTCCCGCCAGATCGGCGTTTGGATTTCACTGATGTCGAAGGTTTGGATGGGGAGTTCATGCTAGAATTTGTTTGATTAGTGGAGTTCAGTGAAGTATTATTGGAGGTGATTCGGCTTGAATTCGTACTCGTAGACCCGGATGGCCCGTTGAAGGTAATACTGTCATCTACTTGTTCGGGGCATGGTTTTTCTGGAGTAGCTATTGACTGATTGGATGGTATATTCATACTCTTGGTTGATTCTGAATCATCTACGTCCATGGTAAAGATTTTAATTAAGATTTTCTTAAATTTTAAAATATAATATTTCAGCGTTCCAAATGATGTTTATTTTTGCATAAATACCAAATATCAACCTGTGTTTGTTTACAAAATTTTGTCCTTTTCTGCTCGTTTGACACTCTTCATTTCAGTTTGATATATGACCTAAATAATTTTCGTTTATATTAAATTCTTACTTTAAGATTAATTCTAATTCTTTTTAGGTTAAAAAGTGTATATACAGACTTGCAGTTCTATACTCACTCAGAGATTGTTTTACTATTAAAATATATGTTGAGTTACAAATAAATATTTGACTGTGTTAAGACCAACTCTTTTGAGCTATTGCTTGGCAGTGAAAAAAACTATAAACGAAAATAATTATAAATTCCGAAAGTAGCTTAACTTTAATAAGTGAGTATTTTCGGTTGAAATTATTATCTGAAATCAAAAGTGTCATAAATATGATTGCATAAATATTAACTATAAATCTTATTGAACAATTTTGATATTTCATTTGAAAATTTAAATATTTTTGCTTAAAAGTTTAGTGCTTTTTCAACAAAAATGTATGCAAGTTATAACTGAGTTAGTTACTGATAACAAAATCTTGATTAGGTTTAAGGATTCGGTATAAGTAAAATGATTCCTGCTAACCTATAAGACATTTGACTTGACTACTATATAATTGATTTTCATTTTTTTTAACTTAATTTTTTTTAGTCCAACAATAATAAGACAATTTGAAGTTACCAAATTAAAAGTAAAAAAAAGTGACACCAAGGTGAACTTTGAAACGTCAGGTGCAGCTTAATGTTAAACACAATTTATAGATTATGAAAATTTTAAACACAAAACTTTTCTTTAATTATATGTTACTTTTTTTAATTCAGGTATAAAATGGCTGAAAATGCAGAAGATGTTATTAGCAAACAACAAACAATATTAGATAACTTTTTCAACTTACTAGGTAGTTTTATGTTTGATAAAGCAAAGGAATATTTGGTAAGTAATAAAGTAGTTATGTTCGTTGAACTACTTTGCAACAGTATAAAGTTTGCAATACATTATTACTCTATCTTGAAGTAAAATGACACTCTACGTCTATTTGATAAAGTAATGCTTCATCCATTATTTGCATCGATAATAATGGTAAAAAAAACCCACAATCTTTTTTTTTATGTACGGTGCAATATTAAGAATTTAATTACATAATACTTACAAGATCAATGAAATAGTTTGTTTTTTTCAGAAAACACACACACACACAAAAGCATCCTTTATTTATTAAAATTTTAGTATGTAAACCTGATAATTAAAGATTGCCTGCATTTTTCAGGCAAGCGTTTCATTAACATTTATACTTTGTTGAGAAAGGAACCCTAATTATATAATTTAAAATTGGAATCTAAAGCAAAAAATAAATTTAATAAAAATCTATAATACTTTTTATAGTGTATATATTTGTAATGGATTAAAGTTATATCACATGAATTAGGTTATTTGTAAACTAATTTAATGCTTTGTGCCTTTTAGGATAAAGAAAGGGAACTTGCTCTTAAAAACCATACAGTTGCTCCATTTTTTAGCTCTGCTTTGGCTGCATTTGCTGCACTAGCTTCTGCAGAAAAAAGTTATGCCAATTTTATGTTCTTAGGACCAAAAGGATTTTTAAGAAAGGATGTAAGTATGTTTTCTTCAGGTTTATTGAAGTTGTTAAAGTTTAACTTTTTAGGTAATTTTTTTTATTTATATTCTACTATAGCTATATAGTATGTATTTAATATCTGAGTGTGCTTTTTTGATAGTTATAAAAAACACATAGTACTATGATAGTTTATAAACATATTTACTAGTTATTAACTTTTTACAAAATGTTATTTATATTTTAAGAAAATAGCAGAAATAGATAAAGAGACTCTTAAAAAGACAAACTAGGTTTTAATTCTTAATCCTGGAAAAGACAATCCAAAAGAAAAGTATTATTATATTTTTTTAGCCATTAAACAACTCTACTGGGTACATGATTTTGTCCATTGCCTTAAAAAGTAGTTAAATTTATGACAATTTAATTATATAAAAAACTCAACATAAGACAAATGCTTTAAGATATAAAATCGCAATAAAATAGTTACAATTTAATATTTAATCCAATAACTGAAAAACAGTGGTGACAGGAACTATTTAAAAAACTATATTGGCAAAGAAACAAACTATTGAAATTTAATCATTTTAACGTAAAGTCTAATTTAATATACTTAGCCCGGGTGAAAGTTTATAAGACTACTACAATATGGGTTCCTTCCTCAATACTCCAAAAACTTTATTTTTATTGTCACTTAGCACCTTCTTCCACTAAGCTCTTCAAATAGTAGGCTACTTGAATTTCCTATAGACCTTAATTTTATGCTATTGACTGTGCTTCTAACGGCAATTTTTAATTAACTTGGTTATATCACTAAAAATATACATTTATATTATATACTAATAAAACTTTATTTTTCTCTTTAATTATTTCAGAGCTCCCTCAAATCCACCTACGAATCCCTCCTAAACGAATATAAACGCCTGGAAAAAAAGCACATTACCCCTGTGTCCACTCCTACCATGTCCCCTACATCCTCATGTCGTACGCCATCCCCCTTAAACCTACCTTCCCCCTCCCCAATCAGCGCATGCAGCGAAGCTTCAGGATCGACGTCTAGTTTGATCAGTGTTGACAGTTCTGTTCGCGGAAGTGGCCAGTTGCCAGCTTTCTTAGGGGAAGATATCCTGGAGAATCTGGCTAGTCATCTGTGTGGCCAGCTGTTGAGTTATGTGAGGGCAAGATTGAGGACGATGGAGTTGTATCCTTTTTTGCTGTGTTGTTAGTGATTTGATTGTATAGTACTTAAAAATACTTATTTATTTAAATAGGCCCTGGGCAGTCCAGTTGATATGGTGTTTGCCTTGCATGCGGTTCGGGGCAAAACAACTGCTGACCTACAAACGGTCCCAGCAGCTAAAATGTCTGACAAATAAAAGCCCATGTAGAGGGAGTGCACGTTTAATGGTGGCCGATGGTGTGTATGATGTGGCCCTTAAAGTTGTGTTGGGTGCCTATTCAGGTGTTGGCTTTTTACTCGACTGTGGTTCTAAATTATGACGCTCTTCACCAATAGCCCTCCTGTAGCTCTAGTGGAACATTAATTTAACTCAACTAATTTATTTATGTACCTAAATTATTTTGTTTACCTTATAATGGGCATGTTTTAGGTCTCGGGTGTCAGAAATGTTGAATGAAAATAAATTCTTTCTCGAGCCTTAATTGGTGACTCAATGTCACGTATGAATATAGCACCGATCGAAGGAAGCTATGGAATGAAAGCTGAAAAGAACTACGTTACCTGAAATAAGCCAATTACTTTTAAAAAATGTAGCTGCATAGATTTCCTTAATACTGATAAAGCTACGAAAAGATGTATGCTATGAGTTCTTCTCGATTCATGAAGTTTGATCAGTTACTTAACACAATTTCTGATATAGTACAAACTAATTTAAAGTTGTTTCATCATCCAATGCTATCACCACTGAAATCATCTTTCAGGTATGTCTGTTAAAAAAAATTAATGACTATTCAATATTGAATCAGTTTATTCTTTGATTTTTCAGGATACTGATTAAATATATATTCTTTTAAAATTGTGATAATGAATGTATCAGGTGTACAATTTTTTAAAAAAAACCAGTATAATAATTAAGTTTATCTGATACTTTTTTTT
The DNA here is from genome assembly GCA_019343175.1 of Oedothorax gibbosus. NCBI lineage: Eukaryota > Metazoa > Arthropoda > Arachnida > Araneae > Linyphiidae > Oedothorax > Oedothorax gibbosus. The sequence goes on from CM033271.1 coordinate 32,201,712, forward strand.
AAATAAAATAAAGGATTTTGTCCAAGTTTTTTTTTTTAACTGAGGCAAATAAATGATTATAAATTGAGGGTTGATCAAAGGTTATGAATACATATTTACCATGTACCTATTTCATGCTATTATATATGACATAAAACCTTATCTTATTACGGTGCAGATATACAAGATATAATATGAATGTTTTATGTTTCAGCTTTGAGTGTGAAATTTTGGTAAAACTTCTTGAAGCTGAAATCCACATGCAAAACTGGAGATTTTTACCCTCTCTACTGTGCTTGCACGATGTGCATTCCAAACTAGGAGCATGGGTATCAGTCCCAAAAGAGGTTCTATTTTAATTTATTTATACATAGAAAGAATGCATCGATATAAGTAATTATTTATAATGGGCATGTTTCACATCATGAGTAGCAACAGTTCAAGTGGTATTGTTTTCATTCTTGGTTTTCTTCTTGCTTCATTCTTGGTTTTCTTCTTAAATTATATTTGTTTTTGTGATAATTTGATCTAATTATTTCAATTAAAAGATATTGGAATTGCTAAATAATTTTAGACATTTCAAGTTTTCATAGCTATTTCTTTTGACGGTATTTTCTCTTATTGTTTCCTCGTTTTTGTTCCCTTATTGCTCTTTTTAATGGTTGTGTAATTTATTGTACTGTAATAGTTATATGTAGAATAGTTTTATCTAAATACTAAGAAATACAAAATATTAAATATCAGCTAAATATAAAATATCTGTGGTTTTTACCGTGCATTGAGAGTGAAATCGAAACAACCGATGAAATCGCGGAAGCCAAGAATAAAAACTGGAAACTTACGTCATCTGAAACAACCCTATTAAAGTGTGTGAGGTTTGTTGATTTTTCTATCTTAAAAAAGTGTTTCATTCTTTTTAAAGACAAAAAAGTCGTCTGCTTCAAGCATCTATCGTCCTCCCCCTGCTCCTATGCTGTACAACTGGCTTCGTACTTTCAAAGCAGCTCTTGTATCCAAAGTATGTTTGCATTCTTTATTTATTGATTTTCTTTGAACCTAAACCTATTTACCTGGTTTTATATTTATTTTACATTACATTTAATTTTATAATATATATTTCTAGTTACCTTTCCTATTCTTTGTTTACTGAATTTTTAACCACTTGTTAAATAAATTTTCTTATTCCATGAATCCTCCAAAATAAAACAAATATTGAATGGTTAATTCTTCTGGATCTCAAATGAAAGGAATTCAAAATATAATTTGCAAAAAACTTATGCATTGAGAATGATTTTGTTATTAGTATAAATGTATACAGGTTGTATCAAACATAGTGTTTGATACTATCACTCCAAGTCACTTATGGAACAAATCCATAAGGATTAACATCGTTAAGACTTTTCTACTTTTTTTTTAAAAAATATGTTAATTCAAGATCCATGGCATTTTTAATGTCCCGATATTTTATGATTTAAAGGCCTATAAAACTTTTTTGAAACTATTAATAAAAATACCACTTTTTTATTTTTTACAGTTCACTCTATATTTCCATGAAATACTGAGCAAACAGACAACTGCTACAGAAATGAAAAACTTTTGCACAAAAGCTTCTTTTGACTATTTTGCTAAGTAAGAACAAATATATTGTATATCTTTAGAAGGGGCAATTCTATGTTAAGTGCATTGCATTTAAAGACTACAGTTTAAGTTTAATTTGAATTCTAAAAAAAGTTATAATTTTCCCCCATATTTAAACACACTAAAGGACAACAAATTCTAGTAACTAAACCAAATTGTTACATTAAACTTAATAAGTTTTTAGGATAAGCATTTTATGGTGACACACATGCTACAGGAAACAGAAGTACCTGTGGCAGATAATTTGTAATAGAAGCCATTTTTTGGTTTTGTTAAATCCAGGTTAATGAAGCTTTGTTATTGACAATTAAACATTTTGAGATTTTTGAGTATATATATTAAAAAGTAAAATATGCACAGTTAACAAATTCAAATAAAGTTTTTTTGTGTATGTATCTCATGTGCATATATATTTTTTAAAATTTCAAATAAGTTTAATATCCTAAAAATGTGATGGTATAGGTATAATAATTATATATCTTTTGCTAATTTTCTAAAACTAATACCTGTTGTTGTGGAACCGTCTTAAAATACTAACATTACCTACTTCAAAATATTTTTTATACTTTTAGGATTATATCGTTTCAAAAGAAATATGATGTTGCCTGTGTTGCCATTGTTTTGGACACTAATGGTTTAGAAAATTACACTGGTCATGGATACAATTACCCAAATAAAAACTATGAAGCCCCAAAAGGTCTAGAATCGTTCCCGCTTATTGTTTCGTACCCACCAGTGAGTACTTCATATTAAAAAACAGTTTTAAATGCTTTTTGTCTATTTTTTATTAGCATTAGTTAATATTTTTTGTTTATTATATATTTCGATGTTAAACCTGTTATTTTCCAAGACAACACTTTCTTTTGTAACCTATTTAGTTCTATACTTTATATTTGTTTGACAAAGAAAGGAATTTCCTCTTTCCAAAGAATATATATTTTTTAATAAGATAATTTTTGATAAATGTGTTAATTTCTACTTTTTTATATCAGAAATAAACCCTTCAATTGTTAAGAAGTAACAATTAGATAAGTAATCTATTTCTTAAATTTATAAGTTGGTAATTCATGTTATATTACAAAACAAGCCTAAATTAATTGTTCACTTTTAGCTTCCACACTATGTTTATAACGTAAAAAGAGGAAGGTATTATAATCTTTCAGTCCGTCCGTCACCCACTTTGACACAGAACCAACCGCAAGTCGCACAGACAAGTGGGATACATCATTTTAAAGCAAAAAATCAGGCTTGGTTACATCCCAAATTTCATTAAAAAAATTAAATTAGAAGTATATTTAAAATTTAAATAACTAAAAATTTAATCTACATTGAAATAACATGCAAATTCCATTTCCATTCAATATTTTCACTGTTGCCATTTCGTCAAACGTACGAGAAACTTTATTTAAAATAAAAATAAAACTCTTGAAAAATATTTATTTATGTGATATGATTCAGTTTGGATTGATGTCAAATCACAATAGAGTTCTTTTGATGGTTCATTATATATGTATGAAGAAAGATGCATAGCGAATTCTAACTTTGAAGAAAAAATATGCAAAAGTTCGCTTTTATTTTTAAAGCATCAATTTACTAATTGTTTATTCTTCTTTTTTTTGAAAGAAAGTTAATGAACATGGGAAATTGTGGCGACTAAAAGATATTTATTAAAAAAAAGTGCATAATTATTCTTCGAATTTCAAACAAATTTAGCAAACGATAATGAGTAAATATTAATTTGCAAAAGAAGATTAATAAAAATAGTTAATTTTGGCGTTTAAAAGTTTGAATTAGAAATAAATAATTAGCTAAAGGCCCTTGTTTGGCAATTTCTGAGTTGTAAAAATAGTTTGTTTTTTTGTTGAGCACAAATATTGTGTGGAAGCAGTTTAAGTGACAGATTCTGTAACAAACCTACTTGTTTGTTCCAGAATTGTTTTTCCCAAGAGAAGCATTCATCTCACTGGCCAAGTGTAGTAATGATTATGAACAACAAAGAACAAGAGATTAGAAACACTGATACTGCCATTTCAATGTATGACAAAGTGAGTATCAATTTAGTTTACTTGTAATCAAACACCCACTTCAAAGTATAATTTATTTTACAAACTAATATTCTTTTTACACAATGTGATGGTACAGCAGTCAAATAGTTACCAAAAACTAAAGTAACTAAACTGAAGTCACCATTTACATAATAATACCAAGTTGACTGTTTTCACCAAAATTTTTACTTTAAGGAATATAAAACTGATCATTTCTAAATAAGGCAAATGATTACAAAAAGAATAAAAAGCTTAAATAATAAAATGGATTATCTAACTATGGATTTTTACATCATATTCAAACATTATTTTTTTTTTAAGTGTAGGTTTTTTTTACATCGGACTCATCATTGCATTTGAAACATGTTTCCCTTTAATTTAAAGATGCTATTTTTAGCAGGAACTGGAGTAACACGTTACATGTAACGCTGTTACTTGTAACAGTTACTTTTTTTGATAACGCCGTTAGATTTTTCGGAAAGTAACTAAACTGTAACTTAGTTCTTTTAGCGGTAACAAAGTAACAAAAAATTTCGTTACTTTTCCGTTACTTCTCACACCGTTCTTCACGGATCTTTTTGGTAGTTCGGTGTTCGTTTTAAATTTAACTATTTAAAATTTAACTTTTAACGACGTTGAATTTTCATTATTAGCCTTCTTCCCGATTAACACGATTTTTTAAAATCTTGGTTCGCTATGAAAAACGGTAAGATGATTAAATTGCAATTTATCTTATAACTTGACATTTCTAAAAGCAACTGTAATTCGTTACTTTTTATATTAAGCAACTGTAACTAGCTGCTATTCAAATAAAGTAACTAACTTTTTAAATTAAGTAATTGTAACAGTTACTTTTTAAAAGTAACTTTCCAATCCCTGATTTTTAATCATGCATAAAATGTATATTTTTTCTATTTCAGAGAATGAACGCTACTTACTTTATGTCTAACATTGAGAGCAGACTAACCTTAGTTATTATATTTGAAACCAAAAAGACGGATAAGGATACCCATATCCATCGGTTTATGCAGTCTTTGTGCGTCCAATTAAGAGGCAATAAGTTATTCGCAAGCTTAAAACCTGGATCGAAGTAGTTCATATATTTTAAGCAATGACGAAAGTTTTCTAATATTTTTAAATGTATTCAAGTTAATTTTTTAATTATTTTTATACTTGAACACTGCAAGCATTGTACTGAAAGTAAGTCTGAATAAGGTTGTTACTGTTTATACTCTGATTAAATTATGTATAATGTACAATGATAATGTAAAAATTGTATATAGAAAATATTAAGAATTTCTTTTTGTTTTTATTGGTAATTTATAAAAGAATGTTTTTGAAAAATAAAGATATTTTTAGTATAAAGTTCATAAATTTGTGTGCATATATATTTAAAATTCATACATTGTAATTTTTAAAACTTAGATATGCAATCTTAACTTTAAACTTAGTCTTTAAAAACCAGTTGGATGTATATGCAAAAATAGAAAAACAAGAAACTAAGATGGGATTTTACCAGCCATATTTATTTAAATTTGTAAATAAATATAGTACAGTTGTAAAAAAAATTCCTAAATGTACATCCTAAAAATGAAGCTATATCACATGATTTTTTTCTTATTGGTTTCAAAATACTTTTTTCTGAAATTTGAAGCAGATTCAGGCACAAAACTTTTTTCTTCTGAATTGTTCTGCAATTAAAATAAATTTATTTTACATTCAAGTGTCATAATTAATACTAGATTTCAAAATACTTGATGTTGAGATTTATTGCCTTGAGACTCGTCACGCCTTATAGGCGCATGAGGTCGTAATTGTTGAAACCCAATTCCTCCAGTTCAGTGCGACCTCCCTGGAAACTGCCCAGCTTGGCCAACCAAGATGGTCTCTCTCCTTCAAGATGTTTCGTCGCCACATCAGCCTCTCTTCCTTTTACCGTCAGGAGACCAAGTTAAAGCGACCCGTTCGTTAGAATTGGGGCTCCTTCTTAGCACATGACCGACCCAATGCCATCTTTTTTACCATGTCATTTGTCAAGGGAGAGTCTGCTGATTTATACTACACCAAAATTCACTAATCAGTCAAATATATTTGCGGTGATTTAGTAGATTTAGTTTAATCAAGCTTTAAATTTGAATGATAGGTAAAGAAGCTTTTAACAAAATTAATTTTTGTTGTTTTTAATTAACTAATAAAACTTACATTTTCTTTGATTTTTTCCATGGTGATGAGGTATCGTGATGAATGCTCTGTAAGTGCTTGATTGCAGAAACTAATAAGCTCTAGGCACGGATGTGTGGGAAGTTGCTTCTTATCAAAACTGGAAACATAACGAAAGAAAGACTCTCTTTACTTTAGAAGTAAATTAAAACAGAGATAAAAATCAAAGCTTTAAAAAAAATTACTTGTTATCTTATTTAACAAAAAAAGTAAACTATGATTTGATGGTAAGTTGATTTTGCTTTATTCCTTTAAATTAAAAACAAAATCTAGAATGCTTTCAAAATTTTAGTAGGGCAACAAGGGAAACTCGCAAAGTGTTACATGACTTAAGCAAATTAAACATCAAAGTGTTTAAACATAAATTGTATATGTAAATAGGTATACAAAACTGGCAAATTGTGCAAGAAAAATATAGAATTTCCAGTCATAGTTATAATGTGAACATTACACTTTTAGAATTTAAAATTACTGTATACAGCTTTAGAAGTTCTAAAAACTTACTCTTCATTAAATGCAGGCATCCAGTATACTAAGCGACCATGCAATTTTAAATGTATGGAACTGAAGTCTAGAAGATCCTCGATTATATCTTGTAGAGTGTATGTAACCTTGGAAGGAATGTGGTTAGGAGCTCTGCAAAAAAATAGTTAAATGCATTTTAATTTGTAAATAACTATAACCATTTCCATTTGAATTTATATGTTATTTTCATAATGGTATTCTGTTTACTCTCTTAGTCTTTTCAAAATGAAATATTTATAATTTTTACTTTCAATTACCTAATATGTAATATTAGTAAGTATTGCGATGGGGTTGAAAATCCAAACGGGAGATTTTGTGTTTTGTTCACGTTTTGGAAGGTGCTAATTCCAAAAAAAGTATTTTTTCAAATATTGGTACGTCTATCAGACTGTGTCTGTCTGAAACCACTCTATAACTCAAACTAGAAGAGCTATGGACTTCAAATTTAGTACATGAGTTCCTAGTACCTGTTGGACATCGTAATAAGGGTTTCGAAAAAATCCTGCATGCCCAGTAGATAGAATAATGTGTCATAGAACATTTTTAGGTCTTAAAGTTATTAAAATTATCTTATGGAATGGGATATATTACCTTTAAATATATTGATTTACTCAGAGGTAATTTAAAGCCATGTAGTATACACACCCCTGGGTTTTTCCTAGCAGTTACTATTTTTGTAATTATAGAATAATACAAATAAATAAGTTGAATGGAAAATTATATGAAAATCAATATACGTATATGAACTTACAAGTGATCTGGAATTTTACAATTTTTTTCTGATCCTATTTTTTCAGTTGATTCCCTAATACCATAAGGAGCTAAAAGACATATATTAAAAAATAATCAGTAATAACTTTCTTAAAATGATTTCAACACAAACATACATAAGAATATAAAATTTATTTTTCAAATATATTAAGTATCTTCATGGTAAATTTAAAGTAAATATTTGTGTAACTTATTTGCGTTTTTATTATCTAAAATCCTCATCAGATATTGGAATTTTATTAAAAAAAGAATCATTTTTTAGAGACCTGTAATATGGAAATTCTCTTTAATATATCATACAGTAATCAATATCATAATTTTTAATCATTTAATATGTTATGCTTTTAGTTTTCACACTACATTTATAACGTCCAAAGTGGAATCTTTTATAAAGGCTACGTCCGTCCGTTACCCATTTTCATAGCCCAAACTACAAATGCCATGGATGTTGTATGTTGATATAAAATGTTTTACTTCTATTTAAGATCAAAGACTATTACACATTTATTCTGTGAAATGCAAATAAATTTCACAAATAATAATTAACTATTATTGAATTTTCAATGAAAAGTACTTTGACGTTGAAAATTAATGTAGAACTAAATGCTGTGTTTGGCACTTTTTTTTAGAATTTTGTGTGGAAGCAGTTCTAAGTGACAGTTCTTATTACAAACCTACTTGTTTTACTAATACTAAGAGCAATTATAAAAACACACAAAGTTATCTTACGATCTGTAATGATAGCATCAAAGAATGAAGGACTTCTCCATAGAGGAAGAGAAGCATCTGCAACTAGAACATCCATGTACTGAGATTCATAACCATACTGTTTCATGTTTGCACGGGTATTCTCATCTGGGGCTCTTTTCTTTTGGTTTAACCTTGAGGGTTTAGCTGTAATAGAAAAATTGTATGCTCTTACCCTCTGAGACATTCAAAAATAGAAACACATCACCCGACTGTCTGGTTTTCCAGCAACACAAATAGTTTTTTTTAAATGTATAATAAACTAAACTCCTCGGCGCAACAGCCCATCACTGAGCCAAGGCCTACCGTGCCCAATTCAGCTTTTGTGACCAAGGGCTCTGGGTGCTAGGCATACGTCCCGGTAAGGTGGTCAGCCTCACGCGGAACCCCAGTGTTAGTTCCCAAGCATGCTTGGTACCCATTTTATCGACTCATTCAAGGGATGAAAGGATGGTCAACCTCGCCCAATCCGGGATTCGATCCCCGGACCTGTGGCGTGGCAATGCGAAGCACTACCACTAAGCCACTGGGCTTTAAATGTATAATACTTTTACTAATTTTTTGAATTTGAAGTATGGTGGTCATTCAAAATCATCTGCTAGAGATATAATTAAAAAATAAGAATTTAAATCAGTTAAAAATTTAAATATCATGCAGTGAAAACAAGTTTACAATTTGCTCATCCCTCAGAAGGTTAAATATGATTAAGAATAATAACAATTTAAAACTAATTAAGGGGGGCGATACATGTAAAAATCGATTATTTGAATGAAATTCGCATTATTTATTGATTAAAAACTCATATAAATGCTTCACCTCAATTCGGCGCTTGAGGGCTTTGTCAAAAATTTAAGCACGCTTATCTCAAAACTATTTTTTTAAAATTGTCGGGCAAGATAACTCAAAAAGTTCTCAATCGATCCTTATAAAATTTGGTATACGTCTACTCCATAGTATTAGCTTCTAGTAAAACCTCAAAAGTGCCAAAAATTTTTTAAAAATTACAGGTTTTTTTTACCCCAAATTTTTTTTCCTGAGGCGTGCCAATTTACAATTTTTCAACTTTCTTGTATTTTTATTGGTTTAACTAGAAGATGTAAGTTTTATAAACACTTTCAAATCAAAAATTTTGATTTCAGGTCACTGTAGCAGACGCTAAAACGCCCACCGATTGATATATTTATCCGCGAGGGTCTCAGGAGATGAGTTACTATGGCAGCCATTTTGAAAAAATTAAAACAACAAATTTTGATTTTTGTATTTTAATGTATAAACATACTGAATTTTAAAACGATTCATGTATTTCTTCCCTTTTAATAACGTCTCTGAAAAACTATCGAAATTCAGGCGGTTACATGTATCGCCCCCCTTAATACTACTAACTTTGGAGAAATTTTTATGCTTTCGTGTATCATATCCAATGATGTTACCCAAATGTATTATATGTAGCAGTACAAGTATAATTAAAAAAAATCATTCAGAAACTTATAAACAAGAAAAACTTATCACAAGGGTTGTACTTTATAGAAAATTATTAAGTTTTTAAATGGTTTCGACCATAGTGTAATGTATTCGTAAAATGAACTTTGGAAAAAATCAGACTAAAAATAAATGGAGATTAGGTGGTTGTATTAAATGCTAAAGGAAATGCACAATAACAAAACTGTTTGATAGTTTAGGATTACAGTATATTAACACAGAAAAACAAATAGACTAGCACCAGTTACAAAAAGGAAAGTGCACAAAAATTAACAAGTGCTTAATATTTTATTTATGAAAAGTGAGTATAAATATTCTCAACATTTCTGAGGATTTGTATGATAAATACTTGAGAATTTTGTTAGCGTTAACTATGCGCAAGTTTAAGAAGTCTCTTCAGAGACTTGAAAGTGTAAAAAAGTAATATTAACCTACATAATCTAAATTTTAGTTAGCATTCAGGTATTCAGGCAGGAAAATAATTATGTTATTTAACACTATTTTTTGACATATTACCTTTTCCATGCAACATAAGGTAGTCTATATCAGTACCAAATACACAACCACCAAAATGTGCTGCTGAAACTAAAATTCCACCTGTAACAAAAAAAATTAAATTATGAGAAGTTCAGCATAAATAGCTATTTTTTAAAATTAAAATTAATTAACTTTCAGCCATTAAAAAGTGTTTTTAATAAAGACATTTTAAACAACTAGGTGGCACGCCCCCTGCTCGCTATCGCTCGCCAACCCCTGGGAACTGCTTGTGCAGTTCCCTTTGGATCGCTTTGCGATCCAGGCTCGCTTCGCTCGCTCACCGTTCATTGAAATATTTTAGTCTAGCCTTTGGTATCCTTTTAAAATAAAATAATAACAAATTAATGTTTATAAAGTTATATGCCTGTGTTTTTTATTAACAATAGTGTTTGGTAGTTCAGTCAATCGAAATTATAAGGTAAACCTAAAGAAGCATGGGTTAACCTAAAGAATCGTGCCCGGCAAATTTGCGTCAAATCTGGCAGCCCCGAAAATTGGTTTTATGGCAACCTTTGGCCGAAATTAGCAATTGCATTGCCAATTTCTAAATTTAATCCATTTAAATCTTAAATGTATAAATTTATTTGAAGTTTTTTATACCAATCTTCTATCAATTATATGCTTAACGATTTTAAATAACTATTTACTTTTTTAAATAAATTCTTCGTCATTTAATGTTCCACGTTTTCCATAAATCTGGTCTGCAATGTAATGAATTTTTCCTGTTGCGTAAAAGTTTATTTTCTGTTAAATTTTTCAAAAATTAAAAAGAAAATATTCATTTCATTTTCATTTTTGAAATTTCATTCGAGATGGCAACCATCTCGGCAATTGCCGGAGTTTGCTGTCATTTCGACTTGGCGAGAGTTTCTAATGGTCGCCAAATCCGGGCACGATTCTTTTGGTTAACCGAAGCATGTCCGGCAATTTTTTTGCCAAATCTGGTAACCCCGAAAAATCAATTTTGTGGCAACCCTTGGCGACAAATTTTAGACGCAATCGCAAGCTATCACATTTTGGGCGAAGTTGTGAAAAATATGACAACGCTTCGCCGCTACTTGTAAAATTTCAATCCTTTGCAATCTACTAATTTCGTAGTGTTTTTAGTAAAAAAAAGTATTTTCTATTTTACTGCCATATCGAACAACGTTTTGCACATAATATTTATGGTTATTTTTCATTTTTGGACTTTTTACAGCTATTCCTGAAATTGCCAATTCTTCGTAATCCACTTATTTCGTAGTGCTTTAAAAAAAATGTATTCAATGTTTTTCTGCTGTATCGAACTATGTTTTGGGCATAATATTTAAAGTTATTTTTTCCCTTTTCGCCTTTTTAAAACCATTCCTGAAAGTACACTTTTTTGTTGTTTTCAGTCGGCCATTTTGAAAATGGGTAATATTTTTGGTCACTTCAGTCGACCGTTTTGAAGGAAAGTCGCCAAATCCAGACAGGGTCCTTTAGATTAATCAATTATAATTTAAATTTTTATACATTAAACGCCCCTAATATTATGCATGTTTAAAGTTAAACTTACTGATTATATCCTAAAGTTGTTGTTCTTTTGGCCTTATTGCAGTCATTCCCGAAATTGTCAATCCTTGTGTTATTTCGTGGTGCTTTTCTCAAAAAAATATACATTCAATGTTTTTCTGCCGTATCGAACTATGGTTTTGTGCATAATATTTATAGTTATTTTTCCCTTTTTCAAGCCATTCCTGAAGAAACACTTTTTTGTTGTTTTCAGTCGACCATTTTGAAATTAGTAGTATTTTGGTTCATTATGATTGTTGCCATTCCAGAGTTAGAAATATAAGGAAATTTGGGTGCTGTATAAGAGTATTATATATATAGATGTTATTAAATAAAATACAAACCTGAGCCAACAAATGGATCTAGAACTATGTCTCCAGGTTTTACACATGCCATATTTGCCATTATTAAGGAAAGTAAAGGATCCATTGTAGTATTGCCAATGAATTTACGTTTGCTCAAATTTATTTTATGGCTAATAAGTCTCTGTCCATCTGCAAGCTAAAAAAATTAAGTCTTATTTGTTAAAGTTATAGAAATACACTAAAAAATATGTGTCTAATTAGTTAGCTATGTTTATTTTAAGTTATAGCACTAATACTAGTATAAACTATCTGTATCTAACTTTTTAATATACAAACAATTATATATGTACTTTTCAAAAATAAAAACAGGTGGAGTTTTAATATTTATAGGACATCTATTATTCATATTTAAGGAGCAATGAGATGCAGAAGTCTGGTCTGCAAACCACAGTTTTCTCTCTTTGTTGGGGGAAAATAATTTTCTAAGTTGAATTACTCCAGGCGTATAGGCATGTTTCACATCTTGAGTGGCAACAGTTCCACAGCAATGAAAATAAGGTCTATTGGTGAGTCTATGTAGGGGGACAGAGCTTACTGTGCTAAACCATCAATCACCGAAACTACCAATGGAATGCAGGAATAAAAGCAGTAATGATCTAACTCACATGAAACAAGCCAATTGAATATTTTTACCAATGATTTTTTTACATGAGAAATGTAGCTGGTTTAAATGTCTCTGTAATTTTATATTTTATAAAATTGGTTTAATACTTTTTTATTTGCAATATAAAATTTTACAATAAAATGTTTGAAACACTTAAAAAATAGAACAATAGAGACAATTAAAACAGCTACATTTATATAAAAAAACCTGTTTGTAAGGATATTCAATACACCTGCAGCAATTAAGTTTAGAAAATTATTTTCTCTCATTGGATTAACACAGAGAGAAGACTTCAGTTGGAAACCCGACAAATCTGTCTCATATTTCCTTAATGCATGATGCACAGAATATAAAAATGGAAAATTGTTCACTACATTTTAAAGGTTAGTTTACATTGGACTGCAAGAAAAAATATAGTCAATATGACCAAGTTCTGATTGTAATTAAAATCAAATAAATTTAATGAGTAATTAAATTTTAAAAATGTGCTGGTCCATTATTAATTTTAACTGAAACAATGGAATAAACAAAGAATCTTGACATTAAAGATTTCGTAATTTGTTATAAACTAAATGAAGACCATAATTACCCATCGACCAAAGAAATACTGAAATGGTTCTTCAGGAGAGTTATTTCTATCACAACCATAGTACTCCATAAAAACAAAGCTCTGATCTGGGTTATTTAATTTGATGGGGCCTTTGAAGTCCATGAATTCTAGCTCCTGTAAATATTTTTCATTTTATTTTACCTACATTTATTTTTGAAATGTGTTATTTCTGTAAGAATTTAGATGTGATTATCATTCAATACCTCTATCCTTTTAACTTTGTAATCTAAATTTATTTTTTTGCCAAAAGATTCCACCAGTATTCTGAATGAGACATCTTTTTTGCGGTATGGTTCCTAAAATAAAATTGAAAAGATTATATATTTATCATGAATAATAATTTTACAATATTTATCATAAATAAAACATTTGCAAAAAATGTAACTTTTTGAAATCAATTTTTGTACTTTCAAGAGGCAAGTTTTTTTAATCAAGAAAATCCTGTATTGACATTAACTTTTCCCTCTTCCACACATTTTCATAATATTAAACTCATATTTTCAAGTCGATATAATATTGTAGTAACTAACCCTGCAAAATCATATTTTAAAACTCATGCCTTTTTACATTGGACAAACTGCAATTTTGAAAATAACTTTTTACCTGGACAATTATGCAGAAAATAGTCCTTTTAAATAATATATTCTTCCAGAGGACAAATAATACTTTTTCTCTAGAAAAGTTACATTTTCAAGCATTCACACATTACCTATAAGAATTCATTAAAATCAAAAATGAAAAAAAAAAACCCACATAACTTTAAAAAGCCATATTTTACAGATACTCAGTTTTTTAATAAGAAATATTATTTTTAAAATAAAAACATGTGGTGTAATTGTTCAAATTAAATAAAAATCTTAAATCACTTACACTAAAGGATTTCGGTACATCTTTCATTTTTGAATGTATATCTGTCAGTGTTTTGCTCTTTGCCCACAACTCATAAGCTGATCTATAAAACAAACAAACAAAAAAATAACACATGTATCACCTAAGAATTGCTATAGTATGATGATATAAATCAGAAAATCAAATTTTTTCCAAACCATACCTTATTAAAACTGTTCTTGACATTATCTTTTCAACATCAGTTTGTGACGAAACATTGATTAAAAAGAATGGCTGAAACAGATAATTCTATTATACAAGACAATAAACTAGAAAACTATAAGCAATATATTTAAATGTATTAACTATTACTGAAACAGCAAGATGTACAGTAATTAAAAGAAAAGCTACATTTTTATATATTTAAAAAATATAATGTCAGTTAAACTTTTACACTTAGGGGGAAAAAAAGTCAAAGTAATGATTACTAGTCTGTTCAGAAGTTTTATTGTCTATTTTAGAAAAAAAGTATTAAGTAAGTTAAAGCTCTTACATCCTTTAGTGATGGTTCTACCAGCCATTCAAACTTTATATTGTACATTTTGGAGATGGAATATAGCTCCTAAGAGTAAAAATAAAGCAACTGTAACATGTTAATTAATAATAAAGCAACATACATAACTAATAACTTTTTCCTAAAGATGAGAGTAGAAAACAACAATAAGTCATTAAAAAGACAGTTTTAAATTATAAAAATCTAATTATCCTAAGAAAGATTAAATTTTTGGTCATATTAAATATATATTATAATTGATGTATAATATATATATATATATTATTATATATAATATATATATATATATATATATATATTATATATATATATATATATATATATATAATCATATAATAAATAAATATATATACATATATATACATATATATATATATACTATAAATATATAATATACAATATACATATACATATTAATATATGTGTATATATGTGTATATAGTTATATGTATATATATATATATATATATATATATATATATATATATATATATATATATATATATATATAATATATATATATATATATATATATATATATATATATATATATATATATATATATATATATATATATATAATATAACCTTTTTGTAACACACTTAAAAATAGGTGTATAACTTAGATAATATATTTTTTAATTGATAGACATAATTTTTTAATGCATAAAATGTTTTAAATTATCTATAAATATAAACTATTTATTATATATCAACATACTTGTAGTCGAAAGTTGACAAAATCATGACAATACCAAAGAAGAACACTTCTACCATAATTAAATAGCTTAGACATTTTGTAGAAAAGATAATATCTGAAAGAAAAAACATAAAATTAATGTGAAATTAAACACACTGAGACAGAAATATGTCTTCTATAGGCTAAAATTCGGTTACCCCCCCCCCCCCCCACCAAGAAAATAGTTCATTGGTGCTTTAATCTTATTTTGTAAAGTTCTTTAAGTATTGATAAAACTATAAATTTAATAGTTTATGTAATAAAAAATATTCCCCCTTTCGAATAAATTGGGAAATAGCTGATCTTTTAAAATTTGTCACCCTAGGCTGAAGTCTACTTAGAAATATTATAACAAAGATTTTAAAAAGGAAAAAAAACTACACCTGAACCTAACTATAGATTACAGTTTGCATTTTTACTTAGACTAAGATAATTCCTGTCAAGTTTTCAATTTGTCATAAAGTTTTGTATTAGTAAATGCAACTCTGCAGTGCCTTTGCACTACAGTATAGTTCTAGTGACCATGGTTTGGTATGATGTGCAAGTAAGATTTGTTGCAAGTTAAGTAAAATTTTCAGGTATAGTAAACCCTTTTTTCACAGATTGTATTAACTTTCATTGCTGATAATCCTAGAATTTCTACTGAAAACTATAAATCTTGCCCACAAAACCTTCATTGGGAATCAAGCATTGTGTCAAACCATTTAGACTAAAGCTGATTTAACGATTAAGAAAATATGATTATATTATCTTCTTGAACCCTTTTGTATCCCTAGTGATACATGATAATTTTTCTTGTTTCCTTTGGAACAATGAAAGTTTCTCTCAGGCAATGTGATAATGTTGTTTTGAAAGAGCAGCTCTTCTCTAATCCTGCTATTTTACCTGTTCCGATTCTATGTTTCTTGTAAATTTTTTTTTTAACAACCTAGGTTTTATTCAAAACTACAAACAAAGCTTGCTTATCCGCATTGTGCTAAACAAGCTTTATAACTATAACGTTATAATTATAAAAATCCGATACATGTCAAGTGTTAAGATATGATAGAAATATGATGTTGAGCCCTGACAATTTTAATGCAAAAGTTACACTTCTGTTCACTTTTAGATTGAGCAAGAAATTAAAAAAAGTGATTGATTTCTTGAAAGCTCGTGATAAAAAATGATTTTTTTTTATATACTATGCTTTTTGAAGAGGACCCAAATAAAACTAACTTGAAATAGTTTTCTTTTTAATCAATAGGACTTTTAAGTATTTCGATTATTCCATAAATATTAGCTTGGAATATGTAGCATACTTGACTACAGCCAATTCATAAAATAAAATTATTTTTGATTAAAGTTTGATGAAATCAAATACACGCGGTACAATAAACAAAACTCAGGACAGGTTGGTTGGTTGGTTGGTAGACATATATATTCAGGTTTGTGTGCTTGGTCAGCGACCCGCTTATAAACCTTCGTCAAGTAAGACACACAACAGACAACACACACACATAAGTGGATCCATCTAATTTTTAGAGACAGAGGCCAACTAGAGGATCCCCAGAATTGGCGTGTCACCCCCAGAGGTATTGATTTGGTATGGGAACTTGGAGGACTTTCGGACCCAACAGATTTAACGAGCACGTACTCCGCATATACTCGACAAACACAAACATCCACTCGGTAGGGCTCTTCCCAAACGTGGTCGGCTCGGGTGAACAAAATCGGTGCTGCAGCGCGACCTTCGCGTAACACCACAGAGGGGCCTTTTGAGGGCACTAGAGTCCCGATTGCTGAACCCCCGAGATGAGGTGACTAGGACTTCGACCAACAGTTGAGCAGTACTCCGCATTTGTAGTCTTGTGTACGGACTCGATCGCAGGCTTTGATAATGACTGAGGATTTGTTTACATATTTCTATTTTGAGTTAAGTTGAGAGATTCATTTAGTGCTTGGTGTAGGAATGGTTTTAAGTGTGGATATTTATTAATTTTTAATAGGGATATTTATGTTAAAAATGGAATTAGTTTCAATGTTTGCGATTGTGGCTTCACTTTTTATCCGTTAGGAAACTATATAAAGAAATTAAAATAGCTCTTCTTCATATGAAGTTGGCATAAGTTGTGAGATACAAACCAGAAGTAAATAAACAACATGGCAGGTCCTACGGCCGCTTCTATGCAATTAGTACAATATGTAATTGTTCGTGGAGATTTATTAAAAACTTGTAAATGGCCAGTTGGAGCATTAATAGCTCAGGCTTGCCATGCTACTTCTGCTGTCTTGCATTTATACTACGATGACATTCATACTCAAGTGTACCTAAAAGACTTGGATCGTATGCATAAAGTTATCTTAGAAGTAAGTTATCTTGTCTAAAATCTCTATTTGCTTGCTTAAACAAAATATTCTTTAACATGTTTAGTTGATTTTAGTTTAAAGTGTTTGTTAATTAAGTTAACCTTTCGCATTTTACTATCTTGCTCTGGAAAAGAAGCTTTGTAACGATATAGTTTGGTCGTTTAAGAAACGTCTGTTTTCACCTCTGTTATATGTTCGGAAGTGGTTGCTGGTGACTATTACTACTTCGGTATCGAATGCAGTGTAGAAGTTACATGATAATCTGAAAATAATAATCTTGACAGGCTCAAGCTTGTATCCACAAGCAAAAAAATTGCGCAAGTTTCTCGCCTTTAGCAATGGTTAAAATAACATCTAAAAAATATACTTGTAAATTTTTTGAATGAAATTCACATTATTTATCGATTAAAAATTAATTTGAGTTCTCCACCTCAACTATGCGCTAAAGCTCTCTGTCAAAACTTTAAGCATGTTTATCTCAAAACTATTTTTTTAAAATTGGCTTACAAGATAACTCAAAAAGTTCTCAACGTATTTGTATGAAATTTGATACATGTCTTCTATATAGTATTAGTTTCTAGTTGAACCTCAAAAATGCTCAAATTCTTTTAAAAAAATTATGGTTTTTAACCCAAAAACCATTGGAAAAAAAATTCCTGTAAAAATTGAACTTTTATTCTGTGGCATGCCAATTTTGCGATTTTTCAACTTTTTGATTTTTTTATTGGTTTAACTAGAAGATATATGTTTTATGAACACGTTCAAATAAAAATATTTGAATTCCGATCACTGTAGGAAAAGTTAAAAATACCGCCGATTGTTGCCTTTTGCCGTGAGGGTCTCAGGAGATTAGTTACTACACAGACATTTTGTTGAAAAATCAAAACAAAAAACATCCGATTCTTGTGTTTTAATATATAATAAATATAATTAATTTCAAAACTTTTCATTTATGCCTTTCCTTTCAAATGAGCCTCTGAAACACGGTCATGTTCAGGTGGTTACATGTGTAGCGGCCTCAGTAACCCAGTCAACCAAAAGGATCCTCAAGGTAGAGATGAGTTACTTCGGCTTATATACTACTATTTCCGATGTTATTCAGGATACTGGTAGGAAAGCAGAAGTAAATCGGCGCCCTCTAGCGAGTGGATGATTGATTGAGGTTGCGTGCGTGTGGTAACCGCCACACCACTCCCCTCCTAGAAACGAGGTTAGCAATCATGTGCAGGTTGCTTCGCTGTGCATTGTGCTGCGGTTGAATTGTGTGCCAGCATTGCTGTTGAGTTGAGTGCAGCGTTGAGAGCATTAGCAGCGAGTTGCTAACCGTGGTTGAGCGCATCGTAGCAGGAGCGTCGTTGGAGTGGGTGACGTCACGTCCGGGGGTCACCACTGTAGCGGCCTCCGTAACCCACAATCTACTAAAAGGATCCTCAAGGTAGAGATGAGTTACCTCGGCTTATATACTACTATTTCCGATGTTATTCAGGATACTGGTAGTAACGCAGAGGTAAATCTGCGCCCTCTAGCAAGTGGATGATTGATTGAGGTTGTGTGCGTGTGGTAACCACCACACATGTATCCCCTCCCCCCTCTCTTAAAAAAAGCTACCAGCCATAGACTCCAATGTAACAACTTCTAAAAAATCGCAATTATAGTACTGTCTTATTCAATTTTAGTACGTACAAGCACAATTTTAGTATGTCGTTATTAAGGGTATGTTGTATTATCTTAATTACTATTGCTTATATTTGGGTGATTTATCATTGTTTAATTGAGAAAAATTGAGTCATTGGCTATTGAAAACTAATCAATATAAATTTAATTTTAGATTTTTCAAAATTGAGTTAAATTGTACTCCTTTAACTACAATGAAAGAGTGTTTTAAATAATTTTGTTAAGTTTTCTTTCATTTTAATAAACTTTTACAGGCCCCTGATGAATCTAGTCTATGGAAGCTTTCCAACGAGCTCGAGACCAATGACATTTTCCACAAAATTTGGATTGAGCAACCAGAGAACTTTCCCACTTGTATAGCATGTAAACCCTATCCTAAGAGTGAAGTGCAAAAATATTTTAAACAATTTAAGCTGTTCAAATAAATGTTTTGTATATATATTGTTTAATATGTCGTAGGTCAAATGACAAAACCATGAATGTGCTGATTCTAGGGATTTGCGGTTTTTGAAAACAAAACCGCTTCTCGGTTCAATATTTTTTTCCCCTCCGGTTTTAACCGGGACCAGTTAAAAGTAGCTAAAAACAAGGCCTTTGAAAAACCGGTTCTAGTTGCTTGGTTGGTTGAATGATTCAGGCTGTCTATTTAGGTTAGGTTTAAATTACCATCTCACTAGAGCTACAAGAGGGCTATTGGCGATGGGCGTCGTAATTTATAACCACAATTGTGTGACGAGTCAACACCTCAGTGCAGGACGCCGTTTTTTTAATTAAAAAATAGCACTTCCTGTGCTCCTTTCTGAAGATTTTTGTCGCCGCATAATGTGTTGGAGGAATAGCATTACCAGTAGCATAGTTCTTGATGCCTTAGGGCATTATCCGCAGCAAGAGGGTTAATATATAATAAACCCATATCATACAAATCCATTATGATATATTTTATGACGCCATAATCCATTGATTTATCTAACTGTATTAAAAACTTTCTTTAGTTTAGAGTATGTCGGCTCGTCACTTGACTGTGGTTCTTAAGTATGATGCCTGTCGCCAAGTACCATCATGTAGCTTTGGTGCGATGATAATGCAAACTAACAATATCCTTCATTTTAACCGGTTAAATGTTTATTCAAACCGGTTCTTCAGTTTTAACCGGTTCAGCTATGAAATGTATCTGCCCATTTAACCGAAACCAAAAACACGATTTAACTGTTTCCGGTTTGCCATCCCTTTGCACATTCGTGGTTTTGTCATTTTACCGACGATGTGGTATCTTTATTACACTGTTTAGTAATCATTCATTGATAATGTCTTGTTTTGGTCCAAGTTTTTACCAATAGTTTTCAAATAATATTTTTAAAATTCACTTTATTACATCAAGCTCAGTTTACTTTTTAAAGTGGGAAATCCTCTTTGACTACCAGTATTGTGATAAGAATTATTAGCAATCTACAGAACTACAATTTCTAGGTCGGGCAACATTATGTTATATGCTTTACAAAATTATTTACAATAGCATAAGTTAGTCTTGTTTACAGGAATGCCCAGAAAGTTATTTTTATATTGAAAGTTATTAGAGCTATGTGTCGATTGATATTATTTATGTTTAACTGAATGTGTGAAGTCCAGTGAATGTAAATATTCACATCAATGTATAGATAACACACGTGCACACTAATTTATATTTTTGCTTCAATTTTACTATGGCTGAAAATTAATATTGTTGCCTAGTCGATTTTGAAAGCATGTAGAATGAAGGAGATCAACCTTTTAAGTCTACCCCTGCTGTGGCCAGGTAAACTGCAGTATCAACAACAATGAATTAGACTATTTTTCGCCCTGAAATGATCTTTTATTATACCATTGAATGGGGTTATACTTTTGGCCCAAGCTTTTCAACTTCTCATTAAATACACTTTAAAAAAAATTGTCTTACCTTTTTCAATTCGTGGCAATTCTGCCTTGACCTATGGGTAAAAAGATATTCAAGAAGAAAGTCAGTACAAGAGTTTTATTGCTTGGGTCAAAATTACTCTTTAGGGCCAAAGTTACGATGGAATTTTCACAACTATGTTCCAAGTCAGTGTTGTAGTTGTAGATGCTGCAGTTAACTTGCCCAAGACATGGCAGACCCCAACAACAATGGCTATCAACATGTGTCGTACTGGGTTTTCAAGTGGAGTTTTCAGTGTCGATGTTTTTCAGCTGGCAAGGTTTCAGAGCCCAATCGTACTCGATGCTTGCCACTGGAACTTTTGTTTTAGATTTTACTTCATTTGAGTCTCAGATCAGTGAAGCCTGACCTTTAACAGGTTATTTTTGTGAAGCATGGCTTCACTTGTGGGGTTATGCGATTTTGTCGATGAAGGTTTTTAAATGGAATTTTGCTCATTCCAACTAGAGGGCAAAGAGGTTAAATAATTTTAAGTTAATACTGAGAGACTTTCTACTGAAAAATTGGTGATCACAAAGTTGGCTTTTTAAAAAAGATTTATAGTTTTGTCACAGCTCATTTTAAAAATAAATTCAATATAATTGATTTATTAAATATAAAATAAGTATATTACTACTAAATTTTTTGTACTGCTATATTACTACTACAGTTTTTGTATACAATCAGCAACAAGTATCACTATGTGTCATAATGTTTTTTTTTAAATTTTGTGGAAAAGAAAATCATTTTATAAAATGTTTTCCTAAATATTTTATCGTAATACATATAATGCATAGATGTATATGATAATGTATTATAAACCAATATTAAAGATAAACAAATAAGTAACAACCTTTGAACATCAGAATGTGTGAAATTTTTGTTACTCCATGCATTTATTTGTGTAGCATGATCTTTATTTGTCCTTCATGTGTTTCAATAATAATCAATATATTCTGAAATCAATTGCATCTGTGTTTTCTTGCTTATTTCTTTTTCTTAAAAAATTGCACTTAAACTTAAAGGCTTCACACACTATGTCATGCAAACTATAAAGCACCAAATAAAAAAATAAACAATTCTAAAACATTTTAGATAGTTTAATTCAATAAAATATGCTTGCTTATCATGACTTTTGAAATACATTAAAGTGTTCAATTGTACCAATGCAACAAATAGTTTTAAGGTTTTAAACATATCTTTAAATTTATTTATCATAAAATTACTGCATAAATCCTTTCTATTTATAATTTTTTTGCAGGTTTTAATATAAAATATTCATATTTGTTTAAAATGTGTTTAAGTTCTAGTTTAATAATTATTTGTGGTATAAATATTTATGCCTGTGATTGTATATACGCTTTGTTTTAAAAACAGATTTAGTTGAGTTGAAATGCTTAGTCATGATTTTCTATTTTAGACAGAGTTTTGAGAATCACATGAATCAAATAACTCATAGATATGGAGTAGGGTTTTGGTTATAGACAATTGTTTCCATGTCTTGGTCTTAAATTGAGGCTTCATTGTTTCAATTAATAGCTAAAAGTTGCATAAGGCTGTGGCCTATTAAAAAATGGTTTCAAAATTTAAGTTTCAGTCTGTCATTTAGACGTTTTTAACCAAGTGCAAACAACTTGAGGATTTTTTTTTTGAGGAACCTGTACAGTTAAACTTTGACTAGCCTTGTAAAATATTATTTCTCTTTAATATCCTATTGCCCTCATTTGTATATTCATACTTAATTTAGCAGATTAGAGTATTTCTTGTTTTAAAAGAATTTTTATATCATGAATGAATACCTTATTGCTCACACACACCACTTGTCATATACAACCCATCGAACGAGTCCAAATTGTATAGAAATCCTTTTTTATTCCTCTGTCTACACAATTATCTTCTAAGGTACATGAAGTCTCCTCCAGTTCTTAGAGAGGACGTTCTTGGTGTTCCCAGTCCAGCTGCAAACATCCTGCTGCTGAAGAAAGGTTGCATGTCATAGTCACTGGCATAGGGGTTGTAGCCGTATCTATCCATGGGTCTGAAACTTGGTCTTTGAAAGTAGGGGGCTCTAGAGCGATATCCGCCTGGACGGACAGACACCGAATCCCGTACTCCAACTTCCGTCTCTCCGTATGGATAGTCCTTGACGTACTTTTCTTTGGAGACGTCCATACCTCTGGGATAAGGATGAGCTCCATAGAGATAATCCATGGCTGGATCTATGTAGTCATAGGGCGCGTATTGCCACAGGCTTCTGGGTCCAGGTATGCCCGAATATCTGCTGCCTCGAAGGTAGTCCGCGGACCATGGTCCATAGTAGCCATCCATATAATCGGTTTGTATGTCGAAACCCAAAGCCGTGTCTGCCCAAGATCCAACAGGCCAAGCAAAGGATGGCCCTATAAAGACAACGAAGCCAAAATACGCAAACCAAGGCATGCTGGAATCGAGAACCCTGGAGCTGGTAATTAAGTCAGTGATATCAAGTCCAAAATGCCACATGTATTCTTATGAGATCTTATTAATAATTAAAGGTTATTTGCCTTAAAGACATGTGAAAATGCCGTATTCAATAAAATCTTTCAAGTTGTTGACGAAGCTGTTGTTAAGCGCTCCCTGAAACCATTAATTTTAATATACCTTTATGTTCTGCATTGAATCATTAAAAAGATATAAAGTGGAGACTATCTGTAATCAAGTCACGTCGTTTCGTTTATGACATTATATGCGTTATTTAACAACTTTTTAACTTCAATTTGTCATGTTATTTCGTATTATTATTGAGAATTTTAGTATTGTAACGTTAATTTTAATTCCATAAAAAAAAGCCAACCCCTCTTAAATAATGTTTATTATCTTTTGTATTAATATAACTATTCCTGTCCATTACATAAGAAGTTACGAGGAATTCTGAATTTATTGAACCCTTTCACCCCCCAATTATTCCATTTGGAATCATCAGCTTGCGATTTTCTTCTCACTAAGATGAGCTCGCACTTATTTATAGTTAGATGGAAAATCATGTCTTTTGAAGAATGAAATAATGTTTGTTTTAATTAAATGAAAATATGAAAAACATGGTAAAATAAAATTCACTCCCAAAAAATTTTATGAAATAAATTGACCCTAAATTCATCATGCTTGCATTCTTAGATGTTTAAAAATTGATTTAAACTTTTTTTTTAAGAAATAAAGTTTTGAAAAAATTATTCTTAAAATTTATTCAAAAGTTATCATTTCAATATTTCCCCCTTAAATTTTAGTTAAAAAAATAAGATTTCGTTCTCTGTTTCTTTACCATTTCATTCTAGATGCAAATTGAATCTATTTCACCAATATTGAATTTTTAAAATAAAAAATAAAAAGTTTTAACTGAAAGAGTTAACAAGAGTACGGAAAGTGCTCCCCTAATTGTTTTGAGCAGTGTATCTTTAAATTGGATTTTTTTTAATACATATTTTAAAAAAATCACTGTAAAAGTATTTTTTATACTGGGAAATATCCTCAGTTTAAATCAAAGATCCATATGTAAGGAACAAACTATAAAAAATGTCATCATGATATCTCATATAGTTCCTGAGAAAAATGTTCCTGAAGTTAGTAAAATTAACATGGGCCTGACATTCGTGCAATCTATGTGTTCGTTAACTCATTAGTCATTATTTGAGTACGTGGGCTAAGTAATGACTTGTAGTTAACAGGTGACGCGATAAAAACTGTCTAGGGCATTTTTTTTATAGTGATCGCATTTCTTTTGGGTTACTGCGGTAAATAAAAGCAAATCGTTAAATGGTAAAGAGGGTTATATTGTTGAAACAGCTCAATAAGCCATTTAATTACTCACAAAATCGTGCTTGTTCAGAGTGAAAATTTGGCATAAAGGTGCTTAAAGGATCGTTAAAAGTTGTATCAATTTAGCGAAAACATTTTCCACAATAAAAATATAAATAATTTTTTTTAAATGTATTATTTTTTAACAAACCCATTCGGTTTTGTAATTCTTCAGGTCTCAACTAAAAAAGCGGTAATATATGTTCCCAAGAAATACTTCGACATTATAATTAATTCGAAAACTTAGTATTGATACTTAATTACTAACTATGCAAAAACAGATATAGTGGCAATCCATGTAAGTAATTACTTTATCGTAGACGGTTCAGTATTAGGCTAGCATGCTAGAGGTTCGGGATTAATACTAGGTCTGCCCAATGCTCATACCTCTTCAGTCTGAAAATGGTATTCGAGCAACATTACGAATCATTTACTACAATAATAACCATGCGACTTTTAATAAATGATAGTTTATACAGGGTAGTCCACGATTTTCTTTTGGGCAAACTAATGGTTGGAATTTCTTTCAATTTAGAAGAAAGACTAAAAACGACATGGGAGAAAGAACCCAATAAAAAAAAATATTCTTGAATTTCCTAATGGGTAAGATCTATTTGGCGCTACTGCTTATATATTTATGCCACGGTTTACAAAAACGGATTTAAAACTTCGAAATTGCAAATTTTTGAGATACCGTTCGGTCTTATTTTTATTTCATACTGACAATTTAATACCCGTAATTCGCACAGGGCAACAATATATAGAGTGTGACGAAGGCGGTGTAATTTGAGGGATATGTAACACTAGTACAACATAGAGCTTACTTTGAAGTCAATTAGTACAGTAGAAGTCATGTATATGAGGTTAAAGCCTCAATTTTTGAGCATGAAACCCTATTTAGCAGCTTTTTCGCTTTATTTGGCGATTTTTGCTAGTTGACTATGAGTGTGGCGTAAAAGTTTTATTCTAACCGTGGAAGAGTTTTGAAAAGTACTACTATAATTTCTGTTTTTATATACTGTAGTTGCTACCATGATCGTAATTTTTCACTTAACCCCAAGTCTAGCAATGGCAAAATACTTTAATAAGGATCTTACTTAGTTTTTTAGGTAGGTTTTGATTTAGTTCTAAGAAAATATCAGAGCTTATGTACTACATTAAATAAAACTACAATTCATTTATGAGAATATTTTATTATAGGTTTTTCAAAAACTACACCAAACATTAAGTATAAATTTGTACTTTATTATACATAAAATAGTACAGAAACACATAATTCACAAGAACATCTTCATATAATGTATAATAGACAATGTTCCAATGAATAAAATTCTAAAATATAGAGTAAATTTTGAGAGTAAAATTTTAATCACATATTTATCACACTATAAAGTAAATGAACTTTATTGTTAAATGAATATATTTTTATCAATATAAAAGAAACAGTTTTAAAAATCGTAATATTTAATACATTTGTGAAAAGTCAAATAAATAAAAAATGAAATAACTGTAATATAGATTAAAAAAAAGGAGTAAAGACTCCACAACTAACTAATTATTCTGTATCTTACAACTTATTTGCTTATTATAGCGTACAAAAAGTTAGTTAAAACAGTTAATTAAGATTATAATTAAAAATACAGTTCATCACTCCATTAAAAAATAAGTTCAATTATAAGTACCTTCAGTATAAAAAAGACTCGATATTCTATGTTACTTAGCCCATTAATGACAACTTTATAAATCCCAATAACACCTTCATTTCTGAATATCAATGCTAACTTTAAGAATTTACAATTTGGCTTACATAAATAATTCAAGTTTATAATCTTTATTTGTCACAAATATTAAAAAAAAATAAACTCAAGAAGAATGCTTATTTTCACGTGGCAAATTTTCTTGTCAGTCGTCAATGGGTTAATATTACTGAACATAACTACAATAGATAAAATAGATAATTTGATGGTTACAATTAATGTCTTGTTTTATTATAAATAGTTTTCCTAATATGATTATTAAATCTTACATTTTAAAAACATTATAAGAAAAAATACATAAAATAGCTGTTCTTATAAATAACTGTGCAAATCAAACAGTGTACAGTTGGAACAAAATGTAGAACTGCACAATTATTGGGCTTAGACCATTTTAAAAAGTTGACTTATAATAATTTAACTTACAACTAACAAAACATGTCATAGAAACTATTTACAATTAAAAACATAAAGATGTTTGAATATTATGGTAAATAAAGTTATGCTTTTTATGCGTGGAACAAACTTACTTTACCTACTTTATTAACTGTCCATTTTATAAAAAAAATCCTTTATCACGGGTATGTATTTATGCAATATGCACATATAGTGGACACCAACTGGGATGATACAATAAGTTTTTTTTTACATTTCTTATGTCTATTTATATAGTAATACTAAAATACTAACCAGTTTTTGATCAGAAAAGAAATATAAATCTGTCAATTTGCACCCAAAAATTTATGATCATTGGATGCTTGACTACTTTTGAGCATAGAAGATGTTGAGAGAAATGAAGTTAAAAGTAAACCACTCTGAAATGATTTCTAACGTATGTATTAGAGCGATATAAAAGTAAAATTTAAATTGTACATAAATTTTATAAAAGTTCTTTCTATTAGCTGTTCTCTGGTACCCATCCACGAATTGTTTAGTATAATGATGCTTGACACAATGCTAGTGATGTTTTTGCTTT
Organism: Oedothorax gibbosus; assembly: GCA_019343175.1. Lineage (NCBI taxonomy): Eukaryota > Metazoa > Arthropoda > Arachnida > Araneae > Linyphiidae > Oedothorax > Oedothorax gibbosus. The sequence goes on from CM033271.1 coordinate 32,229,416, forward strand.
AATCAATAAGAGATTTCGAATACTACTGTATTATTTTGTGGGTTTTCTTTTAAACTTTTTTTTTTGTAATTGGCCATAAATTTGTCATCTATTGCACTTTTTATCACATTTCTGTAAACAAAAACTTGTTTTATGTTACACAGTGACTTTAACATATTAGAACTTTTCTTGATAGGAAACCAGCACATCTGATTCAAAATGAATACTTTATCTAAAGCTTTTATAAGAAAAAAAGTTCCAGTTTCCCATAATTTTTTCTGACAAACAATATTTAGTGTACAATTCTTCAAAGAGTTTAAAAAAAGCAACTATTTAAAAATGAAAATTCTAAAGTTGACACGTTCGGCAGAAAAGTACGTCTTCAAACCTTGGGTGTTGTACCACAAGTCTAATGTATAGAAAGTTTGTGATTCTTTACATGCAAAGTGGCATAGTTGGGGCTTGATTTCCATATCAGAATAGGGTCCTTTGAGCAGCACATAAGTGAAGTTTAGAGATTTATTTCTGAAACAAAATTTTAAAAAAATGACATGAATATTCAGGAATTGATGCAGGAATCCTACGCAAACTTTTAATTAAATTTGAAGATCAATTTTTTAAAATTTTATTTTATTTGCAAAAATGCATTTGGTATTTAATATGTAGATATGCATTAATATAAATACCAAATTGGCATTTTTTTCTAATTTAGAGTAACTTAAATTAGGACCAATCTTAAACAGAGTTAGAGAATCAGTAATGAAAAAAATGTAGCGACATAAATTACTTTTGGGCTATTTCCAAAATTAAAAAGTAATAAAGTGCTTTTTTAGAGAACACATAGGTAGGCGATAATTACTAAAGCAGCTTTAAGTGCAGTTATAATGTAAAAGTTAATAATGATCAAGTACAAAATCAGATTACTTTAAATCATAATCTGTTGTTGTTGTTTCTTCTAATGCCACTCGGTAACCGAGCCCGGAGTAGAGAACTACCCGATTTTAAGGCGAAGTGGGACGGCTTCTGTTTTTTTTATTGAGCGGCACAAGGGAGAAGGTCCGACTTTTGCTCGTCAGCATGACACATCCGTTTTACAGGAAGGTACCTTTCACACATCTCGCTCACATATCGGAATTTGGATTCAGATCAAAGGCCGATAACCCCCTGATCTTGTACCCCCAGAGGTATTTAATTTGGTATAGGAACATGGAGAACTTTGTGACCACGACATATTTAACGTGCCTCATCCACCATTAGCAACACGGCGGTCTTTAGTCCAAGGACAGAACCAACAACCCTTCGATACGAGCACGACGCTTCACGCTTGAGCTACCGACAGGCTCAATCATAATCTACAGCCTATTTACTACAAAAATAAATAAAAATTATAAATTTGCATGCATGCAATAAATTTAGACTTACATGTAATCATTTTTCGATACTATGCGGTAAGTGAACTGAGAATTTTCCTCTTGAAAATATCCATGCAGTACAAAAGAGTTATGAAACACATAAAATTTAGAAGACTCAAAGAACTTTCTTTTTTCTTTTGTTTCAATGTACTTAAACTGCAAATCTAAAAAGAAGAAAAAAAAAGATTTCAAACAGAATAGTTCTGTTAGGCTATGTCCTCACTACGCCACAAAAGCAACAAATGCCACAAAGGCAACAAAACTTGGCGACTTGGCCGAGTCAACCACCATGCTATTGCATTGCTTGGCACTCTTGGCAGTCGCCAAATTTTGTTGCTTTTGATGGTGTTTGTTGTCGTAGTGAGGACATAGCCTTAGATAATTTTTTAGTGTTCATTCAAAACAATTTTGTGACTGATTTGAAAATTTAATTATAAAAACTATAACTTTTTGTTATAAAATGAAGAATTAATTATGATAAAATCTTATGTAGCTCAGCCAGCTTTATTTCATATTGCATTACTTACTAACCAACTTTTCTATAAATCAATATATACAGAGCTTTAAGTGCTAATAACTGGACTTAATTTATAAAACGGTTTGTTTCGGTTGGATTAACTTTGCATCAGAGCTACCTAATCAGCCGTCTCAGTTAGTCAATTTTTATGTATTCTAAACTGTCTAAGTAAAGCGGTGTGTACCATATTACAAAACTTGAGACAATTACAAGACTAAAACTATAATAATGCTATAAACTGAACATAATGCTGTGGAGTTATTATTTTTGATTCTTTATCACTTTTCTGCATTGGTGTTGAAAATATCAGGTCAACCTACTAATGGAGGCCCATATTTAATCCAATCACTCTTAGAACTACTACATCTGAAGACCAAGTCTTATCAACCAACCAATTTGAACCCCAAACCTGTCAAATAATTCAAAATATCTACAGATTTGATCCTAGGCCTACTGGAATTGAAGTCCGTCCAAACTCACCAAAGTACAAGAGAGTTTCAGAGGAAAGCAGCTGAAAGACCTGATCACACAGGGTCAGTTCTTTCTGTACTTGTTCGTCCATCGCTATCAGACAACTCAGAATTTTCTCGCCACTGGCCAATTGCTGTGCGCACTGTTCTTCATGCTGAGGTTTCTCGAAGAAAGATCCCTTCCAACTGCAGCCGATGGAATTGTTACTGCAGATGGCAGGTCTGCGATAAAATAATTTTAAAAATAATTAAATCAAATCACAAAAGCGTATAGGAATTTAAAAATTTATAATGAACGTAACATTTTGTATTCAAGTGTATAGAGAAAAAATAATATACTAAAACAGTTCTTTCATAATTTTTAAGATGGAATAAATACTAATTTAACAGAACTCAAATAATAATGCAACTGTGAGGTTAAATATTTGAAGATAAAAAAAATAATAATGTTGAGAGGCATATTCTAAAACATGAATTATTAGGTAAGCCATATTAATAATATTGTTAGCAATAGTTTATATGAAATTTAGTTGCGTTAATGTGTCGATGTGTGTGACTATTTTTTAAAATATGTTCCATATTTAGCCACTTACTTGAAGATTTTCAATCCCTGGAAAATAAAGTAATTAACAGAAAGGTTTTTGATTGAAACTACAAAAAAATATCTGTTCATAATAAATTCATAATCAAGAAGATTCCAAAAGATTTTTATTAAATGTTTACAAAATTTAAGAAGCACTCATACTGCTTATATACAACATATTTTCTAATTAAAAAATAACCATAAATTCTTACATTATGTGGGACATATGTATCCAGTAAAAAAAATTTGCAATTCTTTTATTTGTGCATAGATACAAATTTTCCCTTATTATAGTTGAGTGAAAAATTAAAATTTCAGATAGAGTTGTAATTTAGACCACTGTGAGATTTAGGTACTGATGGGTTAAAAAAGAGATATTTCGTGTCAATTTAAATTTATGAAAAATACAGAATTTCATATAATGGCCTTTCTCAATTTAACTATTTGGGTTAAATTGCCAAGGAATGAAACTGCTTTAATGTTGTACACATTCCATTTTATAATCATACAACATGATAGGCATAGCAACCCTATATAAAAATTTCAAGCTCGCCAAAAGTCGCCAATGAACAGACCGGCCACTATATCATAGCTTTACCAAAATTACCTTTTCAAACATGTCATGGTTTGATGATGCTGGTAAGTTTCTGGTGGTACATGCAAACAGCAAAAATGACAAGTCCTTGGTAGTTCAAGTATCGCTTTTTCTACAGCAATGTTTTGAGAGCAGGATTCCTTACTAATGGTGGATTGACATTGGGGACAAGTTGCAATTTCATTTTGTATTTTACTTTCAGAAAGAACATCTCCGAAGCAACCAGCACATATAAGATGTCCATATTTACACTGTAAAAAAATTAATGAATATTCTTTAATAATAACTGATAAGTGAAATAATAACTTATTATTCTTTTTTTAATCAAAGAAGATTGCCTATATTTTAAAATCCATGCTTGAGTTTATTGTTAGTGTGAGAAAGCTGCTGGGTACTTTTCCGTTTTGCGGGCGCAAATCTCGCCAAACGGAATCTTTGGCGAAAAACGGAATTTTTTACAGGCGAAACAATTATTAATTAAATTTACACTATTAAATTTAAAGCACAATTATTAATTACGTTATACTATTATTTATTTAGAATTATTACATTATGCAATTTAGTGTGCATTTTTGGCGACTTTATTGCTTAATTCAGTTTGGCGAGATTTGCGCCCGCGAAATGGAAAAGTACCAGCTGTTGTTGCCTCACAGTCAATAGAAAATAGAATTCGTCCAATGAATATATCAGAAATGTTAAAAAACTGATTTTACAATACCTGATAAATCGATGATCTTCTAAGTTCTTTGCAAACTACACAGCTCAATATGTTCCTGAGTTTCAAGTTAAGATTATACTTTTCATCTGACTCAGGATTGATATTAAAGGGCAAAACTGTTTTTGTAGATGAACCTTCTTTTTCTACTGGGCTTAAACCAACTTCTGAATCAACCTCATCCATAATTATATACTTTCTGTTAATTGATCATCGAATTGCTCAATACTTCTAAAATTATAGCAACAGTATTATATATGAGCTGTTAAAACTACAAAGGAAAAAGCAAAACAAAAACAATACCCAGGAATACGTAATAAATCATTTATGGCTGACTGTTTCTAGCCTTCCTTGAGGAGCTTACACACAGTTAATTACGTTTTGTAGTTTAAAGCCCCGTTCAAAGAACGAGGTTTATATGGATTGCAAATAACGCCTTCTGTCTAGGCAAAGGTTTGAAGTTTTTTCCCCCCTAGGTCAACCCCGAATTTCCGTTTTACAATGGAGACTCAATGGGAAGTTTGCCTTTAAAAAAATTACTGCGCAATATAAATTTCTTCTTTGTTTAGGGATCCGCTGCAAGTTTTAAAAAATCATACTTACATGTACATATGAGTTAATAAATATGGCTGGGCTCTTATTTACGTTGAAATATGTTTTTTTTTTACCTCACTTGCAGCTCAAATGTTCACCAAATTTGGCAAATTTTTCGTTTTGGCTTTCCTCTGAAGAAGTTATCGGTCGGTCTCAAAACACTGCAAATCGGATTTTTGACGATGCGGTTTTTGAAACTTGCGACTCACATTTTCAATATGATGGGTCAGATGATGTAACGCTCTTGTTTTTTTTATCGTACTGTATTTCATTGGTTGCTTCGGTTTCACGTACTGCGATTTCATTGAATGCTTATTCGGTCTCTCAAAATGACCGATATAGATGAAAATAATTTTTTCTTTCTATGCAAGCTTTCTTTAACAAATGTTTTGAACAATCAACAGCACAGCAAGAAGTTGGCATTTAAAAAATTAATAAGTAAAATATTCTTAGAAAACTCATTTTCGAAAACCAAAACATCAGTAATTCCAGACAACAAATGAAAATACACCGTTGGAGCTGTTGCCATACACGACGTGAAGCAAAACCATTTACATTTAATAATCCTGTGCTTGTATGCAAACGATAATTCAACACATTAAAAATTTATTTCGATGGAATATTATTTTCAAAGCATTACAAAATTTTCAGTAACGTAGAATTTTTTGTGTAAGGAAATCTTATATGACATTGTTTGATCAAAAGGCAACTTGAAACTTTCACTATTTAAAAATGAAGAAACTAAAATGAAAAGATTTATACTGATTTTCTTATACTTTTTAAACGTTAGAAGGGTTAGAAGACATACTATTTAATAGAAATCTATCTAAAAACAGCTATTCTACTGATGACTATGTAAGTAATATGAATAAACTTATTTAAAATGTCAAAATAATTCATGCACTTTAGAAACACTTTGAAGCGATGTAATTTTTAAATTTTTTTTCATTAAATCTTGTGAAACTTTACCTTAAAAAAATTCTATGTACGTGTATGCAATTAATGCAAAATTACATTGGTATAATTTTATACGTTTGTGTAATATTTTATTTATTTTTACTCATTTTTTTTCTTAAAATTCATTATAAAATATAATATAATTGTATGTACTTTTTCCCTTAAAATTCTTTAAACAATTTTGGCCATCTGTTTTTGGAACTTTAGTCCTACTCTGCGAACTGCGTTATGGTGCATGCGGGCATGTTTTATTTTAAACTTATAGGAGTGCATTTTTTTAAGCGACGAATCTTAATCATGAATACATGGTGGATCAGAGGACGAATATGGCTGGATGTTTTGTATCAGAAACACAAATTCTTAAAAAAATTCTAATGATTTTTTAAGTTACTAAGTGGAGAAACTGCGCAATTTAACTTATTTTGAAATAAGCTACAATTTTATTAGTTAAATCAAAGTTATTTTTATTTAAAAAAATGTATGAAATTGGTATTTAGAAAATTAATATTACTATTTTGTTTTGAAACCTTATGGTCCCCCTTTTTTTTTAATAAAATTTCTTTCGAATAAAAAAAATGGAAAGTAGTCTTAAAATGGAACGTTTGTCCCGCTTTCAAGTTTTCCTTGAAATATTCATTTTAGCTTCCACACTACGTTTATAACGTAAAAAGTGGAAGGTATTATAATCGTTCAGTCCGTCCGTCTGTCACCCACTTTCACAGAAAGAACCACAAGTCCCACAGACAAGTGGGATACGTCATTTTGAAGCAAAAACAGATTAGGCTACATTCCAAATTTCATTAAAAAATTTAAATTAGAAGTTTATTTAAATTTAAATAACTAAAATTTAATCTACATTGAAATAACATGCAAATTCCATTATTTTATACTTGATATATTTCACTGTTGCCATCCACAAGTCCCACAGACAAGTGGATACGTCATTTTGAAGCAAAAATCAGATTAGGCTACATTCCAAATTTCATTAAAAAATTTAAATATAGAAGTTTATTTAAATTTAAATAACTAAATTTATCTAATTGAAATAACATGCAAATTCTAATTTTTAGTTCATTTTTCACTGTGGCCCACAAGTCCCACATACAAGTGGGATACGTCATTTTGAAGCAAAAATCAGATTAAGCTACATTCCAAATTTCATTAAAAAATTTAAATAGAAGTTTATTTAAAACTTAAATAACTAAAAATTTAATCTTCATTAAAATAACATGCAAATTCCATTTTTATTCAATATTTTCACTGTTGCCATTTCGTTAAACGTACGAGAAACTTTATATAAAATAAAAAACTTTTGAAAGAATATTTATTTATGTGATATAATTCAGTTTGGTTTGTTGTAATATCACATTAGAGTTTGTTTGATGGTTCATTATACATGTATGGAGAAAGATGCATAGAGAATTCTAACTTGGCATGAAAAAAATATGCAAAGTTTCGCTTTTATTTTTAAAGCCTCAATTGTACTAATTATATATATATATTTTAACTGTAAATTAATTTGACAAACTATAAATAAGTGAATTTTCGAAAGAAATGTAAATGGGAAATTGTGGCGATACAAAAATATTTATTAAAAAAGATTACATCATTCTTCTTCGAACTTAAAACAAATTTAGCAAACGATAAAGTCGAATTATTAAATCTGAGAAAGAAGATTAATAAAAATAGTTAATTTTGGCGTTTAAAAGTTTGAATTACAAATAGCTAAAGGCCCTGTTTGTTATTAGAATTAAATCACCATTTCCCTTCGCAACAATCGCCCGAGAAACTTAATTCTTTTAGACAATAAATTAAAATAAATTTAATTTTGCGACATCGATTAGTTTGAAATGACGTCAAATATATTTCACTACGAGATTCTTTGTATGTTGATATGAAATATTTTCATTCTATTTAAAAGCGAGGAATATTACATATTTACTCTTTGAAATATAAATTAATTTTTGCAAACGATAAGTAGCAACTATTGAATTTTCGAAATAAAATAAATAAAACTAGCCAAATTTAGCATCTAAATGTTTAATATAGAATTAATGCTTTGTTTGGCGCCTTTTTACTGTTTAACACAACTTTTGTGTGGAAGCGGGTTAAAGTAACAGATTCTGTTACAAATCTACTTGTTTATTCATTTTCACTGATGCCATCCACAAGTCCCACAGACAAGTGGGATACGTCATTTTGAAGCAAAAAATCAGATTAGGCTACATTCCAAATTTCTTAAAAAATTTTTAATTAGAAGTTAATTTAAAATTTAAATAACTAAAAATTTAATCTACATTGAAAAAACATGCAAATTCCATTTTTATTCAAAATTTTCACTGTTGCCATTTCGTTAAACGTACGAGAAACTTTATCTATATACATAAAAGGCAACTTCCGTTTGTTTGTTTGCTTGTTTGTTTGTTTGTATAAGACACGAGATCTAAAGAACCACGCAACAGATTGTCACGAAATTTGGCACAAAAATTCATCTCATCTCCGGAACAAACATAGGCTAAGAATTTTTCGAATCAGACCATTCCTTCTATCGTTTCGAACGTTTTTCTGAAAAAAACTACACCACTTTGGCTCAAATCCGATCATTTTTTTATAATTTTTTCGGCTGAAAAAATTAAATAAAACTTTTAACAAAAGTAATTAAAATTGAAAATGTTTATTTTATTCTGTTGCCATTAACTTCAGAAACTAAATTCATTATTTGAAAAATAATTGACATGTTTAAGTGACGTAATTCCGGCAGTCTCCATTCCCGGATTTTATTGTGGGTTTATTTGATGATTTTTTCATTGATTTTTCTGTTGACTGCATGTATGCATATTTAAGCAATAAATTTATCGTTAAGCTATTACTGAACTATGATGGTTAATAAAGGCCGTCGCACTAGAGCTGCATATTAGGGTTTTATGTCTTTATTTTTTCGCCAAATACGTTGCCAAACTCGCCAAATTATTAACTAAAACTCGCCGAATGGTCTTTTTATAAATAATTTATAAGCTGGTTGGTTGTTCGAAGGTCATTGTGTTAGAGCTGTATAATGGGTGTGTTTGTAGCTATATCTATTTTCTCGCCAATTTTTTTCCAAAACGTGCCAAATGAGCTAAAAGGTTTTATCTATATACATAAAAGGCAACTTTTGTATGTTTGTATGTTTGTTTGTTTGTTTGTTTGTATGTATGTATGTATGTATGTATGTATGTATGTATGTATGTATGTATGTTTGTTTGTTTGTTTAAGACACGAGATCTAAAGAACCACGCAACAGATCGTCACGAAATTTGGCACAAAAATTCATCTCATCTCCGGAACAAACATAGGCTAAGAATTTTTCGAATCAGACCATTCCTTCTATCGTTTTCGAACGTTTTATGTTTCCCATTCAATGCATTGAAGACCTTGGAGGTTTATTGCTCCTTCAACAGCACGTTTTCACGAAATGTTTATTTAGTTTTATTTTCCCCTTTCTTTTAAAACGATTTTTAAGTATATTTAGTTTAATTACAGCTAAAAAATTAGAAATAAACATCTAAAACAAAAATCGTTTGCTAGCTTTTTAGCAGTTAGAAAAATATTTAATATTAAAAATAAAAAACGTTTGCTTTAGTATCTTTATCACAGTTAAAAAAATACAAATAAATATAAAAAATGCAAATCGTTTGCTGTTTGCTGGAGTAGCTTTATAACATCTAAACAATTAGATCATGTAATTCGCTTTCATTAAGAATATTTTATTTTCTGCACGCAGACCAAGAGTGATCAGTTTAAAGTGAGATTTAAATTTTAACTACTTTGGAAGAACAGATTATACGAATCTTTGTCCTGAACGCATTTTTTCTGCCATTTTAATCTATTAAATATGTATTCTTTTTAATTTGAGCTTCTTATCAAATGTATTTTTGAAATTAATATTAATCATTACTATATCCAAGTTGGGTAATTAAATGGAAAATTACTGGGTAATCTTCATATCTTATGTAATTAAAATGAAAGAAAAAAAATAGTTAAATTGACTGTTAAATTATTTTTCCACTTCTACCCGTGCAACGTCGGGTATAACAGCTAGTTTAAAATAAAATTAAACACTTTTGAAAGAATATTTATTTATGCGTTATAATTCAGTTTGGATTGTTGTAATATCACAATAGAGTTCTTTTGATGGTTTATTATCTATGTATGAAGAAAGATGCATAGAGAATTCTAACTTGGCATAAAAAATATGCAAAGTTTCGCTTTTATTTTTAAAGCATCAATCGCACTAATTATATATTTTTCGAACTGTAAATTAATTTAACAAACGATAAATGACTGAATTTTCGAAAGAAATGCAAATGGTAAATTGTGGCGACACAAAGATATTTATTAAAAAAGATTACATTATTATTCTTCGAACTTCAAACAAATTAAGCAAACGATAAAGTCTAATTATTAAATCTGAGAAAGAAGATTAATGAAAATAATTAATTTTATCGTTTAAATGTTTAATTACAACTAGCTAAAGGCTCTGTTTGGCGAATTTCTTTTTGAGGTGTATATATGGTTTGTTTCGTGTTGAGCACAAATGTTGTGTGGAAGAGGTTTAAGTGACAGATTCTGTAACAAACCTACTTGTTAAATTAAAAAAAGTTTTTTATGTGATTGTTGATGTGGCAAAAGCAATTTAAATAAATAAAATTTAATTTTTAATGCTATTTAAATTAGCAGACTATCTACAGACAGGTAGACAAGACAGAGGTCCGACTGTATGTACAGACAGACTGATAAAAACTATTAAATACAGTAGAACCTCGATTATCCAATCTAATTGGGAACGGATGCAGGTCGGATAATCGAAAATTCAGGATAATAGAGAATTTTCATTTAAATAGTAAAACTTTTAGTAGAGAGCCGAAAGTCCGCGGACCTCCAATTCGCTAAAGTCCGAAATACGCGTTGGCTTTGCAACTGTAAACATTGAAATTTAGTGTTGGGTTATTTCTGAAATTGAGACTTCGTGGTAAAAAGAAAGTGATGTAAAACATTTTTTTAAAAATTTTGATTCTCCTTTTTTTGAGTATATGAGAGGAGTTTCGGGAAAAGTGCTTTTTTTAAATAGTAAATGTCATTTGGAGTCTCACGATTTTAGAAGATTTCGTGAGTTTTCGAGTTTGACAATTTCAGTATCACCGGAGATTCCTGACTTCGTAAGTTCCCTAAGTTCGTAGTCGTAAATTTCAAAGACTAGTTTCTTTTGTGAACAACCGAGAACAACCTTATTGGATAAATTTTTAATCTTGACTTATGAACGGTTGGTTAACAGAGAGTTCCGGATAAAAGAGGGACGGATAATCGAGGTTCTACTGTATAGGTTTGTGATGTCATACTTTTCTAAAAAAAGAATTTTTGAGATCCGATGGATTGAACCGAATTTATAATGGGGGTATGGACAGACAGACATATCCAGCGTGTCAATATGCTTATTTTTCCATTAAAAAATATTTGGAATAAAAAAAGAAAAGAAAGTAGGCTAAAAATGAAGGATCACTCAATTTAAAACTAAGCATACACTCAAAAAAAGTAGTACACAATCACAAGTCGAAGTTTTCATTGGAAATAATTTATTACTTTCAATACGCGAAAGAACAATTTTAGTACTATTAAGTAAAAATGATACTATGAAATAAATCAAAATATGCCTCTGAAGTTTTGCATGACATAGAAAGCATTTTGTGAGAAGTGTTAAACATACAAGGTGAAATTATAAACAACTGGATAAACTAGTATTTTGAAATAAACAATTAATTCTTAGTATATATGTTACTTAAAAAAATTCAATTTCTATAATTTGTTGCTCAATTAAGAATTTTTACTTCCAAAAATACATTATTTTTTCGTTATAAGAAGCTCATAATTTTATATAGAAATTCCCCACTAAAATTAGTGTTACAAAAACTTTCACAATTATTTCACATTGAATGATTGAAAGTAATTTAATGTTTTAATACGAAACATATATTTAAAAACTTGCTACAAAATTTAAACTTATCCATAAATATTTGTATAATATACACAAAAAGAAACAGTGAACTGTATTTACATTTATTTACACTTTTTTTTTAATTTAATAAAAAGAAACTGTTTGACTTTAGAATCTACTTTTAATAGATATTGCATACAATAATACAGAAGATGTTTTATTTTAAAAGTGTTTTTTTGCAAAAGTCAAAGAAATTTATAACCATAATAAATTTAGTACTTTTTTTCTAAAGTTCAAAAATAACTTTAGGAAAGTAATAAATTAAAATACGAATATTTACGGTAAAAAGGACATAAATCAATATTGTAAAATCGACACAAATTAATAATTTAAAATAATGAGTAACGAATATTTTACCGATGAAATTGTAAAAAGAAATATTTCACATAAAAATGAAATTTTGTAATCAAGTATCGTTTTTGGCACATTAGGATTAAGAAAAACTACTTATTGTTATAGATTTTATCAATTACTACAACATATAGTGGTATATTACATTTAAATTTGTTAAATATTTTTACATTTTTAAGGTAAAGGCGATTTTTATGCAGTGTGAGAATTTTTTGAGCTTTCAAAACGCTATCCATAATTTTTCTATTCAATATTACATCATCCATAAGTCAACACTTTATAGGAATTTTAAATATCCCTTTATTATGAACACATAACACATTTGTCACTGACCCTGTCATTTTAGCTTCTAGAAGAAAAAAAAAGAAAAAAGAAATAATATCACATTTATAACTTTTTTAAGACCTTTAAACTAGGTCCTGACTATGCACAAAAATTAAATATTGGCAAAATACTTTTCTAATGTAAAAGCAGTTCAAAAACTTTGCACAACTACCTTCCACTCTGTAATTTACAATCTCATCTGCATTGGTAAAAAGTTATTTTTACACAGGGGAGTTTACAACTGTTCCATTGTAAATCTTATTTCAAAATATATATCCTTACGAGCTAAACATGTCGTGATAAACACAGTGCATAACCAAAGATGCACCCTTAATTGTGAGAAAAGTAGTAAAAGATACCATATAAAATTTGGCAAAGTATTTGTGTTACTAACTTTTCTAAAGTTTGATGCTTCGCATGAAGCACATGAATCTGTCACAGCATAAAATGTCTCTTAACAAATTCAAGTAAATTTATTTAACTTGATATTTATATCACACAGTAATCACCCCCGCAAGTCCATGCATCACCGTTATATGATAGAGTATAAATAGTTAAAATTTTTGTTTTACTGTTTACTTTAATTACTGTATTTCAAATGGTTACTGTGCCTCAAATCTACGTTGAATTTTATGCATGTGTTTTAATAGAAAAATATCTGATGCTTCATATCATACCATTTGATAGAACCCTTTTATTCTAAGATATAGATGTTTTGGAGTATAAAATGTATGTCTCTTTAGAGTCTTATTAACAACTAAAAGCCATTATCTTTTAAATAAGTTTTTTATAGTTTAATATAATTTCATTCGAGTTTGATTTTTCTTAGAAAATATTCGATACGGTTGAGAAGAAGAAAAAAATCTTGCTTATTTGCTCTTTGAATCTGACAGCGGTGATGCGAGGCTTAAAAGGAGCATAAAAAATCTCCAAGACTGTTCAAGTTCTTCAACAATTTGAACTTTACACAAAAATCCATCTCCGAGCACATGACTATGACTTGAAAAACGACGATGGAAGCGATGATAGGAATCTGCAAAAATGTTCCAAAATAAATAAATCTACTCTATGAAACCACCACGGGGCTAAATGACGGCCCCTGTCGCTTTGTCCTTCGTGTGATTCAGAAGCTTCCTGAACCCGACGTTCTTCTCACAGTCCTTCTCACTAGATATCGTCGAGTTGACGTGCGCGTCGGGCAGTTTATTCTTGAAGATCTTGTTTGGCAAGTCCACCTTGTCCTGGTCAATCTCGTCGGAAGACCCGCTCGGGACATAGGACAGCTGCTGGTCTCTGCTGGCGATGGAGTTGTTGTGATATCGACATTGGATGTTCTCGTTGATGATGTTGTTGGTCTTCTCGTCCTTGTGGTGGTCGATGTGCTCGAGCTTGCAGCTGTAGGTTCTCGGCAGAGTGCTGTTGCAGTGGTGGGCTTCGCTGTTGTTGTTCTGCTTCTTGCGACAGTGTTGGAAATAGTACCAGAGGACTAAGGCTGCCACCACCAGAACCACAATCAGCGATATGAGCAGGGCGAGAAGGGGAACATAGTTCTTCCTTTCTGCAAAACAAAAATTTCAAATGAGATGGTGGTCCAAACATTTATTCTAGCTGTGAATATATTCAGAAAATGGACCCAATTTGGTACTTTGTTAAGGTCAAAGGCAAAGCCAATTTAAGAATAAGGTGCAAATAGTTAATTTTAGATTTCAGTGCATTCGTTTTCATTTTCCCACTTGTATTCTGCTGAAGATAGGCTCCGTTCCATGGAAATTTGTCTATTTATGTTATAACTATTTGCACTTCGTTTTTAAGTTGTTTTTTTTGTTCCAATCAGTTATAAGTTCTTAGAGAAGGTTCACTAATTCAGTTTTAGACAGAAACAGTTCAGTGATTGAAACGTAGAAAACAATGATCTAACTCTGAGTGTGGCTAATTCATATCACTTACTCTAGAATATTGTTACATGTCTTTCGTATAACAAAAGTATATCTAGTGTCTTCAAGAGTATTTTTATTCTTATCGAAATAAAGAAATGTATTCTCACCGTTGTAGTCGGCGTTGACCATGGAGGTCTCTACTTTGACTTCCATGACCCCTGTAAGGGTGTTGTTGTGGTGCTTCCTGCTGACGAGGTCGGCGATCTTCTTCGTCACGTTGCTCACTACGTGAAAGGTGTCAAGGGTCGACTGACCAGATGTCGACTGCAAATAAAAAAAAAAATATTTTTAATCCCTATGGTAAATTTATAACTCTGTTATTCTTAAAAATACATGTAATAACATCTATGCACTTTTAGTGGCTGGGTCTTAACACTGTTATGATTTGACCAAAATATATATATCGCAAAGGGTGTTTTTTTATATAATTTTTCCCCCTAATTTTTTCGTTACTTTATTAGATATACCCAAATTAGTAGGTGCGTGATGAACGCTACGTGCGTCTTGGTGAGGAAATTTATATCAACTTATACTAGAAGCTAATTTAAATGGTAAAACCATTAAACTGTCAAAATTAAGAGTTCCATTCAATCACTTTGTCAAATCCTATGTCCCATTGCTAATTATCGTTTATTATAATTAAAGATTTTCCAACTGAGATAGTTGTTACAAATAACTTTAAAATGATAACCGAGATTAAGCAAAAGTGGAATTCACTTAAAAACAGACGAGAGTTAGAGAGATGTTGGTACAAATTAAGTGGGAGTCTTACTATAGTGATTTCAATGCTGTCTTCTTCATTGACTTTGATATCACACATAATGATGATCATTTCCTTGCTCTTGTTGCTCAGAAGGAGGTACGATAGAGGAAGTTTACGAATTTGGCTGCAGATTTCTTCGACGAAGATGCCCTGTTAAAATATATCTTAATTATAAATATGAAATACATTTTTTTGTTGGATTGTACAAGGTGCTTAGGAAAACTAAAAATACTGCACTATAAAAATTATAAAACACCACTTGAGACCGCCTCAGTACAAGTGGAGTACATTCTCAATATTCTTAGGTGTATTCAAGTCATGTATGTTGGCTGTTAGCAGTTACTATTGGTACAGGGCGTTATTAGAATTTAGCTCCCCGATAGAATTTTGTATACTAAGAGTTTAGGAAAGGCCTTTCTCAAAGAAATTTTCTCTCTCTGAAACTAAAGAGTTCTTGTGCGAAAGAATGTATCGCACATCTCTAAGAACGGGTCTTGATCACTGTACCAAAAATGCAACTCTTTTCACTTTGAATTAGCATATGGCAAAATTATCGTATGCAGTGCAACATACATTTTCTTGATTAATTAAAATATCAATAGATTGCTGATGCTAAATGTTAAAAAATTCAATAAAAATGCATGCCAATTTTAAACAATTGTATTACTTTTGATGAATAATCGTTAACGATAAACCATACTCACATAGGGCATCTTGCTTTTGTCGAAGAAAAACGTGACTTTAGCACAATTATTGCTAAGAACAGCTTGGTTGGGGCGGCATTTGTCGCCAACAGCCGCTTCCGAAGCGTTATCTGCGCCAAGACATCTTCCTGAAGGGGCACATGGATTTGTGAAGCAGGTTCCAGGCAAAGGTGCGCAAGTCTGACCAGCGGGACACAGTTTTCTAGTGGAGTTAGGGTCAGTGTCACAACGCCGACTGCCACACCACATCTAGAACAAGGAACGGAATATTAGAAGATATGTATTTTTATGTGTTGTTGATGTGGTTTTGTGGTTATGTTTGGGTTGGTATTGGGAGTGTTTTGTGTTCCTTTTTTTTTGGGGGGGGGGCTACACAAGGGCTAACTAGACCAGAAACTACTGATTGAAGGTGGTCGAAAGGCTAACCAGAAGTGGTGTTTGAATACTTTCTAGTTGAAGGATTGACAGTTTATCTTAATTAATAACACAAATTGAAAAAAATAAGGCATACTATGAATACTTGAGGAAAAGAGCTAGTCTGAATTTGTCATAACGTTGCAAAATTCGTTAAAAAGTCCTTTTCCTAAACTTTTCATCGACATCTGCGTTTAGGAAAAGATGTGTTCATGAAATTTTCTTTATTCATTTCAGACAGACGCGAGTTTGTTTTCATTAGTTAAAGATGTTACATATAAGTAGAAGACTCAGTTGCGTCCTCATTCCTTCTTCTTGCCCATAGGTCTTGTACGTTTGAGACGTATTTTTAAGTTGTAATAAAAAAAATCCAAATTCTTAATTAATGCACATAATATTTTAACTAGAAATGAAGATAATTAAAAGTTTTCTACTAACCTGTGTGCACTGTGTTTTCCCCTTGATGCAAATGCATGCGTTGCAGTCTTCATTCCAAAGGCTATTTTCAGGATGAATACGGCCTTTCCAAATGCAGAATTCACTGGCATCGGCGGGTAATAAGGCTACAAAGACAAACATTATGGTAATTTGACTTAAAAACCATTATTATATCGCCTGCATATATTTATTTTCTGTCAAATAATTTTCACTTGTATTGGTTTGCTAACACTTTGCTGGTAAAGATCTTAAAAATGAATCTTTCAGCCGATAAAAGAAAAATAACGGAGGAATAACTACTTCTGCTGATTCTTTTCAATATTTCTAAATTGTATCAAAAGACCATTTCATAGGAGATGCATGAGGAATACAGATGAACTCATCTAGGGACTGTCAGTTTTCTCAGCAGTAAAATTAAAAAAAAATCCTTTTACTAAATTTTAAAATTCAAAGTATTGGGAGTCTTTTTTTAAAATCATTTAGTACAGAAATGTAATTCGAAAATTATTCTCTTTTAAATCATATCTGTCAGTAAAAATAATGGTTATACTTTTGTTAAATTGCACAGGGTTAAGAGGTTAACTTACAGATATTGCAGTGTCTTCCTGTCATGTAGGTGGGGCAGACACACCGATAGGTCCCGATGTCGTCCACACATGTGCTGCCGTGTGCACATGGATGGGATGCACACTCGTCAATGTTAACCTGGCAGTCGGGGCCCACGAAGCCCGGTGCACACTTGCACATGAACCAGTTGACGCCATCGATGCAGGTGCCGTTGTTGTGACATGGGTTCGGGTTACAGTCGTCTAGGTCTGTAAGGAGGAATAGTATCATGAGAAAATTTACCTATAAACAAATTTCAGCCTAGAGGGAGCCCATTTCAGCTTACAACATTGTATGTTTTAGTACTTTTAAATAGAGATAAAGTTTTTTCTGCTTAGTTTATGTATAGCCGATGTATAGTTTATGCATATCTTATGCATGAAAAACTCAGTGACCCATAGAATGACATGTCATGGCTTACTCAACTTTGAGGCACCAGAAGGTCTTCATAACGTCACTCTATCTGGATTGTCCTATTCGCGCATTGAACAGTACGAAACCTATTCGCGCACAGTCGACTATACTTTTGAGGTTCTGAACAGCTATCGTTCCTATCTTTAGGAGCAGCCTACAACCCGAACCGGACGGAAAGTGCAATGACACAGATAACTTTTCTGGCCTTATTAGTTGAGTTGACCGTGGCTGAGGCTTGCTGGACTCATTTCAGATTACGAGACCATGGACAATGTGGCAGCAGATGTTCCGGTCGGCTGGTCAGACTCATATGAAATGCTCATATGAATCGCAAATTACATGATTGATTAGTAAATTAAATGATAATGTAAATATAGTTGTGTGTAAATGATCGTTCATTCAGGGACTCATATAGAGTGTAACAAAAGATTCAAATGAAGAATTGAGGTGAGCACTTACCGTGCTGGCATAAAGGTCCTTCATATCCTTCTCTACAGATGCATAAAAAGCTTGTTCCAATATTGACGCAAGTAGCACCGTTGTGGCAAGGATTAGAATGGCAGCTCGGGTTTTTGGCTAAAAGAACGTTTGATGTGTTAAACTCATTGATGGAAATCTACAGAAATTTATCCACTTACTAAGTAAATTATATATTTTTCTTAAATTTTAAGCTGGAAAGCATTATGAAAAGTGATTTATTAAAATGAAATTATTCGTTAAATAAAAGTGGTATACAGAAATACTACAAGATATACCATATTAGTTCTTTTATTAGTATACATTGCGATGAATATTTATTAGTAAGTATTGCAATGAACCATTACCTATCTGACATGTGTGGCCTTCCCATCCAGATTTGCAATGGCATCTGAAAGTCTCTCCCATGTCTATGCAAGTTCCACCGTTATGGCATGTACTGAGGTCACAGTGGAAATGCACTGTAAATAACGAAGAAACGCATTATGCAATGTAGTCTCAATATTCTAACTGAATTATAATTTTTCATAAAATAGTTTACTTTTGTATTTGTTTTTGGTATTATAATTCTTCATAGAATATCTATGCATTTAATTTTGTGTGTGTTTGGCATTTTAATCAATAGAAGAACTTAACAAATAAGTAAAGACTTTGTTAAGTACGCAAAGCTTATAGCTGGTATTTAATCTTAATCTTAGGCCAAAATTGCTCCAGCTGACGACATTGTTCAAAACATTTCAGAATGACTCGATCTTAAACGGAATATTTCTATCACATTAGGAATAAGTTGATTATCACTTCATCAGTAGCCATTAAAATGAGTAGAGGGATACTCTTAAATTTTTCAAAAATATGTTTAGAATTTGTTATATTCTTTTTTATTGGAACTTACATGAATTGCAGGTTTTCCCTTTCCATTTGTCTTTACAGTTGCACACATAATCAGCAATAGCGTCAATACAAACACCATCGTTTTTGCAAGGGTTAGGATCACAGTCGTTTTTATCTGCAAAATAACTTTAAAGTTACAAAAGAGGCAACATATATCTAAAATGACATTAAAAACAGTCATATTGTAAAACTTTTTAAATCATCATTATGTTCCCCGTTAAGTTTTACCACTTCGAAAACAATTAGAATTACTGAGATAAACGTCTAGCTATTTCGCTCAATCTCAAATCGTAATTTTTTTTTATTTAACTCATTAAAAACCATTTGAGAATTGCTTAAATACCTTTCTTACCGAATAAAAACGTTAAACTTTTGCGTTTTCAAAATTCGTTTTTTATGTTTTGTATACCTAAATTGTTCAATACTATGGTCTTCATTTGTCTTAACATTGTTTAATTATGTAAAATAAGCTATAGAACTTATTTCAATATGGCAAGTTTTCGTGCTTATCGTCTTTAGAGAGTTAAGAATGCAAAATTTTAGATTAAATTAAAAAGTATCAATGATTAAAAATACTCACTTATTTGGCAGAAACGTCCCTCCCAACCTTCTTGACAAAAACACTGGAATGAGTTCAAACCATCGACACACGTTCCGCCGTTTTTGCAAGGAGACGATATGCAATCATTAATATCTGAAAAAAGCAGACATTTAACAGATACTGTTACTTAGAACAACATGCCCACAAAATTATATGTGTCTAAAAAAGAGCCAAATACAATATTTAGTTCTATATTAAACTTTAAAACTTCAAATGAAAGGAACTTATAACTATCAAACCTCTTTGTACAACACATAAAATACTGTGTAGATTTAATATTATATGCATTAAATGACATGAAACGCCATCAACGACTGCTTTATCAAATAAATATTGTATTTTTCTCAAAACCGCAGTATAAGCCTCTATCGACTATTCTCATTTTTAAAATTAGGTACTGGGTACAGTTATTTCTCTTGTAATGACAGTATAGACATCTATTTGCCAATATTCATTTTAAAGACATACAATACTAAGTAAAGTTTTTGTTATCTTTTAATGTTAGAGTAGACCTCCATTTACCAATTACCATTTTCAAGACTATACAATACTGAGTATATTTTCTATTTTTAGGCGGCTATGTAGACCTCCATTTGCCAAGTCTCATTTAAAAAAATACAATACTGAGCACATTTTCTGCTTTTCGATGTCTATGTAGACCTGCACTTGCAATTCTCATTTTAAAGACTAATATAGTACCATAAGAATACTAAGTACATTGTACTTACTCTCATGGCAGTACTTCCCCGTGTACCCGGGGTCGCAGATGCACGAGAAGCCGCCCATATGATCGTTGACGCAGCGCCCGCGGTCACCGCAAAGACTTGACTGGATTGAGGACAGGTGACGAAGGTGGCTTGAAGAGTTAGGGGCCGTGGTCGCGCAGCGGTCTCTTGGCACTAAAATACATAGTATGTTTGTTACGGAATTGAATGTAAATAGATATATACAGGGCCCGATCAAGGCACTGGCACACTTTGCATGCACTTATAACCACACTTTTAAAGTTTTAAAGACATTGGTCTCTAGCCATAAAGACATTGGTCTCTAGATATTTATAGAACCTTATTAAGACGCTGGCACTGGTCTCTTGGTACTAAAGCGTTTGTTATTGAATGAAACTGGAATAGTAAATTTGTTATTGAATGACATAGGCAGCGTTTTTTATTGGCCAGATTAACACACTAGCGCACTTGATACACTTATTAAGACACTGGTTTCTTAACACTGGAGTATGTTTTGTTATTTTGAACGGCATAAATAGCCATTTACAGGTCCTGTTTAAGACACTGGCACATTTAAGATGTACTTAGTAGGGCACTAGTCTCTTGGCACTGATACGTTTGAACATGGTATACATTTGTAACTTACTGACAAAAATAAACTTTACAGGTCCAAATAAGGACGTCAGTATGAGGTAAGCTGGTTGCAATTCATGGCTCCCTCGCAATGTGCTGACTATATAGTATAAAACTTTTTTTATACTCCTTTTATTTCGTTACATTGCATGACTAAATATGAATTAGTATTTGTTGAACATCAAACTATTATATACTTACTGAAAACTTATTTGAGAAATTTATTTACCCTTCTCAGCAAGTTTTGTTTCAGTACAATAGGTTTTATAATACAATAATCTCTTTTAGAAATCAGACACGTTTAGGTTTTAAAATTTTGTGCTATAGCACCAAACGATGGAAAACAACAGCGTTACTTACTTTCACAAGGAGGATTTTGGCACTGGATTTGAGGAATAGAGCAGTTTTTTCCTTGGAACCCATGTGGACAGACGCATGTGTAGTCGTATTGCATATTTAAACACGAAGCTCCGTTATGGCAAGGATTTGGATGGCACAGATCATCGTCAATCTAAGGAAAAAAAATATGCTTTTTAGTGTCAAAACTATTTTTTACGCTCATTGTATGTTGATTATACAATTGAATTCTAAAGGTAAAATGGTCTTCTTTATAGGAGAATTTCCCATCATGCTTTTGCTTTCGAAATCTTTGTAAAAGAAGAAGAAGCGTGTATGGAAACATTCACTTGAATAAGGCTCTTTTTTACAATTAGTGATTCAATTGAAGGTGAAATCAGTATCACAGAAATGGAATGAAATGTTATTTTCTGTAAACAAATAACGCTGTAACGACTTTTCCCCCCTTAGGGTAACGCATAAGAATGTAATTCTATATACTAATGTAAAAGTTTATTGAATTTTTAACAGTAAGACTTTATTAATGAATGCACTAGAAAGTTCCATTCTAGTAGACAAAGGTTCCTTAATGGACAATTACAGCGTTTTCCACAAACATATTTATTCGATTAAGCATATTAAAAAACATCTAAAACTCAAGTATTTCTGGTTTTAAAGATGTATTTATTTTTAAATTCATTTTTAAAGTTAATGATACGTCACTCATGTTAAACCTCTCTTAGCATAACAGATGACGTCACGGTTGGCTTTTTTTTGTTCTTGGCGTGTTATTTCATATCCCGTTTCACTGTATCGCTTTTGAAACTGTGAAACGTGCTTTCATCCTTATCAAACTCTTAAAAAAGTTATGCTATTTTACAGAAACATGTCATGTTCATTCCAGTTAATTTCTTTAAACGTTGAACGATTTCACTCGACTATTCCGATCAGATCCAACAGTCAATAGTTCTGCAATAGCTCATACGCGCTCTAGTGTGTGTATTTTAACTTACAACCAAACTTGGAACAAGCTGTTTAATTTCCTTGATATGAACTGGTTACAAATAATATTGTTTTCTTCTTTTAATGAGGTTTTGCAGAAATTGTAAGGTTTACTATTTTATAAAGTGTATTACAGCATAGATCGAAAAACATCGCCAAAAAACATAACAGTTGACGTCAGAGCTGTTTTCAGTGAAGTACATTTTCGGCAAATTTCAAATGCATTTTTTCTTGAAATTAAACATATTTGTGAATATTTAACCTTACATTCGGAATCTGCAGCTTCTAATGTACCAGAAAAACAGATATATTATGAATTTCGCGTTTCATGCAACTTGTCCATTGAGTACTAGAATGTCGAGGGAGAGCATCCTGCAGTGTTACCAGAAATAAATAACTATTCATTTATATTACATACCTAAAACTACAATGGCCAATTTTGCCAAATTTATTAGAAATTTGCTTGGGCCGACTTAAACAAATCTACATTCAATTAAGCAAGATGTTAGAAAACCTAGATACATAAAAAACTTTTACGTAACTATCATAAATATCAATTAGCTTTTTTAACCGTTACAATAGAAAACTCGAAATCGACTCGTCCATTGCCTTTTTTTTGTTTGTTCAACCTTCGACGCAACTTAGAACTGGCCATATTCACTTTCTGAGCTATAAAAGATTAAAAAAAACTAATTCCTTACCTCGCATCGATATCCTTTGAACCCAACACCACACACGCATCTGTAGTCAGCCACCAAATCCACACACTTGCCACCATTCAGACAGGGATTACTGGCACACTCGTCAATGTTGGTCTGGCACTCCCGGCCAGTGAAGCCAGGCCTGCAGGCGCAATGGTAGTCGCCTACCAGGTCAATACAGGTCGCCCCGTTCATGCACTGTCCTCGACAGTCATCCAGGTTGCGATCGCAGTTCTTGCCGCTCCAGCCTGCCAGGCAGGTGCATTGGTAGTCGCCGACTAAGTTGCGGCAACCTCGTGCGTTGACGCACGGGTGGGTGTTGCATTCGTCGGCATCTGGAAGATTTAATTGTAGTCATTTAGTTTCGTTGGGGCATGTTATAAGTATAGATGAGGTATTCCCGTCAGTGGGTTGATAAAAATGACCAAGCTAGTTTGTGAACTAAACTATGGGGGCGGGAGAAACAGTTTTCAAAGAATGGCCCTAGGTTTAAAAACTACCGGATTTAGTATAAACTTCCGGCCTTTTATCTAGGGCCTTTTTTAAACTTTTCAAAGCCTTATATTTCTCCATATTCATTATTTTAAGTACACGAAGTAATTCCAATAAAAAGTGATTGGTCTAATGTTATCTGTCTTAAATTTTTAAACTACAAGTTTTACTATGGAATTTTTGCAAGCTATTAAGTTTTGGTTTCGGCAATCTGTTAAATTAAATCAAGGCACCAAAAACACTTAGATTCAGAAATCTACTTACCGAATTGGCACTGGTTTCCTTCCCATCCAGGGTCGCAAAGACACCTGTATCCACTTACGAGATCTAAACATGTGCCACCATTTATACATGGATCTGATTCACATTCGTTAATATCTGCAAATTAAAAGCAAATGGTTATTGCCAATATTTAACTCATTTATTTGTTTTCTTTGATAAAAGAAATTAATATTTGTAACTAGATAATGCTTTTAAAATTGAAAGTTTGATTTCGTAGTTTGCTCCATAAATTAAAAATATGAATAGTTAAAATTAAACAAGTAGCTTCTTCTTACATAATAAGTGAGGAAAGTGATGGATAATAGTAATGGAATAGTGATGGAAGTACAGTTGCTGGGTGAATTTGCAAATACTCATGTTATATAAAGTATAACTAATGTATAAGGTACGGTGGGTTCATTTATGACTTTTGATGATCGTAAATTGAATTGGATGAAGTCTCCAATGAAAGGGCCGGACCCTATATCTCAGTTACACTTTGAAGAATGTCAGTTTTGCAACTTCACCCTGCAATTACTTCAATTAGTGCACATTGTAAAATAAGATTAGAATTAATATAAAAACTATCTACATTTTACTTTTAATGTATTATTTAATTAAACTTTTATAAATTTTAATGCAAGAAGGCACTTACTTATCTGGCATCGGTTCCCAGTCCATCCCGGAAGGCAAGTGCAGATAAAAGTGTTATTAATTTCTGAACAAGTGCCTTGATTCAGGCATGGCGAAGAAGCACAAGGATTGTCAACTAAAAATATATTAGGAAATTAGTTGATGCCTTATAATTAAGCATTCTTTCAGTATAAAAATTGGAAACATGTAAATCTAAATAAACCCATTTTAAAATAAATATAGTTGGATAGCTTATTAAGCCATCAATAAAAGGTAGCTAATAATAATATAATTATTTGCGAAGTCCATTCCGATTCGGGGATATATGAACCCTCAAACGTTATTTCACTGCTGCAGGCTTTTCACCTCAGACACTAGTAACAACACAGCGAGTATCCGCAACTATGGCTCTTCTCAATATAATAATTGCTTTCGGCTATGCACAGTACGTACTGTGTAACCAAAAACCGCCTTGGATATATAACTATTCAACACATATCAATAGTTAAAAAAATACAAGAGAATAATCACCTATATCACAGTTTGTTCCGGAAAATCCTTCAGCACATCTACAGGTGTAGTTATCCGGAGCAGCGTTGACACAGGTGCCTCCGTTTTGGCATGGTTCGTGAGTGCCGCAAAAGTTCAAATCTGAATAAGGAAACACGGAATATATAAGATATTTATTACGATAGCTGATTATAATAAGGCTGTAACACCATTTAGTAATGTAAAGTCGATTGAAAGTGATGGGATTGCATTTTCAACAGTAGGTTTGCATTCTCTCCATATAATTTTGTTTTAAATGTCGCATACGTTATTGTTACTCAATATGCTCCATAGATGGCAGCACCACAAATTTCATAGTCATCTAGTCTTCATAGAAAGTGATGAGAGAGTGACCAGTTTCAATACAAAGCACCCAAAATACACAACACTATACTTTTTAACACTTTCTATGCGTAAGATTTTGTTGCCGCGTATCATGTTATAGGAATAGCATTATGGAATCCTTAGTTCCTGATGCCTTAAGGCATCATTCGCGGAGAAAGTTCTAACAGAGTGGCTTTTATATTGGATATTTTGTTGAATAAACTATAAGTATTAGGGGAGTTTAAGAAAACCGGCAAGTGAAGGTTTTCATATTTTAAGAACACATTTACGAAGAACTTCTACACCCTTTTATATCGAGGAAAAGTTTTATGTAACCAATATACACATTTAGTAGTAAATTATTTTCGCCAATAACGGAAAAAATACAGTTCATTTCTTACCTCCATCGCACAGGATGCCTCCCCAGTTAATATCACAAATGCACTGCCACGGCGATCCATTGCAGTACCCGTGCTTGCAGCCTGGGTAAGGCATGCACTGATCACAGAGCTCAGACTTCCAGCCAGGTCGACACCTACCAAAGAAAAGATGCATCAATATTTTTTTTAAAATAAACATTTCATTAAAAAAATTAAATTGAATTGGTGAAAGGACTGTCCAGTTTTCTTTTAGCGAAACGTGCATTCCACCATTCGTATAAAATGATTATATTTTGTGTTGTAGTTTTTGTTAGAGGGAGGTTGGTGGGTTGTTAGAAGTTTTACTCTATGTTCAAATACGACGATAATGTAATATGCCAGTAAATTCAGTGTGTTAATGCGCGAAATCAGGTAACCATCACGGAACCGCATACAGTTTCTTGGACAGCAGGCGAGGAAAGTTATCGGGGCAGTAAACCAACCAACTTAGACATCCTGCGCTGAAACCATCTACGGAAACCGAGTCACTCAAGTCAACCAACGACCTTTCTGCTAGGGATGTTCAGCCGACTGTGGTGATACTTGAGAAAATACCCTTTTATCGGGGGTTTTATTGAGTCGAGCTTTTTATTCATTGAAATAATATACAAGTATACGTTAATGGTTTAAAAATCCTCAGCTTTATAATGGTACTAGAACCTTACCTGATAGCACCAAATGCAATATTGAAGAATCCACTTCCCAATATAGGATAAAATTAGTTAACTTGGGGCATGAAGCAACTCCTATATATAAGAAGAAACGCTTTTGTGCTGGAGGTGTTCAGAGAGAAAATGAATGGATCTGATTCGAATAAGATTAGAGATTTAAAAACAGAAGAAGGAAAAGGTTAGCATAAAGTAGCCAACAGTAGTACTTAAATATTGAAGTAACAAACATGTGCTACCCGTCTAAAATGGCATATCTTGGTTTGCTAAATTGTATAAGACCGGATCAACGCGAGAGCCAATCGAAAGGTGCATTGTCGTATATCTTATAAAGATTTTGTGTTGGACTCGCCCGTCAAAAATACACTCAGTTGTATCGCTATTTAAAACATAACCGAAAGCATATCAGCCTAAACACTTGTAGCTTTTTACTTAGTTTCTTTATATTTGAGCATGATTTTACGTTTCATTGAAACGCCAAAGTGTGATTATTGGGTCTCCACTGCAAGAGTTGAAATGTTTTTGGTGACCAGAAAATCGCCAGAAAAATATAAAATTTCCTACTATTGGTCATCGGAAGACCATCCAACCCCAAGGGTCACGCCGTTGACTTCTGAATCTTTAAATAAAAAAATACAAAAAAAAGGAAGATAAAAATCTCCCACGGGAAGAATTTTCTCCGACTGGACACGCTACGGTGACCACGGCGGGGTTGGATAGGTTTTTATTTTGTTCCTTTCTTTGATTTTTTTCTGGGTCATCTTACGTTCTGGAGCAGTTAAAGAGCTTAGTGGTAGAACGTGCTAAGTGACATTTTTTTAATAAAAAAAAATGAAATTTTTGCGTCAATGAACATGTTATTTCCTTTTGTTTAAAAAATAACAAGATTCCTCTTTTCATAAACTTTAAGTTAAGTACATTTTTTACCTTTTGTAAGTTCCGTTTTCAACAGATCTGAGTGCAAACTATTAACTTAAAAGCTCATTTTCTGGTTTTTAACTTTTTGTCACTTAGCACGTTCTTCCACTTAGCTCTTCAGTTATGAATGGAAAGAAAGTTCAAAAGGGATATTCGATTGTCCAGCGGGTGTGTCGACCAGGATGGATTGACTTTGGCAGCACTGTTTGACAGGAGGATAGATTTTTTTTATTTTATTTTCATGTCAACTCAAGTTGTACTCATGTCAACTGTCAAGTTGAGATATTTCGTTTCGTTTTCATTCCGACGGAAACTTTGATAAATAGTGAAACCTAGCATTACATTAAAACTAAATTGAAGGATAGGGTTGGGTCTAGTAAAGTGTTTTAAGTTTAGTTATAAACTCCGATGAAAGGAATTTGGTTAAAATGGTGTTAAAAAGAATCCAGGAAGTTTATATATATTTACAAATAATAAAATAAACCAACTTAATTAGTAAAACGAGTTCTAATTCCTGCTAGCAAATTCCTTTGTGAAAAATGCTGCAATGATAAATATTGATATTCCATATGAAACAAAATATGAAATTAAACGCGTTCAGAAAGTGTGTGGTATGTTGAATAATAATTTTTTATAAAGATAAAAGTTTTCTTATGAAAAATGGAATGTAGTTTGCTAATATACTAGGCTACAGGGAAAAATGTCTAGAGAGGAAAGCATTAAAATCTGAAGTGCACTGAACATGAATATCACACTTAAATAACTAACTTCTCTCTCTCTCTCTCTCATTTTTCAGGTATTCACGTTTTTTGTGTCAACGATGTGCCAGAAATCAATATTAGCTAAAAAAAAATCAAATTTTTTGTTTACAATGTTTTTTTATAATGTAAAAGGTGGTTTTTTACGTAGTTACAAATGTGAACACAAATGAATCTGGTTTAAGTTTTTCTCTACTGCTGTAGATTTTTGTTACAAATAACTTTTTTTATCTGAAAAATGTTGCATTCTCCAGTTTGCTCTATGACTGCTAAAATATGAACATTTTTTTTTAAACCGAGGTTTCTGAGCTAAAATTAGTTACTAAAATCCTTTTAAACTTAGAATTTTTTTTTACTTCTCTGGTATAGGTCAAAATTTGTGTTATTCCAAAGCCAGTTTTAACTTAGTTTTCAGTAAACCGATTTGTTCCGATTGCCCGATTTATTCGTGTTTTTTAAATTGCCTAGCAATATAAATAATGCCCGGATAATCAAATTGTCCGTAACTTATAAGGACATCGCCGTAAGTGTCAACTGAATTTCCGTTGTCAAGATATCGTGACCCAGAGATCAGTTTCCTGCTAGATTACCTTTCAATGGTAAACAGACACCTAATGGGGTATCTTTTCACCCGAATGAGCATATCGCTTTACGTGCATTATGGGTTGGTGGCACTTTCGCTTTGGTCAACTAAGTGCCATCAGGATCATCCCCTGCATCGCTACACACGAGTTGTAATTATGCAAGCAAGACTGGAAGTTTGGATATAGGGTGATTGCATTGTAGATGGGTTTATTGCAGAAGTACACTCGGGGACAACCTAACTTGGGTAACAACAAATAGTAAAAAGGCAGAGGGAAAAGCGTGGTGCTATGATACAAGGCAATAAATCACATCGCAACCTCGCCGATTCAAACGAAACAAGAAAAAAGTTTCAATCAGACGTCTAGTTTGGCGCCGACATAGCTTCATTTGGCCTATTGTAAATTAATGGTATTATAAAAAAATTTCTTGATGCGCAATAAGGCGCTTTTTTTTTAAAGCAAGGTGCCAAATACAAAGAAATATAATTGTTAATAATAAAAAATATTTAAATTGTTCAAATTCTTAATTCTAAAAAGGTTTAATCTTTTCCTGTTTTCTTCACTCCCAGTATTGATTTAATATTTTTTGATAAATTAATTTATAAATTATGGTAAGGGGTTGGGTAAATTTATTAAAATACACAATTTTGATTTGTAAGCTTTTAGAATACTAGAAAAATAGTTAAAATTTTTATGAGAAATTTATATAAAAAAATATTTTTCAAAATACTTAAAAACTATATGTATTGTTTAATTGTAATTTTAAAAGGGTTAATATTTTTAAGCTAGAAATAAACACACATCTCTAAAATATAATTTAAAAAAATGAGGCAGTAGGGATTCAGAGCGGTATTTAAATCCGCGGATGAAAATCAATTGTAATAATTATTTTTGCATGTTATAACTGTAGAGGGATAATATTTTTAAGCGAAAAATAATAATACATAACAAACATATAATAAACAGGAGAGTTTATGTTCTTATTTAAAATTTTAACCATTGTAACACCGCAAAAAACGCCAAATGTTTTTACGGTATTGTAAAGTGTTAATTCCAAACTTTTATTGCAATTATAACCGAAGATAAACCTTGAGAAACCATATAAAAAAACTACAAAAGGTTAAAAAATAAATCGAATTAATAGTTGGAGATTTTTTTCTAGCCCTTTATAGAAAGCATACAAAATATTTCTGAAAACCGAGAAACTATAAAACTTTTTTAACAAAACTAAAAAAAATTAATAATGTACATCACAAGTATTCACTTTTCGTACAATACGACTCAAAAAGTAACAAAGGAAATAAAAAAAAATCTTTATGACATTTATTGAATACTTGACTACAATTACAAACGACTTTTTCCAAAAATTTTGAAATTTTTAAAATCTACTTTTGTTCAGCCAGATTTGGACAAATGCTTTTGATAACTTCTATTTTAAATTTAAGGAAAAAATTGTAAATTGCCTTCTTTCTTAGGGGCTGGGGAGCCCAGACGGTTAGGCACTCGCCTAGCATGCGAAAGGTTCCAGGTTCGGGTCTGGGCATCGTCAAAATAACTGCCGACCTATAAACGGCTCGTGCAGCCCAAAATGTCCGACGAATAATACCGTGTAAGGGAGTGCACGTTAAATATCCTTCAAAGTCCTAACGCTGCGTACGATGTCGCCCATAACGGTTGCGTTGGGTGCCTATTCAGGTGTCGGCTCGTCACTTGACTGTGGTTCTAAAATACGACGCCCGTCGCCAATAGCCTTTGTGTAGCTCTAGTGCGACGATAATTCAAACCTAACCTAACCTTCTGTCTTAAACAGAAATTCATTTTCAATCGCCAATTACACAGTGAATTATGATATAATGAAAAAAAACATCTGCCGCTGTCATAATAAAACAAAATCCTATCGAATCGGCAACCCTGGAACGCGAAAAAGAAACAATGATCCGTTGGCTGGAAACTCTTGTAAGGTAATATTTATATACAAAATGATCTGAATACAATTTAATCAAAATACACTTTTCATTCTAATAAAATTACCACATTTTCTCAAATAATATTCAAATATGTTAGACCTTAAACGAAATAACGTTTTAAACAAGTTTTCTGGATGGATTCGCAAATAATTTATGGAACTCTTTACATCCGCGGAAAGATCTTCTCCATAGCATAATTCTATTTACCCTACTTAGGATGTTCCGCATTATAGTATAAATATGAAGGCTTAAGCTATCTGATATCTTAGGTTATAGAAAGAAGGTATTTTGTATTTAGTTATTGGTGGTAAATGGTAAATTTATGTGTGTAAAAAAGTTTTCTTTAAACAAAAATAAGTTAAAAGAGTAAGTTATGCTGCATTTAAAAAGAAATAGAAAAGGGCACAGTTAATATATTTAATAAGAAAGATTAAATGAAGAAAATATTAAATTGTTACGAAAAATTAAAAAAAAAATAGTTACGAATGAAAAAAATTTGGAAAAGGGTGTTACGAAAAAAAAAGAAAGAAAGGAGAACTGATGCTATGTAAAGTAAAGATAAAAGAAACAAATTTTCTTTAAAACCAACATTTTACTGCAGTTAAAAAATTATTCCTAAAACAACTTCTGCTACATAAACCCCTACTTGATTATATTAATAAACGTCTTTTTCTTTACAGAGCCTTCTGAAACCCCAAAAAATAAAAAATATATATTATAAGTTAAAAGACTAGCATACCTATAAAAATTAAAAAAAAAATCTTAGGAAATTTATACGTAACATAACTGAAGTTTTTATTTAGTTAAAAAAAGCCACTTCAAGTTGTTGACGCTTGGAATATGTTGAAGATGGACCAGGCCGTTGTTAATAGCAGTACACGTATTACTGTCTCGTACTTCATTACTCATAGAAATGAACCTTTAGCAAACATTATGACAAGGAGATAATCACGATTTTCTAAATATATGAGGTTTATTAATGATTGTAGTTGAATTGGCATGGGTGTTCTAACATATTACGTTTTGGGTTTGAGTCATCGACAGTTGAAGATACAAAGAATAAGATAAGATAATAGAAACCTTATATAAAAGTAAATGTTTATTACATAGCTTAAAATTTCTAAGCCTTTTATCACTTCTAAAATAAGGATTGTTAATGTAGCATTAGTTTTGGAAAATTTACAGTTATTAATGTATTTTTAAAAAATATTTATTAAGAATGGGCATGTTTCGTTTCTTGAATGGCAACCTAAATGGTAATTGACATTTTTTTGTCGAGGCTCAATTTGAGAATCTGTGTCACATGGGAACAGAGCATTAATTGGAGCACTGATGAAGGAAAACAGGAATGAAAGCTGGAAGAAAATACGTCTCCTGAAACAAGTTTGTAGGAATTGTAAGACAATGAAAAAAATAAGAGGGGATGTTGTGGAATTTCCAATTATGTTCTACTTTATTTCACAGGTATTAAATAAGATGTTTGAGTGATTAAAGTTACTTACAGACATTCTCCAGGCACATTGCAGTAGCCATGCTCTGGATGACATCCTAATTTGCAAACGGCTGTAAAAAAAACATCATTTACCATCCAGTTTTTGAAACCAAAGTAAGTTTGGCTTAAACTAACGAAGAACTGTTTAAATTCTTAGCAAAAATATAATTTTGAAAACTGATATTGTGTAAGGAATTAAATAATTGAAAAAAAAATATATATATTTGTGCACAGTAAAAAAACAGGATAGATGGAGAAGTTTAATTACATTTTTAAATCGTAAGTAATATGTAAATAATTACGAATAGAAAATAAGTATCTAGTATTTATGTTGTGCTCTACTTTGAAAATAAGAAATTGTACTCCATTATTATTTGTTATTTACTTATAAGGGTGTAGAGCGTCTAGTAAGCAACGAAGTACCAGGATTGAAAAAAAATAATAATAAATTCGTTTTTTTAATCCAGTTTTAAGTATGTAATTCATATTGTTTATTTATTTGACTCTGCAATTAAGGAAATAGATGATGTTAAAGACAATAAAAGATAGAATAACATTCGAATTGTGTCAAACATAAGACGAAACCAACTGCCAGGAAATTAAAATGTTGTCCAATTGAAATTTTGCGACACTTTCGATAAGTGAAAAAAATATTTAAAATTAAAACTGTTAATTTAACAATAACAAATCAATAAAAATCCAATTTCCACAAATGATATTCACACAAAAATGACCTACCTGTTTCGCAGTTAGGCCCTTGCCACCCGTCCATACACACTTTATCCCCTTGCTCGTCGCAACGGTAGTGTCCGAACCTGTCATCACGAGGACGGCAGAACTTAGAGCAGGTGTAGTCGTAATAGTGTGGCGAACACAGAACCCGGTACCTGTAGCTAATACGAGCCGTGCGGCCACGGTGCCCCTTCAGTTTCCATTCGGGTCCCGGGATTTGGACGCCGGAGAACACGTGGCGCTCGATCACCCGCTCGACGGCTGCTGTAGGAAGAAATTTAGTGTTAGAGGATCAATGTAGCTTGGGAACTTAACAAGAGGTGGTTTGCTTCAGTTTTGTAACCTTTTACATCAGGTTTTGTAAAACTGAATTGGTTACACCAGGTTTTGCCTATATATGGCTGTCTTGCCATTCGAGGTTTTTTAGTGGTGTTAATTATTATCAAATTGTTATCAAGGTAGTTTGGGAACTAAACAATAAGTGGTTTGCGTCAGTATTGACCAACTGCTTGACCAACATCAGGTTTTGTAAAACTGAATTGGTCACACCAGGTTTCGGCAATGTATGGCTGTCTTGCCTTTCGATGTTTTTTAGTGGTGTTAATTGTTATCACAGAAACATTAAAGTTTGGATTTTAACAAAAGAGCAGATTTTGAGGATTAATTAGGAAATCTTTAAAGTCAAGGAATTAAGGAGTACGCCTGTACAAGAGTCTTAGATTTACGAAACATACAATCTATAATACTGATCAGAACAGGTCAACGACACTATCTAAAAAAAAGTGAAAAATACCGAATTAAATTTTAATAAAACAATAGTGTTCAATATAAAAAGTTTGATTTCAAATCGTATTTAATTCTTCTGTTTAATACTTTTTGAAGGATGAAATTTTTTTTAGTTAAACCATCTGAAAAGTTAGTGGGTAGTGCGTTTTTAATTTAGTAGTATGCCTCTGATATTATTCATAAGATACTCATTAATTCACTAAATTTCTTAATTGTTTTCTTAAAAGAGAAAGTATCTCAGTATATAGTTGTACCATATATCAAACCTAACACGACCAATATATTTTAATGTGCACATCAGCATAAAGTAAAGTATGTTAACAAAATTCAAATGTCTAAACTAATATAAAAGAAGTTTTCATAACCAATTAACGAAAACAGTTCAAAATTGTTCTTTTTCATACTAAGCCTGATTTTTGACGTTAATAAGATTACATCGGCATACACAAATACAAATTATTATGTCTGAAAATTAATATTCGATATTTAAAAGACTTTATGATAGAAAGATGATTGTGCACACTTTGAATCATTCGTATTTCTCGTTCTTTTCTTGCTTTCATGGATTTTTTCCTGGAAAATCACAGCAATTTTAACGACAAAAGCAAAGAACAAATTTTAAACGAAACAGTGGTCAGTGGTGAAGAGTTTAGGAGATTAGTTCTTCTTAGAATTCGAAGACATTTATTTAAATGGCTTATATACAATCTACCAAAAGTATCTACTTCGTACAACACACATAATTCATTAGGTTGTGGGACGATACTGATACTTTAATATTAAAGAATCAGCAGCATGTTATTTCTCCCTTGTTCTTGAATGACAAGGCAATGACACTTCTTGAATTACAAATAAAATCCCATTGTTTTAAGAATTTTATTAGAGGCTTCTTTGTAACGTTGGTTTTAGTTTTCAAATTATGTTTTTACATCTATTTTATGAAAAATCTACGGTTTAAAGATGTAATTAAGATTCTTAAAGATGCAGTCAAAATTGTAATTAGTACATAAAATGAGTGTATTGTTTTGAGCATTTATTGTGTGAAATATTTTTGTGATATTTCAGAAAATTGAAAAAAATGACTTAGATAATATGCTTCAAATTATCCAGGTCAATTTTTTCCACCAAAAAATAGTTTAAAAATACGAATTATTAATGACATAATTTATTATACATATTTTCTGATAAATTAAAAAACAAAAAATATTCGTTTTGTAATAATAACATAAATTTTACAAATATATAATCCTTGGCAAGCTAACTTATGGGAAATAGCAATGAGAAGACCATGGCTATTCAAATCACGTGCGTACATCTGTTCCTAGTAATACCTTTGACAAACAGCTACATCTTAACATGGGATTAGTGCTAAGCTGTTTATATTATGTGCGAGATGCATTGTATGGATCACAGAAACACAGCACGAACAATATTGTGGCTTTGAAAAAGAGTTAATACAATGTTTTTAGTACTTTAGTAAAATGCAGTACATTTTTGTTATACATAGACACTCATGAGAGTTTTAAAAACTTGCAAAAAATGTTTTTAGCACTTTTGATAAGGTATTGCCCATTTTTATGTATAAAGACAAGTAGGTTTGTTACAGAATCTGTCACTTAAACCGCTTCCACACAACATTTGTGATCAACAGGAAAAAAACTATTTATACACCTCAGAAAGAAATTCGCCAAACAGAGCCTTTAGCTAGTTGTAATTAAACATTTGAACGATAAAATTAATTATTTTCATTAACCTTCTTTCTCAGATTTAATAATTAGATTTTATCGTTTACTTAATTTGTTTGAAGTTCGAAGAATAATAATGGAATCTTTTTTAATAAATATTTTTGTGTTGTCACAATTTACCATTTACATTTCTTTCGAAAATTCAGTCATTTATCGTTTGTTAAATTAATTTACACTTCGAAAAATATATATAATTAGTGCAATTGATGCTTTAAAAATAAAAGCAAAACTTTGCATATTTTTTATGCCAAGTTAGAATTCTCTATGCGTCTTTCTTCATACATATATAATAAACCATCAAAAGAACTCTATTGTGATATTACAACAATCCAAACTGAATTATATCACATAAATAAATATTCTTTCAAAAGTGTTTATTTTTATTTTAAATAAAGTTTATCGTACGTTTAAAGAAATGGCAACAGTGAAAATATTGAATAAAAATGGAATTTGCATGTTATTTCAATGTAGATTAAATTTTAGTTATTTAAATTTTAAATAAACTTCTAATTTAAATTTTTTAATGAAATTTGGAATGTAGCCTTATCTGATTTTTTGCTTCAAAATGAAGTATTCCGCTTGTCTGTGGGACTTGTGGTTCTTTCTGTGAAAGTGGGTGACGGACAGACGGACGGACAGACAGACGGACTGAACGATTATAAAACCTTCCACTTTTTACGTTATAAACGTAGTGTGGAAGCTAAAATATAAGAGTCTTTTTAAACTTCATCTTCACGCTATCCAAATCAAACTTAACAAATTACTTGTTTAGTTAATGTGTAAAAAAAATCTTACAACAATATTTTTGTTGTTGCTTATTTTACATTAATGAGTTGAATATTCAATTTTTATTGAATCGACCCCCCACTGATCAGCACCCCATCAAGATATTATAAGCTAGCTGATGTTAACATTATAAATTATTTATTTGGATGTCCGAATGAATCTCGACCCTTCTTTTTTTATGAAGTACAAACTCCACATTTGTGAATAAATATTTTCATTTCTTTCCATTTGTAAAGAGTACAATTAAAGAACAATCTCTAGAACTAGGTCAAATAATAAAGTTGAAATTGCAATCTTGCATATTATTCTCACTTTCTTTAATGTAGTTATATTTTATTTTAGCTCGCGTTGTAATTTCTTTCAAATTAAAAATTGCTATAAATCCTAACTTACAACAATGTGCAATGCTATTCCTATGGAGAAGTTGGCTCACGTTTTGCCCTACTAGAATTATTTGAGTTCGAATTTCGAAAAATCGCTTCTTAAATGACGCCCTCAGCACAAAAAGAATAATCTTCTAAAATTTGGAATGTGTACCACAAATAGTTTTGGCTGATGTGTGTGAGTCTGTCAGGACTTCTTCCTTCATATAAAATAATAAAAGAATTTCCTCTGATTCATTGTCTAAAACTAAAAACTACGAAAAGAAACTTCATATCAACGAAACACATAACTGACAACATTATCTTTTACTACCACCAATTACGTAACATAAAAGGTGAGAAATGTCCCGACCAGTAAAAAACCCAAACTGACGGTAAAGCACCCATCTCAATTATCACAGCATAGAGATAGTGTGAGACAGGTTACAGGTAAAAGTATTACCACCGATAACAGATCTGCGTGGGAAATAAAAAAAATTATGTTCACAACCTTTTTATTGGCGATCTTGTTAAGAATATAAATTTCTGGGAGTTTTCATTTGTGCGTTTATAGGACATTTGTGAGTGTCTATGATTGTCACGTAGCTTTATTATAGCTTTTAACATGTGTTATGTTTTATATATCATAAATAAGAGTTAGGTTGAAATTTGTGTGGGTGAAATCCAAATAAGCTTCGTTATTTTAATCGGAAAAGTATAAAATATGATACAAATATTATCATTACGTTTTTTAACGTTAATTTAACCAAGTTTTGTGTGCATAATATTGCATTGGCTTAGATCAATTATTGGTATTAAAGTAAAAACTAATGAAAGCTAATCAATATTTATATGTATATAGCTGTGTATTCCCAGGCAGCACACCAATGTGGGATCCACATGGTCCGACGTGGGCCCACGTGGTTCAGATGGGCACTGGTGGGCCCCATCAGCCCATCACCAAACCATGTGAATCCCATGTACTAAATTTTAGCAAATTATGCGCTAATTACGATAAAATATGAGTAAAATATTATTTATTTTGTAATTATTAGGTGACATTAATGAATTTGGATGCTAAAATTTTTATATTTTACGCTTTTTCTAGAAAAAAAATATAACCACGTGGATCTACATGGGACATTATGGGCAACCCATATAGATATCTGTGGGATATCCATAACAAACCCACGACATTGATTAAAGTAGTTTAGAACTCGGTTTTCATTCTTAGTCAAATGGACTGTTTATAACTCAAATAAAATAGGTTTCATTGTTAACTAAAAACTATTGTACCATAAAAAATATGCATCCGTATATTATTCTAAATTAATTCCTCGAGGAAAATTGAAATTATATTTGATAAAGAAAATCAATACCGTGAATTTCACGGTGTAATAATTGATGTTGTTCAGTACTAATGCATTTTTAGAAAAAAAATTAGTACAATTTATAGCTATTTTAATAAAACAGAGCTTTATAGAAGAACCCGAATGGGCCGATATGGGACAACCCAGGTGGGCCGATATGGGATAACCCAGGTGGGCCGATGTGGGATGGCCCATCTAAATCTATATGGATTGCCCATCTGTCCTATAAAGTGAACTGCTGTCCAAATATAATATTTTTTTATCCTCCAACTGTATATTATGCAAATTAGTAAAATATATTAATTGTTTCGGTATATTATTAACTAATAAAGAGATCGTTCAACTTGAAAGGCAAAATCGATTGCTCATGAAAAATTACACTGGGCTGATGTGGAGAAGCCCATGTGGGTCAATGTGGAAGAAAACCATATGGGTCTATGTGGGATGGCCCATGTGGGCCGACGTGGTTTCACGAAAAAAAAGGGGGTCGTTTCTTTCTGGGCCCCATATGGAAGCCCACTAGGAAACCACGTGGGCCCATATGGGGGTGCTACCTGGGTTTACACTTATCTGAACTATTAAAAAAACAACTTTGTTACTTGGTTATTGGTCAGGATGCTTTATAGCTGATTAATAATTTCAAATAATAATACAAAATGGTAGTCATCCATAGCACATAGTTATAAGGTTCTTCTTACCAATTAAATTTACATATTCTCACTGTATTATTGTGTGCATGCATACATTTTTCAACTTCCGGTGCATGTTTACAGATCCCCCAAAATCCACCACATTTTTTCATCATGTAACCACAAAAAACAATCCCTTCAATAAAATGGAATAATACAGAAGGAGGAAAAAGTCACCAAATCCCTTTAATCCTGACAGCAGAGATACATCGCACCGTGCGAGGAGAAAGTGTCGTATCTCCCACGTTATTTTAATGGGAGATAGGTCACTTTTTCACGATATGTCCACCCACACAGCACACATTACACATCATCCCAGGACATTATAACAAGTCAGGCAGTGGAATATTCCTCATTCCATGAACCCTCAGTACATGTTTGAAGCCCGTCTGTCAAACCATTGCCGTAAACGCATCGTAAAAGGTCTCAACGAACATTTAGCCAAGGAGACGTAAAGCCTTTAGAACAGATTTAAAGAAAGCTATCTATACGACCTGCGTAGGCATTTTTTTTATAGAAAGAAGTAGCGGAAGCCTTGTATGTGTTAGCACCTCACAATTTGCTACTAAACCATTTCTCTGTAATGGAAAATTATAACATTGGGTTAATTATTTTTTGCAGTAATCTTCTTTTAAAAGTGTGATCGCAGTTTTTACATGTATAAGAAATTTTTTGGGTAAATAATTTATATTGTCTTTTCTTCTTAAAATTCTGTTGAAAAATCTGTTTCTACTTTTTCTTAAAGTTTATGTTTGAAACGTACATAAAAAATTT
Organism: Oedothorax gibbosus; assembly: GCA_019343175.1. Classification (NCBI taxonomy): domain Eukaryota; kingdom Metazoa; phylum Arthropoda; class Arachnida; order Araneae; family Linyphiidae; genus Oedothorax; species Oedothorax gibbosus. The sequence continues at coordinate 32,268,895 of CM033271.1, forward strand.
AAATATTAAAAATGCATATATTTTAATTGTGGCGAAACGTGAAAAAACAAAACCTTAACTCGATTTTAAATATTATTCCAAATTTAATTGATCGGTATACTATCTTAATTATACTATTTTGTATATTTTTTTAAAAAATTAGCAAATCTATTGATAGAAAAAAAATATAGAATATAATCGATATAAGAAAATTGAATTAATTCTCTATTCCTTCCCTCTACATCGCCTCCTTAACTTCCGCCCCTTTAAAGACAATGTGTTTTTAAAGGGGTCAAAAACAATGTGTTTTTAAAATTATCAATTTAAATTCAACAGCTCCAAAAGCACTAATAGTATGTATCAGTAAATAACACCGGTAAATGACACATTAAGTCGTTTACATTACACCCAATAACAAATGGCCACATACAAAAACACACCCTATAAATTCCAGCCTAAAAACAACCATTATCCGCAAAATCCTTCATAATTTTCCTCACACAATTCTCAGATAAATCAGCACTGAACGAAATATCCCTTTCTCAGAGTCAGAGCGATGTATCTCCAAACTGCCGATTTTTAAGTTTTCAACATTTTTTAATAATAAAAAAAATGAATCTGAGTTCAAAAAGTACATTTCTGTCATGTCAAAAAAACTCATAATAGTGTTGAGGTGATTTTAAGTTTTTATAGGATCTCTTGCCAAGTTCGAAACAAGGAAAAATACTCGGTGAATCCTAGCTTCTAACTTTCCCAGAATTGAATAAATTTTTAAGTAAATACTAGTTTTAATGGTTGGTTCAAATCAATATTAGCTTCGCATAAAACAAACTGTTGATCCATATTTTGTATCGAGACATTCCTTCAAAATTTTTATTATTTATTTATATTTTGTAAATATTTTTCTTTAATTAGCATATGTAACGATCGAAAAAGAATATTAATAAGGTTATCTTCTATACTCTCACCCTCTTAACATATCTCCCCTCTCAAAATACAAATAACACCATAAACAATGTGTTTTCCAAAATTATCTTGAAAAAGGACTTACATTACTTTCATTCTCAGGTGCAAATATTGAAAAAAAAAAGAAGAGAAGCACCACAACGCCTACAGGGGCCACTCAGGTGCTAAAGGCAAGAAGTTCTTTAAATAAAGAGTCAAAAATAAATAAAAACGTAAACGTCAGGTAGCCCTCGGTCCTTGGCAACCGATGTCCTCCATGCTTTATTAGCTTTCGCAGGTGCACAACGCGAGAAAAAGTGGGTTTGCTTGCCTTCTCCTTTTGACTAAGTGGTCCGGTCCTCTGCTTTGGACGTTGATGTATTTCAGGTTCGATACGCAGGTATTTGGAAAAGGGGGAGGGGGGTTTGACTTAGGTACTCCGCCCACGTTGCTTGAGGTTGACGTTAAGTTATTGTGTCTTGTATGTGGAGTCTTTTTAAGAAGTACAAGTCGATGTATGTACCTCATTAAAAGTTAAAAAAGAAGCTTTGGTCGAACCCCGTATTCGTTTCGGCGGCATTTTGACAATTTAGGAGGGTGATAAAGTTTGCAGTTTGTGTTATTTTTGTTACTAAACACATTTTGATTATATCATATTTTCACAAAGTTTTTAGGTTGATAGGTCGATACATATTTAGGAATAAGAATATCAGGTTATTTTGGCATTGGTGGTCATTAAAAAAAAATCGCCAAATGTCGCCGAAACGGACACCAGTATTTGACAGAAACCTTATGTTTAAAGGTAGATTTCTCACTCATTTTATGGACTGATGAGAAAATTTGTTTTGTGATGAACAGATTTTTTTCTTTAACTTAATTAGATAAACCATTTCTTTTGTTGTACATCTTCGACAATATTAATGAAAATAGTGTAAAAAAAACCCTGAAATTATTTATAGATAATTATAAATATAGTTTAAACTACAATATTTAACAGTTGAGAAATATTTTTAGCCTGAATTTGTTTTTTAGATAATTTATAAATTGGAATAAGAGAAATCCAAAATTTAAACGTTGACCAATTTTTAAAAAAAATATTTATTAAAATTAAAGTCTCATTTCTCATGCATTATATATAGGTAATATTTATGTTTTAAGTGAAAACAAGAAATATACGTTTATTTTAAATTTAGTTGTTTTACAGAATAACAGTCCCTAACCAAATTAGAATAACAAATTAACTTAATACTTACTGAGATTAAATCACGTCTTTTACCATTCTATGAAGAATTTGATTTTTTAAACTAACATAAAAAAAATTGTCATTATATGATTAAAAAAAACATAGCTACCATTATCAATGATGACTGAAAATAGTTTACGAATTTCAAACTAGTTTTTAAATTGAGTATCATTGGTTTATACAATTACTCGCCGAAAGGATCAAAATTTTCCCACATTATTAAGTTGACAGCAACATCAGATCTTTGCAAATATAATTGCGAGTCGCAATTTACTATTTTTGGTTTAACTGAACACGGAAGTAACTCTGATCACGTTTGATTGTTGTATAGATTATATTCAAGATTTTCTTTTGATATTCACAAATTTTGACAGAGCACATCTGATATTTAATGGGTATTTGAAAGTTTATTTTGCATACACAATAGGTGTTAAAATAGGAAGTTGTACAAATAATTTGAAGCTATAATAGCAAATAATACAGTTTTGTATTCAAAAGGCAACACTTATTAATGCGAATTAAATAAATATGTGCATTGTGTACATATTGTTCTAGGATTCAAATTATATGTGCAATACCTTTAGTTAAAACACAATTGAATGACTTGACAAAACAAATAAATGAGTTAATGTTTAGACTCATTTTGCTAACAAACAAGTAGGTTTGTAACAGAATCTGTCATTTAACCCGCTTCCACACATCAGCAGTTGTGTTTAACAGGTAAAAATGCGCCAAACACAGTATTAATTCTACATTAAACATTTATATGCTAAATTTGGCTAGTTTCATTTATTTTATTTCGAAAATTCAATAATCATTACTTATCGTAAGAAAAAATTAATTTATATTTCAAAGAATAGGTATGTAATATTCCTCGATTTTAAATAGAATAAAAACATTTCATATCAACATACAAAGAATCTCGTAGTGAAATATATTTGACGTCATTTCAAACTGATGTCGCAAAAAAAAAAATTACTTTAATTTATTGTCTGAAAGAATTAAAGTTTCTCGAGCGATTGTTGCGAATGGCAATGGTGATTTAATTCCAATAAAAATGGTTTCCTATGCATTTTAAATGAGCATTAAATTTTCCAGATTTTTAAATAATTAAAGTACTTCAAATTCGAATTCTTTTCTGAAATTTTCATGTATTCTAATTTCAATGCGCTGAATTTTTGACGTATCACACTTGTCCTTAGCATTTGTAGTTTGGGATATGAAAGTGGGTGACGGACAGGCAGACAGACGGACTGAACGATTATAATACCTTTCACTTTTTACGTTATAAACGCAGTGTGGAAGCTAAAATACATGTATCGTTTATTATAGCCTCTTTGAAAATCATATATTGAGAAAGTTTATAATTATGAATCCCCCTATGTTTGTACTATATGGCGTGGCTGGTGGGTTAAGGCGTCTTGTGTCACGTAAGATACCTGGACAAATTCTGTCCTTTTCTTAGCTATCCTATAAACGGGCCCCAAAACAATCCATATCCACCCAATAAAGCGAACATAGGAAGCTGCACGTTAAACCTGACACGGTCAGAAGTCCTTAAGCCGTGTACGATGTAACCATAAGGTTGCATTGTGTTCCAGCTCAGGTTTCGTTGTCACTTGCACGCGACTCAAACTTGCTCGTGGTTACCAAAAAGCCTCTAATGCAACGTTTTCAAACAAAGCTTCAATTGTGCACGGTAATTTGGAAATTTAATCGTTTCCTGCTGTCTATTTCTAGCTTCCTTTGGGAGCTTAAACACAGCCAATTACGCCTCATAGTTTAGAACAGTGATCAAATAACGAGGTCGACACCTGAGCTGGCACATATCTGGACTTCGAGCGACATCGTACGTTAACGCTGTCGGGACTTTGGACTCCAATGATTTAACGAGCACGTCTGTCTCAGTGTACTCAGGGAAAACCCGTAATTAAGTCCATTTTCTTATTATTATTTTTACTTTTGCCAACAAATACTCGTCTATAGGATGCAACCGGGTTTGGAACACGAGACCCTCTGTATGAGAGGCCGATGTTCCGACGACTGGGCTACGGAGTCCCCTTGTGCACGGATTGATGTTATTGAATTTCAATTATGGTTGCGTAAAGGCTGATAAATAATCGATGCTACAAATCAATTTTGCCTTCAAGTATATCAGAACTCGTTTATAAGCAAGTCTTCAAGAGCGCCCTACACCTGTTCATTATTTACTTCATTACTGCGAGCTTGAAGGTATTTTATGCCACTATTGCTGCACCTACGCATATGCTTACAAGTCGTAAATCTCACCACATTCTTAATGCAAAAATGTGTTTCAATTTTGAAAGTAGTTACATTATTATGCTCTTTGGGAAGGCTTTAGAGAATATAATAGAGGTGTCCGTCTGATGGTGTTTATTTATGAGCTATTTAGAACGAATATATATTTTCTTTTGTTTCAAATGCCAATACAAAGTGTATATTTTATAGATTTCTTAACATTGACAAGTATATAATTTATTTAAAGTCTTTCGTGACTAACATTGTGTCCAAATAAGTCACCAGAGAAACCGTTGTATATGTTTATTGTTCTGGATTTGTTCCTTATTTGCCAACTTAAATTCAATCATCATCTCAACAACTATTTGCCCAAATGAACTTTTTAACCTATCAAAACAATTTCAATTTTACAAGAGGCAATTAACAGTACAGTCGATTTCATGTATGAACAATTTTAATATTCAATACACTTGTAATTTTTTTAAACTTTGCAAATTAAAAATTGTCAGGCGAGATGCAAATTTTCAATTTTGAAAATAAAACAGAAAAAATTAAAAATCCCCTATGAAAGATGGAATTATCGGAATAAGATATAGGACCAGGATTTTTCTCTATTTCGTTACGTATATTTTATATTTTGTTTTCAGAGTTTATTATAGTTTTCTTCATTGTCAAACACTGGGGTCTAGGAAACTCCGTCTATTTTATGTCCGTCTATCTGTCTATGTTAATACCGAATAAGAATGATACCTTGGCGATATACCTCATTAAAAATATTCTTATCCTCTATCAATCCCATGTTCAAAGATAAAGACGAGGCGTTCCTTCCGACTCTATTCATCTTACCGGCAGTCAAGACAATCGAAGAGCTTAGTGAAAGAGCGTGCTAAGTGACATTTTTGAAAAAATGGAGATCTTTGTATCAATGAACATGTTATTCCCTAATTAAAATAAAAAGAGTGTCCTTTTTTTCATAAAATTTAGGTTAAGTATATTTCTTATATTTTGCAAGTTCCGTTTTTAACAGATCTAATGACAAACTAAAAACTTTAAAGCTCATTTTCTCGTTTCCATCTTTTTGACACTTAGCACGTTCTTCCACTAAGCTCTTCAATCGTTTAAGGCGCTTTTCCTCGGTCGCAAAAACCCGAAATGCTATGCCCCACCCGATGGCTGGGTTGCCCAACATTTATATATTATTCTCTTTTTTTATACACGCATTTCACCAACAGGTAGGATTTGGAAGCGTTTAGGGTGGCAATTTGAGAAGCACTCGGCCGTGGTAAAGTAAAAAATATGCTTATTAGGTTGAAAAGTAAAAGAAATGAAATATCGTGCAATCGTGGAAGTTATAGAAATGAAAGGTTAACAATGTCAGTATTGTGTTAATTGAGAAGAGGGTCTCTGATGTCTTTTTGTTTGTTATACTGAGGAATGGCTCAGAAGCGATTTGGAATTGTCAAAGGTTAAAGGTCGTAAATCGTTTTACTGCGGTTTAATTGAAGAATAGAAAATTTTGCATGAATAAAATTATGGTATGTAATGTATGGAAAAGAAATGTATTTTTTGACTTTAAATAATGTTTAAACCTTGGCAGTTGTAGTTTTTTTTAAATGCATCTTTTATCTTTTTGTGAATATCGATTAAAACGTGAGTATTGGTAAGTTTCTTTTAAAAGTCATTCAGGTCTGGTTTAATTTCAGGTCTGGAGTTGCAACAGATATGTTGAACGAAAACAAATAATTTCTCGAGAAGAGGTTGGTGAATCAATGTCACGTGAAAAAATCACTAATCGGGGCACCGATCGAAATAATACAGGAATGAAATCTGGAAGAAATTGCGTCATCTGAAACATGCACATTGGTATAATCTCCCTGTTCATCATCTTCCATCACTGCCTTGGGTTGCTTTGTAGCCATTGAAAATTAGATCTCAGACTTATTAAAGTCCGAATAGTTCTGCATAATTGGTAATGTTAGTTCAATGGAGTATGTCACCAACGATGGAAACATGGAAACACACACACATTGATATTTGTCCATGACATAGTGTGGCACTATTTCTGGAGACATGGGTGCAAAGAGTTAAATGTCTTTGTAACTTTATAAGCATTTTCAATCCGGAAAACAATCAACATCTCGCATTTGCATGAAAGATATTTCAACATTGAAATTCACATTTCCCGAAACACTCCAAGCACCAAGCGAAGTTATTTACCTGACGATACAGGGTCAGACTCGTGACCAGGCGTGACCACTTGGTGCAAGTTGAATATGTCGCCCAGGTAGAGAGAAACAGCTCGCCAAAAAGATATTGTTGTTTTGTTTTTATTATTGTTGTTGTTACCATCGCTATTTCCTCTTCGTGCAAAAGCTAGATGGGTGCAGATATTAATTTCGAGTGCCTTCAGAAAATGACAGATTGGGACCACGTCCGTTTTGCTCAGGTTTTCTTGAATTACTCCGGGGGTGAAAAAGCCACCGCCACAGTCCGACCCCGAACCAATGAGGTTAAAGCAAAAAAAAATCCTTGTTCGGTTTCGAATGTGGTCACTGTTAACATTTCTGTGCTTGGTTTCACCCTAATAAGGGTTCCTAGTAGCAGCAACGGCTTTTGGCGAAATGTTTCACCATATTTTCGGTATTCGGTTGAACCATTTTCAGGTTTTGGAAACAAAAACCTGATAAATGGTTCAACCGAATATCAAAAAATATGGTGAAACATTTCACCAGACAGCCGTTGCAGCAACTGAAAACCATTATTATAATGAAACCAAGCACCAAATTTTTAACTGCGTTCTTTAAAATGAAGAAGAAAAATTGTGAATTAGTTATTTATGGAATCGTATTCTTTTGATTTAATTTATTCTTAGAAATATCTTTAGTGTGTTTTGCCAAATATAATTTTTGCTGAGAATAACAGATTAGAGAAGAGCTCCCTAAAATTTTTGATTTACTGGGTTCTTATGCTACATCCAAAACCCATACAAAATGTTAACAATTACTGTACGTAAAATCATTTATAAAGTTCAGATCATGTTCAAATTTCATAAAATTCAGCTGTGCTTGGAAAAGATTCTGAAATATCCTAGGAAGTACTACACGCATACTTTCAAACGGTCACGCATATTTTAAAAAAAATCTACGGTTTATATAAAAAGTTCATATAAAATTGTGTAGCAGAGAACAGTTGACTTTCAAAACAATCGCAAATGGTACGTGTAGTATTCCGCGACTCTAAGAAAACTTTATTGTTTTACTTCGTGGTGTGCTGATGTTTAAATTATGCACGAGTATTGTTATTTTATGATTGGGTATTGCGGAAATCGAATGAAATGCAAATTTGACTTCATATCTGTATTATTTATAAGGTGAGTAGGGTTCGGTAAAGGTCGAGTAAAAGGCATCGAAAATATTTTATGTCAACTTTTGGAAGTGAAATGGGATTGTTTTGAACTTATTTTTGAAGAAAATAAATATTTTAGGTTTTCGTTCTAGAATATAATTTACCTGCCTTAAAATAAAAACATGAATGGAAGAAAGTATTAAGTACATTTAATACCACACACTGTTAAAAATAAGGCACTTTGTTTCACCAAAAATATGGTTCCTAGTAGCTGCAACGGCTGTGTGGTGAAACCTTAAAACATATTTTTGGTATTCGGTTGAACCATTTCTCAGGTTTTTGTTTCCAAATCCAGAAAAATGGTTCAACCAAACACCGAAAAAAAGGTGAAACATTTCACCACACAGCCATTGCAGCTACTAGGAACCAATATCATGGTGAAACCAAGCACAAAATTTTTAACAGTGCAGATAAATTTAGAGATAAATACTAATCAAGTGTTGAGTACTTACTTCCATTGTGAAATAAACTTTGGTCTTGATGAATGGCATCTAAAAGTAGGGTGAATGTTTTCTGAAAAATAAAAAATAAAATATAACTAACATAATTTTTTTCTAACATAATTATAACTGACATAAATTTCATTAGTAGTATTTTGATTAACACAACATACGATATAAAGGGTACAGTTTTCAAAATTATTTTTGTACAATTATAAATAAATTAAGCCTCGTATTCCTATAGTTAACAAAGCCTAATTTCATTAGAAAGATCAAATTGAAATTAGTATTTAAATAAAATAATAGGTTTACACGTCTGTATCTCTCAGAGGGTTAAAAGAGAATTGGAAATGAATGAACATAAAATCGCTTATCAAATTCTATTAAACAATTGTAAGAGAAAAAAAAAGTCTTCTCAGAAGTACTCTTTTAACTGATAAAGTAAAAATAAAAAGAACCCAACTTTACTTTTAGATACATATGCTTGCACAAAACAATTAAGAAACTCACAATGTCCCGGGATTTCCCTAAGGAAAAACCATCTGTACCTTAGTCGATAAAGGTCCAAAGTCCAAATAATCTAATAGAAATATTTCCCTGGACACTTCGTCGTATACCATCTATCTGTGTAAAGATGGAATTAAGGAAACTAGCTTGCGACTCTATTGAACATTGAGCATTTTTCTTCTGAGGTTTAAAACTTCTTTTGTCCAATAAAAAAACATAAAAGAACAAATTCAAGTACTAAGTTTTGATTCCGAACTCTTCGATATTCACTCTTGAAAGGTCGAGTATACCAACATTAGCTTTTCTTGTATCCATACTTTTTCGCCTCTTCTACTTCAAATATCTTTTTTATTCCTTTATAGGGATAGAGTAGACATTAAAGGATGTTAATTTAAGGACTTATTTGAGCTATTATGTGATACTTGAGTATTTTATAGCTCATCTTATCACTTTATTTCGGATTTAAATTTAGATTATTTTTAGTTACGCAAAATAATGAACAAAAATCATAACTCAAAGTACATTTTCATCAAACGCCTTGCGGAAAGAAACTACTTTGGACCCATTAAACTATTTAGAAAACCACAAAAAAAATTTCAAGTACATTAAAAATAAACTAACATATTACAGATGTAATCATGCAAATTATAAACAATCATATTTACACCTGGTTTCACAATAAATAGTAGTTAAATAAAATTTGACTTAAAGTTTGCGACTTTTGCATCCTCAATTTGGAGAATGTAAATTTAATGTAAGCAATTAAAATAAAGAAACTTATTTACAAGGAGAATGTTAGTCTTGAAACACCTTGCACTAATCACTGTAAAACAACTTAATCAGTCCGAAGTAAACAGTGCCGCGTGAATACAGAAGTTTTTGTTGGTTTTTTGACTTTGGAGAATATGAGTTTTGGAACTGTGAACCCAATTTTTAACAATAAAAATAAGTGATATATTGTTAGTTTTTCTCTGTAACTGCAGTACCAACCTGTGCACAGAGAAGTAAAAAACCCTTATTCATCCTTATCTCAATTTTGGAAAGAAAAAAATGAGAGTAGGTGACTTTTGCAGTTTGCTTATAAATGTATTCTAGCTTACACTGTAAGAAATCTGTTAATTTTACAGAAAAAAACATATATACAGAAAAATACAATGTAATTTTCCTTAAAATTGGGAGAGAGGTGGACTGACGATCTACGGGTTCGTGTTTCGATCCCCTTCGGGTTCGGTAATTTATTTTTTCTATAGGTAGTATTGTGGTCAGTATCCCCACCTGTCACTGAGGTGATGGGGGATTCGAGTTCCCGCCGGGGGAGGTAGAATCTTATTTTTTTTCAATTTGTTTATAAACAGTTTTTGCGTTAAAATTACGAATTGTGCGTATAAAAAAGAAACAGATTTTCTCTGTAAATTATACGGTATTTTTCTGGCACACCAGATGACAGTTTTTTTTCTGTAAAAACAACAGACTTTTTTTTTTAAAGTGTGTGTCTTGTTTGGTATAAAAGTATGTGAAAAAAGAGACTTAAATGCATGTCTTACTTATACAGACATGGGGATACACGACACCAGCCATCCGAAACATCAATAGGAAGAGAATGGGAAAAGTAATTGCTAAGTCTTTTTTCTTTCTCTAAAACAAAACCGAAACCCCTCCCCTAACGAAAGGTAACCAAGTGATGCCTCTGGAAAAGTCAAACAAACCGCAGGAGCGTTGAACGAAAGAAGCATTTCTTTAAAAACAAACACGGACGAAGAAGATATGCTACGGGAAAAGGAGCTCTTGTTCCAAATGGATTCGAATGCATTTCCAGCACTTCAAGCAGTCAAATTGTTTTTTACGTGGGTTCTCAACAGGAAAAAGAAAGAATCCGGTGTGCGTTGCGTAGGTAGAGCAATCAATGATCAGCGGATGGATTTATTCAAGTTGAATTGATTTATGGGGAGGTGGTGTTATTTATTGATTAGTTTTTACGTTTGGTGGACTCTTACAATGGAAGTTTCTTTGAAACATTATATATTCAAAATAAAGAAATAATTAGAAAGACACTTTTGTGGTTTCAATTGTTGGAAGTTTTATTTCATGGGAGGACATAGTGTCAAAAGAATAAGAAAAAATAAACTTTTCAATACTGTTTGTTCCACCATTACTGTAAAATATACAACTATTATTAGAATAAAATATTTTTAAAGGTAATTCAAAATTTATTACAGTAAAATCCAATCACATAGATAAATTGAAAAGGAGCGTTAAAAAAGGTCACGAACTTTATTATTTTTGTCGAAGAGGAATTTACTGCTGATAACTATCAACAAAAGTCAGTAGATTTCCAACTTGCATATTAGTTTCATAAAATTTAAGTAGCAAATTACATCTCATACACACGATTTTGACAAAAAAACAACACTGAAAATCATATATTAGTGACACACGCTACATTTTACAAACTACAACATACAAACAAGACTATATCACACTTAACACTAAACTTTTTTTATCCATTAAAAAGCAATACATTCCAAAATAAAACATAGAAAAATATACATTCTACAATAGTTACATCAATTAACATCCCACCACTAACCACATTCCTAATTCTTCTTACCACACAGGTCCACTTTAAACGAAAAACTTATAATGGACAAACACCGATAGGTATATAAAAAAAAGGAACACTGCAAAAGCCACGAACTTTATTATTTGTTGAAGAAGAGAAATCCATTACTGATAACTGTTGGCCGGTGTATCTCTTCTGACGTGGCATTTGGGGTGACGGGAAAATTATGTTTACCTGTCAATCAGACTTCATTTTTTAAAGGAAATGGCGATCAGGATACAGCTTTCTGGCCGTGGAAAGAAATCGGTCGGTTTTTAAAAGTTTTTCGCTCGAATCAATGTCAGATTCTCCGGCGGATACATTTTAATAGCATTTCTCTCTCTTTTGTTTCGTAACGTGTTTTAATATTTTATTTTATTGTAACACTAGGAAAAGAATTATGGTTCGTCGCATGAGATAAAAAAAAATAGAAACAAACTGCATTAAAGTATACATAACAACTAGACTTCTATATAACCTTTATTAGTGTTCCTGTAATTAACATAAAATTAAAATTCCAAACTGCCATCGTTATTTCCTTCATATGTCCTCAGTGTAACCCTAATTGTAATCTGTCATTCACATTAACTTAAAATTCCAAAATCTTTTCCCTTCCTTAGTTAATATTAATTAAAGGAGAACTCTGTAATCATGCACACTTTTAAAAACAAACACCATCGTCAAAATCAGATTTAAATGGTCATCGTAGTTTCTCCCACAACCCCAGTAGAACTAAAATTGTAAAATAATGTTTCTTCAAGTCAAAATCTCAATTATGTGGTGAAAACCACATTTGGCCAGTTTTATGGTGATATCTTGGTTAGCTTGGCAACAAATTTTGAAAAAAAATTAACATCCCCACAAAAAGTTTCTAACCACATTTATAAAACTGGCATATTTAAAAGAATCCATAAATTAACTTCGACAATTATTTGCACAGTTTACGTTTTGCCAATGATAAAGTGAAATATTAAAGTGAATTAAAGTGAAATATGTAGTGGGCAAAACCCTATCGATATTATTAAAGAATAAAGTGCAAGAAGATTCAAAAATAAAGTCTTCAATAAAATAACAGTACTTTAACCTGAAAATCGTAAAGAAGAATATCAGGGCAAATATTATGATGCGGCTATTATTATTATTTGAATCCTAAATCTTGACAAAAGTTGCACCAGAAAAATAATAAAATTTCATATGCACATTGAAAGATAACCTTTAGGTCCCATCATAAAAATCAACAACCTGTTGTGTCGGAACAAGCAATATTATTGTATAAAGGTAGCGAAGAAAATATTCTTTATTTTTCCTTGATTTCGGATTAAAGTGCTATATCTGTCACTTTTACATCTTCATTTTCTAAAATCTATGCTATATTTAATGAATGGCGTCAAGCCTTTACCCCAAACATTTTTTTGACATTACCCTTGCTTTGAATGGGATAATGCTCTAAGCAAAAAGGTATCAAACTAACGGAATATGCTTGTGGTGCTTTTAAAGCAATATCCTTGCTAAGCAATCTGTTAGTTATTATTGATTTAAGTTCAATGCTACGTTACTTACTGCTATAAGATCTACTTTTACTGAGCTTTGAAAATGTCCTGGTAATTAATATAACGATTATTACAAATGCAAAATTGCACGTTTTTTACATGCTTCTTAGTACTGCACATAATTTTGAATTGATTTAAGTAGTTTTATTAAGTTAGTTCTATTAAAATTTAAAATTACTATAATTTAATTCTAGTATTATGCTAGCTTTATCTGCTTAAGTAAAAAAAGCTTTAAAGAAAAAACAAGTCTAAGTACATAATTTTTAATTATAACTTTTTAAAAAAAGAAACCTTTTCATATTAAAGATGATAGGGTTAAAGTAATAAAGCCATTGAAAACAACATATCATCTACTAAATGTGGTTGAAGCCTTACTTGAGTTTTCTTACACTTTCTTACATGGCTTACAACCACTTCAAAGCACATATTGAATTGTTGGAAGTCACTCTTGTTTGATCCCACAAAGTAATTCGAAATCTTATATCGATCCGAAATATTATTTTTAATTGGTTACTTATTTATTTTAAAACAAACTTCCAACTCATACCTATCTTTGTAAGGGTTATTATGCCAATAATATGAATATACTGCAAAATCATACACTGTTAAAAATTTGGCTATTTGTTTCACCAAAAATATGGTTCTCAGTAGCTGTAACAACTGAGTGCTGAAATGTTTCAAAATACTTTTGGTATTCGTTCGAACCATTTCTTAGGTTATTGTTCCTAAAACCTGAAAAATAGTTCAACAGAATAACGAAAATACGGTGAAACATTTAAACACACAGACGTTTAGCTATTAGGAACCATTATTATGATGAAACCAAGTACAAATCTTTAACAGAGTATAGAGGTATTATCGATAATAACTATTCAGTAAATTGGATAGGCTTTATGGATAGTAATATTCTATGGATAGGCTGGATAGTAATATTCTTATGAGTTAAAAAAAATCCACATACAGGGAAAATTATTGTGATATTTACACAAATAGGTAATTGCATTTACTAAAAAACATTATTATGGTGAAACCAAACACTACATTTTTAACAGTGTAGTATATAGAAATACTAAATACAATACAAATTCTCTATAAACAGTCGAGCTTATGGTTCCTTTCTGGTTGAAATTCCCTATTTTGTAGTATCTATTAAACCCTTTTCCCCACGCGTCAATTATAGCGCCCTGAGGTCACCTGGTGGTAAAACCAGTCGTTTCATTCGATGGGCTTTCGAATAAAAAATGATGGTTATAGGTTTGGCATGCGCGAAATCGTTAAGTGAGCAAGATGGGGTTTTGACCCTCGATGAAGTTTTTGTGGTAAAGCTGTCTCTTCCACACGAAAGTGATATTTTAAAAGGTAGAGTTCTCTAAGCTGTCTATCTAGACTACCTTTACTCAGTCATAAAAAGCGCCAGAATTTACTAAAAATTTAATATTTTTAGTTCTTATCCTGAGGATCTTACACTCTTAAAACAAAAGAGTGAAATCCACTAATCTAGGGCAAGTGCATTTTTGGCACGGAACGGAGTGGAAATTAACTCAGACTGAGTTAAAACCGCTCGTTTGTTTTAAGAGTGTAGGCTCGTATCCTTCCATTAAGATTAATCCGGAATTATGAAATGGAAGTTTTATAAATAAGATGGGGTGAGTTGAAGAAAATTTCAGATTTAAAAAAAAAGACAGCGGGAGAAAAATGTTTGGAGTACGCATTCAGTTTTGTAACTATTCAGTCCCAAGTTTCAAAGGATGTACTTTATATTCAAAGATAGCTTTTAGACTTTCAAAGTGTCACAAAATTATATTAAAAAAATATGTCGTGATTGCACTTCATTTGTTAACTTCTTCATAGAGAGTTTTGTAAACTTCTTATTCGGAGATAGTAATACAATTTATATTTAATAACCCTAACTGAAGATTTTTGGAAAAAGTCATTTGTTTTTGTACCCATAGTTCCCCCAATAAGGTTTAATCTAACGAGCATAATACAAATTAGATAAGAAATGTAAAACTCTTATTTAAAGTAAAATACTCTCTACAGCTTCTTGAAAATAATGCAGAATCATAACTAAAATAAGAAAGCATAACTAAATTAATAAAATTTATATTATTAATGGAAAAACAAAAGGAATATCCTGGTATTTCTATTGTTCACAAATTACAAGATTCTACTGGTTCATTCAATTACTTTTGTATGAAATAGCTTTCAAGATATTTATAAACAGTAGCAATTGAACAAAAATACACAATAAAAAGGAAATTTTATATTTCGTGTTTTTCAAATGTTCCCATGAGCTGGATACATTTAACCACTATATTTTTTATTGAATACTACTCCCTTATTCAAAGCCTTTTTAAAGCCAATAACTTTTTTCATACTTACCCCGATTTTCCCTCCAGTGATCTCCTACTGAGCTACTAAATGCCACGGGTGTGAGGGAAAACCAACTCTAAAGAAAAGTCTATAACACATAGTTTGAACTTGACCTACAACAGAGCTTGACGTAACAATGTATATATATTTTTTAAAGAACCCTCTTGGTCTCACATTCGTATTCTTTTTGTGTATCGGTGACGTCATCCTTGTTAAGGGTTTATTACGTTTACATATAAAAGTTTCGAGCTGAATAAGTTGAAAGAGTAAGATTTCAAAGTTTGTAAAGAAAACTTAGATGGAAAGAAAAACCAAGCGGGCTATTTTGGTTAATCAAATAAATGTACTTCTAAGTTAAAATTTTTGATGAAAACTTACGATATATATTTTCATTATTGAATACCATTTACATTTTTCTCTTGTCTGTTATTTCAGTATAATACACCAGGCTATCCGTTTTAGAATTATTACAGGTTTAATTGAAGTATTTTTACTAGCTTTTTTAGATAACTTAATAAATAATTTATTAAACTGTTTTTATTCATTTCCTGTACGAGCATTTATGGACTATGAAATGAATGTTTAAGACAACATGAGTTTTAAGGTTTAAAATTTGTGCTTTACAAGTTTTCATTTGAACTTAATGTACTCATACTTATTACAAACACTTACACTTTTAAACACATACTTCTGAAAATCGAGTAGGCGAAATCTTTTTAAGTGTATATATTTTGAAATTTGAATACTCAGTGCTCACTATTTTTCTTCTATATCCTGTGAAATACTAACAAATTGTAATGCGTATCTGTTTTTGTAGAACATTGAATAGTACTTAAACATTGCTATACATAAATTATGATAAATTTATGTCCGCCCTCCTTTCAATCTCAAATACCGACGAATAGTTATCGAATAACATAACCCAGTTAAAAAAAATCTTGCATATGTGTTATAGTTATAATTGTATTGTTTGAATATAAATGTATAAGTCATAAAATGCAATGTCAATTTGTAATTTTCTTATTATTATAAGGTAACTGTAATAAACTTTTTAAATATCAATAGAATTTGCTTAAAAACACAATTAATCAAACAGTCAGTTTGACTTCTAACGAAATCCATTGACTAAAAGAGTTCGAACTTAGAACACGAGTTTCTATATTACATGTTGGATATGACTATACAGTGTAAAATAAAATCGCACTTGCTGAACGGACAGCCTGAAACTAACGTATCAAATATCTATTATTAGATGGTAATTGAAAGTGGTGAGCTGTTTCACACTAATAGTTTTTTTTGTTAGAAAACGTATACATTGTAGAGAACGATTTAAAAACTCCTCAATACTTTTAATTTTAAAACTTAATACACCGATTAAATTGATAAATTTTTAAACGTTATTTGTGTAGTTGGAAAAACTGATAAGTCACTAACGTCTGCAATAGATGCAGACGTTAGTGACTTATCAGTTTTTCCAACTTAGTGACTTATCAGTTCAGATGGATCAGGATGTATGGATCTTGTGTGAATGCAGGTAGAAGACACAGTTCCCTCTCAAACCAACTTGTTTAACCACAAATTCCGAAACCACAAAAACTAAAAGATGCACCCTTAAAACCGTCTCTTAATGGAAGCAGAAGCTGGCAGAAAGTGATAACAGCTCCTGACATGATCCCTGTAGCAAAAGGAATCCCATCAGCTCTAATCCGCGATCTCTCTGGTAGCTTTTCCATCTTAACCAGAGGCAAGAGACGATTCATCTAGTTTGACGAAATAGCCATTGATGCGAACGACAAAAACAATGTGATTCCTTTTATTTGTTATGTAACATCTTTTGTTTTTAACTACAATTAGTGCAGGGGTAATAAAAGTTTTCCCCTGATATTTGATTTTTGATATTTGCTTTTTGTTGCGTATTTTGTTTGAGTACAATCTGCCTCTTTGCTTTCTTTGAGATTTTATCAAACAAACAGTTATTTTCGTAGATAAAAACTTTAATGGATTTTAAGGAAAGATCTTAGATATCGTTTTAACTAATTGGACAATTAATGTTAAAACTACTTCAAGAAAACATTTCGAGTTTTTTTTTATTAAAAAATGACTTTTTAACGGCGCAATGCCCTGTGTTAAAGAACACCAGTAAGGTTGGTTTGAGAGTATATTTTATTCAGTAGCATAAAAAAATTCTCGTACAATCATCGGAACATATATATTTTTTAAAGTTTAAGTTTTTAAATTCTTCACAAATCTCACAAAGTATGACTGTAAAATTTTTCAATTCAAAGAGTAGATAGAAATGTGTTTTAGAAACACGAGCTTCACGAATAACAGGTGAAACTAAAACTGAAAAAAGCACGTAAGCCATAGAGATTTACAGACGTCCAAACTCATCTATGGAAAATTTATAAATTTTATAATTACACTAAATTTTTAAATTTAAAATATAGGACAAACTTTATTTACAAAATACAACAGAAATATAATTTTTGAAACGTTATTAATGCGTTGAAATTTTTTTAAAAGTACAGAAACAAAAAAACATTTACTGTTTCAAAATAACCGAGATCATTTCATATCTATGGCCATTGGGGGGTTATATCAGTAGCTCTTCAATTAGTGCCTGTGTGATGCGCTTGCTTGGGGCCTAGAACGAAGGTCAGTCAGGTTTCTTCTTGATGCTATCTTGGAGAGGTGCATAACTTTTCTTCCTCTTATTTTTTAGAAGTTGCCTAACCATTGGCTGGAATGCCATTTTTTTGTTCACCCAGACATAGATTTTTTTCTTTTAAAAAGGAGAAGTAAAATAAACTGGATGAGTTGCATTCTTTGAAAAGGTTTTAAAGGGAGTTTTTGATTGAGTTGCGATCGATTATGTTGAAATGAACTGATGGATCGTTGTTAATGATATGCTTTGTGTGCATTTGTTTTCGTTTAAAATAAATCGGGGGGCGTAGTCTCTAATATAAAGAACCTTTCGTAGAAAATAGTTTTTAAAACTAAAAATGGCATATCATATATAAAATATTTAATTATGATAAGATATTGATGATATGACTGATTGAAAATACATTAATGTAAATAAATTAGTGTATTCATGAACATATTATTTTATCTTATAGAAACTTAGGGTAACGTACCTAAAAAAACTGAAAAACTAAAGGAATGATCTCAAAACTAATTTTCAATTAAAATATTTTCTTGTTAATGAATGCTTATTTAAATGTTACGGAAAGATTTAATAATGTTCTTAAAACTCCATAAATAAATTAAAATATGCATTTAATTTCCAATTTTTTAAATTCATAAGTACATTTTTATAAAACTTATTTTTAGAATCGCTACAATATTTCATTTGAACACATTTAAATTTAATCTCTTATAATGAAAAATAATATTCACAAATTAATAATTACATCATACCTAAAACCTTAAGCCGATAACTCAATCCTTGCAATTCATTCAATTAAGAAATGAAAGAGTGGGAAAAAAAACACTCACATCCGTTATACCCGAATTTCTATAGACTGAAAACCTACACATATACGCAACCAAACAGCAATAAAAAGAGTTAAGAAAAAATAAGCAATTACAGGTATTCGCAGGTGGCAAAGGTAATGGCCAAGCACCTGTACAACCCAATCGCCATTCGAAGAAGGGGGGGGGGGGGAGGGTCAAGAAAATAAACTCAATAATACGCTGACTTCTTTTCAAAGGAACAAAAACTGACGCAACAGATTCTTTTTTCTTTCATTATTATTAGAAGAGAAAATGTCGGTCATATCTTTTACTGCCTACTTTGTTAGGGGGAGGGGGGATTGAAAGGAATGTCTAGCATACCTGAACGCAAGCGTCTTCAATTAGGCTTCGTGAGTTTTTTGAAGATGGAGATGATCCAGGCGCTTCTGCAGAAGTGGCGAAACGGTGTGATTGCCAATATGAGTTAAAGCTTTGTGGTGATTAATACATTTTAATTTTATTTTTCAAGTTCTAAACCGAACATAATTTTAGAACACGAAGACACATAAAGGAAACAATGATTCTTGACACAAAAAGTTTTATTATCTAGAAATTGACATGTTTCGCAGGACTATGTACACTGCTAAAAATTATGCACTTTGTTTCACCAAAAATATGGTTCCTAGTAGCTGCAACGGCTGTGTGGTGAAACGTTAAACCATATTTTTGGTATTCGGTTGAACCATTTTTCAGGTTTTTGTTTCCAAATCCAGAAAAATGGTTCAACCAAACACCGAAAAAAAGGTGAAACATTTCACCACACAGCCGTTGCAGCTACTAGGAACCAATATCATGGTGAAACCAAGCACAAAATTTTTAACAGTGTATACTCAGATGTGTGTACTGTTCTGAAAAATTATAACTTCCGTCCTGCGAAACATGTATATTTTTACAAAACAACCTATTTGTGCCAATAACCAACGTTGTTTAATTCATATATCTTCATGGTATCATGCGCAAAGTCTGGATATTCTTTGAATGATTTAAGAAGTGAGTGTTTGGGTCTGATATAAATAATTTATTAAACTAAACTATGCTACGATTACCTCTCCTTTACGTCCATGTTTGCGTTTCGTTACATGTTAATAAGAAAATATAATATAAATTCTTTGTGAGCAGTTTTTCCCAAAAAATCAAGTACGAAAGCACTTAGCTTTTATAGTGGCATGCACGTTTCTATGTACAAATATCAAATACTATTTGAAATTTTCTTAAAAATTGCGAGTTGATTTTTATTAACTTAAGGAATTACATACTGTAAATTTAAAAAATAATTTATTAACGAAAAACTAGTTTAAAAATTAAATTATCTGAGCTATTACTTCACCTCAGTTTCTTCTTCACATAAAATACCTTCAAAGTAAATCCAAAAAAGATTAAATCGATAAACCAGACGTATTATTTTTTCAGGGTTTTCCCCAAAATCACCTTAACTTGTTTCCACAGCATCTTCCCTGAAAAACTACTGCAATAAAAGTGCTGTACAAATACTGTATAAAATGCATGCCCTCACGAGAATCCTAAAAGTTAATACCCTAAACCAGACTAATATTTTTTCACAGTTTTCCTAAAAATCCCATCTAAAAGTTTCCACCATCTTCCCAGACAAGAACTACTGTAATAAAAGTCACACTCGTCACTCAAAAGGTCTGAAAGGAAACACCCCACGACTTATCTTCTGACACCCAAAACGCGACAGCTATTTCCAGACTTTCTCTTTTCCGACAGAGTTATTGCCATGTAAACCTGGAGAGGTGATGAAGAGGCTTGTGCTCGCTCTCAGGCTTCACTTCAGTCACCATCCGTCACGTTTTGGGACATGCGACACGGCGGGATTTCAGACGTTTCGAAGAAATTCAATGCGAAAGAGTTTCTTATTTTTTTTTTTCACTTGAGGATGATGTAATTTACGGTAATTCTAATTAGGTGAATAAGAAATAAAACATGTTGAGAGTGGAAAAGGTCATTTTTTAATATTTACCTAAAAATTAGGACGAAGACACATTTCGTTTTATGGGAAATTTTATCAGTTTTCAAAGTTTCTCTGAGAATACACTTCAGTCACCATCCTTCAAGTTTTGGGACATGCGAAACGACGCCGACGGGATTTTTAACTTTTGGAGAGATTCTGAAGATTTAATGCGAAAGAGTTTCTTATATTTTACTTGAGTATGATATAAGTTATGGTACTTCTAGCTATTTGAATAAAAAAATACGTTGTGCGAACAAAAAGTTTAAAAAAAATATTTACTTAAATGTTAGGTGTAGACATTTCACTTTACGGAAATGTTGTTAGTTTTCAAAGGTTTCACTCGGGATTCACATCAGTCACCATCCGTCACGTTTTGGGACATGCGACACGGAGGGATTTGAGACGTTTTGAAGAGATTGGGGGAATCCTGAGGAAATTCAATGAGGAAGAGTTACCTATTTTTTTTACCTAAGTCACAGTAATTCTAGCTAATCGAATAAAAAAATATGTTGAGCAAGAAAATAGTACTTTTTTAATATTTGACTAAAAATATTAGGTTGAAGACATTTCGTTTTACGGAAATGTTATTAGTTTTCAAAGGTTTCTCTCAGGATTCAGTTTGGTCCCCATCCGTCAAGTTTTGGGACATGCGAGAAGGTGGGAATTTTGTCGAATGGATTTGAGAATTCCGAGAAATTCAATGCAAAAGATCTTTTGTATTTTTTCTATGAAAGGTTAATAGTAAAATCGGATTTTAGTTTCGAAAATTAATTTAAAAAATAATAAAACAAGCTGGGAAATGTGGTAAGTAAATGATTAAACAGGATGAGGATGAGGCTAGACGATACGTTTTTCTTTAACTTCATTTCGAAAATTTGAAAATGAAAAACAAACATTTCGTTCACATTTAAAAATATATCAATCAGAAACGATTAATTAAAAAAATAATGTCTGCATAAACTTTATTAAGCTAAGGAAAGGCGGAAGTATATGTCATTAATATCCCATCTTAACATAAAAGAATGCAAAAAATAAGCATTGTAGACAAAATTAATTATTTCAACAATGTAATTATTAACGCATTTTATACTTTAATTATATGAGAATATTTCGTTCTCACAAGATTTTGTGCACAATTTTAATTAAAAGTAATGAACGTTGGTAAAAAATATTATGTAAATATAATAGAAAACATTTTTCCAACAAATTGGTTAGGATTTGCAAGTATTATTATTGTGATAATAAAAAAATGTGCTATGCGGGTGAAATTATTGCAAGATTCCCGCATATAGGTAATGGAGAAAGGGGTAAAGATGCTGAGGATCTTCACATTCGACACCATCCATCAAGTAATGTGACATGCTTTCCTGTCGTCAACATGGAGGAATGGGTAGTACTGCTCCTTCCTCCATGGTCGTCAATGACACACAACACGGAGTATTTTTTCGTTATTACAGAAGGAACTGTGGCAATTTAGGAATTCCACAGAAATTTAAAGAAGGTGGGAGTTCACGTTTTTATCATGAAAAAGTTGCTGAAAAGTTGTAATTTTAGTAAACTAATTGAAGTAATGACGGGAATTTTGGAGGAATTTGTGCAAGACGAGTTATGTTTTTTTTCTTTGCCTGTTGTACGACATTTTAAGAGGGCACGAATGGGAGAAGAAAGTTTGTATTTAACATTCCGACTTATTTTGAGAACGATTACGTTTGACAACGTTTACTTTGAGTGTTTAGTAAACATTTTAACGGCATAATTGGATCAGTTTAACCGAAAGGGAAATGAGATTATTTAAAGGAGTAATTGATAAGATAGTATGTACTTATTCCGGGTTTGAAATTTAATATGTAAACAGACACAATCACTTCCTATTTAAGGATGGAAAATAGCAGCTGTTATGGTGTTTACTATTGCAGATCAAGTTTAAAGAGATTTAATTTTTTTTCAAGCAATTGCTATTATGTTAAAATCTGATAACAATTATAAAATAATTTTGTTGAAACCAAACTTTTACTGATAACAATTGTTAAATAATTTTACATTTATGACGTAATATCAAATAACAGATTTATAATTTTAGTTTTAAGCACTCTCTAATAACTTACTTAATAAAAAATATGGATTGTAATCGATGAATGATTCTTTCTTCAAATACCTAAGTTCTATAGTAAATGGTAACATAATAACTTTTTAAATGCTAAATCTTTTTTAAAAAATTGTACTTCAAAATTGTACCATTAAGAACAACTCATTTAAGTTCCTAAAGCCCAAGATAAAAACATCAATCGGCAGAGTTAAAAAAACAACTAAATGTGCATGCACTGCACATATAAGTATCAAACACGTAACCTCATGTAACCATTAAAAAAGATGGTAGTTCTTTGAAAAACGAGTCAACATTCAAATAATCTTAATTTTTCCTTATTCAGAATATCTCATTTACTTTCCTGACACCCACAAAACATTACTGCGCAGTTTTTTTTAAAGTCCTAATCTACATACACATATCAATATCAAACACATAACTTCACGGCACCACTTGAAAAAAACTCTAGGTTTTCCCGAGTTATTTTTTTCGATTAGATAGACACCAAAGATGTCGTTTTTGATACACGTCGTGACGTCAGAACACCATTTCCTCGAACCTGATACGTGACATGAAAGTGACCGGCCCCTAATATCCAACCAATTATAAAGGTTAAAAAGCAAAGAATTCATAGAAGGCATCGCTTGTCGTTTCAGGCATCAAGTGACAGACTTTTGTGACACAGGGACCGCACAGACTGGCTTTTAGATGACTTAGGACCTGATAAGGAAATTCATCAATGGATAAATTGAGTATTAAAAAAACTATTTAATTAAAAATACCCCCAAGTATGTTTTACATTGTTTATTCAACATTTAGAAGTTAAAAAAAATCTATAGATGTTATCAAGCTATGCTTACGCATTTTGGCGCCGAGCGCTTCCGTAATCAGTTATAACTTCTTTTTTTAAACCATGAGTACTCTTTATAACTGTCACAGTAAGTAATAAAACATTTAATTTTCCTTCATGTTTTATGATAAACTGTACAAATTTACTCTGTAAAATTGCAATACATTTTGCAGTTACTCTTTACGTCACATAATTGCAATGTTTTCACCAAATTGATGTTTTCACGAGGAGGTACTGAGTCACATGAACAACTAACACAAGTACCGTTTAAATAAAAAAAGTGGTTGCATCCAATCACTGCCAGTAAATCAAACCTTTTCGCCTGTACCAAATAATAAATTTTACATTATATGTAAATTCACAGTTCAGGGTGATGGTTTTACCACCCCACTATCTCGTCGAGATATATTTGTTTTGAAATTTAATTAAATTATTTGAATTCGCTATGGAATAACAATTGTGGGTATGAGCAAAACAAAAATCACTTAACAAAACTTTAACTTTACAAAATATAATTCTATCGTCTATTTAAGTGAATAAATTAAAAATTTTATGCAATGAAGTTCTTTTCATTAATATAAAAAATTACCATATTAAAAACAATACACAAACTGAAATTAATATTCTAACATTTGAGTTTTAAAGTTGTTTGTAATGATTACTTATTTAATTATTTAGGTTAAAAGTTAAAATAAATAGGTCGGTAATCTTAACCAGTTTTTATAATTTCCTAATTATTATAAAATAACATTTTTAAATCAAACAAATTAGGTTATTTTAAAAATTAAATTTTTTTTATTACTAGCAGTAACGACATCATAAGATTTAAAATCAATTTTAACATTTCGATAAAAAGCAAACTATAGTTTCAAAAAAAGTTGGTTCACTTTTAGTCTAAAAATTAGTTTAAATCTCAAATTAAGTTCTAAATAATTATGCTCTTTTTAAAATAAAAATAACTTCTTGTAGTATTCTCAAGTTTTTTTTTCTTATTGGTGGAGTGTACAATAATATAAGACTCTCTAAATAAAACAGAAATCATCCCCAACCTTCAAAACGTACCCGCTGTTTCTATAACAAAAAAGAAAATTCTGCATTCATGAAAAATAAAATAAATAAAAGCCAACAAGACTGAAAGTGGCATAGGATGCAAACTAGCAATCAAGCATCTAACTATTCATTAATCGAAAACTAGCAACGCCGCCACAACTGAAGAAAACCTGAATTTTCTCCCCCTGCTCCTTTAAAAACGATGATTCTCCCATGCTATCATCTATGTAAGGGAGGGTCAAAATGAAAATTATAGAGAAAAAAAATATTATTCGGCTCGTTTATAGAAATATGTAGATGTTTTGGTTTACGAAAGTGCTTTGGGAATGTTTATGTTAGATATGTCGTTATTAAAGAAATTCTTTTGAAGAGAGGATTTGGAATTTTAAATCTTGGCAAATTCCAGTTTTTCTATAGAGCTATTCTACCTCTATAAGCGGGTCTCTGATCAAGCACACAAGCCGGAATATATATGTACCTATCTATCTCTAAACGAAATTGTAAACAAAACAAATTTGTGCAATTTCTAATCATCTTAATTACATGTCATGGGTCAATAGTTATTTTCCAATAAAAATTGATAAATGTTATTGTTTCCAAATAAACTGTTACCACTTTTACTAGTGTTTCGTTAAATAGTGTTAATTTTGTATGGGAAATTTATCTTATTTTTGGCTTATAAGTTGATTGCTAAGATCAATTAGCCGATTTCTGTTCTACTATTATTTCTATAATTTTTGTTGCCGATATCAATAAGTTTACTATATTTACGGGAATCTCAATCAGTGCAGTTGTGTATAGGAAAAAACATTTAAGCTGAAATTTTTAAGAGCAATTTAAATAACAATTTATAACTACAAATAGCCTAAAGTAGAACCTTTAATAGTTATGATAGGGATTTTTAATTTTTATGATTCCTATCGAATGCAAAGCTATCAATATAAGGCTTATATGATTCCCCGAAAATTAGGCTTTAAGCGAATTAAGATTTTAATTACGTATTAACTATATTTTTAAATAAAAAAAAATTGCCAACATTTATAAAAGCTTTTGCATAGTATATCAGCCGCTTTCGTGTCCCACTCCTCCCAAAGCATCTTTTAATTTAACCATCTTCCATGAATTCAACTAACATCCGAAAAACAACATCAATAATACACAACCTAAAAACACCTTACCCTTGGCAACAAAACAACGGTAGTCAAACTCTATTTAACGACTGTAAGAAACTCATTCATAATAGACTTAAGGATGTTGAACAATCTATAAGATGTTATTTCAAACTTGTTTTCAGGAAAATCGATTCCTTAAAAGAATTGTTTTTATTATTTGATTTTATAATTATTAATAATATTATTTCATTTTATTTAATATATAATAAAATAATATAGTTCAAAATAATAAGTTTTTCCCTTAAAAATGTTTAAATGGATGGATGGTTGGGTTTAATGGTGTTAGGTCATCAACGGTCATACTGCGCCTAAAAATATTTAAAAGCAGGTACACTTCATTGATCAATAATAAACTTATGTAGATAAACTGTAATAGCATCCACATAAGTTTTCGATGTTTAAGATACAAAAAAAGTATTTATTACTTTTACTCTTACGTAGTACTACACAAAAGTTGTGTTGCTAAACAGAGAATTGTTCTTGAATGAAGTTCGTCAATTAAATTATTTAATAAATTTATTCAAAATATTAGACGAAACTACAGGTATAAGAGTAATTCTTTCAGAAATAACACAATCAAAATACCCCTACTCCCCAAACAGAACAAGAAACAATAAACCCAAAGCAACTGAAACAGACCAAAGTACGTCCACACAATTTAGAAGAAGCACAGGTAATGGGGGGAGTCAGGTAATAATGATGGCGCGAAGATTACCCTGTCAAGGCGGCCTTCTTGGGCCTAGTAGTAGCTTTTTACATTTATTTTTATAATGGCCTAGGGCCCCGGATGAGGGCCTTTAGAGGGAGGGGGGGGGGGCAGTCCACATTCCAGGTAACCCCCGCACGTGTGGTCTATAAGGGAATTTGGGGGTCAGGATACATTGTGGCTTCTGTATACTTGTGTAAATGCCTACCTGTAGTTTTCCATGTAGTGGGTGTTTGGTAAGGTTGTATATTTCGGCGTGGTTTCAGTGTATGGGGGTTGTTGGGGGTGGGTGTCGTTAGTATTGTTTGTTACAAGGTGTGTAGGTAAGAGCTTTTTATTTCAGGATGACTTTAATTCTCTGATTCTTTAAAGAAAAATTACGAGAGTAAAGTTAGTTTTTTTTTGCAAAATAAATAATAATAATAATTACAAAACACTGGTGGTAGTTTGATTTTTAAAACTTTTCATGTGTGTATCAAGGAAAATTGTAATGAAAATTAGGGGGGTGTATGTGCAACACTACGCGACTTTCAATCAACATTCCATAAATCAATATACTTTAAGGTAGTTTTTATACCTTCTAAGGTAAATTAATAAACTTAATGTATCCATTATCTCATTACTTCTGCTAAAATCTGTCTAAAAGGATAGTTGTTTTTAAAAACATCGTCAAATTGTGGTTCTATACGAATACAATAACTATTTATACTTAAAAGATTTGTTTTATAAACATAAGAAAATAAATTATAACAGAATTGTGCGATTTAGCATGGTATAGGGACCATAAATAGTCGAATGATACTTTTTTTAAACAAACATTCATTTAACACTTCATAAGTTAGTATCTACATCTTAAATCGATCTCTTCTTCAGTTTTGCCTCCATTGAAAGTTTTATTTTTAACCACGCATCCCAAAACACACAATAAATGTCTGTGGATCTCTACTAAATCGGTAAGCAGCTCTTCCCATTATACATCATTCGAAGATGGTGACATCTTTAGGAAATACTAGCGAAAACAGTTCAGTCATAAAAAAAACCTTGCTGTCTGAACTTTCTGTCTGTTCAAGGGAAGGGGACTTGGAAGATGAAAGATTACGTCACATCTTTCATTTTTTAAAGAAAAAAAACCACGTACAATAAAAAGAATAATTGAAAGATATTTGTGAATGAATATATAATTCAATTAAAATATATTTTATAATTAAAAAAATGTGAACAATATATATTTTTTCATCCCCTTTCTACATTTTTCAAAAATGTCGCGTCAATACTAATACTCTTTACCATTAAAAATAATTGCATTTATCATTTCAATAATAATTTGCATTTAACGAGACCTTACTTTGGTCTTGTCTAGATATAAGTTATCATAACCATCTTCAAACTAATACTAATTAAATTAACACAACAACGCAACGTACGAGACATAAGATTAGGTATCTTGTTACCGTAAGTATTCCTTAGTTATTAGTTGAACGTCATTAAGTAGGACTTTTACGGTGTGAACTCTTTTGTAAGCTGAAAGCGATTTTACAGTGATTGTACTTTGGAAACGGTCTCTAGTGGATATTTAAACAGAGTAGCTTTTGGTATATATTTATGAAACATCCCATACTTCTGCAATTAAAATATAAACTGTTATAAAAAAACCTCCCCTGAACAGCAATTATAGAATTTTATGATTGATAAATAATTAATCTGATTTTGTTTTAGTTTGAAAAAAGGAAATTAAATAATCTCATCTCAAAATACCAACTTTATAATGTCACGTGTCAAATCATATAATACTGTAGCCCCCACACTCTGAGCTGTTATTCACTAAAACATATCAGAAGCTTGTATGATTCAGCATAACCCAGGAGCAAAATTATATATAAAAAATCTATTCTCTTTCGCTATCTCTACAGCACGACTTCCAACGTTCTGCAAACCCGGGACACATACTTTTTTGTAGAAATTTGGACCCAGACCTAAATTTTTTAAAAACTTATAATATTCACTCTTCTAAAAGCATTAAAGGCTTTTTGATAAATTTCCTGATGAATTCATATTAAAGGTTAGATTTTGTTTAATTATTACTGTTATAATAAAGGAGAAATAAAAGATTAAAATAGTATTAATTTACAGTTTTATTTATTACCCATAGGTCTATAACATACAAATAAAAAACAGTACAAACTCAGTAAAAATGTAATCAGCATACAAAATATACTTTATGGTCTTTAGTGCGAAACTTGTTGTGGTTTGTGCCTGTGATTAAAATATCAACACTGGGAGTACAGAGCTTGCCGGAAGATCAAAGAAAGGGTACTAGGTTTTACATCCGATCCAGTTAATTAAAGATTTCTCTTTAAAATAATGTTAATGTTTAAAATAATGAGTAATATGTTTGCGTGCTCACTGCTCATGCGTACAGAATCTATATTAATAGCATCATGTTGTTCATTTTCCCTCGTGCCACCAGTGGTACGCGTACACCGGTTGGGATCCCATTCTCCACAGTATAAATATTTGAAAAATTTTGTTTAACAATGTATGGCAACATTACTTTTGCTTAGTTTACTGGATAATGTGAAATAGCGCAACAGTCCAGAAATACAAAAAAAATATAAAGAATTTTAGTGTTTCTATTTTTAGATTATTCACCCAAGGTCCAATCACCTACCCCTGAAAACTTTCTCTTTTCACTCTTTTTTTTCCCCTTCTCTGTTCTAAGATCGTAGTTCTCTTCTTATTAGTAGATAGTTTATAGCACGCTATATATATTTTTACAAAAATGTTTGACTATTCCGTGTCTGGTCTTTTATCGGCTGGGTCTATTTATAGCCTTTGAATGGCTCTTGCTGCTCTTTCTAAGAGAATCCCTGGGAATTACGGAAGAGGGAGAAAAGTATTCTGTCAGAAATATAGGATTTTCTTGAAGAGTTGTTTATATTGGCAAAAATTGGCTTAAAATGAGTTTTTTTATAACGATATGAATACAATTTTTTTAAACTAACAATGAGGTACCATTTTTTTATATATTGTAGAAATCTGTTATTTTTACAGTTAAATACCGTATTTTTTACAGTTGGAAACTGTTCTTTAGAAACTGTTCTCCGTGACTAAGGACGATAATAGAATGGTTTTTCTGATAGTTCCCGGTTTGTATCACAGCCATACTATAAACGCATTTGTGCTCGAAAAAAATCACAGGGGTTCCCGAGTACACTTAGGTACAACTTATTTTATCGTTGAAGTACTAAAATCGAAACATCTCACAATAAGATAAAGTCAATTTCATCTGAATACTTCATCCTCTTTTGCTTCTAATAAAAAACTAAGCTTCTATACGATCCCCCATTACTCTCCTAATCTTCCTCTTTCCACGATTTATATTTTCACTTAATCCACAACGAAATAAAAATATCCATCAAACCTCACTCTCACCGAAACACTTCTTGCCTAAGCACACTTTCATTGCATTTCCAAACTTTCCATTCGCTCCGCTTTCCTTTAAAGCAAATCACCACCCACCAACTTTTCCTAGCATAATGACCGAACAAGAAGCTACTCCCCGTTGTTCTTTTTATCGATACTGCCCGATATTATTCCCTCCAAAAGATTGGAATCCCACCCTTCGGGGCGCCCCCGTGACCTTACTTACCTGCACCCCGTAGACGCCCATTCCGAATCCACATGTAATCTGCAGAAGGTTTTTCAGTAAATAACAGTACCTGGGGCGATGGCTTCTGTGTATGACTTGATTGTAGGATGCTGTATTTTGATCGAATGAGGCCACGGCCTACTCAACTACTAAGGCCGAAGAAGCTTTCCCAAACAAGCTCGGGGACGGAAATTTTGACGTCATAGTTCCGAGTGACGTTCTTCCGAAGATGAAGACAACCTGTTTCGAAACCTGTTCGGAACCACTCGTTCACGGCTGACCGCAGTTTTAGGGTTCCGAATACGTCCGAACTGGTTTCTCAATCTTCGGCACTGGGAACAGTGACGTCAAAATTTCCGTCTACGCTCATGTTTGGGAGAGCTTCTCTGGCCTTGTTATTGAAGTTGGCCGTGATGAGGCTCGAATTGCTTTTACCTTAAAGCCATACTAACTTGATTTCATATTACGAGGTTTACTAGAGAGAAAAAATGTAAATGGTCGTTTGTAGGCTTGTAGAGCGTACCATTCAACTTCCCTTGTTAGGTTTGATAAAGAAGAGCTTAGTGGAAAAACGGGCCATAAGTGAAATTGTTGAAAAATTTTAAGATTTTTATGTCAATGAACACATTACTAACTTCTTTAACGATAACAAATTTCCCTCTTTTTTATATAATTTAAGGAAAGTATATTTTTTGCATTTGCTGTTTTTAACGTATCGAAGTGAAAACGAAAAACTTAGCTCATTTTCTCGTTTTCACTTTTTTGTCACCTAGCACGTTCTTTCACTAAGATGTTGGTAACATCAATTAAAGAGAATGAAGAAAAGATGTAAATAATTTTGTTCCACTAATTATAGTTAATTTGCTAATTAAATACATTTAATTTGTCTATATTTATGTTTCGATGCTAGTACATTTAATATCATTAAATAAATTTAAGAAGCCCTCTTATATTTCATAGCAAACCACAAGTCCTTGATTACAATCTAAACATGTAATCATCATTATGAAAGAATAATTATGTCTCTTAATAAAAGATTTTTAATTGCAGATTAAATTACAAAACATCATAGTGTATATAAAGTTTATGTGTCGCGATGCATTCCATTTTATCATAATTAATGAACGATTATAAGTAAGTATTTAGCTTGAAATATATAGATCAATTACACAACAATGAAATAGACGTTATTGCATCAAGCTAAATTATTTGAAATCGACACAATAAAAAAAATCTATTTCAAAACTTATGCTATTGAACACAAAATCAAAGCACCCAATAGATATGACCAAGGAGTTTAATTGGTATCGAGAATACGTTCCCACTTAAATACAGCCAATCAAGATTAACATCAGTTCGTTAAAATGGACAGAAAAAGTGTCTGTTTGGCGATAAAATTATTCCACCACCACGCTCAGATGCCGGCCTTGACTTCTTACAATGATTTGGAAATGACTCCTGAAGACGTTTGGTCGAATGCGGGTCTGTTTGATCTTGCAGAAAGGTAGGCTGGTGGAACGTCGAACCAACTATAGAACCCAGTTGAAGTAAACTTTATTCGAAGTAAAAGTTTTGTTTCCACGAAATCTTAATTTTTTTGTCATTTTTTGTAATGCATTTGTCAGGCCTCACAAATTCAAATTATAACGGTGTAGATTTTTTTTTATAAAAAAACTATATTGTTTATTTTCAAGCAATGATTTGAGTGTCAGTTATTTAATAAAAACTATGTTGAGCGTGTAATTCATTTGATGAATTAAAAATACATAAAGTTTCGAAACCTATAAGATCCTAACCTATACAAACCGATAGGATTATCTTATTTTTACACTACACCGCTATTTTAAATCTTATCCAAAGCTAAAGTATAAATAAGTTTATAACATGCATTTCTAATTACTGTTCAGTATAATTGTTATTGTCTAGTATCATATACCTGGGCATTTGATAAAAGTGTGTCTTTATTTATGTTTCTCTCTGAATAGTTTTGCGGTTATATTTAGTGTTAATATCATTGTAATGATCCTACTACTACTAATTAACAACGATAACTTTAAATATTACGTTAAAAATAGAACGATAACCGAATAATAACTACAATAAATTATTCAACCAAATTAGTAATTAAATACTTATTTATGCATTACATACTATCTTAAGTTACCGGTGCAAATAATAAAAAAATACAAATTAACCTAAGCTTTTCCTCATATTTTCAACCCTTCCCATTGTACTGTTTGCACTTTATGTACATTTTGATTCGGTAAACTAAATTTTCGGAGTCATCAACTCCAAAAATTTGGTAATTTTCTGAATAAAGTACAAAAAAGATTCAGTTCAATCCCATGGTGAGACCAGAGTTCAAGCCGAGCAACCATCGTAGGCGGGGTGCTTGTCAAGTCATCCTCGGAACTACGATTCTCATAAATTCCATCCTAGAAACAAATGGTGAAGTCCCCTCTAATTATTTATCAGACGCTCTCCTATAAAAACATTAGGAATCAATTCAAATGGTGGATCGTTACACGGAAAGTTTCATTGCCGTTGTTGTAAGTATATAGCCTTTGTTACGAATACAATATTGGTTTTGAGATCAAAAGCTATACCGGAATTTATAGCTGCGTAGTTATACATTGTTTTGGGTTTTCAAAAATATACTGTTGTAATGGAATGAAATAAAATGTTGTATTGGAATGAAATAAAATGTGTTGTATTGGAATGAAATAAAATGTTGTATTGGAATGAAATAAAATGTTGTATTGGAATGAAATAAAATGTTGTATTGGAATGAAATAAAAGTTATTATAAAGGATTTGACGCTGTAAGAGTTTTTTTTGTTTAGGTTACAGATATTATCTAAAATAGAGTAAGGTATTAAGTTTTGAACCACATCATTAAAATGTATTTACATTCATTTTAAAGTATAACTTTTGAATGTTAATAAAATGCAACGTATTAAACTTGTTTACATATGAAACAAACTATTATATTTCTGTTATTTAAAAATGCCCATTAAAAGTGGATATGGTATTTTTATTGTAATATAACACTTTGTAAGCTATTTAACAATGTAAACAAATTTAATTAAATATCAACTCTTTATTTTTTGATACGTTGTCTTTCATTTAATATTTAGTTAGTAAAACCAATATGTTACTTTATACTCAAATTTCTTCTTTTCAAATGTTAGTTGATTGTTTCTATTGAATATTTATGTTTGATATCATTTCGTAATTTCAAAAAGACATAATAACTATTTACATTTCCTTCTTACGTTATTTATATTTATATTACTTTAATCATGTTTTTATAACAAAATTATAGTTACAATAAATAGTTTGTTTTTTAAATACAAATCAGTAATAGGAAACAATTTAAAGGTTTACTTATTTAAAACGTTAAAGCTAGTGATTTTTAAGTTAACAACATATAATAAGAATAAATATATAACATTTTTGTAGGCAACGTCAGTATATGTTCAGTTTAATTCATCAGTTTATATTTTTAAATGTCATTATTCTGCATTTGAAGGGTGTAGTTGCAAAACTCATATTCTCCTAAGTATAACGGAGATATAGGGGCAGGCTCTTTCATCTTCTTGATCTTGATATTGATAATGATAAATTTAACAGTAAAAATCACCAATGAAGGGACCGGCTCGAATGTCTTAGTTTTACTTTGGAGAATGTGAGTTTTGAAACTATACTCCTTCATTTTTTCAGATTTTGTATTGTAATGTATGACTTTAGAATTATTGAAAAGAAATGCAAATAATTAGGAATCCATAAACCATCTGAGAGATAATGATGCGGGCAAAAGTGAAATTGGGATTTTAATCTAAATTTTTAACACATTAAATTTGAATATTTAAAAAAATTGGGTTATATAAATAGCTTTTAAAAGATTCACAAAGCTTTAAAAAATTAATTAAATTTTTGAATTTATATAAGTCATCAATCTATGTATGTTAATAAAAACAACAAGTAGGTTTGTAACAGAATCTGTCACTTAACCCGCTTCCGCATAACAGTTGTGTTTAACAGGTAAAAAGGCGACAAACACAGCATTGATATTCTATATTAAACATTTACATGCTAAATTTGGCTAGTTTCATTTATTTTATTTTGAAAATTCAATAATTATTACTTATCGTTTACAAAAATTAATTTATATTTAAAAGAATAAATATGTAATATTCCTCGCTTTTAAATAGCTAAAGAATCTCGTAGTGAAATATATTTGACGTCATTTCAAACTGATCGATGTCGCAAAAATAAATTTATTTTAATTTATTGTCTAAAAGAATTAAAGTTTCTTGAGCGATTGTTGCGAATGGCAATGGTGATTAAATTCTAATAAAAAGGGCTTCCTATGCTTTTAAATGAGCATTAAATTTTGCAGTTTTTTTTAAATAATTGAAGTACTTCGAATTCAAATTCTTTTCTGAAATTTTCGATGTATTCTAATTTCGATGCGTTGAATTTTTTGACGTATCACACTTGTCCGTAGCATTTGTAGTTTGGCATATGAAAGTGGGTGACGGACGGACAGACAGACAGACAGACTGACTTAACGATTATAATACCTTCCACTTTTTACGTTATAAACCTAGTGTGGAAGCTAAAACTGATAATCCTTTATGAATATATACTCTGGCTTCCCACAGAAGGAAATTTTTTAACATTTATTTAAATTAAGATTTTTCAATTCAACTTACGACGATATTTAATTATTAAGATATTCGAAAAAATACATCTGTGTACAACCATTTAAATTCACAAGTTTTAAAGAAATTTCTTGATGCAACAAAAGCTGTTACTTCATACAACTACATTTAAACTAAAGAGCAAGTTTTAATCATTTCTATACTTATGTCATCTTACTCTTTTGCTTTTAATGGTATAAGCAAAAGACCAGAGATATAAGCATATCTCCATTCAGGACGATAATTTAATTTACCTCCAGCAGAATAATTTTATCTACATAAGTAATTACCTTGTAGAGTAATTACATACATAACCAAATATTACATACTTAATTGAATAAATTATTCCACTTATAAACGATAATTTGATCTCATCAACTGTAAATGTATCGACACGCGATCGGGTACTTTCATTTTTTTTAACCTTGTCATTGGTGCCAGTTACAAACGAATATTCTCCAAAATATAACTAAAATATAGGGCCCGGTAGGTTGATTGACGACTTTTGATAATGATAAATTCAATTAAACGAAGCCGCTAATAAACGGTCCGTAACCTATATCTTAGTTATGATTAGTTTTGCAAATAAGCACTTCATATTATTTCCTTAGATATATAAGTTGGCATGACAAATCTGTAACTGATATTTTACTTATTTTAAGCATACTCTTTTAAAAGAACCTAGTAGAAAACGATAGTGAATGATTTTTCTTCGATGTCGAATCAATATCACAATGCTAAAATGATATCGTAAGATATTGCAATATTATATTCTGTGCTTTTAACAGAGACCCACGTAGATAAAATAGAAGAAATTATTCGTAGCTTTCACGTTTTTATACACATTTAACAGTTTTAACAGTTCAAAACAAATTCAAGGGGTATTTTAGCATTTTTACGATGTTTTAAATAAACTATAGTATTCACTTATTTGTTAAAATATGAACACCAATTTAAATTTCGGAGGACTTTGATTAAATAATACTTTTTTTTTTTGCAAAACGGGACAGTAGAATACAAATCGTCGCATAGCCTCTTGAAATAATGCGGTTTTAAACCAAATATTAAGTGGCACCTTTTAGTACCTATAAGTACACATAAATATAAATTTAATTCCAGGATAATTTGCTATTTTAGATATTCACCAGTAATTTAATTTCCGGGACCATAGAGACATAAAATGAAGTTTCAAGAGTTTCCATAAGGTCAATCAAGTGTATAGAAAGGTCATGTTCAAGGTGCAGAAAACCCTATATAACGACTACACTTTGTTTCTTTTTTCACAGAGCAGGTTTGTAAATGTTATTAAAGAAATAAAACTAAACTCCACGGACCTACAGTTTATATTGTGGAGGGGATTGTAGCAAATATCAACTGGTCAGATGGACGTTAAACCTCCATTGTCTAGTTCCAAAGATGACTTTTATCGACACACTAAAAGATACAAGTCCATAGAAATAGCAAGCTTAACCCATTCACGACGATTGGAAAGACAATTTGCTACGCAAAAATGAGCTTTATGTTAAGGTAAATTATAATAAACAAATCATAATAAAAATGAAGATCACCGTCCTGAACAATTTATGTAGGGCAAATTAAACTACACGGAAAACGAATCCAAAAAACTTAAAATTAACCTTTTTATCCAGAAATGAAGGTACTAATGGCTTTCACAAAGTCGTCGTTAAGGGGGAATGGGCGCGCGGGTCTCCAAACTCAAGTGCCTCAGTGTTAATCCAATGGTGAAAAAACTATTTTCTCTGCCACATTTCTCCGGCTGTATTGATTATTTTTACAAACGATTTTTTAAAATGATAAATGTATATAACTTACAGGTCTCTATCTTCCCACTTTTTGAAATTGCTTTAAATATTTTGTGTAAAGTTATTTATTGAAAATTAAAAAATATATTCGAATCAATTTCAAAAAGTGGGAAGGTCGGGACCTGTAAGTCAGCTACATTTATCACATAAAAAAATCCGCTTGTAAAAATATTCAATACGGCCGGAGAAATGTGGCAGAGAAAATATTTTTTTCGCCATAGGATTAACTCTAATGCACTTTCCTTTGGAGACTCCTGGTCCAGCGCGCCCATTCCCCCTTAACAGGTTAATTTCGACAACAGCGTCATTTACTGTTTTGTCAAACCAAACTAGTCAAATTACAAGAGCCAATTATGTCCAATTACAACACAGCCGGACGAATAGTCGATCAAACAAATTGCCCTATAATTCCAGTCATCCAAGTGTCATAAACGGTCCGGAGACTGGTGACACGCAACCGTTGATTTATATATGGTGGGGCTATTAAGGCCCTTTTAATCAGATCGTATTTAATGTCGGTGTTATTGGTTTAATTAAATAGGCGGGATGTCCTAACGGCTACTTGACAGTTGTTTTTAATGGTCCTGATATCGATGATGGAATTACTATAGTGTAATAATAAGTAAGTGTAAGATGTAATGGATGTGTGACGGAAAAATTGGAGGGATTTGATTTGGTGTTTGTATAGTGAGGTTTGATATTGAAAACTTAATTTTTAATGATGATTATAGTAAATATTCATTAAAAATCATTTTTTAAATTAATTTTTATTAATTATTTTTTAAAACCTTAATTAAGGTTATGGTTAATTTGTGTTTTATACTGATCTTTGTGTGTGTGTTTTTTATGATTGAGCTTGAAAAAATATATTGTCCGAAAATTGATAGCTTTCTTGTTTCCGCAAACCTGGTTTGGGTGTGTTAAAGATTTTGCCACTTCAAATAAATTGGGAGCTAAAATAACTTTTTCTAAGTAGGAAGTTTATGAATTAAGTTACATATTTTTCAATTAACAATAAACTAATTAATCAAAAACTATGATTAACATATATTGTACATTACATATGTATCACTAAATGAATACCAGACAAAACATGAATGTAATAAAGTATCAACTATATCAAAATCATTCCAGTAGATTTTTATGCATTCAAACAATAATAAATAACCTAAAATAATAAGATAAATATGTTTAGCTTTCTTATGATAAGCTTTTCTTATTTTTAATGAATTAATAACACATTGCCTAAAAAAGTCAGTTTTCACCCAAACCAATTTCATCAACCCAATTTGAATTGCATTTTTAAAACAACTGCTAGAAATAATTATTCGTACTTTTATTTTAAAAGAGCACGGCTACATGATTTTTTGAAAAAATATATCCTGAAACAATCTTTTAAACACGAAAAGTTTTATTTCAAAACTGCCAGATATGATGTATTATGAGCGATTTTGCTAGTGCGGCCACCCTTTCATTTTAACATACGTTACTTTACGGATACACAGTTGCGCTAATTTTCCTTTTAAAATGAAGGTTAAATAGATATCAAAGGTTAGTAAAGGTCGTGTTCTCTTCCGAACAATGATAGATAAGTGAAATTACCCATGATATTTCTAAAATGTGAACATTGAGTAGTTGAAAATGTTAGTGTAGATGAGTTGAAATTTGAAAGTAATGAGCTTTTTTAAGTTCTTATTTAAAAAAATTAAATTAAAATATTTTAACGAATTGGGATAATTTTATCTATTACATTGTAAAAATCGTTTATAAGAGTGTTTCCAAAAATTGAAATCCCAAAAAATTGTAGTTAAAGTATTTTTTTTATTCTTATACAGTAAGTTTTCAGCATTAAAAAAGTTCTATACTAGTATAACAACTGCTTGGGGTTCAATTATATGTGAAAATTATTGTTAAAATATAACTTGTTCTTATAATAATTTCTTTTTCAGAGAATCAAAGTTTTGTGTTGAAGGGGACTTTAAATTAAATATAAATTAATTTTAAGGGAATGTTTTTGTTTTAAAATTGAATCAATTTTTTTAAAAACCTATACAGCTATATGTTTGTAATCTTTATAATTAGTAGTACATATATAATTACGAAAAATTCATTCAAAAAATCACATCTTAACGAATATCAACCTTTTATTCTTTCCGTTGACTCAACTCAAACCTAACCACACACAAAAAAATCTTCAGTCCAAAAGGCAAAAATTAAAACAAAAATCGTTAAATTTTTAGAGAATTAAAATTTCTGTGTTCAAGGAATTCAAATTATATTAAATGTAAATTTAAATAAGGATGTTATAGTTACAAAATGGAATCAATATTATTTTTTTAGAACCATTATCGACAGATGTTTTTAATTCTTTTAAAACTAGAATATAATTACGAAAGTATTCATTAAAAAAATCACATCTTCGCGAATATCAACATTTGCATTCTTTCCGTTGGCTCTCAACCACAGAAAAATTCCGCAGTCCAAAATAAAAACCAAAATCGTTAACTGGATGTCGAGGAAAAAAAAAACGATAGCACGATGAATTACATCCACCAAGCAGTAAACAGACTAAAATATCCGGTTAGTCCAAGTGCCCCTGATGATGATCTTTTGTGGAATGCGCACAGTAGCTGCCTGCCCCACCCCCTTCTAGGCCATGAATCATGATTGGGTGCAATTAATGGGGTACATTGGTTTAGGGGAGACTTGTTTTAAAGTTATGCCGAAGCGGATATTGGGGTATTTTTCTGAAAATTATACTTGACAGACAGTGCGTAATTGGAAACGAAATGGCGTATGTCGGCAATTACTGATGAGACACGTGTTTTTACTAAGAGAGGTGTAAGATTGATTGCTATATAACCCTGTAAGATGAAACAGCAAACAAAATGTTGGAATAACATGGCTACTTATTTTTTAGGAATTTTTACTGGAAATTAGAACATATTATTCTAATAAAATGCACATATGACTATATTTAATAAAAATAATAATCTGTCGTTTCTACGAAATATGCAGTTATAAATAGCAGAATAATATTTTTAACCTATATAGAATCAGTTTAACCAATGATGTTTAATTTAACCTATTTATTTCCAAATTTCCAAAGTTGAGTGAGTTATATAATAATTTAATTTTTCAAATGAAATCTTAAACCAATGAAGGACACACGCATATACATAGAGCTGCTGCTAGATAATTTAAAAATTTGCATAAATTCTATAACTGCAGAATTTTAAGAATTGTAAGCCTTATGTCTTTTTTGAAAGCAACCAATTAATTTAATTACATAGCATAAATGTTTTTCAAACAACATTCTGTTGAAAATATAAATTCTGGTGTCATGCAATAGAAAAACTTTTCTTATACCTTTGTTTAAAAAAAAGTCTTAAAGTGCATAAAAAGGATTGTGGTCAGGTCAGGTATTTGAGGCCTAAATTAGCACTAGCATGAGAGCTTTGTGTCACGCTCTTAAGGTGAAATAGTTTCAACAAATAAAGAAACACCTATCTTATGTAAAAGGAAAACTAAAAGTTAGAGAGATAATAAAGATGAATGTGCTTACAGTTGTACCCTATAATATTTTTTATATGGTTTGATAAAAGTTACTTATATTTCGGCCGCATATTGTGGGAATCTAAGTAAAATTCCAGTTCCGTGGCACTAACCATTCAAAGGACCAAAAACCAAAATAACCAAACCAATTCTGGCGATAGGGACCAACCATGGCGACAGGGTTATATAGCAATCAATCTTACACCTCTCTTAGTAAAAACACGTGTCTCATCAGTAATTGCCGACATACGCCATTTCGTTTCCAATTACGCACTGTCTGTCAAGTATAATTTTCAGAAAAATACCCCAATATCCGCTTCGGCATAACTTTAAAACAAGTCTCCCCTAAACCAATTTACCCCATTAGGAATATGGAATTTTTCTCATGGCCAATCTCAGTGGCACTTCTGACGCATAAGCAGAATTTCAAAACCAAACATCCCATATTTTGTTTCACGTTTTAAAGTTCATTTCTACAAAAATATACATTTATATAAGTTTATTATCTTTCTTGAAAGTTATGATTTTGAGTGTTAAAACATTTTAGGTGAGAATGTTTGAAATAAGGAAATCGTTCACTTAAAAATGATAAAATATATTTTACAAATATCTTTGTATTGAACTGTCAATAAATGCAAAGTTTTGTCAAAAGATAACTTATCGGTCATCGGTTGTGAATATAAACAGCTCTTATATTGTATAAAGATAATAAACTATTTTATAAATAGTAGCTAACATTTTATTTTATGAAGAGTTCATAGATATTCGAAATTTTTGTACTTTCAAGTACATGCAAACAAAATCAAACAGGTAACGAATCTTTGATTATTATATTATTTAGCAGCATCTAAAAGCTACTTTTAGAAAATCCTCAGATTCGTTTTAATGATTTGTCGTAACTAAAAAGAAGAAAACATTCAATTTTTAATTTTATTACATAAAGTGCTGCATTGAAGGAGATATTGTCACATCTAAAACTATTTAATAATAGTGAAATCTAATATCAAGTAATCTATTTTGAATCGTTATGATAGATACTAATTGATCTAATAAAGCTTTTTGCCAACTAAATTGACAGCATAGATTGGAAATTATTACCTTAGTCCATTGAAATTAAAGGTATAGTAAAATGTAGAGGACGGGGTACAAATGTGGAAACATGCGGGAAATGTGGAGACCCACACTGTTACATATTTGGCGATTGGTTTAACTATATATAACAATGGTTTCTAGTTGCTGCAACTGATGTCTGGTAAAATGTTTCACCTTCGATAGTAGGTTGAACCGTTTTTCAGGTTTTATAAATAAAAAACTTGATAAATGGCTCAACCGAATACCGAAAATATGGTAAAACACGTTGCAGCTACTAGGAACCTTAGGAACTTTATGTTTGGTAATACCAAGAGCCAAATTTTTAACAGTATAAGATATTTCAACTGAACTGTAGAGAGCTTGACCCTAAACGTGAGTGCCGTAAATAATCACTCAATTTCTTTATTTTTTTAAGTTACAAAGCTGCCATATTTGTCATAAGAACCAGTCGGGAGTCGAAACTATTTAATGATTATCTTACAAACAAAAAACATACCAAATTTTCACCTTTGCATCCCCCTCCCCTATTAATTAAAATTCTTAGGCCAAAATTCTTGAAAAAGTAAAATGAAAAATATAGGTTATTAGAGATAACAAGTTTATAAAGATACGAAGTGACAGAACAAAACATAAGATTAAATAACTCATATATTGAATTTACAGTTTCCATTCAGCTTTCAAAAGTTCATTTCTAATGCACATTACCAACAACAGGCTCACAAGCAAATCACCTTTAATTGAATATTCAAATTGTGTTTTCATTTCATTCCACTAACAACTACAACAACAGAGGTAAAACTTTCACGAATCGCCAGAAATAAAAAATGGAATATAAATAGGAGAAAACAAAAGTGCTCTACATTTTCGGTCGGCATTTCCTTTTACTTGGGCCAACAAATACCAATTTCGCCGAACTGTCCGTGCCAAAGAAGAGATTTAAAGAAGAAGAAAAAGTGAAGTGAAGTAACCTTGGGACGCGAGAGAGACAGCCCACACTCAGGTAGCCTCAGAACTCAGAAGTCGACGATATCCGGGTCGGCCAACGCCCAGGCTACCTATGCTACGTCAGTTTGGAAAGATTGTAACGGATACTTAAGTTAAAATTTATTTTATATTCATATTTAAAGTATAATTGAGTTGAAATTTCGTCGCTCTAGAGGTTCACGAGTGTTATTAGCGACGGGCGTCATAATGTAAAACCACAGTCAAGTGACGAGCCGATACCTGAGTAGGCACCCAACTCAACTTTTTCTTAGAAACGACATCGTACACAACGTTGGGACTTTGAATCATATTTAACGTGCAATCCATCTATACGGGGTATTATTGGTCAGACCTTTTAGCTGCACAGAATATTTATAGGTTAACTCCTCGGCGCAACAGCCCATTACTGGGCCAAGGCCCGCCGTGCCCATTTCAGCTTTCGTGACCTAGGGCTCTGGGGTGCTAAGCATATGTACCGGTAAGGTGGTCAGCCTCACGCGGAACCCCCAGTGTTTAGTTCCCAAGCATGCTTGGTACCCATTTTATCGACCCACTCAAGGTATGGAGGTCAACCTCGCCCAATCCGGGATTCGATCCTCGGACCTGTGGCGTGGCGATGCGAAGCACTACCACTAAGCCACTGGGCCTATTTATAGGTTGGATGTTAATTTTTTAATAACCGGGACCGAGCCGGGTCGGACTGGGCTCCCTAGCCCCTGTATATACTTAAACTACTTCTGTCTCTCTCTCTCTCTCTCTCTTTTTACAAATTGAAGATTGCGATATTGTTATTAATAGATATCGCTTTTCATAATCAAATTACGAATACATATTCA
Source organism: Oedothorax gibbosus (assembly GCA_019343175.1). Taxonomy (NCBI): domain Eukaryota; kingdom Metazoa; phylum Arthropoda; class Arachnida; order Araneae; family Linyphiidae; genus Oedothorax; species Oedothorax gibbosus. Next base: position 32,312,191 of record CM033271.1, read on the forward strand.
ACAGAGGAATTTAAACAAGAGGTATCCGTTTTGGAAAATTGATCACAAAGCAGTGGCATTCTTTTTAGCGGGCCAATTTTCGTGCAAATTTTGGCAATGTTTATTATTTGAATGTGGATATTCTTATTGCAGAGGGACAATATATATTTTGTAATAAGGGCTTTAGATCTTCATCTCAAAGCGTAAACTACATAAAAAGAGGGTTTATTAAATATCTATCAGCAAAGTCGCAAAATGTCTGGTCCAAACAGATACCAAAACAATTGGATTTTTATTAATTCTACCTGAAACCAATTATCTATTTCTCTAAATTAACATTTTAAAAATTTCTTAATTTTGCACACACCGGACGATGTAATATCTTGAATGAAAAAAATATGCGAGTTTATTTATAGGATAACATATAGGTTATAAACAATGACTTTTAACTACCTCTATAAGTGTGTATTACAACTAAATTTTCTTATCTATTGTATTCACTATCATTCAAGAGGTAAGGATCTTGTCAAACCTACAACATAGATACCTGCCCAGACGCGCGCCAAAAGGCTCGCCAAGAAGGGTATTTAAAGCGGGTTGCTATAGGCAAGAATTTTTCAATTTACTACGTAATAATGGAGATTATTGCATTTGATATTTTGCTTATGCTCTTTTATAATAAATAATAGTATATATTAGGGTTTATTTTAAAAAGTTGAGATATTCACCTATTATATATACAAATAGATAAGATTCAAAAGATTTGTAGAAATGGAGTCACTAAGGTGAATATTTAATCCTACTTTCCACTAACACAGTTTGAGGATCGTAAACAAATAAGTAAATATTGTGCCTTTTTCCAGTATTAGTTTGACCGTTTGGATAAGCGTTTTGTTTAAGAGTGTTTTGTTAAACAAAATATTATGTCTTAACCATCTCACGAATCTTCACAATTACGTTTTTAATTTTTTAAAGCTAATACAATAAGCAGTATTAAAAAAACTGTCACGTGGTTTTAATATAACATGACTAATATAAATTGTATATCAGCATTGAGAACAGATATTTTTGAAATGTTTGGACATTTTTTACAATATTTAAAATATGCAGGAAATTTAAATAATTTATGAAAAAATATTTTCAACGTTGCAGCACACAATTTTGCAACCAAATACACTATTACATTAAATAAACAGTATTACTTAACTAAATACAATATTCCACTCTAAAACTAAATACACTATTAAATTTTTTTGCAAGATTGCACCGGAATTCTGGAACTTTCTAGCGTCCACCACTATTTGGAGCCAATTTACCAATTTTGTGGTAAAACCATAACTTTGATACGCTGCAAAAGTGGTGAATCAATGCTCCAAATAGTTGTGGCAGCTTGAAAGTTCCTGAATGCCAACGCAATCCTGCACCAAACTTTTCAACAGTGTATTTCACAAACAAACTAATATAAAATCGAAAAGCATTTTTCAACCAACGCTGGTCTTGCACAAATGCCTTTGGGATACAAATTTGGTGTTGAAGAAAACTCAGTAATGGTTATGCCACACTTTCCTTCCTATTTATCATAAATCAGATAGAAAAAATTACTGTCAAACAGGCAATTGGCGACAGATAACTTTCAGCGTCAAAAACATGCTATAATAATTACATGCAGTTCTAATCCACTTTTGACAATAGTAGCAGCTCACTACTAGCGATGAAAATTTGTAGTTTTCGTTTAAGAACAGTTTTATTTTCTAGTTATTTTCTGGTATTTTTTTCTTTTAAAGATTTTCCTCAATTCGAGTTTTAAGTAAAAGCTTCAAATAATTATGAAAATATTTTCAAAATGCATCATTGTATTATCTGCTATTGTTTGGTCTTCTTACATTTGTGAAAAAAAAACAATTATCAACTTTAAAAGCATAGAGAAGGTTGATAATTTGCAATTATGTAGGAACACTGGCATTAAATATACCCCATCTGTTTAGTGATGTGGAAAAATAATCTAATCACATTACTATTAAAACAGAACATACATCATCAATTTTAATAAGAAGTTTTTATTAAATAATTTTTACAAAATGCACTTTTTTTTATTTCTGAGTATACTGCAGGCAAAAGTATCAAAAGATGTTAAGATCTCCATTGTATGTCTGCCTATGCATTTAAGTCTACACTTTTAGGTCTGAGCAACTTCGTTTGTATATTATTTCTCTCTCTCTCTCTCAAGGACGGTCAAGTTTTTTAGAAAAATTCTTGCCAATTATTTTTTAATATAATTAACTTTAAAGAAAGACGAAGGGAGTAGTTGTTCGTTCATTTGCGACTTCGTACAATGACTCGTCAAAAGCCGCCAGTCAACGGATCTTATATCTTAGTTATACTTTGGAGAATGTGCGTTTCGCAACTCTTCCCTTAAATGTACTTAAAATAATATTACGTGGGAAATCATTAACGTTCGCGCTCGTTTGCCCGAACACGACACGTCAAGCGTTTATGAGTTAATACATTAATCCTGACTAATGAAAACCATATTTGAATGTCGTATTCTCACTTTTTACGAAGTTATAAATAAACTTCCGAGAATGGCTCCAGGTACAGAGTAATAGTTTTAATACTTTATTAGTTTACGTAAATAAAAAAAAATGTTTTAATACAACCACAAAGTGTGAAAGAACACGTTCGAACCAGCATATTTTTTCTTATCCTTCTTATTGTTAACTCATTAAATATTCCATCACCGTTGTATTAAATGCATTGGGTGGTTTTAATTCCGTCTATGTGAAGTGTTCGCCCCCAATGTGTCAGCGGGAAAAGAAAGTTGGACTTTTCCGCCGCGCCCCAGCTCCACCCCATGGGAAATTTAACTACAGATGGTCGCTTTTTCAATACCTATTTTGCGTATTTGGAATGAATCGGGCTATTTATCACGTCTTGACACTTGGGAGAAAGTTTATCCAGAAAGAACCAAGCATCCAAACTTTTTTATGAGTCATTATGTGTTTGGCCTACAACGGAACAAGCTAATACGAAGATATGAACTGTCTGCTACCGGTTAATTCTGCACTAGGCACTAAGTGTGTGACATTAATTAAAACTTTTTTTGCAATTTTAGTTTTATTCTCAGAGCATATATTAAGATTATTTACCCTATGATAAAGTACCAGTTTTATTTTTCTACATTACTATCCCTACTTTTTGTTTTGAGTTGTACCTAACTAATATTTTAAAATGACGTTCGTTTTAAAAATGGGCATCATTATTTCTCTATTTGTCATAATAAAAGTTTAATTTTTCAAAACTTTATTTAATTTTTATTTTTATTTGGGCCGCAAAATTTTTGGACAATGGAATTTTAAAAAAAAATTTAAAAATGCGTTACGTGTTGTATAACGGGAAAAAACTGCAATTTATATCATTTAATGGTGGTTAAATACTATTTTAAACTTTTTACTAGAAATATTAAATAAATATTCGATTTATTTTCCAGGAGAACAAAGAATAAAAGTCACATGAAATACGGGTAAATGAAATCCAAATTTCGAATCGTGGTAATTTATGACATGTTCTCGTGTTTCAAAGAAATGACCGGCAAATAAAATAACTCTTACGACTGTTTAAGTTTACGTAATAAAAAAAAATATTAAATGTAAAACAGTATCGTATTACTTAAAATTTTACTTTGATGTGGTGCTTTTCGGAGAAATGTTTCGTATAAGGTGTTGCTTGGCAACTCTATGACTCCTCTGGATCAGAAGAGTTCTTGATTTTGACCTACTTGGCGAAAGGGCTCGTTAAGTCAAATCTTTGGCTACCTTTTTCTCACCTTTCAAATGAGTGTTTGCGCAACTCTTTTTCATATTAATAAATCGTTTATTGAAATAGGCCAGGTTTTCATTGAGTAGTCTTAAGACAAACAAAGTTTTGTCTTTTGAAGTGAAAATTGTTGAAGGATATTTGTAATTAGTGGTTTCAGTGACTGTATAAGTGAGGTGATAATTATACAGTTTAATATCACCGGACGTTTCTATGATATATTGAGGATCTCCAGGGTATCGCGACTTTGGACTCAATAAATTACCTTCTATTTAGGCGATTTTTGCCTTAAAGAGTAACTTTACCGAAGATTGAATTCATAATTACTCTTCATTTTATAGAGTTATTTTTTTATAAGAGTGAATCAATGGCAAAACTGTCTTTGAATAACATAGTTTTTGCTTTAAAAACCCCAAAGTTTCATCAATCGATAATATTCAAAATTATCATGATGATTATTCTAATTTCAGTTACCTCATCAACTTTATATTTAGTAAAATATTATAAATAAGGAATTTGATACCATGCGAATTGTTTAGCACAAGTTATTGGCTAGAATCGGGTACTTAATAATTATTGCGAGATTATTTGTTTTTCAAACATTATTAAATAATGCTTGATTTAATAAAAACTAATTTTAAATAAAACAATATTTGAGGCAAAAGCAACTTCAATTTTAATATTCCTTGTAATATTATTATTTTGATACATAAAAAAAGTTTTGGCATGTCGCAATCAGGTTTTGGAAAAAAATTGCTAAATGTTTAATGATAATTAGAATTGTGTAAAATAAGATAACTACATAATATATGTAAAACATAAGGATATTTTCGCAAATGTGCAAGGTAATTCAACACTTCGTGGACGTATTTTTTTAAAATGTCTTCTTGAAAGTAATTTTCCGTTATTCACGAATAGCATTTCTTTATTTCGCAAACAATAAAATTGACGACATACCAGCATCATATTAAAAGGAATCTGCATTTTTTTCAGAGGCATATCTATTTTTCCAAACGCAAACATGAACTTTCTTAGTGAGGTAATTAATGAGTGAAAACTGCAGTGGAAGTTGCCAAATTGCCACGACAATCTTTCATTTCCATCCTCGGGCTAATGTTTTGTTATAAGAAACTGCTTAATTGTAGCTATTGGATGTTTGCGATATTTTTGAAGAACAGTATAGTTTTTAATATTTTAGAAAAATAAGTCATTCGCTTTTTCTTTTTCGAAAACTGTTGTTTTGATTAAAAAAAGGTAGAAATTAAGTACTTTTAAATGAATATTTTAAATAAATGCATAACTTTAAATATTTCTAGCTAAAACAATTAAAAAGAAATGAATTTTTGTAAAGTTTAGCGTTGAAAAAATATTAATTTATAAAAATAAAATTGTAATATAATACATAATAAAATATAGACTAAAATAATCTTCAAATTGGTTTTAAGAATTATGAAAGTTTTGAAAATGAATATTTAAAAAGGAACACTTATTCTATAATTTGAAAAATCTGGGAATCTTCAATTTTCAGAAATTTATATACAAATCATTGCAACGATTAATTTTTTTTAACACTAAATATAAAAAATTAAAATTTAACCCTCTCAGGGATGCAGAAGTATAAACCCATTGGCATTTTCCAGCAATATACATAATTTTTAATAATTAATAAATTTAATAGTTTTATTGAATTGTAAAATGTAAAACATTGAGGAGCCATTTATAATGAGCTACTACAGAAATATAATTTTTAAAATAGTTTAGAAATGAACTTTTCACTTAAAAATTTTAATTTAAATCTCATGCAGTGAAAACAAGTTTACACTTCAGTCTATCTTCTTATCCCTCAGAGGGTATAGTAACTTTCAAAAACTAATCTGTTGTTATTACTTCGCCATCCCATCTTAATTGCTTTAATGAAAGCGATATAGCAAACCTATTCCATTTCTTGCCGAAGGAAGAGGGTGTTGCCTATATACGCGGAAACTTCTACAAGAAGAAAGTTATAAGAGCGAGAATAACAATAATAATAAAAGAGAGAACTGTTTCCTGGCCATGGCCCAGTTAGTTTAGACACAAGTCAACATGGACTCAGCTAACTTATTCATTTTCTGACCTCTGAGATCCATTGCCATATTGGCGCGATCTAGTTTTGAGATAATAGTAATGCTGGCAGTGATTAGTTGTGGCTGTTGAGTGATAATTAATTTGCAAAGCTTTAGCAATTAATTTTCGAGTGTCTTTAGAAAAGAATTGAAATAATACTTCGTATTTATATTGACGATTGCCACACCCAGTGATTACTTTATTGGTTTTTAATCTGTTTCAGTAGAGAAATAGAGTTAATAACTTTGGACTTTAGATAAATTCGTAAACTTTTGAAGTTTATAATTTAGTTATAAATTTATAGGGTTAATAAAGATATCCGTTGCGTCACGTCTTAGTGCAATATTAAAAAAAAAAACTTTGAAAAGTGAAATAAGAAATTTTGAAAAGTAAAATAAGAAATTTTGATAAGTAAAACAATTGTCGCATTAAACTTTTCTTAAATTTAGTTTTAATGAGGAAAAATAGAGTATTAATAAATAATGAATTTTTTAGAAAACTTATACATTTGATAAGCACATTAACAAATCAATTTCTATATACGACCAGTTAAAGATGTTCCAAATTGTACATATTTACCATTTAAGACAAAAAAACACCCAAAGTTTTGATACACACTCTTCAATTTCACACTCACAAATTAACAATATTTATAAACTTCCAAAACTCATTCATAATTTATGAGAACTAAATATTGTATAATTTTTTTTATAAATATTTTTCGATATTTTATTGAAGCATCATGTTTTAAAGTACATAGTCTATTACATAAAAAAAAATCAGCCAGAGGTCATTACTTGATCACTGTTAAAAATTATCTAATTAATCTATCTGCGGTAAAAACTCAGTAAAAAAACCAAAGCAATATTTTTCTTTAATAATTGAAACCCCAATTAAAAATTATTGTCTTTCACTCTAGCAACAATCCCTTTTTATGCAGCTAAATCAACTAACCAATTCCCCTCTATAGCTTTATATGATAATAAGTCAATAAATTCTCCATAAAAAAAGCTCTCTAATGCAATAATCAGGGGGGAAACTTGTCTAACGAACCCAGCGCATTCTCAAACTGAATCACTAAATATAAAAAAGTCAAATCAATAGGAGAATTTCCGTACAAGATTCTTATTTCATTAAAATACTTGAAAAATAGCGTGTGAGGAAATTTTCTAATGAACTTGACTCATTTTTTTTAACGATTCAATTGAAGAGCTTAGTGGAAGAACGTGCTAAGTGACATTTTTGAAAAGATTGAGATTTTTGTGTCAATGAACATATTACTAACTTATTTTACTCTATATCACAAGTTCCTCCTTTATTATAAACTTTATGTTTAGTATATTTTTCTTGCAAGTACCGTTTTCAACAGATCTGAGTGTTAACTAAAAACTTAAAAGCTCATTTTCTCGTTTTCATGTTTTTGTCACTTAGCACGTTTTTCCACTAAGCTCTTCAACTGTCCATCGAAGAGTAGCGAGGCAACGAACTCCCCACCTTTTTAAATGTACTGAATTAATAAAGGAATTAATTTGATGCACACACTGCCTGTGATTTCGGATTCCGAAAAACTCGTTTCTTGTGGTTCGATTGGTCATGCCCCGGCGTGATCTACTACTATCTCGTATCACCGTGTCTCATTTTCATCTGTTTGTTTCTCTAGGCTGAGGTGCCGTTTTTAATTGAGGGTGAAATCGTTAGATCTGTGTTTTAGAAGGAGAGATGGGCTCAGGTGAACACATTTTTTCATGTCATAATTCACGGCTAATAATATTTTTTCTTCGGCAAAAGATTCACGTATGGCACTGTACTTGAAAATTGATGTATCAGAAAAGAGAGGCTGGAGAATCGTCAAAAGTTTATATTTTATTACGTTTTTTATTATAGAAAAATCTTATGTCTTATCTTCTAACTGTTTCACATCTGTTATAAGTTCAGGCGTCAACCCCGTCACTTGACCAATGTAAAAAAATACGACGCCTTTTGTCAATTGACTTTGCGTAGCTCTAGTGTGACGTTAATTAGCCAAACCAAACAATTTTAAACCGATCAATTGGGATGTTTCAGATGATGGAAGTTTCCAGTTTTCATTATTGCTCTTCTGCGATAACATTGGTTGTTTTGGTTTCGCTCTCAATGCACATGAAAAGCCGCGTATATTTTGCATTTAGGACATTTTATATATAATTTATAGGATTAAACATTTTTTAAAAACAATTTAATAACAAAATCATGTAGATTTAAGAGAGATGGTCAAATTCTTATTTATCTGTTAGACTTAAGTTCAACACACAACTAACATACATATATCTGTAATTTTTTTATCGAATTTTAAAATAGTCCAACTTATGAAATTTAATAACCAACTTTTTATTGTAAAATTTCTTTGTCAGTGAAAATTAAGAGTTTATGTGCATTAATTTCTTATGTAATGATACATAATTAAACAAGAAGTTCATAAAGAACTAAAACAGCCTACTTTCCTGTTACTTAAATACTTACTGAAGTTCTAATCGGGAAAAAAACTAGGTTCCTAAAGTAAATATCATCAACAGCCGTTTCTACACTAGATTTATACACATTAGAAAAAAAAATCGAAACACAGCACCCAGCTATAATTTAAACTTCTAAAAGCCAAAATCAACTATTTTCCTTAATATTCGTTCGCAAATTAATTAAATATTATTTATCATCTGCTCGTGATTTATTTGTAGTTCGAAGAATAAATATTTATTAATAACAAAAGTAATGAAACTACTCCGAACTGCATTAAAAAACAAGAAATGTAAATTAAAACTAAGCATAATTGCATGCAAAAGTATGCCTTGCCGCTTTCTTGGTAGATAATTAATGAATAATCAAAGAATCAAATTGTTCTACATTTTATGACGTCATTCCAAACTGATTCATGAAAATATTATTTTGCTTCAAATATGTTTAAATAAAGTTTCTCATGCCATTGTTGATTTGGCAACAGTGATTTAAATGACTCAAAATTGAATTTCAATGCTAATTCAATGGGAAATTCGCCGACAGATAGTAGATTTATGTCCGTCCGGACGTACAGACAGACGGACAAAAAGTATGAAAGTTGGGTATCTGAGGTCATAGCTTTCTAACAAAAAAAGAATTTTTAAGATCCGATGATTAGAACCGATTTTGGAAGGGGGGTACAGACAGACAGACAAACGGACAGACAGGCGGACAGACAGACGGACAGACATACGAACAGACAGACATACGAACAGACAGACAGATGGACAGACAGATGGACATCAACCGCATTTCAATACCTACAGTGATTTAAATGACTCAAAATTGAATTTCAATGCTAATTCAATGGGAAATTCGCCGACAGATAGTAGATTTATGTCCGTCCGGACGTACAGACAGACGGACAAAAAGTATGAAAGTTGGGTATCTGAGGTCATAGCTTTCTAACAAAAAAAGAATTTTTAAGATCCGATGATTAGTACCGATTTTGGAAGGGGGGTACAGACAGACAGACAAACGGACAGACAGGCGGACAGACAGACGGACAGACAGACGGACAGACATACGAACAGACAGACATAAGAACAGACAGACAGATGGACAGACAGACAGTTGGACATCAACCGCATTTCAATACCTACAGTGATTTAAATGACTCAACATTGAATTTCAATGCTAATTCAATGGGAAATTCGCCGACAGATAGTAGATTTATGTCCGTCCGGACGTACAGACAGACGGACAAAAAGTATGAAAGTTGGGTATCTGAGGTCATAGCTTTCTAACAAAAAAAGAATTTTTAAGATCCGATGATTAGAACCGATTTTGGAAGGGGGGTACAGACAGACAGACAAACGGACAGACAGGCGGACAGACAGATGGACAGACATACGAACAGACAGACATACGAACAGACAGACAGATGGACAGACAGACAGTTGGACATCAACCGCATTTCAATACCTACAGTGATTTAATTGACTCAAAATTGAATTTCAATGCTAATTCAATGGGAAATTCGCCGACAGATAGTAGATTTATGTCCGTCCGGACGTACAGACAGACGGACAAAAAGTATGAAAGTTGGGTATCTGAGGTTATAGCTTTCTAACAAAAAAAGAATTTTTAAGATCCGATGATTAGAACCGATTTTGGAAGGGGGGTACGGACGGACAGACGGACATCGACCGCATGTCAATACCTACTTTTTTATTTTTTTAATTCTTTCGAATTAAAAAAAGAAAAGTAGGCTAAAAAAGAAAGGAAATCTTTGATAAGATTGTCAATAATATTATGGATGACAGGAAATAAAGCTAATCTATGGAATAATTAAATAATACATGTTCAATTGTTCTTCCACTAGGTATGATGGAATACCTATACCAAGATTATTACTCTTTCTCTTTCATTATCATCTGCTCCTGAAGGAAAACGAGGATTAAAACTTTTCCAAAATTCTTAAAAAACATCAACTTCCAATCCTTTTCCATCTGCAGAGCGGCCATACCCATCGTGACTATAAAAGCAAAAGATAAAAGCTAAAAGATAGAAAGGAAGTGGGGGAATTATATTTTTAAGAAATGTGTTGTCTGACGTCAGTCAAGAGGTTATTGGGCGTGATCGAAGTTTATTAAACGTGAGGAGGATTCTCGGAAATTAAAGGGTTGGGAAGAGAGAATATTTGCGTGGTGGAGATGCAGATGGTTTTAGAGCTCATTACAGATGTTTGCAAGTCTTTGAAATGTATTTTATTGCACAGCTATTGAAAAAATTGTAAAAAAAATGTTTTTATAAATTATTTTATTATTTTGTATTGGAGTTGCTTCTAATATATTTGTTTAATGGTTGAAATGTATATTAAGTCGCAAAATAGCATTAGAGTTTTTAACTTTCTTAAAATTTATTTTGGGTGAATCATTTACTTGAAAAAATTTATTAAGAAACTATTTTACTCATTATTGATACAACATTTCAATCGGAAATCTTATCTGTTCATAATTTCATTTTAAACCAAATATTCAAGGTAGTTATTTTGTACTTTTTGAGTGTTTCAGATTGATTGTCTGGAAACATTTTACAAAATAATTTTTTTGCAATTATAAAAACTAATGTCTTGAATAGCTCCCAATGTTGTAGCACTTCAATTTAAAAGTGCCTCATAAGAAAAAGTTCAAAACTAAGGCTATTAATCACAATAAACTCTGAAACTATATGCTATTTTGAGTAATGAAAATTAATCTGTAACGTTTAAAGATTTATCATGACACCTATTATCCTTTGAAAGACAAAATACATGTACACTTGAATTTTCTCTGAATATTTAACCCTATCAGATCAAGGGGAAGAAATCGCATTTGACGAGTAACCCTTTTGTAGGATGCAAATAAAGGAAACTTTGAAGGATCGTCTTCGTGAGGTGGGGACCTTCTGCGAAAGAAATCTCGTCTGCGTGAGACATAATTGCAGACGATTCATCTTCATTCCTCTCGTCTGCTAAAAGGAGCCCCCTTTTCAACATATTATATTATTAAGAGAGTGGTTGTGGTGACTGACAGCAGAAGATTTTAACAGAGAAAAAAAAGTAAGGGGGAGGAGGGTTCAGCTGCGATTTTTTCTTTAAAATTCGTGGAGGAAGTGAAGAGAGGAAGTTGTAAGCACGAAATTAGTGTGAGTTTTTTTAAGAATATTATGTTCTTGTGTTTTAAGTAATGATGCTAATTTTCTGTCGGTTAAATTGAAAAAAGTTAAGTGTCGGTGTTTAACAGGAAGTTCAGTGGATTATGTAACACATGCATGGGAAGGTAAAGTTACTTTTTCACGTTTATCATTATACCGTGTAATATCTTTAAATGTATTTGTATGTATATTTGGAAAATCTATTTATGTAAGTAGCGTAATTCATTTTATGGTAATAACCACACTTAAATTAGTTAAGAAACAATCTGTTATAACCTCATTAAACATGTTAACAAAATACTATTTTCAATTAATCACAAAAATATATTTTGTCCCATTTGGAATTCTGACTAATAAATACTATGATAAAGAAACTTTTATATCGTATTGTGGGTAATATTTAACATTCTGAGGATTACAAAACAAAAATTGTATGCATTTATAGTCTGTTTCCTTAGCAATAGTCCTGATTTCTGAAATGTTTAAAAAAGTTAATTTCACATAAATATTTAAAACTAGCTTCTTTACTTTTTTTAGATACTTAATTTATATTAAATTTTACTAGCCTCTTAACTTTTATTTGTTTTTCAATTATTTTAGACACTCTACTTCAAATAAATTATGAATATATATATATTTTTTTAAATTATAAAATTTTTTGCAGGAAAAACAAAGCTGTATTATAAATATTCTCTAACCTCTTTTAAAAATAACGGCAATTTCAAAGATGGTTCTTGCTAATCTTTTTTCTAAAAAATATAAAATGATAACTATAATGAAAAATTCGTACGCAATTTCTCTTAAATATATTTCTTACAAGGACAAAACCAAACAAACACAAGTCGAACTATTTTAAACTAATTCCAGAAATAATTCCAGAACTACCTCCTCCATAACTAACTGGATCACATTCCTAACTGCTACTCCTTTCACTTGGCAAGATGGCTCATATGAGATATGATAATAATAATAATAATAGTAGTAATAATATATAAAAATAATAACAAAACTCCCCTCGTGAGAGAGATAATAATAATGGCGAAAATAAATAACGTCACGTACTCCATTTGCATGGATTTGCATTTCCACGAAAACCAGTTATTTTTACAACTCATGTTTTGCGATGTTTTGAAGTTCATAACTCCTTCAAACCCTGCGCTGTCTGGGGACCGCGCATATATTCAAGTTATGAGCTCGGACACGGTGTAATTTGGTGGTTAGGAAAACTAAAAAGATTTGGTGGTTAGAAAAACTATGGAGAGAGATGGGGAGACTAATATGGATCTTGTTTGTCAAGTGGATAAGAGAGCTGCCTAAACCCACAATAAAGTGTATATTGTGCGTATTGCTTAGAAAAACTGATATGAAACTTTTTAAAAGATTAAATATTCAATTTATGTTAAATTAGTTATAAATATTAATATAAAAATAAATAATTAAGAACACACTAATGCTACAAATTTTAAAAACGAAATAAAAGTTGACCATCATATTTTGATTATAAAATATTATTTGGCAACTAAACACCACAATTCTTACATTGTAAAACTCATTCTTTGATTAACTTTAATGAGTAAAAATTTTATTCGTCATAATTAAAAACTCAAAATGCAGTATAATTATTTGTAACTTTGCACTTGTATGCTTTTATAATTCTCCACTTTCAAACCAAAATAATATTTTAGCCCAACTAATGTTTATACTATGAATATTTTCTTTAAAAAAATATTATTTTTTCAAATTTAATATGACAAAATGTTCCCCATTATTATATCATATTAGACGACTTACTTTTCATTTTGTTATGGCACTCTCGTAAGATAAGAAGACATGTTTAGACGAAGACATTAAATTTAACTAAAGCACACTTAAAATAACATCAATTCTTTTAAAATTATATTGTCCAATCAATTCTTTAGTTGTATAAGCACTGTAGAAAATTAGTAGAAAGTTATTCTGCAAACATTGTGGCAGTTAGCAAAAAGTGATGCCACGGTGCTTACGGAGTAACGTTGTGTAATGTTTCTGCGTAAAATCGGAGGAAGTTCGCTTGCAGCACTTTTGCTAGCTTCCACCATGCTCACGGAGTAACGTCAGTTTTTTACAATGAGATGATTACGAAAGCATATAATTTTAAAGCATTTAAAATATGAACTTTTAAAATCGACATACAAAATATTAAAAGTGTTTGTCGTAGTATTATTTAAGTTGTTTATTAACATATTCATTTATGAATAAATTTAAATTATGTAACAGTAGTCGACAGATAATAATAAAGATATGAATAAAAAAGTGTATATAGCTCATCAAAAAGTAGAGATCAATACAATTATACAATGCAAAACATATTCGTAAGTCATGTTTATTATTATCATTATGTAAACAATAAACTTACTAAATCTTTAAAGCAATATAAACCTCAATCTCCTAGTTACTAGGAAAAGAATAAAAATTTCTAACTACTATAACACACACAAAATTACCACCATTACATATGTAAACAAAACATACACAATGAGCAATGACCGAAGTCATTACTGGAAACCGTGTTTCAAAAATAACAAAGGGTCGTCTCAAATAATGCAAAACACCAAAATAAATTTGAAAGAAAACAAATTTTAGATATAAACGAAATACACTTTAAAAAAATTTGAATGAAATCGTGACTTATCATTTCAAAATATAAAGTTTGTGTGTGAAAAAGATTTCTCGGCGAAATTTCTCGACCGAAATTCTCGTTAGACTTGAACAAAGGAATTACAGATATAGAAACAGATGGTAGTGTGGTGTCCCTAAACATGTGGAAAAGATTCCGTGATATGATTTATAGCGAATAATATTTCTTTTTTTTAATCATGTTAAGACGTGAGCGTTTGTGTATCATACACCGGAAATATTTATCAGAAATCGTAAGTTTAAATTGAAAATTGGGATTATCATGATCTATGCAAATGCGCTTTGTTTTCATAAGAGGATAATGCACGAAAAAATTGATGTGAGAGCTCTAAATATGCGATGAAATTAATTCCAGTATTATAGTGTATTAACCTTATGATTTGAAATAATATAATCCATATAGTTATATTTTTTTAAAGATTATTGGAGAAGATAATAATTAAACAGGTAATATTATACTGTAAGAAACTTTTGAAATTATTTCAAGTGCATTTGATTCAACTTTTCCAATATTCAAACAGTTTTGTTTCCAAATAAAAAAAATCCTTCATTGTATAGTTACAAGGATATTGCTAGTTTTGAATGATGGAATAAACACACAAATACATTTTAATATCTATGATATAAAAAATATATAGAACATCTTGCAAAAAAAATTGCTTGTATCCATAGAAAAAGTCGTAAAATGTCAATTTCTTAGGAGTGAACACTATTAAACATTGTAACACTATTTTAAAAAAAGTATTTATCTCAAGTATCTAAAATTTCACTTAACTTTCGTACAAATCAATTTTTGCACGGAACAATGCAAATTCTTTTTTGAAGTCCAACTTTTAACTGTTCTGTTCCAAGCATAATCATATCTTTCCCAAAACAATGGATTAAACTTTTTTGTCGTTCCTTTTAGAATGTAGAATTAAAGTTAGTATTTTACTCTTAAAGCAGAATTGTAAATATAGAAATTAAAATTTATGAGCTAATTTAAAAATTGAATTTTTCAAACCCTCCTGTAAACTTGTTTAAACGGGGGAGTGTGGAAATGGAGGACCCTTTGGATCTGAATACCTCAGATTGTTAATTCGTTATCAGTCTCATTCTAAAATTATTTTTTCCTTTAAAGCAAAAATAGTCATTTTTTCAATGTTTTTCGATGATTTCTCTTAATTTATAAAGACTATGTATTTTTTCATTGTTTTAGTTTAGTTCCACCTTTTGTTTTTTTTCTTCATCTTTTTGGTTTAATCTTTTTGTGGTTTCATCTTTTTTTGTTTCAAGTTACTAATTTGGTTCCTTTTAGTTTCGACTCGTACCGGTAGTTGATTGGAGTTTTTCGGTATATGTTTCGAATCTTTTCCATATCCACAAACATATGCTCAGAATTCGATCCACCGTCACGTAAAATAGCTTGCACTCAAGTACGAGGATAGGAGATGCAACTCAATCGGTGCACACTTAACTCGTGACCCTAAATTTAGTCTCCCGTTTTTCCGCCCAGACAGTCATGTTAGTCAGCTGTCATCACCCTATACCCAGAAATGAAGATGCGTTGGCGTTGCCATAATTGTAAGTCAGCTTTGATTTTTAAATAAAAAAAGTATGAAAGAACTAAAATAGCTACTTTTCTGTTGTTTTAAAACTCACTTAGAGAGAAACGAATATTAAATTTTTTATGGTACAGAAAGAATTACAAATAGTCAAAAGTGTAAAAAAATAGTTCTGATGTTGCCTTTCTAACAATGTTTTTTTAATCGGACTATTAAAACGGGAAATAATAAGGTGGGCAGACGAACAGTAAAGAGTATAGACAGATAAACAAAAAATATGAAAAATAGGTATCTAATGCCATACCTTTCTGGCAAAAAAAACCACCAAATTTTTTAAATGGAACGATTAGAACGGAGTTTGGAAAGGAATTACTGACGGACCGCGACGTTGTCAATAAATATTTACATTTTTTTACTTCTTTCAAATTAAAAAAGGAAAATACTCTAAAAATAACGCTAATACAAAGTGTCGATAAATAGTTAACTTATTAAAAATAATTTTAACAAATATAACATATTATTTAAAATAGGGATCAGTTCATAACATGAAGTAGAAACTCATTGTGGACTTCTATTTTACCGCATTTTAATTTTTAAAAGATTATATTCAGGTCTTTAATAAGTCAAACTTAAACTATACTAAATTTACATCTGACGTAATTTTATATTGCCATATCTAGTTGACATCGAAAATTGATATTACGATATTGTATGCCATATTGTATTGGAATAGTCTTTGGATATACATTTTTGTCAATTCAGCACGGTTCAGAGTCTACCTTCTCCTATTTTCTGACTAAAAACACACTTTGAAGCAACGTAACTTAAGTAAAAAGTTGAGTTATTTATGTTACTTTTAGGGAAGGATTTATTTAAAAATTGTATTTTTGTTATGAAGAGTGTCTAAAATACATATAAACACAATTTTAAAGTGGAACATACTAGATATTTAAATAGACTGTAAGGTAAAGGCATTGCAAATCAGTTAGATACATATTATGTATTAATATGTTATATGGTGCATTATGTATCATTAAAGGCAAAAGGAAGTGTTATACTTTTGTATATTGATCATTCTTCTGCTAAGGTATCGATTTAATGCGACAACAAAACTGTGCAATAATGTTACGTTTTCGTGATTTATGCGTGTAATGTTAAAGCAATTCTGGAGTAGGATGATTTAATTAAATTATATAAGGAACCTTCCACTAACCTTTCACAGATTCTAAATGTGCAATCATAAATGCTATGAAACAAAAAAATTATGAAAAAAATGGCGAATTATATCAAGCCGGCATTGAGTAGTTGGTAAAGCGAAGTTCTTATAATCGAAGGATTTCCAGTTCTCATATTAGGACTAACTTTGATTGGCTTTGAAACTATAAAAAATAACCACAGAAAATTTCTACATAATTTCACAATGTTAAACTATAGTAAAAGCAGTTAAATTTCAGCTCGATGTCATCTACCTTGTTTTTTCACTCCGATTTTGTGGTGCAAACCTTACTCAGTTATTGTGGTGTAACTTTCCTTCGTTTTTGTGTCGAAAAATTACTCAGTTTTTGTGTAAGTTTTGACGGATTACGATAGAATGTTACTCCAGCACTTGCTGTCACCAGTTTTACGGTGTGTAACGTTACCACTAAATGTTTTACAGTGTTTTATCTTACAATTCTTCCGGTTTTGAATGTAGAATTTCAACGTGGATTTAATTACTCACAAAGTATTATTTCAATAATGCAAAGTATTATCCTAAGTATTATTTCAACACCGCTTTCAACAATCATTCTAAAGTTTCTATCAATAAATTTTTGGCTCACTATTTTAAATTTTAGTTTTACTTAAAACAGTTAAAACAATTTATGATAGTAAATATTTTTAAAAAAGTTTATTTTCTAACGAAATTTGATTTAAAAAAAAAGTTGTTTTTCTGTATTAATTAATGATAACAATAGCATAACCATTATCATATTACCCTAACATAGATCAGATAAAAATGTAATCCAATGGCATTTCAAAGCCGCTCTCGTGGGAAAACGTTAATACAACATCTTCGTGGCAGACTTTTAGCTTACACACTACGTTTATAACGTAAAAAGTGGAAGGTGTTATAATCGTTCAGTTCACCCGTCTGTCTGTCCGTCCGTCACCTACTTTCATAGCCCAAACTACAAATGCTACGGACAAGTGTGATACGTCAAAAAAACTCAATTAGAATACATTGAAATTTTCAGAAAATATTTTGAATTCGAAGTACTTCAATTATTTAAAAAACTGCAAAATTGAATGCTCATTTAAAAAGCATACGAAGCCATTTTTATTAGAATTAAATCATCATTGTCATTCTCAACAAACGCTCGAGAAATTTTTAATTATTTTAAACAATAAATTAAATAAATCTAGTTTTGCGCCATCAATCAGTTTAAAATAACGTCAAATATATTTCACTAAGAGATTCTTTGATTGTATTGATATGAAATGTTTTCCTTCTATTCAAAAGCGAGGAATATTACATATTTATTCTTTGAAATATAAATTATTTTAGCAAACGATAACAAATATTTATTGAATTTTCGAAAGAAAATTAATGAAACCAGCCAAATTTAGCATGTAAATTTTTAATATAGAATTAATGCTGTGTTTGGCGCGTTTTTACCTGTTAACACAAATGTTGTGTGGAAGCGGGGTAAGTGACAGATTCTGTTACAAACCTACTTGTTTAAATCAAACCACAAGAAATACTAATCCCGAATTACCAATGAGGATTTCCGATGATGCGACCGGATGTAGGATAGAATCTTTTCATCACATTCTATTGTTTCCAATCTTAACTCCAGTTTAAAGGTGGTATTATAAAAGCTGCATTCTATTTTTTAAAAAAAAATTATTATAGCTCATTGATAAATATATTGCTAATGAGTGAAATTAAAGGATTTATAATACCCATGTATTTGCTGATTAAGTGGGTTTTTCAGCATGGGATTATAAAAAAGTTGTATTCCATTTCCTTTCTAAATATTGTAGCTTATTGACAACTATGATACTAATGAGTGAAAATGATTAATCATAAAAATTATTTTAGATTTCCTTTTTAAATGTTGTAACTTATGGACAACTATGATGCTAATAGGTGAAAATAATGGATTAAGTTATTTTAGATTTCCTTTTTAAATTGTTGTAGCTCATTGACAATGATACTAATGAGTGAAAATTATGAATCACGAAAATGAATTTCGATTTCCTTATTAAATGTTGTAGCTCATTGACAATGATACTAATGAGTGAAAATTATGAATCATAAAAATGAATTTCGATTTTCTTATTAAATGGCTTATTGACACCTATGATGCTAATGATGAATTATAAAAGTTATTTTAGATTTTCTTTTTAAATGTAGCTCATTGATTACGCAAGATGATGCTAATGAATGTAAAGGATGGACGAGGGTCATATGAGAAGGGCAGTGACCTTCAGTGAGCTTCGGCAGCGTGTGAAAGATGGGACCGCCGCTACTTGTTTTGTCTTAACTATGTTTATGTTGGTTTCAGTATTATTTGCGTTGTAGTATTTATTATATATGAAAAAATGTGTAAATAAATTGAGGTTTGGATAATTTATTTTACTATGTTTATGTTGTTTTTAAGTATTATTTGCATTGTAGTATTTATTATAGATAAAGGTATTATTACAGGATACATTTAGAAATCAGCTTTTTTATATATAAAAAAGACGACAATTAATTTGATTTATACTTTAAAAATGATTAGTATTAAAAAAAGTTTAGGATAACTACTATTTCAACTAGCAAAGTGGTTATTTTTAAAGTTATGAATTGTAAATTTGAAAACATAAGCATTATAAGTATTTAAAGTTTATAATGGTAATTATTGCATTTTCAAACAAAAAAAATGTAAAATTTTCTTTGAACGTAATTCTCTGTAAGGATTTTGTATAAATAAAAAATTTTAAAAAAATAATAAAACTTTATTATAATTGTATTAACCAAACTAATTTTTGATTTAACCATCAAAGAAATCAAAATATCGCATAAAATGAAATTGTGAATAAAAGAAGAAAAACAAATTTAAAAACATTTGTTTTATTTGATCTATTTTTGACCAAAAAAAGAAAGAAAAAGAAGCGAAATATGTCTAACAATGGGTTATCCTTTCTGCTTGAGTTGATTATATTTGTGTTGTTTGTCATCTGAGACACCTTTATTACAGAAGTAATAATAACATTTTGATGTAACGAAAATTGGAGTTTCTGCCCCAAAGGCAAATGACCCTGGCTATTGTTTTTGGTGAAGATTAAGGCGGGAACTGTGCTTTGAATAATTTTATATCAAATGTAATTTTTGAGACGGATTTCAACTTGTTCCACATTTCAATGAAATATTTGTGTTTCTGAAGTTTGATGTTTGTAATGTCACCGAACTGAACTAAATATATTAAAGGATAAAGTGGTGAAGAATTTAAAAATTTAGATTTAACATGTTTACATGTTCATAGTGGTATTGGGATGTTATCAAATAAAGTTTTGAAATTAACACTTGTGGAATTTTTGCGTACTGTATTTTAAGAGTTGTTATTTTAGGTCATTTTGATTATTTTAATTAAACCATTTTAAGAAATTTTTAGAACATAAACAATAAAAATACATATTCAATTATGAAGTTTTAAAGTGAGAATTTAATTATTTAGAAAACATTATTATCACTAAAAACATTTCTATATAATATAATAACTTCAACACTAATGCTACATTTAAAAAATTTCGAATTCAAAAAAAAGTTATTTAAAATACATTTTTAAATATTCTCTAAAATTAAAAACTTATTGATCAAACGATTCAAAATGTTATTTGATTTAGCTAATAAATCTCTCAATTCAAGCGAAAAAATTCCAATTGATAAGTAAAACCTCTAATTAGTATTAAACGCTACTTTTGGTGAATTCATAATTTTTTTTTACAGTAAAACCTATTGTAGGAACCGTTCTTACGCCGTTCTTTACGTTCACGGTCCTGTGAATATTCTAACAAGGCATCTCTGGGATGCATCTAAACAGAAAATTGTTTATTGAAGCTACGGAGCGAATCCCTCGTCACAAAAAAAGTGTTATAAGGGCACTGGGAAACTGGGTTTATCGGAATTATATTTCTATTTTGTTTTTGTTTTCCTGTGCTCTGAGAAACAAAAGGTAGTAGGTAATATTCTCAGGCGGTGAATTTGCGTGGGAATTACGGTTAGAAAGCCGATGTGTTTGGAATGTGTTAGTCAGCAAGCCATTTGAAATGATTGATTCCTTGTCTTGGTGATTTTTAGCTTCCACACTACGTTTATAACGTAAAAAGTGGAAGGTATTATAATCGTTCAGTCCGTCCGTCTGTCCGTCCGTCGTCTGTCTGTCACCCACTTTCACAGAAAGAACCATAAGTCCCACAGACAAGTGGGATATGTCATTTTGAAGCAAAAAATAAGATTAGGCTACATTCCAATTTTCATTTAAAAATTTAAATCAGAAGTTTATTTAAAACTTAAATAACTAAAAAATTTATCTACATTGAAATAGCATGCAAATTCCATTTTTATTCATATTTTCACTGTTGCCCTCCACAAGTCTCACAGACAGTGGGATACGTCATTTTGAAGCAAAAATCAGATTAGGCTACATTCCAAATTTCATTAAAAAATTTTAATCAGAAGTTTGTTTAAAATTTAAATAACTAAAATTTTAATCTACATTGTAATAACATGCAAATTCCATTTTTATTCAATATTATCACTGTTGCTATTTCGTTAAACGTACGAGAAACTTTAGTTAAAATAAAATTTAAAAAAATAAAAAATATTTATTTATGCGATATAATTCAGTTTGGATTGTTGTAATATCACAATAGAGTTCTTTTGATGGTTTATTATATATGTATGAAGAAAGATTCATAGATAATTCTAACTTGGCATAAAAAAAATAGGCAAAGTTTCGCTTTTATTTTTAAACCATCAATTGCACTAATTATATATTTTTCGAACTGTAAATTAATTTAACAAACGATAAATAAGTGAATTTTCGAAAGAAATGTAAATGGGAAATTGTGGCGACACAAAGATATTAAAAACGATTACATTATTATTCTTCGAACTTCAAACAAATTTAGCAAACGGTAAAGTCTAATTATTAAATCTGAGAAAGAAGATTAATGAAAATAATTAATTTTATCGTTTAAATGTTTAATTACAACTAGCTAAAGGCTCTGTTTGGCTAATTTCTTTCTGAGGTGTATAAAAAGTTGGTTTCCTGTTGAGCACAAATGTTGTGTGGAAACGGTTTAAGTGACAGATTCTGTAACAAACCTACTTGTTTTTATTTATTAATGTTTACCTTAATTGTGTGGCATGTAATCGACAGAAATGGCTGAAGAAAATGAAAACCTGGAATTAAGTTTTTTACAGTAGTGACATGTTTTGTTTCTAGGAAATAAAAAATATATATTGATATATTTATGATTAGATAGTACGTATCCAAAGATCGGTTGAAACTCAATTGGTGAAATTGCAAGCTGAAATGGAGTTTATAATGGGGTAACAAATCGATGGTCCACATTCTCCCAAATTTGATTTGAACGATTTTTAATTTAAATAAAATCAATTGCGTGTCTTTAAAATTGTTGTAGGTTTACACAAAAGGAGAACTTGAAAAATACATATTCTACCTGGGCAACTTTAGCACGAACATTAAGTAAATATGTAAAAAGTAATAATACAAAAAATTTCATATTTTGACGCATGCTCGTACAGCTCTAAGATAAAGATCTACAATTTAATTCGAGAAAAAAGCTCCTATGTCTACAGTTATACATAGGACATCAGCTTCTTTTCTACTGAGGTTCACATATATTTAATTCATACCCTTCAATCAAATGACAATGATATCAGTGCAGAGGACGAGTTGAACGAATAAAAAGTAAATTGACTACTCTTATTAATATTGAAAAAAGGGAGGGTGCTTTGGAAGGGGGTGTGGAAGCGTGGGTAGGGGATCGAAAAGTCGTCTGCTCTGGTATATAGAAGCGGCTGAAACCTGTTCCCTGGGTGATGGTGACATCACCTGTGGAAGAAAGGATAGCTTCTCTGGCATTCCTGAGGTAGGTATGGCTAGAGAGGTAACAATGGCGTTACTTTAGAGAATCGTTGTTTTGTGTTGCTGTTTAATTTTTTTATGGTGATTAGTTCTATCAAATTCATTTTCAGTGTCATTTTGCTTAAAAAATTATATTTTAAATGTTTTTTTCCTGCAAAAAATATTACAAACACTCACATAACTTCCAACGATAAAATAATTCTTTCGCTCATATATTTTGACCTTACGTATAACAAGAGAAAATATTCCTTTGATGCAAATTTATTTTGACTACAAATAACAAGGGGCTAAGTCACAGTGTGTGTGTTTAATGTTTTCGAGACATATTTTAAAATTTATCAGACTTTAGTGGTCTTATTATTTTGTTGTATAACTAAATGACCACACTTCTTTGCATTAGACAAAGAAAGACAGCTATTTTTTTATAGAAGGAATAATTTTTACAATACAACAATTTGTTTTGCTTCTGTTAAGTTTAAGAAGTATAATTATTATTTTAAAGCCATCCCCGTAATCGCAATGTAACAATTACAATTCTATGCTGAAGAGCCGGAGGACCATTAATGGTCAGACTCTTGTTAATTGTAACCTTGAGACACTAACACTATTAAAACTTCTAGGACTTTTTAAAATTCATTAGTAGAAAATAACTGATTCTAAAACGAATTAAAACGATAGAGGAAATTATGTAAGAATAATTTTGATCTTCAAACAAAAAGATTGCTGCAAAAACAAATGTACACCCATCTCAATCGATCAAAAATACTAAATTATTTTCTTTTTTTAAAGCGATGTGGCTTGGATGTAAGCCGGATAGTTTGAATTTGAAGCTCTTACGCTCTACAATTGACCTTGATAATCATTAGAAAGTCAGAAAATTAAGTAAGAATCATTTTGAATTTAAAAGAAAAGGTTTGTTGCAAATACAAATATATACCCATCATAAATTATCACAAATGCTATTTTTTATTATTTTTTCTTAAAGCGATGTGGCTTGAGTGTAAGCCAGACAGCATTGCGTTTGAAGTACAATATACCATGATCATACAGGTTCCTTAACTAATCGATAGAGAATAGGAGCATGTTCTTTTCCTCAACGTCTCCCAATATAAGCGATGGCTCCTCCCTATTCGTGATCGGGGAGGTTGGGAAAGGCTATTGATAACCGATCGGACGTCTTCCCGGATGTAAGCTTGACGCATAGACGGAGAGGTGTCACATTGTTGGGATGGAATGACTTAAGATATCAGTTGCCGATTTCATTTGTGACAATAACGTGATATCGGATGCTTTTGATGTGATATACACGAGCAAGCGTAAATTTAGTTTAATGCACACATAAAAAATTATGTTGACTGAAAATTGCGTTTTTAATTGCGGTTAGTATAAGTTGCCGATTTCATTTGTGAGATATATGATATTGGAAGCTTTTGATGTGATATACGGGACCAAGTGTAATTCTAGTTTAATGCACTTAGAAAAACTTGTGTTAACTTTCAATACCAAAAATTGTGTTTTCCCAGTTATTCAAAGATGTGTTGAAACAATGCAAGAAATGTATTCGGTCCAAATAATAATGCATGGTTAGTGCAAAAATTGTGTTGAAGGCGCAGCACGCATGTATTCTTCCAAAATACGGTGCAGCATCTGTCCTTTTATATTTAGGTAAATAGCTATACTAAAGTTTAAAAAATATATATTGCGGTACATTGAAATCAGTGTAATAATTGTTTTATACACATTTCAGAAAACAATATGTTTACAGGTTTTTGTTAATCGCACATGGATATATAATAATCCTCTCTCTAGCGATCATCAGTTGTGTTGGAGCAACACAAATTTGTGTTCGTCTGCAATCAACTCAATTCCTGTATTGGAACAAACAATATTGTAATGTTGCCAATTTTACGAAATAACTTGTGTTTCACTTGTGATGTTTGAACACAAGTTTTTTCTGAGTGTGAGTTTTGATGTGCCAATGTACTCCTGTATTTCATTCTCATTTATTGAACATAAGACTTATCACAAATAAGATGACAAAAAATGTCAATCAATGTAAAATGTCAAGCCAATTTAAGCAACAACACAGATGGGTAATTCCATGCAAAATTATCCTTTCTGTAGTTTAAGTCACATGTGTAAAAAGTGATTATCACTACAACTTTTAACATTCAATGAAAAAAAATTAGTGGCATAGCTGATCTACAGTTATTAAAACTAAATAATGCAACGTGCTTTATTTAATTTGATTTATTTTTCAAATTTAAAAAGCTTTTATTTTCCTCTTAAATTGTGACTTGCACTACAGTTACATAGAATTACCCAGATACATTCCACGCAACCCAAGAGAAGGTACACTATGAATAAATTTAACAATAATTATCAATCAAAATAAACTAAGCTATCAATGTAAAAGTTACAGTGACTATCCATCAAAATCATACTATCTTTTTCATTCAAGCACCGAAAATATATCGATGACAATCATTCAGTATTTCCGTCCGATTCTAAAGACTCGGTCACGTTCGACAAACTTGGCATTTGTCGATGAGATTGCGTGAGACACGAATCCTTTTAAAACAAAAATCTATTCGATGCCATGTATTTCAATCACTCTTTAACCCCGAGCTAGTCGATTCACCTGTTGAACCGCAATCCTAGCTCTTCTCTTTTGAGACTCTTTCTAACATGATTATGGAGAAGACATCGAAAAGTTCCTACCAAAGTGGAAAAATAGCCGATATTAAGTTATCTTTTAAAGAATTATTGCGCTATATTTTTCACTACTATATTATTTTACCCCAAAAAGTATAGGTTCTATAGAGACTGAACAAAAGCGTTTTTAGCTAGTAGTTGGAAAATATTATCTGTATTAAAAATTATATTTCATAAATAAAAGTTTATGTGGGTTTTTGTGGATTCGAAACCCTTTTAACTACTGATTTAAATGCAATAGCCTATATATAACTATGGGGTATAATGAGGAAAGTAATAGGACTGACCGAAATAAATGTATTAAATCACATTTCCTTATGTAATCGATTTTCACTTTGTATGATCGCAGAATGACAGTGTTATTTACTTAACTATATTTTTAAGCTTATTGTTCTGTTACAAATAAGTTCACAAAATTAATAGTATCATAAATTGTTAAATAAGTACAATTACATTGCGTTAAACAAAGTGAATGCCTTCCCCTCAGCACAAAAATAAAAGCCGTAAGAAACAGAAACTACTTCTTAAAATCATAAAACCTAAAAAATTTTATTATATAAAATACACAATTCCTGATAGTGTTGTGTGAAAATGGTACAAATATTTCATAGTAATTTTGCCAAATCTTATAAAGCTCAAACACTATAAAAAAACACTTAATGCTTCCCATCTTTCTTATTTTAAAAGTCTAAAGAACAAATACTTCTAAAATAATCATAAAAGCTTTAAATAATATTTTTTAAAAATAAAAAAAATCATGATTTTGTTGTCTGAAAATAGTACAAGTATTTCGTAGTAATTGCGTCAAAAAATCTTATAAGCCGAAACATTACAAAGGATATTTCATTTTAGAAGCCTAAAGAGCAAATACTTCTCCAAACTTATTTTATTCATATAATAACAAAATCATGAAGAAACAAAAGAGAACATAAACGTTCTCTAATAGCAATCACCTGAGCAAACAACGGGCACGCCCAAATGGAGACCACTGCTTTCACACGTCTCTTGCACTTACACGTTTTTAGACTCCCTCAAATATCAATTAAACATCCCTTCTGAAACTAAATATCAAAACCTCTTAAGTAATATTTGTCCTTATTAACTGCTTTTATATGACTTGGATAGAAACTTAATGAATGGGATTGCACTTTATATCATTTAAAATGTATTGATTGTTTCGGTAGAAGAAATTACAGAATAAGGCATAAATCTCTGTCTGTTTCTAGCAGGTATAAGGGCTGTAAATTTCATATTACAATGAATACCGTCTAGTTGTAATGGAAAAAGAGTCAAAGAAAGTAAGAAGTTATTTATGCTACAAAACAATTGATTTTATATTCACGTAGATATGAATATTTTAACAAGAATTGTGTTACACACAATTTATTAGATGATATGTTATTAAGAGATAATTAAGAGAACCTAAATTAACGTATAAAATAATTTTAAAAAAGTAGTTGCAATAGGAGTTTAGTTTCTTTTATTTCATAACTCATTAGAAAAATTATAAGTGAAAAATAAACCTTATATTTCTAAGAATAAAAAAAAATATTTTACTCATTCTGTTATGAAAAAAAGCTTATTGATACAAAAATAATTTAATTAATTTTTTTTATCATCAGACAGGATTATTTTTAATTAATTGATTCTTTTGATACAAAACATGAGTCAAATACTTATATATATATATATATATATATATATATATATATATATATATATATATATATATATATATATATATATATATATATATATATATATATATATATATATATATATATATATATATATATATATATATATATATATATATATATATATATATATATATATATATATTATATATATATATATATATATATAATATATATATATATATATAATATATATATATATATATATATATAATATATATAATATATATATATATATATCAAGAAACTGAACGGCAAGGAGCAAAAGGTTTCAATTCATATTCTTACAAAATCGTTAGAATTTGACTTTTGAGTTTTTACATTTTACTGTCTTTCAGTGCCGTCTAAATTTGCATTTAGTTTTCTGCCTGTATAAAGCTGTAAAATGTTACTATGAACTCATATATAAAAAAATGTCTCTGAAAGTTTTGTTCCTGTGAATGTTAAACAGTATAAAGATTTTATTGAAATTAATTTATCAAAATGACTTATTCAAATAAACCCCAAAGAGCCTATGTTCCATGAAACAAGTAAACAAAGACAGGCGATTGTTTTAGCTGTGAGTTCTGTTCCCCAGAGAAGATTATACTTGTCTTGATGTTGACTTAACATGTCAAAGCATTTTTATGCTTGGTTTAACATCATTATTTTTTCAAACGCTTTGAATTGTTTTATCATTTTATATCAATCAATAGTTTGAAAGATTTTTTTTTTGTTTTCAAGGTGAGCACGTGTGACCTTCAACTTTTATATTCATGTATGTGTACAAGTGATTTATACATAGCATTCTATAGAAAAATTTAAATTCCATAAGTAGCTAAACTATAACGAAAAAATTGATACTTTAAAATTAGGTTTTAAAGATTTTATTTTTGTATCAAAGTAATCAGTTTTTGATCTAAGTTATAAGAAATGCAGTTATTCACGATTGTGTATAACTTATTGATACGTTTGTAAATAAGAGTTTTTTTCTTATAAAAATACCTTTTTCATATTTTAATATTCTATTGTTTTAGAATTTGAGAAACTCAAGAACCATATCAGTTAAATTTATAACAAATTATTTTCTTAAGAAAACTTCTGAAATTTTATCCATCAACAAAGTCATGGAAAATTTTTAGCTTATTTTTTAATTTTTGAAATTTCTGTGACACGACAAAAAAACCCCACTCCCATTGGACTAAAGTAATAGTAATCGTGTCTGCGTGGCAAAAATTTCGATTTTATCGATACCTAGTTCAAATAAAAACATTTGTGCCATTTTTTTAACCCATAATTTGACTAGATTTATTATACTTTTCATTTATTTTTTTAATATGGGGTTACATAAATGTACAGATTTCAAAATTAGTTTTAAGTAGAGATCTGATTCGATGTCCCTTTACCAACCAAACAAGGCCTTCAAAAGTTAGCTAACAAAACAAAATACCAACGCCCGGCACTTTGGTTTGAGATCCTCCACTTACTTGTTAAACTACTTTCTATCGCCACATTTGCTATAAATTTCTTACTCTATATGCCCCAAACACAATGAAAGCATGCGATGGAAAATGGGCCCGACAGTGTTATTAATCACTTTCCCAACTCCCCAAACAACCTGGCGTAATGGCGAATAGCCACATCAGAACCATTAAACAAAGTTTCCACGTGTCACGCAAACCGACGAACCTACAAAATATCATTTTCTGCGCCAAGAGATAAAAATCCCCAAGAATCAATGAGGCGGCCGTGGCAGGATACAATTTGGAGGGCTTCTCTGGTAGCAAGGGCCGAATCGCCAAACGACTTGCTACCACAGGAACAAAGAAGTTTGGAAGACGCTTTTTTAAAGATGTCCGAAAGGTATTAGAGTGTTCTTAATGACATGTTCTTTGAAATGAGCTTGAATGGAGACTGTTGTTCAGGTTTTGGAAAACATTGTTTCAGTATCCATAGAAAATGCATGTAGTTTTGAGCTTGCAGAAATAGGTGTTAAGCAAACTAGTGTAAATGAGAAGTAAATATTAAGATGTGTGGGAACGCTATCTACATTTATCAAGGTTTCTTCATTTTGAAACCATAGAAACATTTTGGTTTTATAAAAGGTAAATTAATTGCACTTCATTTACATTATTTTTTTTATATCAAATCACGTTTTTTAAGTAGTGTGGTCTGCATTTTTTGTACTTCAAAAGCAAAAGGAAAAATCTCCGACTTTTCCAAGTGAATGTAAAAACTTACTTAACATTTTTAGGAAGCGAGAGAGAGATCCAGATAGTAAATTTGATTTTGCATTTGATGAATAAAAACTAAAACTCTTTTTTTAGGTATAATTCTCTGATATTACGAGATATAAACTTAAATTATTAAACAGTTACCAAATGGATAATTAATACTAATGTTATGGTAAAACTTATAATAATTGAAATAGAGGAATGTATTTCTAACACTATTTTGAGAAAAGACGTCGTATTTCAGCAAATTTCAAATTTTAACAGTTTTTGATTCGCATTAACAGTTTTTTTTTATTTCTTAAACTTTAATGATGTTGAATTTATGCTGAAAAGACGATCGTTGAGCTTTTTACAAAAAAAATTATCGTTCTAAAAAACGTTAATCAATTGTTTAAAAAAATAAAACTATGTCAAAGATAAACTCTCATAGAAAAAGAACGCAAATGTTACATCCCTTGTGAGAAACAGGTAGAATAATAAAAAAGAGGTAGAGAAAGAAAAATTCCATCACAAGGGCTGCCGAGCTTTGTGTAATTATAGCCATTGGGGCCAGAACCCAAAGATTTATGATCTTTTGCCCGAAGTTGCGAAACATGACTTGAGGTGATTAAAATACCTCGTAGGTCCATTTTTATTTATTTTTCCCGTGGCTTCTTCAAAAAACTTTTAATAATTTTTATTTGAACCGTGATCACTGAGTGCCCTTGTTCGATGCGAGTCCAGCTTTAACAATAAGTGGCCAATTTATGTGCTCCTAAATTGCACCTAATTGATTGAGCTCAAAGACTTTTACTTCGACGCACGTGCATATAGTAAGTAAGAACGTAGGTAGTATAAATCACAGATTCCTTAGTTTGCTCCCACGGAATGTTATTTTGATTTACAGAGGGCAAAACACCTAATTTTGAAGCAATTATGCCGTTATTGTAACAATTTATACGTTGGGAACTAATCTGGAATTACTCGATACATCTTTTATTAAACAAGTTCGAAAAAATGTAAGCTATTTTTCCCTGCACAAGATTTTCAAACTTTTATTCCTCCATTTTATTATTTTTATCCATATTATTATTTTTTCAAAAATACTATTTTGAAAAATTATGTTTATTTGCTAAATGTCTTTGAAATACTCTAAAACATATAATATATGAAACTTATTAAAATAATAAATGCATAAGCGTGATAAGAAAACTTGGCAAACCCTAGGCAGATGTATAATTAAAAATCCTTCGCATGCTTAAATTACAACTTAGTTAAAAAAACATAAAAAGTTTCTTTAGGATTCATTCCTCTAATTGTGTTTAAGCAATTTTTTTACTGTGCTTTTCCTAAACGCAGTCGTGCCGGTCGTCCTACAAATTTTTCCTAATATATTTGAAAACCTTTTCCCAATTCCTTTCATGCTCTAGCTCGAAGAAATCCAAGCAACCAAACAAAAATAAATAATAGAATTTCGTATTTTTATTTGAGTTAAAGAATATTTTTATAAATCAAACTAAAATATTTACATGAAGTTTAAAAATGCGCGTTTTTTTATTACCGAATAAATAATCAAATTCAAAAATTCAAAAGAAGGGGGGAGGAAAAAAAATTACCATTTTTTCTCAGTGCATAATGTAATATCAATGACTCACCTCGTAAAGTAAGAAAATACCCACTTGAGATCCCTTGCGGTGATCGAATACAATGAATGTGATTTTTGAACATGACACTGAGTCATCCGTTTGGGTTGTTTTTAAGATTCTATTTTGAGTATTGATAAATATTTTTAGATAACGTTTATATTTTCGTTTATTATTTAAAATAACATTGACGTTAAAAAGCAATTCCTGATTTATTTATATTGGTTGTGTAATTGGTGTATATTTTATTTGAAATGATGCGCTACTTAATTTTACGATGATTTTAATTCCGTTTATTTGGTGACATAAGTCTTAAAGAGATACAAGTTATAATGCGTTTTCCATTTAATTATTCGTCTTAATAAGCTAAAAACCTAATATTAATGGTACGGAAATAAGATTTATTCCAATATTTGTGAATCAAATGGTATTTTACAAATGAATATTTCTACAATTTTCATATTGATGAAAAGAAAATATTACATTTCTTTATTTGCTAAAAACAACTATTTAAAAAACAATAGAAATTGTTAGAAATGTTCATTTAAAAATGATTGTTATGGAATTTTAGAAAATCGAGATATGACAATAGTTTTCTGCTTTAATTGCAAAGTATTAAGTTGGATAAATAGTAGTTTAAGCAAACATTTCAAAAAGTTAATATTTGTCAACCTGTTTTTACTGGAATTTTTCGTTTGAATCTAAAATCGTTGATAAATAGTAATCTTTAAAGAAGAATCGTTGTTAAATGCATATCTTTAAAGAAGTTTGTATTTTTTTGTATTACTATATTTGTATAAAGTAAGGTGATTTTATTCACTTATAAATTTCTTAAATATATCATAAAATGCAAAAGCCTGTTCTGTATAATTTTAAAATAATAGTTCGTTATCATGATTCTGGAAAAATAAAAAGCGATTTTATGTTCGAATTTCAAGCATCATTTCGTAGCAGCAATTAAATTTTGCTTTGCTCTTTAGAAGTATTTTGTAGCCACTCTGCCTCCTTATATTTATTTAAAAATAATTATAAAACTTGAGATTTAAATTTCTTAATCATGTGACAAAAATGTATGTTTACAATTGTTTTAGATTAATGAAAAAAGGGAATAAAATACAATAATATTCTCTTTCATTGAAATATTTCCATGAAAATACTGGGATGATCAGACAAAAAAAATATCAAAGTATTTTTGAAAATATTTAAAAAATAGTTTTTGACATTATTATTAATGCTCAATAGCCGAAAAAACAAAATTCGACAAACTCAAAAATTCTACACCAAAACGTAGCAGCAGAAACAGAATATATCCAACCAGATGTTGTATGGTGTGAGAAAGATGACTAGATTGAATTAAAAGTCTAAAAAAATCTATCTAACTGCGACCGAGAGATGAAAAAAAGATCGTCTGACAAAATGACTCGGATTACGACACGCGATAACGGCTTCTGTGTTCGCGCATATTGTTTTGGGATGTCTTTCCCGCTAAACTGAGCACATCAAAAGACTTCTTTGTGTCATTTTTCATCGATTAGAAAAAGTTTTAACTGACACACTGACAACTGGAGAGTGGTTTTAATTGTAAATTATAATGCTATCCTAGGAAGATAGAAAAATTTAATGGGAATTTTTCAGATGGTGTAACGCTCGCGTTTTCATTCCCCGCACTGCGATTTCATTGGTTGCTTCGGTTTCACTCTCAAAATGGCCTATATAGATGAAGAGAAACTTTTCTTTCTATACAAGCTTTATTTAACAAATAGTTTGAACAGCCAATAGCACTGCAAGAAGTTGCCATTTAAACTGTTTAATAAGTAAAAAATTCTTTGAAAACTCATTTCCGAATATAGAAAAAAAAGTAATTCCAGGAAACAAATGAAAACAAACCGTTGAAGCTGTTGCCATCAACGTGAAACAACCCCATTCTAGATAAATCACGTTATTTCGTATAAATAAGTTTCCAGCTTGCTCATTTAAAAGAACGCAATGGTTTGAATACAAATAGTACAAAGATAGAATTTGTTTTACAGAATAATTTTTTATGGAATTTCTTCAAACAAATGCAAATTGCGCCTTTTATTATTGTCACTCCATATCTTGGAGTCAGAATTGTCCGGTTTTATTAATTTTGCAAATAAAATTATGAAAGATTTCGTTGTAAACCTAATTTATCTATATCATTTAATTTTTGAAACATTTTATCATAAAAAAAGAAATTTATCTTGATAATTAATAATTAATTATGTATTTAAGCCCCCCCCCCAAGTAAAAACTTTAAATCTCCATTATTAACACTAGTTGTGATCAAAGGAAGTTTTGTAAATTTAAGCTTATTTTGTTAGTATAGGTAATTGTAAGTTTGGCAAAAATTGCGTTTAAAATGCTTTAACTTTACAACAGAATACATAAGAGACTTAATTATTCTCTTACTAAGTTTTACATTTTGTCTTACAAATACAATAAAATATTTATATTAAAAAAACAATTTTGATTTATAACTCTTTAAAATAAAATATTGAAACAAGTATAAGACGTAAAAAGTTGTTAAAAGTTACGCATGATTAAAAAACAAAGATTTATACAAAGCAACGCTTTTTAAGTTTGAGAGTTTGCAATGATCGTTTTTGTTTGACAGAGGGAGTTTGTTTGATAGTTTTTGCCTTAAACTTTTTTACCTGGTGCTGATATTTAGGACCTTTGCTTTTTTTATTTAAAAGTATAATACATAAAGATTAGTATCAGAAACTGCATTAAATTTATCAAAAATAAACATGCAACTGTTTTTACATCGCTTGAAAAGTTTGGTTTATATTTATAAATATTTTGTAAACATCTTTTAAAACTTTTCAATTATTTTTCAAAATATTTTGGTACATAATAAATACAAATAGAGTTAAATTTGTTTAAACTAATACTTTACGTTAAAAATTAATTTAATTTCTTAATTTGATACTGAAAAAGAAAAAGAGAGAAAGTTAGTATAGTAATGTAAATAGGTTTTTATTAACTTGAATAAATCAATGTAGAACAATTTTAAGTATAAGACCTAACTACCACTTTAATATTACGAATAAAAAATTAGGTTACAAACTCTAACTTTAAATTTAAGTACAAGATTTTTTATTTGACTAAATATTTTTAAAAAAAAATTAGAAAATTTAAAGGCGAAAACTACATTTACTTTATTTTTTTAAAAAAATTTAGTTTTATAAATGCTCAAAAAAATTATACGCTTTTGAAAATGAAAGTAGGAGAAATAATTTCTCTACGAATTGCAGCAACGAATTGTAAATTTGTTTTCCCTGTGTGTGTGTGTGATAAGAAAATTAAGGCTAGATGAACACCAAATGAATAAAATAAGAAAGTAAGGCATTTTTACAAATACAGACTGTTTTAAATAAGCATTAAGAAGGTCGAGGAACTGAAATTAGTTTAATGTCAGGATGAGATAAATTGGTATCTCAGAGTAAGATAGTTCTACAAAAATGATAATTTTCATTTTGTAAATTTTTATGTAGAACTAAAATATAAATCTGGCTTTATAAGGGAAATTTTTGAAAAGTTACACATTAAAATTTACAAAGAAATAAAAAATATTAGAATTACATATACAATTTTTTTTGTAGAGATTTAAAATCTAATAACATCGAAAGTCTAAAAATTACTATGTGTGGAGTCTACCTCAACGTCTGAACTGTTCAGAGTTCATATCTTTTGATCTGTCTCAGGGGTGAGATTTTAATGTTCATATTGCGAACTAATGTTACACACTGTATTAAGCTACAGAAGCAAGAGAGGTTTCCTAGAAAAGCACGTTACTGATTATTCAATTTTTATATGCGTCCATGCATGCCATAAATTGTCCGGCTTTGTATGGAAAGCTAAAATGATCACAGCAGTTTTTCCGCTATAATATGTGTTGAAAATGATACATAGCTTTGTTTTCCGTATTTTATTCCGTATTTATGAATTTTTCAACCTGTATTAGTTCCCATATACACATTCAACGTTTCCTCCAATATACCTGACCATATTATGTACCACTAAAATGGTCGCAACAGTTCACACATTATTAAGCGTTTGAAAAATAGTACATGAGCATTGTTTTCATTTTAACTCTACAACTTAAGGAGGAATGGGAGCGGATCTCCACACCGAAGTGTCTTTGCGTTAATCCAAAGTAAAACAAATTTCTAAGCCAAATTACTCCGGCATTGCTATGCATTAAATACTTTTTCAAACTTTTTTTTTGTATATGATAAATGTAGCTTGCTGACCGGGGTCTATATTCCCACTCCTTGAAATTGGCTTGAATATTTTTTTTTAATTTTCAATAAATAATTTTACAACAAAATATTCGAACCAATTTCAAAAAGTAGAATTATAGAGCCGTAAAAGCCAGCTACATTTATAATGCAAAAAAAAAACGATTGTAAAAATATTTAATACATCCGGAGTAATTTGGTTCATAATGTAATTAATATTTATAATTTGATTTTCCATTGGATTAACGCATATACACTTTGGTTTGGAGACCAGCTCCCATTCC
Source organism: Oedothorax gibbosus (assembly GCA_019343175.1). Taxonomy (NCBI): domain Eukaryota; kingdom Metazoa; phylum Arthropoda; class Arachnida; order Araneae; family Linyphiidae; genus Oedothorax; species Oedothorax gibbosus. The sequence continues at coordinate 32,347,911 of CM033271.1, forward strand.
TTCTTAAGCATTAACTTAGCATTAAAAAAAATAATAAACTTACCGTCCACCTGAACGTGAAAGGCAACGTGAGCACGACATGATGATGCGGGTTGGCATGCATGGAAAATGAATTCCCGCCAACGACAGCAGTCGACACATTCCCGAAAGTACAGGGTCCCGTGTCGCTGACTTCGGTCTGGTACTCCTTGAGGCACAGCCTGAAGAAAGTCCTGCACTCGCCCGCGCAAGTCCCGTTGTCTAGCCTCAAGTCCCTTGACGAGCAACAAGTCCCGTTGCTCAGCTCCCCTCGGGAATTCTGTATCCCGAGGACTTCAAGTTCGAACGATCCCGTCGCACTGGTCAACACCACAAAACTCGACAGCAAGGCCGCAGCGAATAATCGCAACGACGACTTCATCTTGAACTTGGTGAAGAACCCCAATGGCATTGTCAACAGCGTCTTCTGAGCATCATTTTCTGATCCTTGGTTTCAATAAGCAGAAGAAGTCATTCTATCCCCTATTCAGCGGGAAGACTTACCGGGTAACAGCAATCGACAGAAGTTATTCCATGCCTTCATCCACGTTGGAGGAGAAGATACAATGTCAGGAGATTAATTCAATTAGCATAAAGAAGTCACTCTTTGCCTGATGTCTTGATCCATGTGGACTCATCAGATAGTGATTCGTCTTCCAATTATCAAACACATGATATAACAATGTTGCACAGAGGACTAGGTGAATTGATAATCCTTTTTATTGTTATTATCCCCTTGATGTACGTGCTGTCAGGTGAACACGAACGGCAGAAATCACGCTTTACTTATTAAAATTCCGTCCGAAACTTGCCGGACCACTTCTATCTCTCTGCAAGTGATGCTAGCCACCGCTCCAGCAACAGGGGATGGAGAGAGGGACAAGAGGAAACTCCACCAGAAAGCAATATAAATCCTTCAACACAATTCAAAAAGCAATATTATTTGCCCCGAGTCTATCCCAAACACACACAGTTATCCAAACCGGGATTTATCCTTCTGCATCTCTTCCAGGATAAAGCGAAACCGAAGTAGAACGCATCCGTATTTTAGGGGGAAACAAACTATACCGCCGGCCGAAGGAAACTTCTGAAACTCCAGTCTGGAACTCCGAAACAAACTCGAGACGGACGGACAGAGGAGGGTGTGGGGAGGCTGGGGAGGAAGAAAAAGTACGCTACGCATGCGCAGAACAGGTTCGGAAGTCAATCATTGGCCAGCATGCGGCCAACAGCGGGGAAGAGAAACTATAGATATGAAACTTGGAATCTTTTCACATAACCATTTTTCAATGTTTCTGTACTTTCAGATCTGGGTGTTGGGCCTTTTTGTTAAAACTAGTTTCGTGTGTTAGTATTTCATGGCGTTCCCGACTGCCTGTTTTAAAAATCTATTTTCACTATCATCTAACAGTTTTCAGAATAGCCTATGGGGAAAGTTTGTAATTTTAGAGTCAAACAAGTATAACAATGTAGTAACTAATAAATTACCGAATAAGAATTTTGGTTTAAAGTGGCATCGCTATCTCATAGGGTAAGAATATAATGTAACTAGTTGACACTAAACTGCAATTAATAAACAATTTATGAGCATTTTATCAGAAAATAAGCATTAATGATGCAACATATCTAATCAAAACAATAAAGTAAAACTTCAAGAAAAGTTTCAAATGATATGTGTTTCTTAGTTCATTGAACACATCGCTTCTATTTTGCGCACACATTTTGTAATTAATTTATTTAAATTCGTCTTTCAATGCACCTAAAGCTACTGAACATTACAAAAAAATTAATTAATAACATTTTCGTTAAATTATAAAAAGTTCTGCTTCTGCACATATAAATTATTAGTTTAAAGTATTACATGAAAACAAAGCCAATAAAAAATAAACAATTTAAAGCAACCAAATATTTCTCCAATACGATGCCCTTTTCAAAACTATTAATGGATCTGGATAGCCCAGTTGGTAAGGCGTTTTCTTACATGAGAAAGGTCCCAGGTTCGGGTTCGAGTATTGCCAAAATAACTGCCGACCTATAAACAGCCGGTTCAGCCAAAAAAAATGTCTGATGAAAAAAAATCTCATGTATAGGGAGAGCACGTTAAATTTGCCCCAAAGTGCTGACGCTTACGATGTTTCCAGGGCAAAAGAGGGAATCGAACCCACACCCGTTACAGCGCGCAGACTGCTAGCATAATGGTCCAAACCACTCGGCCATCCGGGCCCCGAGACCAAACTAAAAACTTAAAACCTCATTTTCTCGTTTTCACCTTTTTCTCACTTATCACGTTCAACCACTAAGCTCTTCAATTACCAGCGCATCATTTTAATAAATTATACGATAATTACATATACCTATATAAATAATTCATGCATTAAATTTTAAAGTGAATGTTATTTTAAACAATAAACAAAAATATACACATTCTCTAAAAATATATGTCAATACTCAAAAACGAATTCAAACGTTATTTCAACTTAACTTAAAAATCTCTATAAAACATGTAACCAAAACCAAACCCTTCCCATCTTCAACATCCCACTCAATGGATGCGAAAGAACGGGGGTAGCAGCGAGAGGCAAGAAAAGCGGCCCGGCAGTTTAACCGGTAGCGGGAGCGCGAGCTACTAAAAACTCTCATTCCAAAAGATCTTATTCTTCTGCTCAAGGCCATTTGTGGAGGGGGCTGTTGCAGGTAGGGAGGTGGAATGAATTCCAAGCAGAAAGGACTCTTTGTTGTTGTTGTTTACCTCCCACTCTTTGTGGTCTGAGAATGCCATGCCTGAGTTGGGGAATTTCTTTGGAGAGATAGGCGATTGAAATCCTGGTGCATTTTTCTATTGAGGAGAATTTTTTATAAGGAACATATTCGAATTTAGTTATTATTTTAATAGGTAGCATCACTAATATTTTGGGTAAGTAGATACATATTTTGCACAAATCGTAGGCTGCATTTCTTCTACTTGGAAATTTTTTATGGAACATATTAATTTATTATTATTTTAATAGGTAGCATCACTAATATTTTGGGTAAATAGTATACGAATTTGCACAAACACTCACCCTCAATTTTAATAACTGTAACAACCTCCCTCTTTGTCGTCTGAGTGCCATGTAATGCCCGAGTTCGGGAATTTCTTTGGAGCGATAGGCGAGGAGATATTGGAAATTGTGGAGATATTTTTGATGGAACATATTTAAATTTAATTATTATTTTAATGGGTAGTATCATTAAGCTTTTTGTAGTTACACTGTAAAAAAAATTATTGAACTAATACAGCACATTTCTTTTTATATAACAGTGTTGTAATGCTTGTTTTACAGCAAATTGATGTTTTCTTGGCGTACACAGAGTCACATGAACAAATTACTCCAATTGCGTTTAAACAGAAAAGACGGGTGCTTCCAATCATTACCAGAGAAGCTAACGTTTTCACCGGTACCACATAATAAATTTGACATCATATGTAATTTCATAGCACATGATAGGACGGCGCACTTACGTTAGCTTCCTATCAGGCTATCACTGTGGTGGTAAATTAGATGGGGGGGGGGAACATACAAATACAGTGGAATATACAAATTAACACAAACACTCACTCACTTGCAACTTTAATAACTGTAGCTAAAAGCAAGAGGTTTCTTCAAGCCGATTAATTTTAATATTATTTTTATATATTCTCTTTATAGAATCAAATTGATTAACTAATAGCAAAAAAAACCTTGATTTTCTCAACTTTAAAACATTTTACACAAATTTGCCAGCCACCAATTTAATTGCACAAAATTAGTATGTTAGAAATACAATTCTATCGTCTATATTTTCATTTTAAAACGTTGGAAAATTTTTTTAATTCTTTCAATATTCAAATGCAGAAAAAGAAAGAAATTAAATGTATTTTATTGGATACTTCACTACAACTTCAACAATTATTATCAGTCATATAAGTGTATAGGCATGTTTTACAACAGTATAAACACAAATAAAGTGTAAAAATGACGGAGTTGTAGCAAAAGCATCCTAAAACGGAGAAAGTTTCCTTAGTCACTTCTTATTACGCAACTTTTACGTTACTTTGCATTTTTTTAACGTTAAATTCACTTCAAAACCAAGATAAATATTATTTTAAAGTCCCAATATAAGAATCCAATACAGATTCGTTCTTTTCTATATACATGGACAAATATTTTAAAGTATAATTTTACTTACCATTACTTTATGCTTTTCTATAGGGAATTGCTCCACAGCATTATGCTACGTAAGAATAGATAGAATATACTAGAACATAAATTTAGGCTAATAATATTATCACCATATCAATATTTTCAGTCTCAGAATATAATATATTTAAAAAAGGAGTTTAAAAAACAAGTAAATAACCATTTTAAAATCTAATATCTTTTTTATTTAATTTAATAGGAATAAAAATAAGAACTAGTTTTTCATGAAAAATTCAAACGATAAATATTTTTTGTTTGTTTTGTCTTTTTGTAGAAAATTTTAAGTTGCAAGTTTATTGAATTAAAAGAACATTTTTACGACATTTTTAAATTCTACCAAACTTAAATTAACCGATGAAATTACATTTAGTTAATAAATTATTAATAAATACTGTTGAGATTTTATTTCAAATACAAATTACAAATACATATTATAAAAAATTTCAAAAATGGGAATATTTCTTATTATGTCACGCTCTTCATACTGCCATTTCATTGGTTGTTCCGTTTTCTTTGACAAAGTGTTGAAACAAGCGAATCGAAACTAAAAAAATATTAGAAAACATATTTTGAAAATAATAATCAAACGATTTTATCTGGTTTTAAAGTTCAAAAATGGAATAACTTATTGAATTTAACAAACATAAAAGTATAAATAATTCAAAAGATTGTAATGGGGTTGTTTCACGGAGGATCTGGCAATAGCTTTGCGGTTTTGTTTGCATGTCTATTTTGATGTTTTCAACAATGTTGCCAGCAGTTTTAGAAGAAAAACTACGAAAAAATACCATTTAATTCTAAAATTACAAAAACATACCATAAAAATACTAGCAAAGCGTTTCACGTTTTTTTTAAAGTCACTAAAAAGATTCTAAAATGCAGCTAGTATTTTTACGATATTTTTTTGTAATTTTATTATTTATTTTAGAATTATTCAAAAATTACAAAAAAATATCGTAAAAATACTAGCTGCATTTTAGAATCTTTTTAGTGACTTTAAAAAAACGTGAAACGCTTTGCTAGTATTTTTATGGTATGTTTTTGTAATTTTAGAATTAAATGGTATTTTTCCGTAGTTTTTCTTCTAAAACTGCTGGCAACATTGTTGAAAACATCAAAATAGACATGCAAACAAAACCGCTAAATCTGTGGAGTCTTGTGTGCGTACGATGTCGCTCGAAGTTCCGTTGGGTGCCCGCTCAGGTGTCGACCTCGCCACTTGACCAGGGTTCAAAATTACGAGGCATTATTGGCTGTGTTAAAGCTCCTGAAGGAGGCTAGAAATAGGCAGCCGGAAACGATTACCTTACCCTACCTTACCTAACAAAACCGCAAAGCTATTGCCAGATCCTCCGCGAAACAACCCCATTTTGAAATGTCAAAGTGTTCCATTTAAAAATATTATTCAGCAAAAATTGCTGCAAAATAGAAAAAAATCTTACGGTGAGTTGATATTATAAAAATTGAAAAGACCTGAACATTTCAAATAACACTATTGTTAATACTTTTGAACAAATATTTGAATCAAATATACTAATTATATAGTTCAAATTAAATTTTTTATTCCGGCAAGTATTTGATAATGAATCTTATATTAAACAATTCTAAAAGCAAATTAATATTATTTAAAATCAAAATATTCTATTTATCTAGTTACATTGATTAAAAAATAGTAAAACTCATCTACTCACAAAATTGTTATTAATACTTTTGTGCACAAATAAGTCACTGGAATAACTATTACAATAATATAGAGACGATCTGACGACGCCGTTAGTGTGTAAATGCTTTTCATTAAGAAGATAGTAACAAAGTAAAAAATAAATAAAAAAAAATCTAAACGGAGTTGACCAAAATGAATTTATAAATATTATATTCGTTAATTTGTGAGTCCATTTTGCACCGTAAAAATTTACTACGTAAAGATGGTGGCTCATGGAGTAACGTTACACCATTTTTTACAGTGTTTTATTATTTTACTGCAATGCTTGCTATAAGTAAAATGATTTTATTTAAGTTTACACACTACAAAAAGTTTGTTTGCACCAACTATTTATTTTTGAAGAAACTGTGATTGTGATAGTATATTCAGGTATATAAAATTTAATTTTTTAAATAAAATTTTACATTCAGTTAGAAACTTTTGTAAATTGAAATCTTTAAAATAAATTGGAATTTGAAAAATAGAACCTGAGTTTATGGAAATCCCTAAATTGTGAATTTCAATTTTTCTCCCAAGATAGGTATGAGAGTTCAGGAAATTATAATTCGCTAGCTTTAGATAACAATGGTATAGAACGATAAACAAGCGCATTCATCTATATTTCCATTTCTTTATATTTGTACACATCAAATTTAAATAGAGTTGAGTAAATCTAATCAAACCTTACAAATCAAATGAATATTTTAAATACATAATATTCAATAATAACGTTCAATTTGTAATTTTATCTTAAACCCACGTGCTGATACTTATTTTTAATTTGTTATTTCAAAAGATCAAAAAGATATATAAAATATGCTTGGTTCCATGTAAAGTCTATGGGACCGATTGAAAAGAGTCATCGTTATTGAAAAGAGTAATCTAGGAAACAATGTTATTATTATTTGGATAGAGCAATTCGGATTTAAATGTAAAGTTATGTCTCATTGGATAATTTAAAAACATTGAAGTGGGGTAACCCATCAGTTAAATAAATGGGATCGTTTCTTTCAGGGGCCCATATGGATAGTGCCCGCATTACCGAAATATGCCCATGCGGATCCCAAATCACTGAGTTACATCGGTCAGTGTACTAAAATGATTGGTGATAGGAATGCTTGGTCAAAACAATAACTCACCCAAACTTATTTCACGAAATATTCTTTTTTAGTGGTTTCAATATCATATTCACACAGCGAACTAATGATTTAAAGAAATAATATATTGCAGGTCAGCCCAACTCTGAATCTGGGCTAGGACATTATTTATTATATTTGACAAATAATGCATTCATAAAAATACAATGTGTATCATCGAACCCCAAAACACGATAAATTCTGATAAAATCTATAAAAAAATATTCAATTTGATTATGGGTTTGTTTTTAAGTTCATTTGTCATAACTTTTAACGCTGCTTCTTCGATGTAATTTCTCAAAATATTTCTGTTGTAACTGAAGTACGGCTGTTACCAAAGAAACAGAGGAGTTATTATTTGAGTCGGCGTGATCACGTTGTTCACGTTTTGGCACAGATATAAAAATGAATGCTTTGCGCTAGAATTCCCTTGTAACGACATTTGTAAGGTAATTTTGTTAATATCTCCTGCCCTGAGATGAAAATTGCTGAATGTGTGGGTGATATTTACGAAGTTTTGGAAAATTTGTTTTCACATATCGCATTCACCGTTTTGTTCTGATTTACTCTAAAGTAACAACAATTATGAGGGAAACTCACATGTTTATTATATGAAGGGTGCCGTTGCAAAACTCGCATTCTCCAAAGTATAACTAAGATGTAGGGCCATGTCCGTTGCTTTTGCGATCAAAAGATTAAGAACAGATTAAAACGAATTCTGGATCCCAATATATCTATTAATTAATAAAAAGTACTCCTTTTCAAATATCATTGGGAGGTACGGAAAATAAAGCTCCTTCATTTGCATAACATCAATATCAAAATTTAAATAAAATTTCACAAGTTGTCTTCGTGACTTTACACACAATTATTGGTTTGAATAAACAGAATTTTTTGCACTGGATCATAAAAATAACAATAATTTAAAAGAAAGTATTTATTGAAACGTATAAAATATTCTGAGCATGTATTGTTCCTTTAAAAGTTGCATACATACTGTCATACGCGAAAATATACAAAAAGAGAAAAGTTTAAGTAAACACAATAAAACTTCGTACAAAAACTGACTTCCATATACCTCCAAAGCTTAAAGTAATCTTTGTTTAACAAGATAAGCTGACCTTAACCTCTAATTCTTTTTTTTTTAAACCTTTCTTACTTAAAAAAAATTCTTCGGTTATGGCCAAAAATAATAAGCTTTAGATTATATTTATTTTTTATGTTCCGTGAATCTGTTTTATTAATCAGATTGACTTTAAAATTTGCTTAAACTATTCTAAGTAAAAGTTTAGTGTCTGTTTAGAATAATAATAATTTATAGTTGGAGAATAAATTAATATTTTTATTTATTTGGTTTCACATAATTTTCTTTTTTAGATTCCTTCAATAGAATCCTACACGTTTTTATTGGTACGGAAAAATATAAACTAAAAGTGCGATTTGTCTGAGCTCTACAATATTAAGCAAAAATGAGTATTAGTGTATTTGACGGCTATATCAATCATCATTTAAAATAGAAAATATCTAAGCGTTAAGTGATTAACAAAATTTATTTTAATATGTCATACTAAAAATATTTCACTTACTTCCTAAAAAATTTTTAAACAATATTCTTGTAAAAATCTTCATTCTTGGTCATTCTTCATTTCCAAATGAGTTTGTTCCACATAAGATTCTAACATCCTTCTTCAAAATCATTTAGATTTAAACGATAATGGTGATTTTTTTTAACCGAAGGAATGAGTCTTCATGTCAACGCTCGAAGTGATGTTCCTCTTTTTTGCAAGCTCGTTAAAAACTTTAAGAGTAATGAATGAGCAAACGAAGGATATTAATACGCTCATTGCACGACTTTTCTGCCTTACAATGCTGCATTGGAAGCGTTTAGTTAATGAGACCCATGCTCAACAACGCCTACTGGAATCAATTATCACTGGGAAACTTGATCAACTATCCCACTAACGATAGGCATACACAGAGGGACAGGACCAGGGACAGAATATATGAACCTTCGCCAAACATAGCTATTCTTCCGCCAAGCTGTTACCATTTTCACACGTCAGTGATTGGCTTGCTTGAAGTGTTGAACCAATCACTATTGAGTGAAATTGTTTCGGTAACGTCTTGGAGGAAAATTGGCAATGTTTGGCAACGGTTCACATGTTCTGGGACAGGTGGCATATGGCTAGTATTCTAAATTTTAATAAATCTTAAATTAATAAAATCCATGAAAGTTATAACTTTTTAAATAATCAATTATGAATCTATGGAAATGTAAGACACTGCTCTGATTTTCTTGAGTGGATATAGAGGAAAGGACTCTTGGAGGAAAATTGGCATGTTTGGCAACGGTTCACATGTTCTGGGACAGGTGGCATATGGCTAGTATTCTAAATTTTAATAAATCTTAAATTAATAAAATCCATGAAAGTTATCACTTTTTAAATAATCAATTATGAATCTAAGGAAATGTAAGACATTAAATCTTGACATCTTAATATTTCTTTAGCTGGGATAACTTTAGCTCCGGGATCTAGTTGCAAAACTCACATTCTCCAAAGTGTAACTAAAATATGGGGTCCGATCCGTTCATTATAGACTTTTGACGATCGTAAATTTAATTATACGAGTTCGTCAATGGCAGGGATGGACCCTATATCTTAGTTTTACTTCAGAGAATGTGAGTTTTGCAAGTAGACTCTTCAGTTGAAATCCCCTTATAGTGGAGTTAACATTCAATGCCCTGAAACTCTCTCAGTGAGGTCGTGCCAGAGCTGTACAGAAACCCTCGTGAAATCAGAAACCACATTATTCAGAGATTCACTCATTCACTCAATATTTTCAATTAAAAAACCTTTTCTTTCCATTTGAAACTTAAGTGAAAAGGAAGCATTCATTTTCCTAACACAATCAAAAGTACGTGTGTAAACATATTTATTAGCTATTTGGAATTGTTTTCTGGATGTTCTGTTTAGAGATATCCATAATAAGAATGTCTATCTGTTTAAAAACTTATTCAATCTATATTTATAATTGAAAGATAGAAAACTATACTCATATCAAGCCAAAGGCTAACTTTTACTTTCTTACATAATTTTTTGTGCATTTCAAGTTGTTAATCTTTGATCAAACTCTACACAACTATTGTTTTATTTAAAGAAAAATTTCTCGAATAATATATAAATGATATGATAGACATATTTGTACATAAAAGTGTAGAACAGCACCCTAATCAACTTGGGAAGCAACTTGAATAACTGAAATGCTTTTGCTACCGAAATAAGAATGTATCTGTTGTTAATGGGCCGATAAATAAAAGTTTTTTTAATTATTTTTTTAAGTTAACATTCTGGATACTTCGTTCTTTATTTAAGCAATTGCTTATATTTTTATTAGTCAGTCTGTTGACTACATCAAATGTCCATTGAGAAATCTCGAACAAAAACATAACTGTTTCTTTACATTCTACATTCCAATGGTCATTTATACAAAAAAAAAGTATTTGCAATAAAAAACACATAACACATCATCACAAGCCATCAAGACATCTAAAACGACATCGTTTTTTAACAGCAATACCGAATTGATAATAAATAACAAAACTCTGCTGCTCCTAACGAGTGGGTGGTAAATACAAGCGTTTTGTTTAAAATCGGGTGTGGTTTTTATTTGCGAGAGACAGACTAGCGTGACGTTACTCGAATTGAGTGAAAAACTGGAACAGTCATGCCTCGTCAAGTCACGCTTTCTTTCCCACACTACAGCGAATGGCACCGCGGGAGGGTTGTGGTGGCGCCATCTGGGAGAAGAAGTTTCTATTTCATAGGGATGTGATATTCATCTTTATATTGTGTTTATTGAAAGTAATGGTACAACTGCTGGGGGGGAAAATTGAATCGTATATAGTTTTTAAATAAGTATTAAAACGAGTAAATTAACACTAAAACGAGTAAACGTGTAATGAGTAAATTGTAACGTTACTTTTTGCATTCTAAAGACAAAGGTACCCCATTTTGCAAGCGAAACTTAACAATGGAAATGTAAGGATAGTCCTGGACTTGTGAAAGATCAAAAGTTGGTTCCATAGAGGTTGGTTCATAATCTCAAATCTGCATATCAATTGGCTTGTTTCAAGTGGCTAATTTTTTCCACTTTTAATTCCTATCCTTCCTTCTGTTGGTGCTCTGGCACCACTTGACATAGATTCATTCACTATTTCTGTTGCCACTCGACAGCTGAAATTTGCCCAATGAAATAAGTTATGTTATGTTTGGCAATAGACGGTATTTTTGTTTCGACTTATGATTTCAAAAGCACGCTGAGGTTTTTTTTGCATTCATCATAGCATCAAAATAACATTAGATATCAATCAAATTACCTAAGAACTCTTACTTCAAATGAAACTGAACGAAATGACTGTTAATGAAATTTTTACCAATTATTTTGTTATTCCAACTTATTTTTGAATATTTCTAAACCAAGTATTTTGAATTTTTCTCCTAAACATTTTGATTTTCTTTTAATCAATTTTTCTTCCAGCCTTAATCTCTCATATTACTTAAGATAAGTAAAATTATGTATTTCTAGGTGAAAATAATAGCATCAAAATAACATTAGATATCAATCAAATTACCTAAGAACTCTTACTTCAAATGAAACTGAACGAAATGACTGTTAATGAAATTTTTACCAATTATTTTGTTATTCCAACTTATTTTTGAATATTTCTAAACCAAGTATTTTGAATTTTTCTCCTAAACATTTTGATTTTCTTTTAATCAATTTTTCTTCCAGCCTTAATCTCTCATATTACTTAAGATAAGTAAAATTATGTATTTCTAGGTGAAAAAAATAGCATCAAATACACATTAGATATTAATCAAATTACCTAAGAACTCTTACTTCAAATGAAACTGAACGAAATGACTGTTAATGAAATTTTTACCAATTATTTTGTTATTCCAACTTATTTTTGAATATTTCTAAACCAAGTATTTTGAATTTTTCTCCTAAACATTTTGATTTTCTTTTAATCAATTTTTCTTCCAGCCTTAATCTCTCATATTACTTAAGATAAGTAAAATTATGTATTTCTAGGTGAAAATATCCCAATCCAGTTTACAGAGCCTGATTTCTGGCAGGGCGAACGGGGCACGTGCCCATGGCCCCACTTCAAGAGGGCCCCCAATTTTTCTTAAAAGAATAATATTGGGGGGAAAATAGTTGCCACAAAGAAAAAATAATAATAAACATAATACAATTGAACCAAGTATTATTAATTTTTTATACGCAAGCCGCTATTTTTTTATTCCTTGTTAATTTTATAAATTAACTGCCTCAGCCAGTGATCAAGTGAATAAAAATTATGTATGTAGATAAAATGATTTGACATGATACAATATGTATCTGATGTCATATCTTATGTATGTATTAAAAATTGTATTTAAAAAAGCAATGCTTACATGCGTACCCAGCAAACATTGAAGTGATGGCGAACTGGTGGCCCAGTGCTACCAGTGTTGGCTACTGCTGTCCACCGGTCAGTCGTGCACTCGCCCAATACAAGGCCAATACTGATACCCGTTGGTACCATACTGTTACGGCGTTGTGCGGGACATTATGCATTGGCCCAATAACAATTGGCCAGTACCAGGCCAACGTTGATTTTTCAGTACTGGGCTTTCATTCCCCAGTCACTGTTTTGCCGGTATTTAAAAATATTAAAAACGGAATATGAAGCCTTTAGTAGGGTTTTTAATGAACTTTTCGATAAAGATTAATTTACACAATTGCTGTGTTAGTTATAGGGAAAATGAAGCAATTTATCCTCTAAAAATCACCAATTCGGACTAATTAGTATTGGGCTAAATGAATGCTTATAAGTATTGGGCCAATAAAAACTGGACGGTATTGGCCAATATAACCAGGGCAGAATTGGGCCAATAAAAACTGACCCGTATAGGGCTAATACAAACTGGACGGTATTGGGTCAATAAAAACTGTCCAACGTTAGCTATCTATTAACGTCTTGACTTTTTATTTTACGGTCACAGTTTTTCACCTGCATCCGAAAAGTGAACAAAAATTAAAAGACATTGCAAAAACAATAAATTGATATAAGATGGAAGAAAATAATAAGCAAAAATTTTTGTGCCGCCTTCGGCGGTTTTTGTTCTACGAATTGTCAAATTTTTTAAGTATTTTGTTCAAAATTATGAACAAGGAGAGTTGAATTTTATTTTCTATTTGTTGTGAAATAAATTTAAATTAATATACAAACATTTACACACACGCGGCTCAGTGGCTGAGAGGTCAAACGCGTCCGCCTCATAAGCCCAAGATCGCGGGTTCGAGCCTCGGCTGAGTCGTCGGATTTTCTGGATGGGAATAGAACACAATTGCTGCCATTCCAATATAAGAAGTACTGGGCTAACGCCGTGATTAAAATATAAACGGTACTGGGCTAATGCCGTGATTAAAATATAAACGGTATTGGGCTAATGCCGTGATTTAAAGTATAAACATCACTGGCATAATATTGGGATAGTTCCGCGAATCAATGTAATTTAATGGCTGAGTACTGAGCTAACACACGGTTTAGCCGAATTTCCAAATAAGAACTTCTGGCAGAATGCTGGGCTAGTACTGACCAGCCAAATATTATTTTAACTGTAGCGGCGGAATGCTGGCCCAACGTCGAAATTTCCATGAATCCGGATTGCAAGTATTGGCATGGTACTGGCCCGTAACATTGGGCCAGTGCTGGCAAGGGCGGACACGTTTGTGACGACGCCGTTACAGCCACTGTACATTGGGCCAATACTGGAGATGCCGACATTTCAGTATTGCCCCAATAATGGGCGAGTAGAATATTGTTTGCTGGGTACTTAATATAATAAAGGTTATTTATTCGTACAATTTTAAAATGAAAAAAAAAATATTTTCCGGGACGGATCAATGTATGTTGCGGGGCCCCCCAAACTGGCTTGTGCCCTGGGCCCCAAAAGTTGTAAGGCGGGCCCTGCCAGTTTATCAATATGAAGTCTCACATTCTAATTCATTTTCTATTTCGATGTGGTTATGCGGTTCTATGCAGAGGATTAAACTTCACCACTTCGTAACATTTACGGCCTTCGTCCACAACAAAACCACTGTTTTTGGTTTCCTCTTTACGTCCAGCCGCAGTAATGTTCTTCCCCGGTAGCACGACTTCACGATTCCTCAGAAGAAAGCAGCAATAGCCACCCTCGTCTGAGATGAGAGAGAGATGGGAGATTAGGAGAACTTTCAAAACATAGATGTTCGAGGTTTCTGTTTTTTTTATAAACGTTGTTTAATGTGTTTTTTTACAAAAAGATTTTCCAGCAAAGTCCTAAAGATACTTTCTTTTCCAAAAGATTTTTCGCAATTTTTTCCAGCAAAGTTTTTATTAACTTGAATTTTTTTTTAATTTTGTAATTTTTTACAAATACAAATACAAAAATTGTCGACCAACAACAGGCCAGAGGCCCATCAAGGTTGGTCCAAAATAAATCTAATACATTACCAGTTTCCAATGACTGTCAAGTTTCTTCTTAAAATCTTCTACTCTCTTCGAATGCACAACTTAATCTGGTAAAGCATTCCACTCATTGACAACTCTATTGTAAAAATAATGTTTTCTTACCTCCCTTCTAAAGCACGATTTATTCAATTTCTGATCATGTCCTCTGGTCCGGCTATTTAAGGGAAAACCTAAGCCCTCCATGTCTCCCTGTTTTATGAACTTGAATAACTGTATCAAATCACCCCTAGTTCTCCTAGTTTCCAGGGAATACATGCTTAAAGATCTTAATCTGTTATCATAGTCAATACAAATCAATAATCATAATCAATTACACTGCTGGTTGACGTAATGATTTGAATAATTGGGACTGGAATATACTGCTAGAGAACATTCTATTCCCGGGTAAAGAAACTATCTTGCTTTACCTGAATCAAAGCAAATCAACTTAAAACATTAAAAATAAATACATTTTATTAAAATGTAACTAAATGATATTTTAATGCATCACATTAAAGGACGTCGAATCCAAACAAAAATATCTGCTCTCTTAAGTCTTTCTAAATTATCCGTAGCGACCGTCGCAGAGAAAAGCAGTGGATTTTTTCGAAAGTTGTCGGCTGTCCAAAAAACTTGCAACATCTGAAACTTTTGAGGAGTAAGGTGTCTACAGTAAAAAAGAGTGTTGCACACTCATTCAATTACAAACTACTTAAATTTGCTGTGATAAAGTGGAATTCCGAGTTGTTCTGGTTTCAAATCCCGTTTCGATTGCCGGGGATTCGATTTTACCTTAATAATTTTAAAACTATTGTCCTTTGCGCTAGAGAGGATGGGCTTCGATTTAAAAACATTCTTAAAAATTTGGACGCTTAATTTTACAAAATAAGTTTTTTCAGAAATCTTCAAGCGAAACTCCCATCATACACATTACTACTACTACTACTACTACTACTACTACTACACATAACATACTTATAAGTACTTCTACTATTACCCTTATCTGCTCCATGTACCTCAATATTAGCAATCATATAGTACGTATTATAATTTCCTTGGACTCAGGCAAGACAGGCAAATTATTAAAGAACAAGGGGCGGAAGAGCATCATCTCTTTTCCATCCCTATCGAACAAAACTCGGTTTGGCGTTGCCCCTCCCTTTTATTTCCTCCTCATGTTCCCCAGCAAAGATCTGGTCACGACTCCTACTGCTTCTGGTGAAGCATAGCATCATCCGAAGGCGTAGGTGTTCCCCATGTTGTCATAAATGTTTATCTGTTCCTCGGCCTTTTCTTCCCTTGCTCCAGAACTACTTTTTTATATCTTCTGGGGGATGTTTAATACTAGAATCCCACCAGAGGATTAAGTTTGTCTTAACTCTTATATGTGTCATAACCAAATGAATAGAACCAAAGTCAAGTGACGTGCCGACACCTAAGTGGGCACCAAACGCAACTTTTAAGAGCGACAGATCTTACGAGGAAATTTTGGAGCATATTCCCTTTACACTAGGCATTATTCGTCGGACTTTTTAGCTGCACTTGCCGTGTATAGGTGAAGGTTATTTTGGATTTACTGAGACTTACACAAAGCACTATATCCCCGTGACAGTTTTATAGCAGCCCCAAAAAGTAACGAAATACAGATTTTAAAAAGTTATTTAATTAAAAGCTATACAGCTCACATTTTAAGGGATTTTTATTTGTAGGAATATTATTGGTGTTTATTTCAGCAACATATTTGGGTCTGCATTTTAAAAAAAAAATATATTCATATTTCGTCAATTGCAATAATTGAAATAATTGAAATTTTCATTGATTGCAATAATTAAAGTTGTGAAGTTTGATAATGATAATGTTATGAGACTTGTTTCATTCTTTTGATACGGACAATGTGCCTAAATGAAAATTTTAATCTTACGTTACGATTTTCAGTACAAAAAAATAAACACATGATGATTTTTATTTCTCATAAAAAAAACCGTTAAGGTATGTGTTCATCGAATTCCGTACTGCCAGGATACCCAAACTTCGTAGCCTTGAGATGGCTTCTGTCTTCAACAATGTGACAACGACTACAATGACATTAAACTATCCTTATTAAAACTTTTTGAGTTTTCTGTTTATAGTTTGCTTTTTTAATTAATAACATTTAATATGGGAACTGGGCCTGATTTACCATAAGGCCATAGCCTCGAGCCCCAAATTTTAGTTTATATAATGCTAAATGGTGTAGACACCAAATTTTTAGTAAATTTAAAAAAAATGGAGGGTCACTTTGTTTTTAGCTTGACTTTGATTCATTCATTGGTCTAAAGTGATTGGTATGATCGATGTTATAAGGAAGCCGATAAAATGGTAGCAAAAAATATGATACATCGGCCAACTAGCACCATAATTACAGGAAATCATACACTCTTATAACCATACACGCTTTCTTATTACCTTATTGGAATATATAACCTTATCGGATTCCTTATAACATCGATCAAATCAATCAAGTTAGGTCAATATCTGAATCAAAGTCAAGCTAAAAACTGTGTGCTCAATCAATCAAACTCAAGCTAAAAAAAAGTGAGGTCTCATAAATTTTCCGTAGGGGTTCCTTCCATAAAGTGGCCCCCTATAATTCGAGTTTTCCTAGATCAGGTCCTGCATGGGAATCGCATCCAAAGTGGAATCGCCGGTTAACCCTTCTAGATTTGGCTACCATGGTAATTGCGCAAGGAATGGCGGATGAATCTTGAATAGACCCTTCTCCGCAACATATCCGTTAGATTGAGACTGATGCACGAAAAGCAACAGTTAGGGCCGCCAGCGTGACTCGGCACTAAAAACTGTTAAAATATCGCCACACATAAACGGAAGGTGGCATTAGAAGGGAAGGTTCAGGTCCAAAAGGAGAACTGAGCCTCTTTTCTACTTTCAAATAACCGGCCTCGCTGTTTGAGTCTACCAATGTGTCCAAGAATTTGGTAGGGAATTTTAAAGGTTGACGTCTTTTTTGGTAAAGATGATGTCGGAAAGACGTAAAAAGATCCTAATTTAGACTTACAGGAAGTCTAAATATTTTGGGGGGTAGTTGACGTTCTTTGAATAAAGACATCAAAATTATTACTTCTGGAATTATCTGAAATTGTTATTACTATGCAAATGACATCATTTAGAGAGATAAATAAAGACAAATCTATTTCTTTTGGTGGACTAGAAATATTTTCGATGGAAATGTTTTAAAAACACTCCACAATGCAAATATTCCAAAGTAACAGGTAATAAGGCGAAAAATGGCAATCGATAAATTAAGGAATAACTCTATATCTCATTTTAAAACTTTAAAAAAAGTTTTTTGTTATAAAAATATAAATATCCAAATATGTGCTTTACTTGTTTAACGAAAACGTAATGTTTATTATCACTATTAGTGCTTCAAACATAATGGAACTCTTTTAATACTCTGAAAGATACGATGAATTTCTCATATGGACAGCTCAAGAGAAGTATTATTTTTTAACTAGACCCGTCTTTCAATTAATTATGCGTACTCTAGGATTTTGACTAGTTTTTAAAATTCGAAATCACGTTGAGTCTTCTAAACCAATTTACAACTAAATTTTAATTTTAAGAAATATAGTTTAAATCTCATGCATCGGAAACAAATTTGTGTTTTTTGGATTGTGCTTATCCTTTATTTTCCAGTTGTTTAAAACAAAAAATCTAAAACTGCTTACATTCTCGCTTTCCAGCTCCAAGCGAAAGTTGCAGTTCGAAAACTGCAGGATGCCAATGTGAGATATTTTTCCAACGAGATGTGAAACCCCACACGACGTTTTATTTAGCAGGCTTCTTCGCCAATAAGTCAGGTACAGCTCATTCCCCTTTAATTAGTTCTGTGTTGTAGGAGTGGGAAGATTGGTAGCGGCAGTTGCTGAGGTTTCCTGCAGTCTATGCAAAAATAAGAAGGGGTCTGCTTGCTATTTCTTTACATAATTCTTAGTTCGATTCAAACTTGAGTTTTTGTGCTTTTTCCAAAAAGTTAGTGGGAAAGAGTTATGAAGGGTGAATGTTCAAAACTCCCAGTCTCCAAAAGGGGGCTGGGGAGCCCAGTCGGTTAGGCGCTCGCCTAGCATGCGAAAGGTCCCTGGTTCGGGTCCGGGCATCGCCAAAATAACTGCCGACCTATAAAAGGTCCGTGCAGCCAAAAATGCCCGACGAATAATACCCCGTGTAGAGGGAGGGCACGTTAAATATGCTCCAAAGTCACAACGCTGCGTAAGATGTCGCCCTTAACGGTTGCGTTTGCGCCTACTCAGGTGTCGGCTCGTCACCTGACTGTGGTTCTAAAATACGACACCCGTCGCCAATAGCCCTCATGTAGCTCTAGTTCGACGATAATTCAAACTAGACTAAACCCAGTCTCCAAAGTACAACTAAAAAATAAGATCCGGTAATTTTTTTGGCGACTTTTGTGATGATTATAAATTCAATTGGACGACGTAGCCAGAGACTATATCTTAGTAATGCTCTGGAGAATGCTTCTGGGAAGCCTAATCAGTAAGGCGCTTGCCTTGAATGCGAAAGGTCTCAGGTTGGGGTCTGGGCATTGACAAAATAACTGCCGACCTATAAACGGCCTGTGCAGCCAAAAAGTCTTACATATATTATCCCGTGTATAGGGAGTGCACATTAAATATGCTTCGAATTCCCGACTAAACGTACGATGTCGCCCTTAAAAAGTTGCATTGGGTGCCTACTCAGGCGTCAGCTCGTCACTTGACTGAGGTTTTAAACTACGACGTCCGTCGTCAATAGCCCTCGTGAACCTCTAGTGCGACGATAACTCAAACCAATCTTAACAAATGGAACCTTGGAAGGAATTAGGCAAACACATTCTAAGTTCTAGGATGAAGCCTAATATTTTGTTTGTATACCGGCCCTTGTGCCCCATGGTGCCGCGTGGGGCCCTTGCATGGGCGACCGCCACGGGGGTGATCGGTGGGTAACCGACAAACGCCGAATGTTCGAATCTCAATCAAACGAGAGAAAACAGGAAATTCGGCCCAGCTCAGCAGAGGATGGAGAGCTACGAACAATGTACATTTTTCACTCGTTCTTTTGAGTAAAAGTTTGAAAGTAAGAAAAAGTTTCCTTGAGAAGTATTTTTGTATACTCTTAAAAATCAATAAAAATATATTATAAATTAAGTTAAAATGACACCAAAATAAAAACTACGAAAACTAAGGCATAGATTTGGGGGCACCTTAAGTAGTAATAGGAAATACTAGAGTTTCACGAGCCGATTCAGTTTGGTTTTTAGCTTCCACACTACGTTTATAACGTGAAAAGTGGAAGGTATTATAATCCTTCAGTCCGTCTGTCTGTCCGTTACCCACTTTCATAGTCCAAACTACAAATGCTACGGACAAGTGTGATACGTCAAAAAATTCAGCGCATCGAAATTAGAATACATTGAAAATTTCAGTAAAGAATTCGAATTCGAAGTACTTCAATTATTTAAAAAACTGCAAAATTTAATGCTCATTTAAAAGCATAGGAAACCATTTTATTAGAATTAAATCACCATTGCCATTCGCAACAATCGCTCGAGAAACTTTAATTCTTTTAGACAATAAATTAAAATAAATTTATTTTTGTGACATCGATCAGTTTGAAATGACGTCAAATATATTTCACTACGAGATTCTTTGTACGTTGATATGAAGTGTTTTAATTCTATTTAAAAGCGAGGAATATTACATATTTATTCTTTTAAATATAAATTAATTTTTGCAAAAGATAAGTAATAATAATTGAATTTTCGAAATAAAATAAATGAAACTAGCCAAATTTAGCATGTAAATGTTTAATATAGAATATCAATGCTGTATTTCTCGCCTTTTTGTCGCCTGTTAAAGTGACGGGGGTTAAGTGACAGATTCTGTTACAAACCTGCTTGTATTTTTAAAGCATCAAACTAATTATATATTTTTGGAACTGTATATTAAATTGTGGCGACTAAAATATATTTTTTTAAAAAATCGTATAATTATTCTACGAATTTCAAACAAATTTAGCAAACGATAATGAGTAATTATTAATTTGCGAAAGAAGATTAATGGAAGATAGTTAATTTCGGCCTTTAAAAGTTTGAATTAAAAGTCCCTGATAGGCGAATTTCTTCCTGAGGTGTTTTAATAGTGTGTTTCCTGTTGAGCACAAATGTTGTGTGGAAGCGGTTTAAGATACAGATTCTGTAACAAACCTACTTGTTTTTATTGAGGAAATTAACGTCACACTTGAATACACGGAGGCCGTATGTTCGAAGTTGAAGGGCCTAGAAATGTCAAACCTCTGTCAAGTGGCTAAAAGGACATTTGAGCTCTGGCACCCAACTCAACCTTATAGCGACATCGTATACTGTGTTGGGACTTGGACAACAGCGGACTGACTTGACGTGCAACATCCAAATATACATGGAGTTATTCATCGGTTCGATTTAATTTCTCCTGCACGATCCGTGTTTAGTTATGATGGCTGGAGTGAAGCTAGAACCTGCGTTGGTAACCTTCTGGGCCTAAACCATGGCCTATTCAACTTTAAGGCCACAGAAGATCTTTGTCACTTAGCGCTTTTCGTCCGGTTGGGATTGTAGGCTTTTCGGAAAAATTACGAAACCTATTCCCGTACGACCAATTATACTTTTCAAGTTCCGAACAAGTTTCCTTCCTTCCTCTCGGAACAGCCAACGACCCGAACCGGACGGATAGTGTGATGTCACAGAGAGCTTCTCTGGCCTTATTAGTTGAGACGGCCGTGCCTAATCCTACCAGGCAATGCCATTCATTTAAATGATGTCGTCGGTTGATCGGTAGTCAACCCGGCTTACCCGTCAGTTAGTGTGTACAATACAATCAAACTCATGTTTTCCGAATTCTTGATTAATCAAACGTATCTGGTTCTAATGGATTAGGATAGTAAAAGTTGTGAGTGAATATTCATTAATCAGATCCTTTCAAAAAACATAGTAAGTCCATAACTGTTCTCTGCAAATAGTCAAACTGCGTGACAAGGATTCTTGCGTCTTGTTTCTTTCTCTCCGACATCACTTCTCCCGTGAGTAACTGAGGCTTTTTTCTAATGAGGACGATGTTTTATTGTGTGCCGTCGGGAAGTGTCTTTTGTAAGGCTCATCGAGGGGTAAAGAGTTAAAGTTCCTTGACACTGAGAATGCGTTTTGTTTCTTTTATGCATGCGAGAAAAGATAAAGAATGTAAATTTATAATTTTGTTGAAGGACCTGAAATAAGAAATAACGTGTTTTAAAATTTTAGTATGTACAGTTTTTAAATTAGCGTAATATATTCATTTTAATTAGCAATGCTTCTGTTCACTTGTCATTCCAAGAGATGTATCACCACAGTTCTTAAGACATATGCAATACGTTATTAGTACATTAGTGCACACTTATTATTTAGTTTTCTCTAAGCCTACTTTTTAAAAGTATTTATTTGATATATATTAAAATAAATATATATTTACATAATTAGAAACTTTATTTTACTCAAGATAAATCATACTTTAATTATATAATTAGATTTTTACTAAAAAAATTGGTCTACAAAACAATGTAACAAGTATTTTCATTCCCAATGGCTTTTGATATTCTTATGTTCATGTGGATAACGGTTTTTTTTTGCACGGCATTCTGATTGTGACATAATTTTTTGGTGAACATTTTTGAGGTTATCGTTTATATGTTTAGTTTGTATAATACAATTAACCCTTATATGAAACTCGTATGTTTAGTGGAATATAAGCTAAAATTATTTCAGAATTTCCCCTGTGAACTTCTGAAAAAAAAAACAGAAACTGAGTTTGCTATGAGTAAATGACTTTTTGGTGTTCACCCCAAAAAACTTTCATCAATGAATTGTGTCACATCCAGAATATCGTGTAAAACAAATCTTTCCCCGTGAACTTCAGCAAAAAAAATTAAGCATCTAACTTTATGAGTAAATGACTCTTTGTGGTCACCCAGATAACTAGAGGTAGTACTAAAATATCTATTACTTTTGACATCCAACCTCACTAATGATTGCTACCTTACTGAAATAACATAACAGCCGTTCTTTGTACCTGTCAATTACAGGTTAATTATCTATGTATCAGGAGATTTCTAACGGGGCACAGAATGGTGTGCTTCCTTCTTCATCTGAGAGAAGTTTGACTTCAAGAGTCAACTAAAGATTAAAAATAAAAGAACACCTTCATATTTTTCATTGTTGTTTTTTAACATCAAGAGAAGTATAACATGTTCTTCCTTTAAATATAGAAATGGAATTGTAAAATTTTGATATTATTTTCTAGCACGTCTATATAATGTAAAACATTGTTGTATATAGGTTGGAGAGGGTACAATAAGCGAAATATTTTTTTGTTTACCTTAATCTTCGAATTGCATTAGAAATTTAAAGTAGATGTGTTCTTTAGCTATCATTAATAACTTTCGAGCCTTTTTTATATTTTATAATCAAAATTAGATGTGGTGGATGTGAACCCGAATAGTCTTATAATAAAAGCAAATCAATTGTGGAAAAACCTCATAGTAACAGAATAATTTTTTTCCATTGGTTCCTTCTTTAGCCCTCTGAGAGCTAAGCAAATTGTATGAAGTGTAAACTTGTTTTCCCTGCAAGATACTGAAATTTATATATTTAAACTAAAACATTTAATCTATTTATATTTAGGCAGACGCTACGCGCACGGGCACCGTTCACGCATTGCGTGTACGAGTATTAACTGCGCATGCTCAAGGCGGGCAGAGTTTAATTTTGTTTTCTTGAAAAAAACATTAGTATTTAACATGGGGCAGTATTGTAGGACTCATTGAAAGCCTAAACACTCGTTTGGGGAAAGGTAAAAACTGTTTTTCTCTAAAAAAACACCAGTTCTAGTCATTTGTAATAAGCGTTCAAAAAATTAGAAATTTAAATAATTCATGAAAACGTAAAAAAAGACAAGTAAACTTTCTAGGACAACTTTAAAACGATGATCTTCCTGGGTGAAATAAAAAAAGCTTGGGGAAATAAATTGTATTTCTACCGAGAGAGGGGATTTGAACCTGGGACCTTTTGATTACAAACCGCTAATGCAACCACATTACGTTTATAACGTGAAAAGTGGAAGGTATTATAATCCTTCAGTCCGTCGGTCTAAGCTGTCTAAGCTACGACGACCGTGAAGAAAAAAACTCAAACTTCCAATAAGGGTCAGTCCTGCTCAGTTACTATACCCGTACGCATAATGCGTGTACGGTGCCCGTGCACGTAGACACTCCGTTATATTTATTAAGATCATATTTCTGTAGCATATGTTTATAAATGATTCCTCCGTATTTTAAATTTCAAAATTTTGAAAAATTATAAAATTTATTAATTTTTAAAAATGATGTGTATTGCTGAAAAACCTGGTAGACAGGTTACGGGTTTATACGTCTGTATCACTCGGATATATGTTTAAAGCGAAAAGTTGTGCCTCTTATTTGAATACTCGATTAAGAATTAAAAAAAACAGTAACTTAAAACTAGTATTCCTAAACAGAATATGCATTTCACATCTCTGGACGAAACTTGTAGGAGGAGGAGGAGGAGATCTTCAAGGAGGAAGACCCCGGAAGCCCGCGGACGCGAGCATCAAGGCAACATTCCTGAAGGCATATCTCGGAGCTATGGGAAAAGAAGAAGGATTCACTCAAGATGGAAAAAAAAGGAGACAAACCTCACGACAAAAGCAGCGAGTGGTAGATCACCGACCTCGGCTGTTGTTGGAACCTTTCACCCCTTCCGAATAACAACAACGGCAAAAGCTTATGACCAGGGAGTCTGGGTCAATGTCTATAGCGGGCTCTGCTTTGGCCACGCTCGGAAAACCAACGACGTGATTGAAGTAAGTTGGCCATCTAATATTAAAAAGATAGGTTGGGTGAAGAGCCAAGACGATAGTCACATGATTGGCGATACAGGTTGCTATTTTTGGCAGCTTGTCCATGACTTTGGCAGTAACAACCGCGTGTTAGAAGGCAGTTTCAAATTATATTTTAAAGTTATTTTAAGTAATATGTATTAACTTGATGTCATTACACTTACGTAGCAAAAACATCAATATTTTTATTAGTAAAATAAAACTATCCCATAATTTTCATGCTTGTTTTGAAAAAGAAGTTTATCGCGCCATACCCATGTGACTTAGGGAGCTGCGTTGACCCTTTTTTAGCTTTGCCAATACACGATCTGAAGTCTTTGCTGAAGACTAGCGGGACGGATTGGGGTAGTTAAATGGGTTTCTTTTCATGGTATTATTGTTATTGTTGGACTAAGCATAAAATTCGATTTGCGAGGGTGGTTAGGTGTCAATAGAGGCAGGGTTGTATGCCGCCCCCCAAACCAGTTTAAAGTAATGTGGCGTGTGATGGAGGTTGGAAAACTGTGGTCGGGCTTCTGATTCAGTCGGCCTTTGATGATATTACAAATGCGGACCGTGTACAAGTCTTAATGAAGAACTTGAACGTTTTTTCTTAAGTATAGTAAAATAAATAAAAATCTATTTATTTAATTTCGAACTCTTGATTATCATTATCAAACTTTAGATAAAACTCATTAGTTTTGATTTTTCTTATTATAAATTATTATAACTTGAAATGAATTTTTTGAATGACGCAGTATGGTGGTTATTACAAACCACCTACGTAAACATTTTCATCTCCAAGCTTTAAAACGTCTTCATGCTTCAAACATTAACACAGTTTTGTATGGCATTGCAGTTGCACAACCAAATCATATGTAGAGGAGGAGAATATTACCCATAACCACTTTTGAACTCAGAATATCTTGAATCTTTATATTCTACATGGGATTGACGCGGATTGGATCTACTATATGGAATTCTACAAATTTAAGAGTAGTGAATACTTTGACTCAAACACTATTTTGATATTGTGACCACAGAAACTATTTAAGATATCCGCGTACATCATTCATGTTTATTAAAGATGTTAGTTATTAATCATTAATATAGATTTCCTACTACAGAGAAAAATAGAAAAATCTATTATGCAAAACCTTTTTTATAATTTTTGAGACATTTTGTTGATAAATTGGTACGAAAAATGTCCTTTTTCAAAACCACATTTCATAAAAAGTACTTAAACTATTTCAATTTCCTTTTAAATTGGTTTAGTTAACTAAAAATAATAAGAAGCAAAATATAACAAAATCAAATCGAACATCAAAATGAACATTCAAAAAATAAGAAACAATCTTGAAGAAATCTCAATTTATGTTTAAAAAAATCAGTATTTTAAACGGAGAAGAAAACGTATTTTAAGAAAATTTCATTACAAATATAAACACAGAATTCTAAACTGTGTCGAGTTCAACCATCACTTCCTTATACTCTCCGAAACGGGGCACTGAAATATTTAATCTAAACAATTCGAGAAATCCTTCTATAAAGAATTTTTTCTAACAATGTCAGTCGACCGATGTGTGGCGGGAACCTTGAAAGGCTGACCCTAGGTGTCAGAAACCATGGGATTCTGTACTCGTTTCTCGTTGACCGGGCTGACCAAATCATCAAATCGGAACAAAAAAAATGCTTGACCAAGAGGGTGCACTCCGATCAATATGTGGAAATTAGTTAATATATTTTTAAAGGGCACGTTCACCCATGTCTTCGTAGTGACGAGGTTTGCATGTGTAATGACTTCCTTGAGGATATTGATGTCGAATTTTCTTCCGAAATACAATGAAAAATACTAGTTTGGTGTTGCTTTTTGGTGGGTTTCGTTCTTATGTGCACTTGTCAATTAAAATTATAATAAAACCTTAATAAGAATTTAAAAATATGCATAGTTTTTTATTGTTTAAAAATCGTACTTTTCTTTAACTATCTGGGGGGGGGCTCAAAAGTACATTTCCACTAAGGAGAGAATTTTCAGGTTCTTAATTTCATAATATATGAAGTGTTAAAGTATTAAGACATTTTTCAAACAAATTCAGTTACGATAAATGTTTATTATTGTAATGTGCTGAAAATAAAAATGTTAATCTCATGATGTGAAAGCAATTTTAAATTTTGACCCATTCGCCTACCTCTCATTGGATTAATAATGTATTTAAATATTTGTAACTTGGTATATCAGTGGCCAACTCTCCAAAAGCAACTGTTATAACGTCTAGTTGTCCTTATTGTATAATCCTTATGTAATTGAAGAAAATTGTATAATAATATACACGTATGGTTCAAAGCTCTAGGCTTCCACATTCCATTCCCAAGTAATTCAGAAATTATACTTAAGCCAATATGATTTTCTATATAGTTAGTTATGCTGCGCCTACCACCAAAACTTTAAATGTTGTGAAGCTAAATATACTTTTTTATTAAAATAATTCAAATTCATAGGAAAATGGAATATAGTTTAATGTCATTACCCTTTATGTATTTACTATCTTTTGACATGAAATTGTTCATTTTATCAGCTGTTGCAAGAAAGAAGCAACTGTAAAGCTTTTTCTTATGGAAAGTATTATCTTATTTAAGCTTCTCTTTCCACATTTATAAATTTTTAGTAGATCATGAACTAAGTTATGCTTATAATAGAAATATTATATTATATTTTTTGGCAGAGCAAGCAACTTAATGTATTGAGCAAAAATTGATTTGTAGATACAGTATTTCTATTTCACGGGAACCAAAAATAAACACGTTGTCATATTAGTCACGTAATTTTAAGGGATATTTTTTTTAAAAATGCCTGAAACTTTGATTTCTTCGTTAGTTTTTTTCCATACTAAAATTTTGATTTCAAAGTGTATCCTGATAATATAATTTTATATAATAATAAAGCAAGCTCGTCACTTGACCAGGGTTCTAAATTACGAGGCGTAATTGGCTGTGTTAAAGCTCCTAAAGGAAGCTAGAAATAGGCAACCGGAAACGATTACATTACATTATAAAGCAAACCTAACATGAAAATTTACTATTATTTTTTTTAAATGGCAACTTTGTTTAATGAGGAAGTGCTATGTTGCCAAATATCACACTCTTTAGTTCAGTTACGCGGATTATTTTGGGACCCCTTTTTCCGCTATAGGTGTGAATGGAGTTCCCGCTTCTACTTTTATCTCAGTTCCATGGTTTAACAAGGCACATAAGATTTAAAAATATCTAAGTTTCTAGACTATATTTCTGCTTGAAATTAATCAATCACTGACTATTATTTTTCTACAGTAGGTTTGCCTTGAATAGGGAGTGTTCATTTCACGAATTTTCACGGCACTTTAGATCGAGAACGATGAGCTATTCTACGAGGTCAGTGCTTTTCCACATAACCTACTGTAATTACCGTAAATAAATTTTTTAGATATCTTATTCACGATTTTTTGATGTTTCAATAGACTCTTGTGACATTTGAGAACCATACGAAATATACAAATGTATTTTTGGCAATGATTGCTTCAAAGATTAAATTAAAGTAATTTTTAGATCTTTGCCTGGGTAAAAAAAGTACTAATGCTGAATGGTATATCAAAATAAGATAAATCGGCTCTTTTTTCTTCGAAGTTAAATATAGGGAGACTCAAAGACTTAATCAATTTTCCAGTTTTAATTTTTAGCAAATTTTCTTTTTTTGATTCGAAAGAATTAAAAGACATCAAAACATCCCGCTAAGCCAAACTTGCGTTGTTATAGTCCGCTTCCACACAGCATTTGTGCTCAACGGGGGGAAAATCGCCAAACAAAACATTTAATTCTACATTAAACATTTACACGCTAAATTTGGCTATTTAATATGAATTATGTTTCTTATGCGATTGTTGTGATTGGCAATGGTGATTTATATAATTCCAATAAAAATTTTATTCTTATGCTTTTTATATGAGTATTAATTTTTGTATGTTTTTTTAGGAATTGAAGTACTTTGAATTCGAATTTCTTTTCTGAGATTTTCAATGTCTTCTAATTTCAATGCTTTGAATTTTCTGACGCATCATACTTGTGTGTAGCATTTGTAGTTTGTGGAAATGAAAGTGGGTGGTGGACAGAAGGATGGACATAGCCTTTATAAAAACTTCAACTTTTTACGTTCTAAAGATAGTTTGGAAGCTAAAAATAAATACGAACTCTGTGAAATGGGCTCAGCAGTAGCGAAACAGGCTTTTGGTGACCATAAATAACCAATTCGTCACTAGAACATCTCTGTAAAACCCTCATTTCTGTATGTGATCCCACATAGCAATGTTGAACTCTTGTTCATTTCAATTCAAATTTATAAATTTTCAATTGAATACAATTTTTATCTTTAAAAAGCTTGTTTGTTCTTGCTAACAGAGGTATAAATATTTTAATTCCAAATGAAAAATTTCAATGGTAGTTGGTTAAGGGCGAATGAGCCCGAATGACAGCGGGTCTCAAAACCAAAGTGCCTCTGTGTTAGTCCAAAGGGGAAAAAATATTTTCTAAGCCACATTTCTCCGGCTGTTTTGAAAATTTTTACATACTGTTTTTTATTTTTATATTTTCCCATTGAATTAACACAGGGGCACTTTGGTTTGAAGACCCATGGTCGTTCGGGCTCATTCGCCTTTAACTTCATTGGATTCAATGAAACTCCAAATCAGTCGCCAACTGGCTTGATGGGGTGCATAGCAGAAGCTATCATGTCTTCACTTATAGGTATACCGATTTTATTTATTGTTTATCTTTCAGCAGCATCTCCGTCTTATTTAACCTCGATGGAAGTATTTTAAGTTTATTTGCCTTTTCTATATTTATCTTAGTATAATCAAACAGCGCTTAACCCTAGATTAAAAAGTTTGATTAGGAGCTTAATTCATACAATATGTTTTAAAATTATGTTCAAGAATAAGTATACTGTTCTTGAAATGGTGTTTTTATATATATTTTTAAGCACTGAATAAAAGTTTTTACAAAGAAAAATTTAATTTATTCATAAATGATACAAAAGCAGTCAATAATAAACAGTTTCAAAATTATAACTTAAATTTTTATCAGGCGAACAACAAGTAGTTTTCGGTGTATCAAGTTGCCTGCTTAAACTTGTCCTTGTTCATTTTTTAGGTTTTCTCCTTTATTATATATGGTTATCTATTTGGCCATCAGGAATATCTCTTGAATCTTGAATTTATCATACCCAATTTCCAGAAGCGTAACTAGAACTCTGAAGTACTATTCTGACCTTGTGAGTACAGCATCATAAATTCTTTCGTATCATAGAATTTCTCTTTTTCCATATTCTATTATTCTTCATGCAATTCAAGCCTATATATAAAATCTGCAAAACTTTTGTTTTCTGTTTGCTCCGAATTGTTTTCCTTAACATCCATCCCTTTGGCTTGGTAAATAGCCTAATATTCATAATCTGGATCGGCCAGGTTTCTGTATAACTTGAAAGATGCCTCCAATACTCTGCCCCGTATGATGGGCGCCGAAGTCTCTTGCAAGAGTTTCATCTTTTTGTCAGACATCTCCCAATAGCGTTTGGCAGATTTCTTTGGCAAATCATCTGCTGTCTGAACTAGTTGCACCTTTCTGAAGTTGTTCCAGATTAGCCAAATCCTTTTAACATTCAGTGGATTTTCACCATTTTCCATATGCTTCAAGATCATATCATCTCTTATTAAAAGAGCCATGAATGGAATGAAGATGCGTCCTTTTGCTTGCATTTCTTCCATAAGTTGATTCAACAAGACCAAGTTTTCTTCATGGTTGGGAAATAGGGCATCGAACTCGAAGAAAAGTTCCTGGTTTGCTTTGGACATTTTCGTCCACGAGTCAGACAACCTCTGAATGGTCTCAGTTTGAAGGGCACTGATAATTGCATGAGCCGCGTTGATGTTGCAGAACTTAAGCAACGTTTGGACAATGTTCAAGAAATGCTGTAGAATCTTAGACCGTATCTTTGTGGTCTTGCCGGACAAAATCATGTCGATGGTCCAAAGGTTAATCTTGACATAGAGTTGGTGCATTTCTTTGAAGATCTCAGAGTTTCGCCATTCAATGATATCTTTGTATTCTATTTTCTTGAATATGTCCCAACTCACTTCAGTGATATGCTTGGCGATTTTGGCAACACTTTGCCTCAGAAATTTGGGCACGTTTTGATTAAATAATTTATTCTCCTTTAGTTCAACTTCGGGAGCCCAGAACTTGACGTTGTCCAATTCTTTTTCGGGAGATCTTTCCTTCATAAATAAACTCTTGATGGCCTTCATAATTTCTGTAGTAATCTTTGAAAAGAATATCTCGCAAGATGTTTGAAGTTCTAGAGGCTTTTAAATAAATAGCCTTATATGTTTTTGAACAGTATGGAATAGTATTATATTCAATAGACTCACAAGAGACTTAGAAGTGCTTTAGTATTGGAACTTCGGATATATTATCCTATCTTCCCCTAAACTTCCTATACAATACCTTCCGATATAATACCTTACAAATACCTTACAAATTGTTTATAACTGTTTGGAACGGAAAGTTTAGCAAAATTATCTCTCTTTTTAGAAAAATCAACGCAATGCTCAAACTTTTACTTCACTACAAGTACTTATAAATTTCACAAGATATTGTTTATTTGTCACATTGTTGCTTTATTAACTGTTTATTGTTACGCTTATAAAGAGAGAGCTTACTCTCCTGAATTATTGCTTTGAGTAACTTTGTTGGTAATACACAGATGCTTTTACTTTTTGCAACAATATAATTTTAATTCCTTAGTCATTCTTGTGGTAGTGCTTCGCATTGCCACGCCACAGGTCCGGGGATCGAATCCCCGATTGGGCGAGGTTGACCCATCCTTTCATCTCTTAAGTGGGTCGATAATATGGGTACCAAGCATGCTTGGTAACTAAACACTGGGGGTTCCGCGTTAGACTGACCACCTTACCGGGACATATGCCTAGCACCCTAGGTCACGAAAGCTGAAATGGGTGGCAGGCCTTGGCCCACTAATGGGTTGTTGTGCCGAAGAGTTTAATTTTTTTAGTCATTCTTGTAAAATCAAATCAGACCGCTATTTTTAATTAAAGATAATGTAAAATTTTGATAGGTTTTTGTTGAAGGAACATTGTACTAGAGCTACGTATGAGTTATTGGCAACGAACTCGTAAATCTGAGTAATGGTCAAGTAACATGGCCGACACTTGAGTGAGCACCCATGCTACTTAATAGAGAAATTTAGAACTTGTTGGTTATTTGTTTAAAAAAATAACTTTTTGAAGAATATTTTTATTCGTTATTAATGGCTACAGTGTCTTTTTTGTTGTAGTATTTTTTTTAAAATTTAATAATATCTTTTTAAAAAACAAATTACACTGAAAGTCTATGTAAGTTTTCAGTTATTATTAAAAGCTGCATTGTTTTTTTATAATGTAGCAATTTTTTTTACTAAATTAAAAACTAAATTAAATTTTTTCTATAATATTAAAAACTTAATATCATTTTCCCGACAATTTAAAAAAGTAACAATCCTCCCCATTTAATAGGAGACTTAATTCTTTTTCAATGGGGGGTTTGATCATATATAAGCAAATGCTTTGAATATACCAAATGAAAATACCAAATAATGCAAAATGAAGGTAATTTTCATGCAATATTATCCGATATTATCTCAGTAGGATTTAAGAATCTCAATTGGCATTTCCTAAAAACAACTTAATGCTTCTTCTTCTTCAAACGTTTGTAAAACAATTCAACAAAGACATGAAAACCTATACTATTTCAAATTCGTATTTTTAGTAACATATATAAAGATAAATCTTTAAACGAGCATACATGGCATAAAAACTAATATGTTTTTCTATGATACTTAAAAGGTGCCGTAAATTAAACTTATTCATATTAAACTGTAAATATACATAGGTTGTCATTTATTAAGTACTTTAGCTCTTTGTACTTCGTAGTTTAATCTTAAACGTACTTTACTTACTTTCCTAGTTGATACCGTGACAGGTAAACTCAATAACTCATTTGAATAATTTGCTGCAGCAGGAAATTCTACAATAAAAAATATCCAGTGTAGCCTATTGCCCAAAAATACAATCAGCCAATACCTTACTAAGCAAGTTGTCATTGTGGTGTGACAGAGTTGTAACTAATTAAGTTTTATAATGGAGACGAGAAGATAAGATTATAATTATTTTTAGCTGATGCTTTATTCTACCAATAACTGATGTTACATTTTGTTTTCAAAATTATTATGTGTAATTAATTTCCGGCTTAGTATGTATGTAAACTAATGAACGATAGTTAGGTCAATAGGAAATTTACATGGCATGGAATTTTAGTAGGTGAAAATTGTTGGATCTATAGTAAGGGTTTAATGTATTAGCTTTTTTGTTAACTTTACGTTACAATATGTGAATGAATGGAACAAATTGTGCCTTAGCTTGAGTGGTACAACAATATCTCTATACGAACTGTTGAAAAATATTCCATCCTTCATTTATCAATTTATTTTCATCAAACAAAATTCCATCTACCAACATGACCTCTTATTAAAATTAAGGTTTTTTTTTACCGTTAGTTCTCATTTTACAGTCAGGTAGAATCAGAACTTTAATTTATAATCATTAGGAATTATTAGAAAACTTTTATATTTTCTAAATGGCCATATGGGATATTTTTCATGAATTATATGCAATTGAAATTTTGTCAAAACGTCGCAGTGAACTGTCAACTGTTAGAAATCGGTCATGACCGAGAAATTGTTCATTTGCCTCGCGGAAACCTAGCTTCTAATTTGGATAATAAACATCTTTCGGTTTGTTTGGGCATCCTACGCTATGGTTTTCTGCCGTCTCGATGGGGTTTCAGGGGTCATCGCATTGGAACCTCATTTGTGCCATTGCTGACCTTTGCGAGGTGAGCTTGACCCTGTTTTGCTTAACAGCACCAGGATATGAGGCGTTTGGTATCGCCAGTATGCGAAATTGGGGATTCTGGAATACCCAAATTGCTATTTGCATGACGTCTTTAAACTAATAATACATCGTCATTTATTCAATTATATACTAAGTCAAGTTCACTTTACAGAAATACAGTTATCTATGTCTTCTGTTATTACTTTTTATTTGTAAATTGTTTTAGGAAGTAGAACAAGTTCTAATTAGTTATTATGACGCGCTATCAAAATTAAAAGAAATAAGAAGTTAATTAAATTATATTATGAATTTGCTCATAAAAATTTGTTAATCAATTGGAATTGAGGTACACTGTAAAAAAATCCGTCTAGTTTACATTTATAGTGTGATGATAAAAGTGCTGTCATCACCCTGTGTTGTGAATTTACATATGATGTAAAAATTTATTGTGTGGTACAGGCGAAAACGTTTGCCTCACTGGCAGTGATTGGATGCAACCATCTTCTCTGTTTAAACGCTATTGGAGTAAGTTGTTTGTACGTCAAGAAAACATCGATTCCTGTAAAGAACAAACATTGTAACACTATAATGTAAACAATAACTGAAAAATGATCTATAATTTTACATAATTTTTTAAATTGTAGGGCCTTCGTCAATCGAAATCTTAACGCCATCTGATACTTTCTTGTAATTGAATTTGGTAGATTATTACAATTCTTATATATTATTCTAAAACACTTTGATTAAAAAGACGATTAAGACTGAAAGTAATGCACTTCAAACAAGTTAGATAACTTTGCCATTTGCATAGCTTATAAAATAGTTAACAGTGATTAGTCTGCATTCCAACCAAGGAATTCCAATTTCTTCTTTCAAACGAAGCAAAAAAACCGTAGACTTCACGCTACTTCAATTTGGAAAAAAATTGCGTAGGACTTGTCGTGAAAATGTTTTTATCATCTCAAGAAACATTTACGCAAGAGAGAACACTTTCAACTCCAACAAAATTCAATCTCCATTCACTTTCTCGGCTATTCACGCAAATAAGTCATTTATGGCGTGTTTTCTTTTTAATAACAACGACCTACATCAGAGGGAAATTGTTTTTATTTACTTCCGAAGGGGTGGCATCATTGTTCTTGTACGCACGGTGAGCTAAAGAGAAACAAACTACAACAAGAGAATACATGAGATCGGGAAATCGTTTAGCAAAGAATGAGACGATATCATCTTTTTTGAAGGAGCCATGAACAAAAGTGACCCAATTGCCCATAGTTTATTAAAATTTTCTCACGAATTTATTAACTATGTGATGAAAGTTATCTGTACCATTATGTAAAAAATATTGGTGACGTGTTGCAATTCGTTGATTGATGAGTTCAATTCAGGCGATGTGATTCTTAAAAGGTGTAATAATACCGCCTACACATTAACGTCTTATAATGACTGACAGAGAATTACTCAAGGATGGAATACGCTGTTACAAATTTCATTACGAGATAGAAACCGTAATTCTGGGCCTTTATAGCTACCACCACTATTTGTAGTGTGGATTCACTTTTTTGTGTGGTGAATCCAAGATGCGTTTTCAAAAAAAAGATGCGAGATGCGTTTTCAAAAAAAAGATGCGAGATGCGTTTTCGAAAAAAAGATGCGAGATGCGTTTCCAAGATGCGTTTCAGCAAACGACGGGATTCTATACTGGTGGCAGCTAGACAGTTCCAAGATTCTTGCACCAAACATTTTAACAGTATAACTTGTCGGTAAACTGACTAAGAACATAATATTTAGGTGAAAATCACACAAATGCAACAAGTTAAGATTTCGAAGCCAAAAGTAAATCGAATTCAATTAGTTGATATGACTAAAACTTGCGTCATTCAAAGAAAACTAATAAAAAACAAAGAAAATTTATTTCAGTTAAAATAATAAGAACAAAGTCTTTTTATCTAAATATAACATAGGGTTTGAAATAATAAGCCGTAACTTTACATTCAATTTATAAAAACTCGGCTTGGTATGTCTATAAAAAAAAACTAACTACCATCAATGTCAATATACTTTTTTTTGCGTGGAGATGCCGCACTGATTCTGATTGCTGAAAGATGTGCATTGTACATAGCTCTTGATGGCCCCACCCATGGCAAAACAAGCTATCTCAACTTTCTAGTTACAGTTACTGTGACGCCGATATCGTCTTTGTCGCGACCACCTTATAGACAAGATGTATTTTTGGGTCATAATAGAGGCTTTATATCTTTGAGGGAGAAAAAAACCAAAAGCCAAAGCTTCCGTGGGGAAAAAACTTGGTAGAGAGGAATGCTGGAAATGTGCATGTGGTTGATGTAATAAGAGTCAGGAATTTAAATAGTTTAGTGCTATTTTTATGTATTAACACTGTGATTGAAAGGATTGTCTCTTCTTAAAGAAACGTCGAATGTTGTAACTTTTTCCCAAGCTAATAACTTTTCATGACATACACTCTTTAAAGATGTGCTTACCTTTTTCAATTCGTGGTAACTCTGCCTTGACATCTGAATAAAAAATATTTAAGAAGAAAGTATTAGAGTTCTATGCTTTAACTCAAGTTACCCCATTCGACGGAATATCAAAATTATGACACCACTCATGTGTCGTCTTAAAGAGGACGCTTAGTTAGTGATTATTTATATGAATTTATTCCGCAGTTACCTTTTGGGCTATTCATGTTTCACTGAATTTTTATATTGTAATGAAGCGTTAAAAAAGAACAAGAATAGCACGGATTTGCGAATAGTGGCACGAGTTGGTGGTCTAATGTAGTAGTAGAGTTAATTTTCATTAGAGAAAGTGAATTTTGTTATCTTATTTATTTACTGCAAATGATAGAGCTCAACTTTAAAAGTTTAAAATTTTCCTAAAAGCAATTGACATCTTTTACATATCCCTGGGTCAATATATAGTAGACCAGATCAATGATGTGCGTGATCCTGAGAATGTTTAAAACGAAACGAGGGTCGTCATTGATGTCTTTCGAAATTAACATCTTATAACATCGTATGAAGAAAAGGCATTCAAGAATTACTTTTATACGATGTGTTGAATATGGCTCGCAAAAATATTGCGCGAAGACCAAAAGTTGTCACATAATGTAACTTCATAGTAAACAGCACTATGGCTACAGGGACTAATCCTACGACTTCAACAACAAAAAAATATAGATGGATCGAATTTCACGCAAATCGTACATAAAAAACGATTCAATCTTGTATTATCATCTTATCATAACATTTCTTCTAAAACCACATGGCCACGCGCCACGCATCTAAACGACCCCCGCGGGGTTCGTGATACCAAATAAAAATCATCAAACCCTCCTCAAAACAAAAGACCCCACAACACCACCAAACATGTGCCCTTTGTTCTAGTAAAAGGTCCATAAACTTTCAAAAACCGATACAATCTACTATGCGCGCAGCTGATTTCTGTGTGTAAACACGGTAAAATGATCTGATCCCTGTAAGATACACCGGGGTGTTGAGTTTTTGTAGAGGGGTGCACCCCCCATTTCGAAGATTCCAGATGCTTTTGTGTCTCACGAAGGCGATATGATTTGTCTGAAGATGATGTGATGAGCAGAAATAGCGATCTACATTCGTGATGTTCAACATCCTCTCGTCGATTCTTTTCAACATCTGCCCTCTTTGAGTGTCAGTTTCCGGTAGTGTCCCGTAAGGACATGCTCGTTTAGTTACATAATTGTGTTACTAATGAAGTTTGGATTGTTTTGTTTGCCCTTGACCGAAAACAAAATCGTCTACACTACAAAAAAAGGAACTTTTACGGAAATTTCCAATATTTTTAACAGTTTGTAACCGTTTCGCTTCAGTCTTAAGACGTCTTATTTAACTCGCTTACAGTTTAAAACCGTCTCTTACAAAAGTTGTTCTCAATGACGTCACTAGTTGTTCGTGACGTTGTAGTTGTTCTCAAAACTAGTTTTGCAAAGGATGCTTAAATGAAAGCATTGCTTTGTCAAATTCACTAATAACAGTTTCTAAAGAATCCAAATAAAATTTTTAAAATAAAAGTACAGTGAACTAAACAAAATTACAATGAATGGAAAATATTTAATTATTGTATTTTATTTGCTTCAATCAAAGTAAAACAGGACATTTTTAAAATGAAGAGCTTGAACCTTAACACTCTTACCTTAACACTTTGAAATATCACTCTACGTTATATGAAACTCCTTTAGTTTGATTTTCTTACAATAAAAAAAATTTGACAGGTTATTTAAATTATTAGACTCACTATACAAGCAGTTAACCTACGAGGTCGTGTGACCGTGCTAAATGCGGTTAGATGAATAGACTTCTTTAATTTGTATCTTTTCTCAACTGATTAATGAAGCCATTTGTATTCATTGAGTATACTCTTACCGGGAGAATATTAATACCTGCATCTAAACAAACAAACCTTAATTGATTAGTAAAACCTTTTCCTGTTGTATAAACTTAAAATAAATTACTTGTGATGATTCTAAAATAAGCTACACATTATTTTAGGTAGATGATTGATTCCAATAATTTTAAGAATTAAACACCAAAGCTAGGGAGAAGCAATGGACACAAGTGGCAACAGTTCCAGCGGTATTGTTTTAATTTTTGTCCTAATGGATTTACATTTGTTTTAGTGATAATTTTATAAAGTTTTCGGTCGAATGTAAAAATAGTGGAATTGCAACATATTTTTGGACAGTGTATATCTTCATAGCGATTTCTTTAAATTTTATTTCATATTATTGTTCATTTCTTCGTCTTTGTTTTCTTATTGTTCTTTTTACATTGTGCAATTTATTGTATTATAATCGATAGAACAGATTTATCTAAATACAAAATAATACTAATGATTACACACCGCTACGCTATTAATATAATACTATCGTTACAACGCTAATTATAAAATATCCTAAATACTAAAAGTTCTCAGTTTTAATCACAGAAATATCCCAAACTCTACCAAGTACCATTAACACCACAAACATGATAGTCTTGAAGAGAGAAGTGTACGAGATCTACTTCATTAACTACTAAAAATAGAGAAAAATCCCCAACCCTGTGAAGTAACCCTTAGCACCACAAAATATGATGGTCGAAAATGATAGGGCACGAGATCTACTTCATTAACTACTCCAATCGCAGAAATATCCCAACCCAACAAGTAACCATTACCACCACAAATATATGACGGTCGAGAGTAGTACGGTGCACGAGATCTACTTCATAAGCTACTCCAATTAGAGAAATATCCCGAACCCTATCAAGTAACCCTTAGCACCACTAAAATGATGGTCGAGATGGGACGGCGTACCAGATCTACTTCATTAACTACTCCAATTAAGAAAATATCCCGAACCCTATCAAGTAACCCTAGCACCACTAAATATGATGGTCGAAGATTGAGGCGAAAACCAGATTAATTCATAACACTACCATCAGAAAGAATCCGAACTCTATCAAGTAACCTACACCATAATATTGCGCGATGTAAAGTACAAATTATCTTAATACCCAATTAGGAATATCCGAACACTACAAGTAACCCTAGCACCATAAATATGATGGTCGAGATGTACGGCACAAGATCTACTTCATTACTACTCCAATTAGAGAAATTCCCGAACCCTATCAAGTAACCCTAGCACCACTAAATATGATGGTCGAGAGAGACGGCGACCAGATCTACTTCATTAACTACTCCAATCAGAGAAATTTCCCGAACCCTATCAAGTAACCCATAGCACCAATAAATATGATGGTCGAGAGAGGTACGGCGTACCAGATCTACTTCATTAACTACTCCAATTAGAGAAATATCCCGAACCCTATCAAGTAACCCTTAGCACCACTAAATATGTTGGTCGAGAGATGTACGGCGCACCAGATCTACTTCATTAACTACTCCAATTATAGAAATATCCCGAACCCTAACAAGTAACCCTTAGCACCACTAAATATGAGGTCGGAGATGTACGGCGCACCAGATCTACTTCATTAACTACTCCAATTAAGAAATATCCCGAACCCTATCAAGTAACCTTAGCACCACTAAATATGTGGTCGAAGATGTACGGCGCACAGATCTACTTCATTAACTACTCCAATTAAGAATATCCCGAACCCTATCAAGTAACCTTAGCACCACTAAATATGATGGTCGAGAGATGAACGGCGCACAGATCTACTTCATTAACTACTCAATAAGAAATATCCGAACCTACAAGTAACCTTAGCACCATAATATGATGGCGGAGAGACCCAGATACTAAACTACTCATAGAATTCCGAACCTATCAAGTACCTTAGCACCATCACATAATAAGAATTGGGTCGAGAGATGTACGGACGCACAAGTTCAAATTCATTACTACTCCAATTAGGTTAATATCCGTAACCCTACTCAATTGAACCCTTAGCACACAAATAGTGGTCGAGAGATGTACGGCGCACCAGATCTACTCATTAACTACTCAATCCCTTAGCACCCTTCAACCCTCAGCACCGCAAAATATAATAGGCCGATAGTGGTATGGCACACGAGATCTACCTGATTAACTTCTACAGGTAGCAGTATTCTGGGGGTAAGTTTTCAATTTTGTCCTTCTGGAGTTGCATTTCTTTTGAACAATACAATATTATCTTACCTCAATAAAACGAATGTATGTGTTCAAATTGCAGTACTTAATAAGGTAGATCTTGTGCACGGTACCCAAGCTCGACCATATGTTGTGGTTAAGGATACTGGTGATTCGGGATATTGTTGTAGTGTTAATAAGTAATCTCGTGCACGTTCCATAATGGTGGGAATATTAATTCAGGTTTCTTGCTTGTAGTGGTTAGTAAAGTAGATCTCGTGCGCCGTAACCAATCTCGACCATCATATGTTGGGGTGCTAAGGGTTACTTGGTAGGACATATTTTGTGGTGTTTAGAGTTACTTGGTAAGGTTAGGGATATTTCTGTAATGGAAGTAGTTAATGAAGTAGATCTCGTGCGCCGTCTCCTCGACCATCATCTTGATTGGTTCATGGTTGATGGTGGTATATAGTATTTTTGTGGTGTTCCTGGTTTATCTTGTAAGTTAGTGGATCATTTTTGAGTAGTTAAGATATAGAAACTTCGGTAAGGCCGTCTCCGCATATCTGGAGGTTCATGGTTGATTGTGCTTGTCTATTTGGCTTGTGTGTTCCTGTTATCTTTTTTTCAGGTGTTAAATTTACTTGGTAAGGTTCGGGATATTTTTGTGCTTCTAGTAGTTAAAGTAGATCTCGTGCATTCCTCCCACTCTCGTCCATCATATTTTATGGAGCTAAGGGTTATTTGGTAGGGTTTGGTTTCTGTAATAGAGTACTTGACTATATCGCTAAAATACCATCCAATATTAAATTAATTATAGTTTGAACCCAAAAATAACAAACGTATATATTTTTTTCGAAAATAAATCTTTAAATAATTCATAAAAATCATTTTAAAATTGCTTATTTTTCATCGGTATGCACGTAATCACAAACACGTCGATTTGGCTGACGTCACTAGTATATATAAACAAACCAGTGTGATGTTTTTTTTGCTTGCAATTAAACTGGATTTAATCTAATTTACGATTAAAATAAGAATTATATAGATAATGGAAGAAGGTTTTACAGAAACGGATAGTTCAAATTTACTTAAAGTAGATTCCAAAATGGTGTTTCAAAGTTTGTTTATAGTTAATAGTGACGTCATAGATACCACGTGACCGCCACAAAGCGTTTTCGGGCGTAATTTTTCGTCCTAATTTTAAAATTCATTTTTCTCCCTTTTTATGGGGTATTTGGAAAAAAGAAAAAATACGGGTCTAATATTTTTGGCATTAGAATATTTTAAGCCAATAAATTTTTTTTAGTCAAATACCCTATTGTGGCAGTCATGAAATAGATCTTGTGCTGAAGTATAGATCCTATGAAATCTGTGTGGAAGCAGTTTCTAGAGACAGTTTCTGTTAAAAAAAAAAACCTCTGAATCTCTCTCTACTTGTCTCTTTTTTAATTCATACCTGTTTTAGATTTTTTTTAATTCAGGTAGGTAGATTGGTACATGTATTTTCCGGTTTGTGTGCTTAATCAGAGACCCTATTATAAACCATCTTCAAATGAGATAGACACAGCATTTTTACTGACACAGAGAGAACCTGCACCCGGTGCAGTGCGCAGACTGTTAGCGTAATGGGCCGCGATCAAACCCACTAGGCCACAAGGGCCCCATTTCTTTTCAGTATTTTATATTTGATATTTAAAAAATAAATCTGCCACTTATGGGTCAAGCCATTGCCCATAGGGGAAAAGCCGTATGGGCCTTTGAAGCCCTGCTTTCAACAATCTATCTTATTTACCTAGCCTGTTTACAACTTTCTCCTTACAAGCATCTGTTGCATCAAAGATAACGGTTCTTCTTCCTCTTCACCTGCTCATCCCCAAACGTCCTAAGCAAAAAGCAACGTAGAAATAATTAACGGCCTCACGCGTGCCTCACGCGAAATAATAATTCCCGCATGAATACCCACACGCGACCCGGTCTCCCTCGTACCAGAGTTTCTACTATTATTTTGATTAATCCGAAAGAAACTATGTTTGCTATATCGAAACAAAGTTTTATTGGCATGAAAAATCTTTGAAAACTAAGCTTATAAGTTACTAGCAAATTTATACCCGTTCTTCGCACGGAATAAAAAAATATCAAATAGATTCCAAATATGTGTACCATATACCCTGTTATAGGATCATAAACTTATTATTGTTTCCGCTCGTTATAAATTATAAAATCCCATTTCATTGCCTTAAAATTCCAAAATGAAAAATACGCTATAAAATGCACTCATAAATGTCATCACAATACCCTCATAAATACATAAAACCTTTTAGCTCATTTGGCGCGATTTGGGAAATAATTTGGCGAGAAAATAGATATAGCTACCCACACCCATTATACAGCTCTAACACAATGACCTTCGAACAACCGACCAGCTTATAAATTATTTATAAAAGAAATTACTATTTGGCAAATTTTAGTTAATAATTTGGCGAGTTTGGCAACGTATTTGGCGAAAAAATAAAGACATAAAACACTAATAGCTCTAGTGCGATGGCTTTTATTAACCATCATAGTTCAGTACTAGCTTAACTATATACATTTATTGCTTAAATACGCATACATGCAGTCAACAGAAAAATCAATGAAAAAAATCATCAAATAAACCCCCAATAAAATCCGGGAATGAAGACTGGCGGAATTACGTCACTTGAAACATGCCAATTATTTTTCAAATAATGAATTTAGTTTCTGAAAGTAATGGCAAAAGAATAAAATAAACATTTTGAATTTTAAATGTTTTCGTTAAAAGTTTTATTTAATTTTTTCAGCCGATGGCATCAGGAAAGAGAAAAAATGATCGGATTTGAGCGAAAGTGGTGTATTTTTTTCAGAAAATTCGAATTTTCTGTAAAAATGGAACAAATTTGAAAAAACTAAGCCTCAGGTGCACACGTTGGTATTAAAGGGAATCTATCTTAAAAATTTCGAATTTTTGAGGGCATTATAAGTAGGTCTTTTACGATCCGAATACAAACACACAGACTCTTTCTTTTATTATTATAGATGAGCTTAGTTTTCAAAGATTTTTCATGCCAATAAAACTTTATTAGTTATAATGAAACAAAACCATATA
Organism: Oedothorax gibbosus; assembly: GCA_019343175.1. Lineage (NCBI taxonomy): Eukaryota > Metazoa > Arthropoda > Arachnida > Araneae > Linyphiidae > Oedothorax > Oedothorax gibbosus. The sequence goes on from CM033271.1 coordinate 32,391,204, forward strand.
AATTATAAATTAAAAGCTTTGTAACGTCTTGTTTCAGGTGATGTAATTTCTTTCAGCTTTCATTTCTGAACTTCTATCGATCAAAGCTCCGATTGGTGTTCTTTTCCCACGTGACATTCAAAATTCTTTCGACCAGAAATATTTTTAAGAAACATGTACTAAGTTTGGTCATGTAACAGGAAAATCCATAGACAATGAAAAGTAAAAGCCTTCGAGTAAATGACAGTCTTGTGAAATTACTTCTTTCTACAAATCAAATTTTGCCCCACAAAAAATACTGTACTTCTTAAGAAAGTGAAGAACTTAGTGGAAGAATTAATTGTAGTGGTTTGTCAATAAACCAGTACTATGTTCGTTTTTAATTAGGTCGCAGTGTTAGAATAATATCCTTCAAGCATACCTGAACTAAGCTTTATCATTTCACACAGCCCTATCTTGTTCAGGTTAGGTTAGGTTAATTTGAATTATCGTCGCACTAGAGCTACACGAGGGCTATTGGCGACGGGCGTCATAATTTAGAACCATAGTCAAGTGACGAGCCGACACCTGAGTACCTATCTTGTTCAGAGGACAAAACACAATTCTTTATATATTTCTTCAAGTAGACAGAAAAGAAATACTCTTTGTGCCAAATACTTAAATTTACAAATCTTTCTTTAGTTCTTTTCAGAAAAACGATATCAAATTTGTAAGTATGAATGAAAATCGTTTTGTATACGGAAAATAATAACCGGGGCTTGCGTGTTGAATTTCATGTTTGGGGCTAAGGGCTTTTTGATTGCGGTTGAATAGAAATATCACTTACGTGTGGTTTTGTATGTAATGACCCCTCAGTATGGGTGGTTTAATACAATTTTCTATTAATTGATTGTAATGAGTTTTGTATTCACGCATATTCCCTTGGTTATGTATCAGCTGGGATAGTTCATGAGGTGCAGGCCAACAAATAATGGACTATTAATAAAATATGAATAAAGGAATCTGAGATTTTTTTTATAATACAGCACATTGTCCAAATGGGTGATTCACTGATAATTAATATCGGAACATGAAAGAGGATATTTTTTTCTCATTTACTTCATCTTTAATTAACATAATAAATTCTAATAAAAAAATTTATAAAAAATATTTATTTATATTTTAAAGAATATAAGTAAAATGAAGTGCATTAATAATGTGTCCCTGGGTTTAAGATTTCCACATTTTTAAAACATATTTATAATAAAAATCATAATATAAGTTACCAGGAAATTTCAAAATTGAAAAATATCCACATTATCTACCATAGTCGATGCTTTATTTGTTCAAAATATTTTTGAAGAAAGAGAAACATTGCAATAACATTGCAATTTACCTTTTTATAGTAATTCAACGCAGCTAATAGGGCACATTAAGGACGATTTTAGCATGTGAACCGCATCATAAAAGCATTGGCAGCCTTACAAACTCGATACTATTCATAAATAAAAATATTTTTCCTTTTTCTCAACTTTTACTCTTCATTCTGAACTTTGAAGTAAAATTTTGCATTTAAATATTTTTTTAAGATAATCGCAGAAACACAGCATTTTCTTATACTAAAAAACACAATCCCCATATTCCCTCAACCACATCAGACCTCCCAAATATTCCTACATTAAACAGATGCCCTTAATCGCGGTTTCTAAGGGGGCATAATGAAATAGAAAAAGAACTCACCTCCAGAACACACGAGCCTACTTAATTTTTCAGATATCAGTAGAAGATTCCTTAGATAAAAATATATTCTATGCTTAGAGTTTCTCTTATTTCTTGGGTTTAGTACGGCATCTGGTTCTGTTAAAAGATATAGTAGGACTAAAAAGCGAATGTTGCTGAATGTAATTGGGTGAAAAGGTTTTCTACTTATGAATGGAGTTTGTAATAGGTTCACTATGTCTTGGGTTGAGTACTTTGTTGAAAGGTTTATAACTTAGTGACCTCCCTCTAAAAATAAACGTGTTGGTTTGAAAGTAACTGCCAGTTATGATTGCTGTCACACAGAACAATTTTGACATGTTTAAAATATACAACTATTGCCGAAAGTTCACAGAGTTGGATATTATTTCTAAGTAAGAATTTTATGCGAGCCAAATTATATAAATGTTTATATTCAGAATTCATCTAAATATTGTTCATCGTAGATCATATCTTTATAACTATTTGCCCCATTTATTTTTAAATCAAAGAATTAAAAAAAAACTTAAAATAATATATTTTATTTTTTTTTAAAAATCCTTATCCCCTATATAAATATTACGTCTAATAAAAATAACTTAATTTATCTAAAATTAAAATTTAATTAGATATGACTTATGTGCTTATTACTACAGTCTTTAAAACACACCCTTCATTAAAGTCGTCCACTAATAACGGAAAACTCGTCTCTTTATTCGTAGCACAGCTAAGTAGTAAAAAACCCATTCCGCCTACCGAAAAACAACACCCACCACACAAATTTTTTAAGGAAATTAAGAATTTTATATTTCACTCGAAATACATCTCAAAAAGGAATAAGTTTTCTTTGGTCTGTACATTGAACGTTACTTAAGTTCTTTTTAGAACATAGTTCCTAAAGGATTCCGTTATTCCCAAGGGGTGCCGTGTAATTCTCTTACCTAATTATTTGCGTTAAATACTTATTAGAAATGAACATCTAAGTCAGTGAAAGTTTAAAAGAAGTTAAGACATTTTAGTTCGAGGAAGCTCAAAATGTGTGTAAAACTTAATAGATTTTAAGGAATGTCGGAAATATAATTATTAAAGGACAGGAATTTATTTTTTTATATTCGAGATTTAAAAACAACCTGCACCCTTTCATTATAAAGAACACTTACAAAAAAAAAAATCATGAATTACTTAACATCCCCAAATTCCTAGTTATTATTGGATAGGACTGTCCCGTGAGACATTTAATTCGACAACAACAAAAAACAGTAGTTATATTCCGTCTACAAGTACAAAAAGACTGCGTCAATGACCTCCAGAGAGGCATAAGATTACCTGCTCTTTGCCGCATCACGACTGACGAATAATTGGGTGCCACATCTTTCTCCATGCTGTGTTCCATGGGGAAATGGAATGTTACATGGGCATTGTCTACTTCAAATGAAAAAACATACAGAAGAGTGGTCAGAATAACGATCAATTTCACACTTGTTGAAGGGGTGTTCGGTTGGTGTGGTTTCACAAAATAGCAATACAATAAGAGTAGATTGCGTTTTTGAGTATAAGGTCAAGTAATTTTCAGTTTTCTCCTAAAAAAAAGTTCTTTAAAATTAAATTCTGATTTCAAGTAGATCCAAACAAGAGTTCAGATTTTTAGAGTACCCACGGAATTTCGCCGAATGTGCATATGAAGAGTGTGGTAGCAAACTCACATTCTCCAGTATAAGAATAAGTATAACTAAGATATAGATCCGTTCATTGGAGATGTCACCTAATTGAATGAACAATCGCAAAAGTCGCCAATTAACAGGCCGGACTCTATATCTTAGTTATACTTGGAGAATGTGGAGTTATGCAACTACACACCTTCATATAACTTATTCCCATATTTTCGTTACGTTTTCATGTCTAACGGGGAACAATATGAAGGCAACCGTTGAACTTATTAATTATTATTAGCCCCTTTACTGTTCTGAATGTCCGTAATACAGTAAATAAGTTTAAATACTTTTTCATTCCTCGTGTGTGTGTCCTGTTCAAAGATGTCTTTCGCATCCTCTTAAGAACACGTCCCTATTTCCTTCATCATCCTCTAACCTATCATCGTTTGATCTTAGTTAGCTTTTATTAATTATAAAAATGAAACTGTTATTAAGTGATTACAAAATGCACGCTTACTTCACTGGCGCACTTCAAAATTAAAAGAATTGCGGAAAATAGCAAGAAACAAATGAAACTCTACGCAAATCTTTGTTGTTTTGTCTAACTTGACCTCCCGTTACACGCTCCTCCTTAAAATCAAACTTCATAATTTGATCCTGTGTTTTTGATATATACGTAGCTTGAAAATAACCTTTTTAGTTTTGAAAAAAACTGTTGTTTAAGCAGTATTCTAAGTGTTATTATTATTAATATATAAAAACTAAACTAAACTCCCCGACGCAACAGCCGTTAGTGTGGGCCAAGGCCTGCCGTGCCCATTTCAGCTTACGTGAACACGGGCTCTGGGGTGCTAGGCATATGTCCCGGTGAGGTGGTCAGCCTCACGCGGCACCCCCAGTATTTATTTCCCAAGCATGCTTGGTCCCCATTTTATCGACCCACTTAAGTTCTGAAAGAATGGTCAACCTCGCCAATCCGGGATTCGATCCCCGGACATGTGGCGTGGCAATGCGAAGCACTACACTGCCTCATTATTAATATATAGTTCTCCAATTTTCAATCATTTTGGTTAGCATATTTATAAACCATCAGTCTTTCAACGCCTAGAAGTCCGGCATGTGTGGGGAGGAGAATAGTTCCGAGTTATGTACGATGATTAAACCACCAACCAATTGATATGAACTTACTCAACACACAGTATTGAACCAGTACGCAGTCGCAGTGTGTGAGGATATACCATATTAGCAGTTAATTTTCATCAAAACAACAAGAAAATATGACACATTGTTCTCTTCCAAATCAATTATCTGGCGACATGAATTTCAGAAAACTGTCTGCAATTCTTCGGTATTTCTTAAGAAGAGTAATTTGTCTGCTAGCTGAAAACCATCTCATAAGGCTCAAATAGGGCAAGACCATTAACAAAAGCTTAAAAGCGCTCTAATGATGAAGATTAGAAAAAGCATAACCGCTAGAAATCACGAAGTGGCGCGCTAACACAACAATTCCTAAAATAAAAAGAACAAAAAAAGGAACAAAATGTTTTCTTGCTTCGCCATGGAGGTATCTCCGAGTTGTGGTAGCGTTTAGGAAGCACTAGTCTTATTTAGATGATTCGGTCCCGTATATTAGTGTTTGTAAACTAATCAGCAGTGGTCACGACTGACCTGGGGTTCCTAAACAAAGGGGAGGAGCCTTATGTTTGGGCTCCGCGGCTGCAAAGAGGTTATGGCTACGCGGAAATACTTATTTGATTGCGCGCCATGGGAACTGCTCAGACGTAAAATCGCCAAGATTGATCGCAGAACATGAAGAGGCACGATCCCCCCGCCTATTCTGTGTTTCGAATGTGTAGTGGCGTTTTCTTTTCTTGTGCCTTGAGTAATAAAAATAGATGTCCATCTGGAGATTGCTCGGGATGAATGAAAAAAAAATGATGCCTGATTGCAAGTTCTGTTGGGTGTATGAAAAACGGATCGAGGAAGTCAGAAGCGAATGATGTAATCAATAAAAGTTATCATATATTAAATGCTTGTATACGAGGCAATTCCGAGAACTGTTTGATGGAATGGTTCTAGGAAACATATCAAATACCTCGAAAGAAATATCTTGTAAAGCTTTCGGTATTAAGGGTTAGGGCTAGTTTGCATTATCGTCGCAGTACATCTACACGAGGGCATGTAGAGACGGGCGTTATAATTTAGAACCACAGTCAAGTGCCGAGCCGACACCTGAGTAGACACCCAACGCAACTTTTAAGGGCGAAATTTTATATCGTTTAAGGGCGTTGGTACTTTGGAGCATATTTAACATAAATTTCCTCTACACGGGGTATTCATCGGACTTTTTTGGTTGACCAGACCGTTTATAGGTCGGCAGTTATTTTGTCTATACCCGGACTCGAACATGGGACCTATAACATGCAAGGCAAGTGCCTCACCAACTAGACTCCCCAGCCCCTTCAAGACAAGAAAGATGATGTTTTATACCATATTAAATATTTTGCATAGCGCCAGAACAGGAAGTACTTTATAATTGGTAAAACATTTAGGCATTTTCCAGTTATTATTTTTCTTAAGTATGGTAGAAGTTATAACAAGTATACTTCACCTAAACTTAAACTTTTCAGGTAGATTCAGGGTGTTGGGTTCATATCCAAGAACATATGTGGCAACAAGATGCGGTTTCGGAATTTGATGGAAAAAAGGGATCAAACCTACCCATGATTCCCTTTGGGTTTTATTTTAAAAAAAAATTATTATTTTGACTTAACTCAATGAGCTTACTTCTGTGCATACATATTTAAGAAAAATATCCTAAAAGAAACATAAGGGTTCAAAGTAGTATATACTTTGGAATAATGAGAACAGATATGACTAATAAATATTTATTAATAATATGATTATAAAAATGCAATAAAAGCTTTGTATAATTTATAATAAATAATTACACTTATTAAGTTTGATCAAACCCAGCAGGCGGATATTTAGTAAGAAAATCTTCTAATATTGTTGGATACAAGGCTAAAAATTTAAATCTTTCTCCCATCTGATCAGGGCTTGTCAACATTTCATATCCAGTTTTCAAGGACTTTTGGTTAGCTGCATCAGCAAACTGCATTAATTTCTACATGAAATTATAAAAGTTAAAATTATTTTTCAAAAAGAAATATGATTTTGAAAATTAATACGACAATACAGTCAGTCAAATAATTAAAAAATAATTTTACACAATTTTATATTTAACAGAAACACACATGTATGGATTTTTAACAATGTAAAATATAAATTATAGCAACTACCTAAGTAAAAACATGCTAATTTAAGATATGAAATATTTTTTATATACAAATGAAAAAGTTTTAAATACAATTTTATCTCATATATTGCAGACTGCGATATAGTCCATATTTTTATTGAAGATGTATTCACAAATAAAAGACTTCTCTTTACCTCCAATCGTATATCTGCTCCCATATTTTTCAAAAATGAAGCCTGCGACACTGGTCCAACTACAACAGCTAAATAAAAAATATATATTAGAGTTCCAAAAATGAGAAGTTAAATCAATTTTAAAACTTTATTCACTATTATCATATAAATAACAGACTAAACAAAGTTATTTTTCCGACTACCCGCTCTCTCTCCAAGTGATCAGAAAATGGCGGTTGGCAACAGTTGTAGGGGTAGGCTTGGGATGACAAGCATATATATGACATTGATAACTCTAAATTATCATGCTTTTTTTGATAATCACTCGATAAAAACTAAAATACTCAAATTTTTTACAGTTGAACTCAGTTATAATGTAATTCAAGATTCAGCAATATTTTTAGTAGATATTAGTATAAACGAGGAAGGATATTAAATACAGAAAAGATGGCTAATATCAGTAAATTACTCTACAAACTAAGTAATAATTAAGTTACAAGTAAGGTTTTTAGTACAATCAATTGTAAAACATAGCGTATAAGAATTTTTACCTTTATTCTTGGCTAGTTCACTAAAATATTTGAAATCAACATCAGCTGTTAAATCTACTTCTCCAGGATTTTTCAAAGGATCATGAAGTTTATGTTCTTTGAAAGCCTAAATATAAAGTATTTTAATTTAACTTTCAAATATAGAATCAAAACTTTTGTTACTATGTATTAAATGTTATTTTAGTAACAATTGTTTATTATCTATCAAACAGAAAGTCTCTATGTTTGCATAAGTGTTCTATAATTTTTTTCCCCATCAAGTTCTACTTATTTTTTGGCCTACATCAAAAATGAATGTTTTGCCAATTTATACATTTTCTGTGTAATTTTTAACATGGTATGTTTTCCTTTAATATAATAATATATTTAACTACAGAAAAATTGGGACAAACAACAACTTTTGACACTATTTCTTCTTGATGAATTAAGACACACAAAAAAAAAACTATCTACAGATCTTCTATTCCAAAAAATTATTAATTCTAAAACCATGTACCTAATATGTTACATTTATGTTTACTGAATTGTATGCTTTCTTTTTCTTCAGGACAGTTTAAAATGGAAAAAGTGTTTTACAGATTTAATTACAATGTTAAACTATAAGCTTTCGAAATTAAGGAGGACCAGACCCCAAAATTTTTTCAAAAATAACATTTCAATGTTTTTAGAGCTTCTTAAAATAGGAAAGCTTAGATTTTCAATGATATCTTACATAAAAATTTCGAGTACTGAAAGTATTTTTAATATTTTTTTAAACAAATGTTGTTTAGGTAAAATCCAGTCATGTTTCATAGGTAAGAAACGTTTACTTTAAACGGTTATATCTCAAAACTTACTTTTTCAATGTTCAGGTACCTTTTTCTCAAAATCTACTGTAAGTATCAGCCTGAAATTTTTTATATGTATTTTAGAAGTTTGTTTCTAAAAACCAGCTGGAAGGATTTGACTATAAATATCTTACTTTTATTTCTTTTTAATATTATTGAGGTTATTTAGGTAAAAAAATATGTAGTTTCCATAAAAAATTATAATTTAAAAACTAAACAAACATTTTGAAAATGCCTCCATAAAAGTATAGTTAAACATCCATTTAACAGCTAGTAAAAATTGCATTCAAAAGTATCAAATAGATTCTGAGAAAAAGGTACATAAAAAGGTCATTTTAACATGGGCTTCAATGGAGGGCTCCGGTCCCCCTTAAACATGTTGCTGTTTGGTTTGTAATACAATTAACCAAAAAATTACACCTTTAAACAGCAGAGAAATTACACTCATGAAAATATAACATGAAACTAATTATAGTTTTAAAAAAATAGGGTAGAATGAATAAGTATAAAAAAATATATGTATGGAACAAATGACAATACAAAATTTATCAGATAAATTTCTTCAAACAAAATAAAAGATGTATGCTATATTTTATATGTCAATTACCCATATGAAGAAGGATTAAAATTTAAAAAATAATAAGATTTATTAGATTTAAAAACTAATAAAAGGATATTTTATAGAAATAAATATTATACAACCATTACAAATTTCATAAATTTTTCAATAATATGTCTAAACAATTTTCCAATAGGTAAATACATAGTTTAAAAAAAATTTAAATAGTTATTTATGCAACAAGTGTGAAAAGAAACACTTTTTAAAACTAGTGGATTTTATTGAAAGTTTGACACATGTTTTATAAAAAGTTTACTTTTCACACGTGTTTCATACACTATTTTTTATAATTACGTGAAAAAAATCAAATCTCATTGGTTCAAAAATAATTCACGTGCTAATTTTTTTACGTAAAGAAGATCGGCATCGACAAAATCTCTGGAACTACAAAAGGAAAACATATTTTTTAGTTTTAAGTCAAACATTAGATCAATAAATTTCTGGATTTTATGAATATTATGAAATAGAAAGTTTACTTGAATGTTGGCATCTTATGAAAAGAGTGAAAAAAGTACTTTTTTTCACTGCTTTTGGGTGAAAAAAAGTAATTTTTTATCGCTGTTTCTAAAAAGTATAACTTTTTGCACGTGTCTGATATTAAAATTATAGTGTAAAAATCGGATTTTTTTCACGCAATTGTAAAAAACTATTTATTTACTCTGAAAGTGTCCGTCTTTGTACCCATGTGACCGTAATCAGCAATTAAAGCAATTCCTCCATCTTCCTCTATCCTTTTTAAAATACTCTCTAATAAAATTCCAGATTCAGGCGAAACCTCGATATGATCCCTCTCTTCCTTTTCCTATTGAAAATGAAATATATGAGAAATACATTAATTACTGTTTTGTTTATAAAAAGTAAAGTATTATACTGATAAATTTGTTGCATATATGTGAATGAATAAAAAATGAACTGGAAGTAACAATAGAATATCTTCATAATATTTAAATATTTACTACATTAAAAAAACATTGATCTTATTTGGTAAAACATAAGTTCGTAATTAATTAGGGCAAAACTTTTTTGAAATTTTTTGAAAACCACCTTATTGTATGTTAAAAAATTTGTATTCATATTGCTTATTATCCTTTCACTCATAGTTCTGTCTTTAAATACTAGAATTCGAAAATTATACTATTATCATTATTAACAGATATATTACAACTACATTTATTTGAGTACAAAATAGTAAATGCTCATTCAAATACAAATACAAAAATTGACGACCAACAAGAGGCCCAGCAAAGTTGGTCCAAAATAAATCTAATACTTTACCAGTTTCCAATGACTATCAAGATTCTTCTTAAAATCTTCTACTCTCTTCGAATACACCACATAATCTGGTAAAGCATTCCACTCATTGACAACTCTATTGTAAAAATAATGTTTTCTTACCTCCCTTCTAAAGCATGATTTATTCAATTTCTGATCATGTCCTCTATTTAAGGTAAAACCTAAACCCTCCATGTCTCCCTGTTTTATGAACTTGAATAACTGAATTAAATCACCCCTAGCTCTCCTATTTTCCAGGGAATACATGTTTAAAGATCTTAATCTGTTATCATAATCAATACCAGATAGACCCTTAATCATTTTTGTAGCCCTATGCTGAACTTTTTCAAGCAACTCTATATCTTTTCTGAGGAAGGGAGACCAAAACTGAACAGCATATTCCTGGTGTGGCCTTACCAATCCCCTATACAATGGCAAAATGATCTCCTTAGATTTAGAAGTGATACTTTTTCTAATATATCCCAACATTCGATTGGCTTTCTTACTTGCTTCAACAACACTGTTTACTCATTTTGAAATCATTGCAATCAAAACTCTCATAAAATGCAGTAAGTTTCAAATAACTTTTATTACAGAATACTTATTGATATACAAATAATGCAAATGAAAAGTTCAAAAACTTGTCATTTATTACACAGTTTCAAAATAATGTGATCATTAAATAATAATAAACGTATTAGTTTGCTAAAATGCACAGAATAGGTAATTCATGAATACTAAAATGAAGAAAATAACCAAATAATAATCTAAGTGGGTTATTTAATTATTATGAATAATTTTTATACACATAATCTTATGTTTAAAAAAAACATTATTGCTTTTAGCAATTTAAAAAGATAAATTGGAGCAGTTAAGTAACATCTCATGGAGTAGTTTGTTTCATTCATATAACTAAGCTGTCAATTAAAAATATAAATGTTCAATGAGATCCATAAATAAAAATACTTACATCAATTAATACCTTTGATGCAGCTGTTGGGTTACGAGATATAATATACCTTAATTCGTTATCTTTAAAATCAATTAATATTTCACGCCAGCCATCTTGAGTTTTCTGTTGAAAACATAAAATATTAGTTAAAGATATTGAATATTGATCCAAAGTTTTATGTTTTTTTTACATCTTAATTTGACTATGCATACCCAGCCAAATTGTGAAAATAGGTCAATAGGTTATTTCCACATTTTTTTTAAAAAATTGAAAAGTACAGACAGAAGACAGCTCATGGGAGTTAAAAAGAAAGGGGGATTGTTTGAAGAGTAGTATATGATTCAAAATCCTAGACTGGCAAAGACATACATTGTAATAAAAACTAAAAAATTTAAACTTTGAACAAGTTGTGAATTTAACTGGATACGTCAGTTGAGCGGTCACAGATCTTCAAAAATGCAGCAAAATTTTTATGAGTTTTCTAAACTGTAGAGCTGTCTGTTAATCTAAATAAAATTTTCAGCATATCTTTAATTTGTCATTTTTTTAATAGCCTAATATACAAACATTACTTGTTTGAAACACCACAAAACTACCAAAATAAATTAAGTTATCAGAGATAATATTTTTTTTTATAATATGGAGTCACTTAATAAAAGTAATATACAAATGTGTTTCATATAGTTTTGATTTCAATTGATGAATATCGTAGGTTCTAGTGAACAAGTGTGAAATTTATGTAATTAAATAAGATGTTAATTTACTATCAACTGTGGTATACATATTACTGTAGAACTACTCTGTATTAATGAGAGATTTTTTTAATTTTATTAATCTTTCTAAAAGTAATATGATGTCCAAAATTGCATCAAATATCAGTTAGCAATGAAAAATATACATGAATTGAACTCTTTCACCATAATCAATAAAAACTATCTAAAAATTGTTTGAATGTGAGAATTATAAAAATTAAAACAATAATACAATCAATAACAATAATTAAACCTAAAGAAACAAATATTATAATCAAAATGATCCTTTAAAAATGGCATGTTTAAATTTAAACACAATTATATATTTTAAATAACATATATGCATAGATTAACACCTCTTTGAAAAAAATCAAAATGTCCAATAGACAATTTTATCTCATATATTGTACGAGGGCTGTTTTTTTTTCAACCTCCGATGGGCTATAGCAAAAAGACGGGTCAAGATACAAAAAAGATTTTTTTACCAAAAGTAAAGTACAATACTGCTTATTTCTCCATATAATCATCTTGGCAATTAAGGCATTTGTTATACCTATAAACAAGCCTTGAAATACCCTCTTCATAAAATGTAGCCGCCAATGATTGGGAGGAAGTTGTGACGGTTTCGTTTAAAAAAGTACATTTGGAAGCTTTACGTCAATTTTTTTCTGTCCTCCAAGCCACTACTAGTCCATAATTCACTTATGGTAAACCTTTGAGTTTCCCTAAACACTTGGTCAACTCGTTAAACAATACCGTCTGTAGCGACAGACTTGCTTCCTTGGTCCCCTTCTTCATGAACATCAGTATTGTTCAGCGAGTTGACCAAGTGTTTAGGAAAACTCGAAGGTTTAACATAAGTGAATTATTGATAAGCATAGTGGCTTGGATTGTAGATCGTCCAAATTGACGTTAAGCTCAAAGAAACCGTCACAACTACCTTCAAATCATTGGCGGCTACATTTTATGAAGAGTGTATTTCAAAGCTTGTTTTCAGATATGACAAATGTTTTAATTGTCAAGGTGATTATATGGAGAAAAAAACAGTATTGTACTTTACTTTTGGTAAAAAATCTTTTTTGTATCTTGACCCGTCTTTTTGCTATAGCCCATCGGTTGACGGTTGAAAAAAAAACAGCCCTCGTATATATTAATTTTATATTATAATTTTACATTTTTTTTATTTGTAATTGATTTCAATTAACTTAATAACAATAAACACACAAAAAAGAGTTACATATATATAAATAAAGCTAATACATCATCAAAAATTTGACAATACCTGAAATTTATGAATGGGCATAGCATCAAAGAACTCATGGGCAAGGTATAAAGAGAAGGCTTCAGGAACAGTAGTTAGATGAGGATGCCAAGTAATAGGAAATCCATATTTTGTAATAAAAGACTTATCATAAGAGCTTTCATTCAAATTTTCTGGGCATAATCTTGACATCTGAACTTGACGTAGATGAGGACTGACTTCAATGAAATGAACTGAGAGTTTGTATTGTGAAGGAGACGTTAATTTCGAAAACACCTAAATGCAATTGACAATATTTTAGTTTGTATTTTTTTTTTAAAAGTCAGATTTGATTAATTAAAGATAAGCGTTATTTAAGTAAATGTGAACCCAGTATCAACAATATGATTGTAATTAGAACCAGGATTTTAAATATATGTACCATAAGAACTAGTGAATGAAATAACAATTTCAGCAAAAGTTTACTTTTTATCAAGGCAGAGTTATCGTAACCATTAGGTAATGTTTTTTAAAAAAATATATTGATAGGCAAGAGCTTTAAAATTAAATGCCTTAGATTGGATAAATGTATAAGTAATCTAATTATCTTATAATTTAACCCTTGTAAATAGCTATTAATATTCATTTTACTTTTTAAAAAAATTAAACTTGCTTTGACAAAAAAAATCATTATGAAGAAGAATTAGGTGAAAAACCAAATTTGCAGACAAATTTAAAATATTGTAAACAGCAAAACTATGTGTATGATAATGCAATCAGTAAAAAAAATGTCATTTCATTTTTGACACTTACTCTGAGTATATCATCAGTCAGAGTACCCCTACCTGGTCCGAATTCAACAAGCTGTAAAGGTTGAGGTTGACCAATTCTAGACCACTCGTTGAAATACCAAATGCCAATCAACTGTAAATAGGGTAGTAAAATTAACCCTTTCAGTCCCAGTGATGCCATCATCATTTTCCTGATCATAATTTAAAAAAAATAATAGCGCTGACATCTATTGTGATTAATAAAAAATATTTCCTAATAGAAAAAAGTTTGAAGAATCGAAAGATGTGCTTTTGGATATCAGAAATGGCTATAGACGACCAAAAAAAAATATTCTAAAATATGATAATGCCAAATTGTCATTGGGACTGAAAGGGTTAATAAAGTATAGCTACAAAATATAAAAAAAGCTTAAACTGAACACTTCTTAAATGTTATTGAGAGCTCTTAATATTGATTTTTACACACAAAAATAAAAATATCTTAAATATAAATACATAATTTTTTATTGCAATTATATGATATAATTAGACATTGAAAATATATAAATCTGAGAATATGGGTTTTACATTCTAATTGTCTTTTTAATAGTAGTAATTTAATTGATCAGTAAGACATAATTTCTAACCTTATAAGTTATTTATTTTAAGCCAGATAAATATAAACTTATCTTTTAATTAAAAAAAGCACATTCTACTTAGTACTTAAAACAATCTATGCATTATGATACAAACCTCACCAAATATTTGAGAAATTTCAGGAGAAGTTATGAAATCACCAGAAGTTCCGAAAACATCTCGAGACATGTAATAGCCCTAGAAAATAGAATTAAAATCATTAATTTGATAATTTAATCGTTTCCGGCTGTCTATTTCTATCTTCTTCTGTCTAGCCTCTGTGAGGAGCTTGAACACAGGCAATTATGCCTTGTAATTTAAAACCACGGTCAAGTGATGAGGTCGACACCTGAGCTGGCACCCAAATGGACTTTGAGAGACATAGTAAGCTCAGAACTTTGGACTCCACAGATTTAACGAGCATGTCTTTCCCAGTGTACTCAGGGAACCCCGTAATTAAGTAGATTTTATTTTATTTTTGCTAACAAATATCCATCTATGTTTTGAGGACTGGGCTACGGAGAGCCCCCATTAAAATCATTTCTTATAACTCATACAAATAAAATGTGATAAAAAAGACTGAATTCCAACAATGGTTAAGCCTCTACTAATTCAAAATAATAATTTAACCTAAATATAGAAAAATATGTCAAATGTATATAAAACACTTAACTTAGATTAATGAAAAATGATTTTTACACATTGATGATGTAAGGCTGTGTCCTGACTACGACATCAAATGCAACAAAGCATGGAGACTTGGCAGAGTCAGGTTCCAAGCTATTGCACCGCTTGACGCCCTTGGCGGTCGCCAATTTTTGTTGCATTTGATGTTGTAGTCAGGACACCGCTTAAGGAAAATTCGTGAATCTTTAACTTAATGGTAGGTACATTAGTCACTTTTTCATGCACAGTGCCATGTGTCTTTACAGTGTGCAGAGCTAAAAACTAAATATATTCTTGGATGTTTATTTGTATGCATGAAAAAAATTTAATTAAAATATCATTTTTTATAAAATATTATATTTTACCTGATTAAGTACCACACATATTTACCGAACAAGGTGATATTAAGGCTTCTTTCATGTAATCAGCTACTGAAATTGGGCCAGTGGCTTCAATTTTTGCACGAAGATAATCAAGGATTTTATTTTCTTTGGCTGCATTATTGCTAATTTGACTGTAATAACTTCCTAAAAATAAAACTTAAATTTAATTATATTCAGACACAAAGTTCAAAAACAAGTAAGATAAATATTTTTTCTTTGTCTCAATTTGATTGTGCTTCAATTGTTTCAAAATTATACATATAAAAAAATACTATAAATACTACTAACTCAATGAAACTGAAGATTATTTGTATTCTTGCTTAAGCGCATTACTTTTATAACAATCTAAAGAATGTAAAATGTTTCAAATAACTGATTTACAACGAAAACTAAAAGTTATTGAAGCATCATTGTACCAACCATTACTCCTGTTTGAAAGATGATTAATTTTCAATAAATTTCTTCTGAGATTCGGTAAAATAGCAGTTGTCAATTTTGACATCTTAAGAGTTCTGAAAATGTTAAAAAAAAATTTATTTATTAGTTTAATAAAGCTTCTAAGTTCTCTTGATCATCAAGTTTTTGAACAAAAACCTATTTATTTGGAAAAATCTTTTAACACACAAAGTGAATTCATTTTTCATTCATGCACTCTCTAATACAAAAAGTACTCAAAGCAGACGAATTCTGGAAGAATTTTAAAATTATTTGTTTACAAATAACCAAATAAGGGTTGCAGTTATGAAAACAACTGTTGTTTATGTAATCCTTCCAAGTCCTTCGAACAAAATATTTATTAAAAAAATCATTTAAATAAATTTTAGTAGAGATCACATTATGAACGATGAACAAAGAAATTTAGATTTAATAGTGAAAAATTACATTTATTAATTTTATTAACTACCGTGTAGTTAACTGTGATTGGAAGGTCTTTAAATTTTGCTTTCTTTTTCTTGTTTTTGCAGCCGATCACGAAACATTCCCGTGTGAGAAATCACCTTTTCCTTTCATGATTAAGAAAGGTGAAAATTGCAGGAAGTCAGTTGTTATTAACCCTTTTCCGGCCAAAAGTAATGGTTGATTAAAAAAAGGACAGACGTAAATATAATAAAAAATTTATTAAATATACAGTTTACCTCAAAAGTTTAAGATGGCACCTATATTTAGTAAGGTTGCAGCTCGAAATTCAGCTGTAATTGCTGCTTCTGTTGGTGTCGTGTACTATATTTCTACAGTACGTCTAAGAAACAGGATGAAAAAGTATGTAATTCGTGTACATTAACTATCGTATTTCTTTTTTTCCCCTATTAACTGTGCACGTAAAGTGTTGATAAACCTTCACTTTATTCTGTGATTTTGATCTAAATAACTTTCTTTTCTTTAATTTGCAAGGTTTTTTTAAACTTAAGTTTTTAAGGAACAGATGACGATATAATAGCTGGTCACGATTTGTGTTACGTTGCCAAGCAACAATAATGCCAAATCTGGTAAACATTTCACTTCATATTTCATATAGCTCGATATCTATAGCAACCCTACGTTAAACTGTCTAGCAAAGTCGCCAATGAACATACCGGCTATTATATTGTAGCTGAACCATTTTTAGTTTTATTGGGAACCAAAAACTCACAAACTACTGTTTTGTTCGTTCTTTAAATTAATATGTAATTCCCAATTCCAATAGTTAAAGCTAGGTATACATAGAGGGACCGGACATATGAACCTTCCCCAAAGGTTGCCACTCTTCTTCTAAGACATTAACGAAAAGCATTTTCAAACGTCCGTGTTTGGTTTGGCATGTCATGTGGGTACACAAAAGTTCATTGACGAGTGAAAATGCTTTTAGTAACATCTTGGAGGAAGAGTGGCAATGTTTTGTGAAGGTTCATCTGTCCGGTACCTTCGTGTATGCCTAACTTAACTATGCCCCTTACAATTATGACAAGTTTAAAAGTTTTATACAAATTAATTTTTAATAAAAACATTTTTTATGTATTAAGTGTAATTTTTAAAAAATATATATATACAGCAGCTCATCTTGATTGGGCCATTTCCACTCATATATCAATGTTTCTATTAAGTTTCCAAACAGCGAAGACATATTTGGTAAATATTCCAGTTTAACTTCGATAGTACAACTTGAGAGGTAAAGCAATCTTTCAGTCTAACTTCAATACAAGTTCATAAGGTAAAGCAACCACATGTTAATTTGCCAATGAACAGAATGGCAACAGCATCTACATTGTTTATTCTGTTAGCATACTGTAGAATGCTAGGTTGCATTTAATAATACCAGCCATTACATTTTAATCCCATAAACTGCTGCGAGTCTCGCATATAAACCAAAAAAGTTCGTACCCTGAGTCAATCAAGATTAATAAATTTTTTTTAAGCCATTCATTTAGTTGGGATCATACATATATGTGTATCGAATTCGACTTTCTAGCCTTTGAAAAAGTGGATAAGGAATTCTTACAAATTTTAAGATATTTCTTCCAATGTTCCTACCATCTTTCAACATGTAGCATTTTATTCTTAGACAGTTTTTGATTTTTTTTTTAAACCAATGTCATGTGTATTCTTTTAGGGCAGAAATTGATGAAGTTGCATGTGCTTATGCTGAGGTACGTTCTAACTTATAAAGTGAAGTGTTATAAAGTAAAGCAAATATTATAAAAGATACGTAGGAATATAAGTTAATAGAATTGTGTTTTATAGGTATTCTATAAATTTAATATTTAGTGCAATAATATTATCTAGAAATTACTTTTTATTTTTAAATAAAATTATTTGAAAATATATCATTCAGTTAAAACCTTACAATATTACTTGTGAATAAAATACACATTTAAAAAAAAAGTATTCTGTAGAATTTAGCTACTTTTTTTTATATCAAGCATCTCATTTTTATCAAGTATTCTTTATCTTAAATCATTGTAGAATTTTAGGACAAAGTAAATGTTTTTAAACAAAATTTATTAAATATTAATAGTCAAATTATTTTTAAATTTATTTTATTCATGTCATCAACTAAAAGTTTCCTTTTTGTTTTCTTATAGAAAGAAGAAAAGAAAGAAAAGGTGCAAGTAGATGGAAGATTTTTCAGGTAAGTGTACATTTTAGCTACCACTGTACGTTTATAACGTAAAAAGTGGAAGGTATTATAATCGTTCAGTCCGTCTGTCTGTCCGTCCGTCTATCTGTCACCCACTTTTATAGCCGAAACTACAAATGCTAGGGACAATCGTGATACGTGAAAAAATTCAGCGCATCGAAATTAGAATTCGTTGAAATTTTCAGAAAATATTCGAATTTGAAGTACTTCAATTATTTAAAAAACTGTAAAATTTAATGCTCATTTAAAAAGCATAGACAGCCATTTTTATTAGAATTAAATCACCATTGCCATTCGCAACAATCGCTCGAGAAACTTTAATTCTTTTAGACAATAAATTAAAATAAATTTATTTTTGCGTCATCAATCAGTTTGAAATGACGTCAAATATATTTCACTACGAGATTCTTTGTATGTTGATATATGAAATGTTTTCATTCTATTTAAAAGCGAGGAATATTACATATTTATTCTTTGAAATATAAATTAATTTTTGCAAACGATAATAATTACTAAAGAAATAATTATTGAAATTTCGAAATAAAATAAATGAAACTATCCAAATTTAGCGTGTAAATGCGTGTTATAGAATTAATTTTGTGTTTGGCGACTTTTTTCCTATTGAACACAAATGTTGTGTAGAAGCGGGCTGAGTGTAAGATTCTGTTACAAACCTACTTGTTTTGCAATATTATTATGCATATTTATCAGTAAGTGTAAACATAATTTTTGTTGCATCTTTTTTGTTTCTAGTTTGTAATTAAATATTATAATCAAATATTATAAAAAAAATTAAATACACCCTATTTAAATATTTTAATTTCTTTTCTTTTAGGCAACTGCAAACAATTTTAAAGATCATTTTGCCTGGTGTGTTCAGTTTGGAGGTAATCTTTATAGGCCAATTAAAATGTTATTGTTACTTTTCATATTAATGGTGAACTCAAATGTTGAAAATTTGCACTACATAATATTCACTGTGTATTGATGTAAGAACTTTATTTTAGGCTGCTTATGCAGTTTTAATAGCTGGTACTTTGGTGGGAAGAACACTGTGTGATATTTGGATGATTCATAATGGGACTGTCATTGAGAGGTATTTTTCTATATATGATTTGTTTGAATAAGTAAAACTTTGCTTAAAGCTATAATAGTTTTAGTTGCATTTAAAAATACATTGTATAATGATGTTATAATAAATATAACTATTTTACCTTCTTTGTTTACTCATAAAAATATTTTAATTTTCATTTAATATTATTCATTTCATTATATATTATACAATAATATATTCAGATCATTTAGATGTATTATTGGCGATGATTTAGTTTTTGTAAGTTTGATGTTCATGACTTAAAACATTGTTTGAATATTTTTTAATTTTCAGAATATCTATGCATAATGTTTCCAATATATTTATTCAAATGTTTATGTATTATTTGAAATTAAAAATTTAAAGTAAAAGGGTGATAGGTAAGTTTGCCTACCGCTTTGAATGCATACAATTTTATAAGAAAGTTTTTATTCGTTATATCTTTTATGTAATTTTTAAAATGTCTTTTCTTTTTCAGAGCCATAATTACCCAGAATATTCCTCTTTTTCGAAAAAGCCTCGAAGCTTTCATATTTGCTATGCCAATGGTTGGTTTCAACGTTTTATTTGTATTAAGCTAAATTTTAGTTGTGATATCACATTTTGTTAACCAAACTTTTCTTACTTGTAATAGCATTTTATTATATGTTTTTTGTTAAATGTCTTAAAGCATTAAATATGTTCATTAAAAAATTTACAAATAAGTGTTTTAACTTATTCTAATTCTTTTTCAGCTGTCTCTGGTTAACAATGCAATGAAGGTAAGTAAATATTAACATACACCTATACATATCACTTTTAAGTCGTAATTTTATAGCTGATTCTTTTGTTTGGTATTTATCAATATATATTTAATATCTTATTGTTCAAATTTAAGTTTATTTTTGTAATTCTGAGTTTGCATAATAATTTATTAATTTTTTTTTCCAGTTCAGTATAAATGAATTGAGACTTCTCTTTCGTTCTCGACTCACTAAACACTTATATGACAAATACCTTAGGTTTGTCTTTATATTTTCTTTTAATTTAATAACTTTTCTTTTAAAAAATGAATAATTTAAATTGTTTTATGTTTGGGAGTTACTATGTATTTTGTTTGATTTTTTTACTTATACCATACCATGCTTGATTTTGTAAAAAAAAATACGACCTCAGAATGTAGCTATTTTTAAATACATACAAGCATTACCTAATAGTCTATTTTATGGATTAAATTTGTAAGTCTTTAAAATAACAATTTCATTACATTTATAAAAACTTAAATTCAACTTCATCAAATTATAACTTTTTTAGCTACTTTCTACCTGATCTTACTGTTTAAAATCAAACTATAATAATCTTTTAATTATCTGTACAAATATAATACTTGATGCTCAAGAATGAAAACATATTGTTCAAATACTTTTTAGCTTCCACACTACGTTTATAACGTAAAAAGTGGAAGGTTTTATAATCGTTCAGTCCGTCCGTCTGTCCGTCCGTCACCCACTTTCACAGAAAGAACCACAAGTCCCACAGACAAGTGGGATACGTCATTTTGAAGCAAAAAATCAGATTAGGCTACATTCCAAATTTCATTAAAAAATTTAAATTAGAAGTTTATTTAAAATTTAAATAACTAAAAATTTAATCTACATCGAAATAACATGCAAATTCCATTTTTATTCAATATTTTCACTGTTGCCATTTGTTAAACGTACAAGAAACTTTATTTAAAAAAATAAATATTTATTTATGTGATATAATTCAGTTTGGATTGTTGTAATATTACAATAGAGTTCTTTTGATGGTTCATTATATATGTATGAAGAAAGATGCATAGAAAATTCTAACTTGGCATAAAAATGTGCAGGAATGTGCGAGGAATATTACATATTTATTCTTCGAAATATAAATTAATTTTTGCAAACGATAAGTAACAATTATTGAATTTTCGAAATAAAATAAGTGAAACTAGCCAAATTTGGCGTGTAAATGTTTAATATAGAATTAATGTTGTGTTAGCGCGTTTATTCCTGTTAAACACAAATGAGTGGAAGCGGGTTAAGTGACAGATTCTGTTACAAACCAAACCTACTTGTTTTCTTTAAATTTTGTAACAGGTATTAATCAGTTTCTCTTTTTTTTTTTCTAGTGGAATAATCTATTACAAAATGAGTAATATTGACAATCGCATATCAAACCCTGATCAGCTTCTCACACAAGATGTGGATAAGTTTTGCAACTCAGTCACCGATTTATATTCCAACATAAGTAAAGTAAGTGGTATCCATTTTAATGTAAATTTTTAATTTATCTAAAATTTATAAAGCCTTTTATCTTGATTGTTTTGAAAGTTTGTTATTTTGGATTTATAAAAATAAAATAGAATAAGCATTTATTTCCTCATAAACACATAATTTCATATCACCAACTTTACAACAAAACATTACTTAAAAATGATATTTGTTAAAAATATTGTAAATACTCAATAAAATTTACATCACTATTTATTATTATTTACGCTATAAATTAAAATTCTGCGTAAATAATTTTCAAATAAGTTTTGTTATTTTTATTTGCAAAATTTAAACAAAAAAATCTGTAATGGGCTTGTTTCAACACTTTGTGAAAGAAAACAAAACAACCAATGAAATTGCAATATGGAGAGCGTAAAATCATAAGAAATATTCCCATTAAAGAATTCAAATTTTTATGATGTTTTATTTAATCCTATAATTTTTATTCTAGCCACTTTTGGATATTATCATATTTGTACATCGTTTATCATCAGACATTGGAGCTGAGGTAGGGTATTATTATGCAGCAATTTTTAGCACTAACTTTTTTTGTGTTTGATAATTAATTTATGCATTAAATTTTACTAATGTTAGTCCCTTTTAAAATTCTATATATATCATCATCACAAATATCAATATACTTACAAAACATAACACTATAGTATATGATTCCACAGAATCAGGAAACTTTTGCCCCCTAGCTTTCAAGCTAAAAATTTCTCATCAAATGCACTCTTTAAAATGTGCTTACCTTCTTCAAACAAGTAGGTTTGTAACAGAATCTGTCACTTAACCCGCTTCCACACAAAAGTTGTGTTTAACAGGTAAAAATGCGCCAAACACAGCATTAATTCTGTATTAAACATTTTTATGCTAAATTTGGCTAGTTTCACTTAAATTTTATTTCGAAAATTCAATAATTATTACTTATTGTTTGCAAAAATTATACTATATTTTAAAGAATAAATATGTAATATTCCTTGCTTTTAAATAGAATGAAAATATTTCATATCAACATACGAAGAATCTTGTAGTGAAATATATTTGACGTAATTTCAAACTGATCGATGTCGCAAAAATAAATTTATTTTAATTTATTGTCTAAAATAATTAAAGTTTCCCGAGAGATTGTTGCACGAATGGCAATGGTGATTTAATTCTAATAAAAATGGCTTCCTATGCTTTTTAAATGAGCATTAAATTTTGCAGTTTTTTACATAATTGAAGTACTTCGAATTCGAATTCTTTTCTGAAATTTTCAATGTATTCTAATTTCGATCTGCTGAATTTTTTTATGTATCACACGTGTCCGTAGCCATTTGTAGTTTGGGCTATGAAAGTGGGTGACGAATAGACAGACAGACTGAATGATTATAATACCTTCCACTTTTTACATTATAAACGTAGTATGGAAGCTAAAAGTGGAAACTCTGCTTTGACCTATGAGTAAAAAAAATATTCAAAAAGAAAGTCAGTACTACTAGGGATTTATGCTTAGGCCAAAGTTACCCATTCAACGGTGCTTAAAAATAAAATGTTTGCTTCCTTTTATTTTTAGGGACCATCTCTTATGATGGTGTATTTATTGTTTGCTGGATTACTACTCACAAGGTAATTGCACTTTCTAATTCTGTGTTATGCATAAATGTAATTGACTTCATTACTGTTAAATGAAAACACTAAAGCTTTTGCACTAACTAATAAGTTTCATGCTAACAGTCACAGAAAAAAATCAGAATTGAGAACATGAGTTTTATTATATTTACTATAAGCAATTAAGCTCTAATTAATCAGTTATCATACATTCAAATAAGATTAAATGAAATAATTTGTTCAACTAATACATATTTCTTTTATTTCAAATATATATATTTTTTATGAAAAGTCTTTCCTTGTTTGAATCATTTATTATCTAACTCAATTATCTCTTTCTTAGATTAAGGCGACCCATCGGTAGAATGACTATGACAGAACAAAAGTTGGAAGGGGAACTTAGATATGTAAACTCCAGACTAATTACTAACAGGTGTATTTTCAAATCCTACTTACAAATGTTATTGCTAAATTTACATATTTTGTCATACTATGAAGCTCTATCTTAAAATTGTACAGTATATTCTTCAGCGAAATACAGAATTTTATTTTAAACACAATCCTGAAAATCTGTACCTTAGAGTTAACCTCAACTAAATTAATTTTCCTTAGAAGTAAGTACAGTTGTTTAAAGAGTTTAGTACAGTTTTTGTCATATTTATATAAAAATTAAATTAATATCAATATTACAGAAGTATGAATTATCTTTTTACTAACTTCATGTAATTTTCCTTTTTAGTGAAGAAATTGCTTTCTATCAAGGCAATCAAAAAGAAAAAGGGACCATGTTGCAAGCATTTCAGAGATTGGTAATTAAAAATGTTTTATTTTGAATTATTTAAAAAAAAATGTGATTTACCTGTTTTAAAAGATTTTATGTCTGAAAAACTTAATCTGTTGTAGGTGCGACATATAAGAATGTCGAATCATTTCAACTTTGCAATGGGATTTACTGATAACATTATAGCCAGGTGTAAGTTTGTTTTAGCTTGCTTATTTAATTTTCTGCATTTCAACTACTTTTAAAAATTGTTTTTTTTTTTGTTATAATAAAGTTATTTGAAATAAACATCAAACATTTTTTAGTTTACTTTGACATGAATTACTTTTGTATTTTAGATTGGGCAACTGTTGTTGGATATCTACTGATTAGCCGTCCATTCATTGGAAATAGGAAGAATGCTTTATCACACAGTGAACGTCTCGAAGTATGTAGTAATTTATTACTAACGTTTCCAAAAATTCCTTATGATGTAATTACTGAAATCCCAATTTAATTTTGCGTGTATGAAAATTTATATTATTTATATTTTTGCTCTTTATTATGTTGATGTATAAATATTATTTTGTTAAATTATAAATACTATTTTGCTAAACTGTATAGTTTAAAATATATTTCAGTAAAATAATATTCAAAGCATATCTATTGCTAGGTTGCATTTTATTTTAACCATGGTACTCATTAATTTTATCCCATACATATTCGTATAAGTTTGTCTAATTGTCTATGTTTTATTTCAATTTCATACAATTAGTAAATTTTCTGTTCAAACTACAATGTAAATGTCTGCTTTAACTCTTGATTTTACTTACAGTTTGTAGATAAAATACAACGAGAACTATACACTTTATTAAAATGCAATTTTATTTTAAATAACCATACTCAGTGTATAAAATTTATTAGTTTTTTTTTCTCTTAAGTTTTTTTTTAATTATAAATTGTGTCAAAATGAAAACTATTCCTTAATTGTTAACTTCCTTTGTAGAACTATTATAAAAGTGGCAGAATGCTTGTGAAGCTTGCCGAGGCTATTGGGCGTCTGGTTTTGGCCGGTCGAGAACTTACCCGATTGGCCGGTTTCACAGCTCGTATCACGCAGCTTATTAAAGTTCTGAAGGATTTAAGTGAAGGATCATATGTAAGGACTATGGTTAGTGAGGATCCCAAAAGTCGTAAGTAAATGGTTTTCATCTTTGAACGCATATTTCACCTCTATTTTGCTTAAAGTTGAAAGATATTTCATTGTTTATATGTTTCATTCATTTAAAGCCAGAATAATTATACAAAATTTTAGTATATATATGATAAGTATCATAAATTATATGCATCTGAGTATTGCCCAGTGGTAATATAGCCTTCTATATCAAAATTGAAGGCATTTGAATCTTACTTTTACTTGGATGTTTTAAGTTTCTAACTAGCTTTAAGCAGTCCCTTTTATAACCAGCCGTTGTGTAAATTGGCAAAAAAAGTCTAAGCATTACCAAAGAAACTAAATCAAATGTCAATTTAACAAAATCAATTTGTAAATTTCTGCATTTAGTGGTGGCTCGTGGCATACAGCCGGGCTGTGCCTAAATATTCAGAAAAAGCAAAATCCCGAATCCGATCATAAATTTTTTATTCATTACTGTATTTTGCCAAAGTAGCACAATTTTTAATTCAACCCTTTCAGTTTCACGCCAGACATAAAATTCGCTCAATAGTGATGGTGCAGATACCATTGCTTACCAAATGAGTTGCTGTTATATCCAATCCTACTGACTACAGCCAGAGAGAGTAAGGACGACGGTTGCGACACACCCTGTTGCCATGACGTGGGGACTGAGCATTCCCCCTCATCATGGCAACCCTGCTCGCATCGCAGCCTGACTGTCCATACTCTTCTCTGGCTGTAGTCAGTAGGATTAGATTATAAGCCAGCAACTCATTATACACAAATGGTATTCTGCACCAATCCCACTACTTGAGCGAGATTTGCCCGTGAGGAGTATGCCGTGAAGGAATTGTGTCTTTCGGCTGTAATTGTGGAATTTGTAGAATGATTGGCTGCTGCCAAACACGTGTTAGGCCATGTGTGCGTGTGGCTGTGGGTTTGGGTATCAAGAATTTGAACTCTTCATCGTGAAACGATTATACTTTTTCTGTGTTAAACTGTTAACGGAATACTTTCGTTTCTCACTTTCAATATTTCATTTAATCTTTTTTTTTTTTAATGGAGCCCCGCTATAATAAAGTACGCTGAAAGAAATATGATTAGTTTTTAAAAAAAAAAATAATTTTATATGCTTTTTTAATGATATGCTTATCTAAGAAATGTTTGGGGGGGGGGGGCGTTTAGCTTATTAGTAAGATTTTTTAACAATAACACCACAAAACGTATATGCTGACAAAATAATCAGCTGTAATTTTCACGATGAAAATTTTTTAATAGCAAAATAAACAAGAAGTTCATAAAGAACTAAAATAGCCAACTTTCCTGTTACTTAAATACTTACTGAAGTTCTAATCGGGAAAAAAAAACTAGGTTCCTAAAGTAAATATCATCAACAGCCGTTTCTACACTAGATTTATACACATTAGAAAAAAAATCGAAACACAGCACCCAGCTATAATTTAAACTTCTAAAAGCCAAAATCACTATTTTCCTTAATATTCTTTTGCAAATTAATTAAATATTTATTAATAACAAAAGTAATGAAACTACTCCGAACTGCATTAAAAAATAAGAATGTAAATTAAAACTAAGCAAACATGCAAAAGTATGCCTTGCCGCTTTCTTGGTAGATAAATAATGAATAATCAAAGAATCAAATTGTGCTACATTTTATGACGTCATTCCAAACTGATTCCTGAAAATATTATTTTGCTTCAAATATGTTTAAATAAATAAAGTTTCTCATGCCATTGTTGATTTGGCAACAGTGATTTAAATGACTCAAAATTGAATTTCAATGCTAATTCAATGGGAAATTCGCCGAAAGATAGTAGATTTATGTTCGTCCGGACGTACAGACAGACGGACTAAAAGTATGAAAGTTGGGTATCTGAGGTCATAGCTTTCTAACAAAAATAGAATTTTTAAGATCCGAGGGATAGAACCGATTTTGGAAGGGGGGGGGGGGTACGGACAGACAGACGGAAAGACAGACAGCCATACGAACAGACAGATGGACATCAACCGCATTTCAATACCTACAGTGATTTAAATGACTCAAAATTGAATTTCAGTGCTAATTCAATGGGAAATTCGCCGACAGATAGTAGATTTATGTCCGTCCGGACGTACAGACAGACGGACAAAAAGTATGAAAGTTGTGTATCTGAGGTCATAGCTTTCTAACAAAAAAAGAATTTTTAAGATCCGATGGATAGAACCGATTTTGGAAGGGGGGTATGGACAGACAGACAGACGGACATCGACCGCATGTCAATACCTACTTTTTCATTTTTCGAATTAAAAAAGAAAAGTAGGCTAAAAATGATAAATTTAACCAATTCATTTTTCAATAAATTTATAACAATACTATCATTTTACCAGTTTTGTAAAGTAATCTCTCTAATTCTATATCTTATTTCAGAGGCTTTAACTGCAACTAAATCTAAATGCAACCTAAGGCCTGGGTCTGGAAGACTTGTTAACCAGGATAATTTGATAAAGTAAGTTTTGAAATTATAGTAAGTTTGAATTTCATATTTTGTCTGAATATTATTTTGATACATATTTACCATACTACTTTTTTTTATTATTTAGATTCGATAGAGTCCCATTAGTAACTCCAAATGGTGATGTTTTGATTGAAGAATTATCTTTTGAGGTTAGTTTCTATGCTGCGATTTATTTATGATTGTCTTATATTATGTTGAGGGGGGTGTTTTATATTTTTTTTTAAACTGATGAGAAGTCACACACAGCTAAGGGCATAAGGAAATATTTATGCAGACTTCTTTGGGCATCAGCCTTTTTCTATAGTGTATATAGAGAGAGATACAGTGTGTATGTAGATTAAAGTGACATAAAACAGTAACTTAAATAACTTTGCATAATCATCCATCCTAATAATAGGCATGCTTATTCTCATGAGTGGCAACAGTACCAATGCTATTGTTTTCATTCTTGGTTCTTCTGGAATTACATTGATTTTGCTGATAATTTCATGTAATTTTTTCAATTTAATATAAAAAAATATTGGAATCGTAAATAATTTTGGACAGTATGTTTTCATAGCGATTTCTTTTGATTTGATTTTCTCTTATTGTTTGTTTTATCGTCTTTGTTATCTTATTATTCTTTTTAAAATGTTTAATTTATTGTACTAGAATCTGTAGAATAGTTTTATCTGAATGCTGAGCATAAAATATCTGCTAAATATAAAATAGCTCAACTACTAAATATCCATGATTTTTACTGGGCATTGAAAGTACTATAGAAAAACACCTAATATTTTTTGTTGGTTTTGTTTTGCCTCAATGAAATGAGTTGTAATGAAAGTCGAACCTGAACCAATGATATTTTAATTACCTTTTTTTTTCTCTAGGTGAAATCTGGAATGAATGTTCTTGTTCATGGACCAAATGGTTGTGGAAAAAGTTCTCTTTTCCGTGTCCTTGGTGAAGTACGTAATACATAACTTACTAAATAATTGTGTCTTTATAATTAGTAATTAAACTATTTTCTTGAATATTTTTCAAATTCTGTTTTTATGTTTTTCTTTAAAATCTTGTAAGTCTCCTCTTTAAGAGGCTTCTATTTTTAAGGTGGTGTCACTGTACTCCTTTGATTTGAACCCAACTGATTTTTAAATATCAAAAAAGGGTAAACTAATTGAGATTCCTTCTAACTTTTGTAAACTGTATTGTTTATATAATTTGTTGGGAATTATAAAATTTTGAAAGAATTCTAAGAAGTGTCAATAATTGTATTTTAAATTTTGGGATTGGAAAGAGCATTTAGATTTTATCTACTATTAATATATTACTATTTTTTTTTTATCATTCCTTTATTTTAAACATGCATGTTTTTCAATCAGATTTTTTAAAACCTTCCACTTATTACTCCTTTTAAAGAATTATTTGCACCCTTTGACACTTTTTTTCCTGCTTTTAGTTGTGGCCAACATTCGGCGGAACTCTAACAAAACCTTCCAAGAATAAGCTTTTCTATATCCCACAAGTAAGTACAGTTCACTGTTTTAGAGTTAGATTTTTAAATTTAAGCAAAAAATATCTTTCTCGTAATGTTTCTATCCAAGTTCCGTTTCAATTCATCAACATTGACATACCAATACCATACAGTAGTTCCTAAATAATATTAAATATTTTATTTATTATTTTAAATAGATATATCTAAATTTGATTTTACATAAAATGTTGATGTAATGATATAATTACCTAAGACTTATTTTAAATATTTTAAATTAAAAAAAACTAATAGTGAGTCAATTATTGGTCTTTAAATTTGCTTTAATTTTGTGTGTTGATTCTGAATGATATTTTCTTTTACAGAGACCCTATATGACTCTTGGAACTTTGAGGGACCAAATAATATACCCTGATCGTCTGCAAGATATGCAGCGAAAAAGAATTACTGATCTTGATTTGGAATACTTCTTAGAACTAGTATGTATGATCCTCACAGATTTCAATCTGAAATATTGGCATCGAAATATCCAAACCAAAATTTATCATTTTGCCTTACAAAAGTGTTTTCTTCATGCTAAATAGCTGTTGCTAAGAGAATACAGAAAATTATTGATAATGAAACATCAAATTCAGTGAAGCCTTTAATCTCAAAGCAAATTTAACAGTGAGCAGCACTATTTTATTTAGTTGTAATCTCAAAAGTTTAGATATTCTTTATACTGTGGTGCTGATCCCCTCCAGAGCTAACGATGCACCCCCCCCCCTAACTTTGTTTGACCCCCCCCCCCCAAAAAAAAAGTATTTCAAATGATATATAAAGTACCGTCGTATGGGGAAACTTAATCCCAAGAAATAAAAGCAGTGCAGACCTTCTCCCTAGAATATTTTTCTACTGATATGTCATAGCGGGGTTGCCCATAAATGCAAAAGGCAAGCACAGTTTTGAATAGCTTTTAAAATGACGAATTACAAGCTACTTTTATTTTTCATTTAAATAGTTTTACAGAAAAAAAGCTATCGAGAATCTAAATAATTGGAGACATTAATTTATCTTATTATATTAGTTTCTAAACCAATAAAAATAGCAGAAAACATAATGCTACCAAAAACGGCTTCCAATTACATTCCTCAATTCTTAAATCTTAATGCATAAAAATTATTCCCTTCGCTTGGTTTTTTTAAATTTTTCTAATAAAACATTTTACATTATTAAACAAATCTACTGTAAGCAGGTAAACTACAGTATCCAGGCTTGAACCATTGTTGTAAGCGCTTAATTTCTCTAATCCATAAGAAATCCATAAGAAACTTTAGTAAAAGACTAATTTTTTCAGAGCAAAAACGGTGTAATTCTTTGTTGTGGTTACTGCAGTTTATCTGCCAACGGCAGAAATCAGAATTATTTTGAAATGTTTACAGCGATAGTTCCACTTAAAACAGTTACTATTATTTAACCCAAAAATTAGTTAAAAATTAAACATTTTAACAAGAAACTCGAACTTGAGCTACTTAAAGACCCTTACCCCCCCCCCCCTCGTCGTTGTTGCGTGGGGGGAGGGGGCAGATATTAAGTAAGAATAAGAGTTTAAGAGTTAGTTGAGTTTTTTGTAGTCTCAAGATAGATAGTTTATTAGTAATTTTTATTTTAAAAATTACAACACCCCCCCCCCCTAAAATTTCAACAATGCAGTATGCGTCGTTGACCCCCCCCCCCCCCTTGTAGGCACCCGTGCTTTATAACGTATACACAGGTGTCTTATAATTGATTAGAGCAGTGGAAGAATGGCTTGTAATGTAAAATTTTTTGGGGAAAAAATGAGATTTTTATGCCAATGAACGTATTATCCCCTCCTTTAAACATAACGAGTTTAAACTTTTTAATAAACAATTAGTTAAGTATATTTTTCTTGGTTGTCACACACTTGTTTGTCATGATTTAAATGGAAGAAAGTGCCATAGGCAAATAGCATCTTCTCCTCCAAAATGTTCTCGATTGGGTTTTCTCTTCGCGATACAGCGGCCGTGTTGCACATTTGGTTGATTCCACGAAAATGCGCCATCAACATCATTTTTTAAATTCCAACTAAATTATTATTTTTTTTGTTCCAATCTATAGAAAATAAGTCAAATTTCATGAAAATAACAAGATATAATAATGTAAATACATAAACAATTTTTTGTAGTTAATAATTGTGAGACTAACTTTGAAACCGAAAATCTGTCATTTTTACCCTTAGTTTGATCTCCTTTAAAGTATTTAAATACTAAAATATTTTTGAAAACAAAATTATTTTTTTAAAGAATAGATCAATATTTGCATAATAACACAAAAAAAATTATTGAAATCCTTTTAATTATTTTGCTATTTCCCCCAAACTTAGTGTTAGTCTCCATGTCATGTCTGTCACGAAAAACATGGATTTTTTTATTTTAAACAAAATCTGCTGCGTAAAAATTATTGGCACTTTATTTTCTCTTTTTATATCTCAAAATAAACAATCCGTAAAAAATTTGAAAAATAAATTTAAAGTTTGAGTGAAATATAGAACATCAAACTTTGTCATGTCTGTCACAATTAGTTTTTCATATCCATAATCCACATAATTAATCGTTTCATGGTCACTATCCCATGTATGTGTATTCATTGACAAAGCAGTAAATAAAGTATTTTATTGATCTGAGTTGTAAAGATGTGCTGTTGCCATCTATACTAAATTATAAATAATAATAAGAGGAAGCTGTAGTTCGAAACAAAAGAGGGAATTTTAAATGATGTTTTAACTTTATTTATTGAAGAAATAACTTCTATACTTCTTGTGCTAGGTGAAACACATACAATCTATAGTTTTCACTAATTTAAAGCAAAATTTTCCAAACGGGAAACTTCCGATACAAACTGACTTCAGCAAGAACATTCCCATATTAAGCAGGATAAAATTCAGTCTGTGCATTGGCAGAATACTTCCTCTACCATATATATTACAATGGTACATTACTTTAATAGTTATTATGCTGTTATTGTGATCAGCAATTTAGTCATTACGAAAATTTAGGGCAATTCAGGTAAACATTTTGAACAAAAAACACAATATTTTCAATGGCATAGTAAGCTTTCAACAGTCTGGCCTTTCTCAGGCATGGCAAAGGAAGGCTCATCACATGGCAAAGGATGTATTAGAGGCATTGGTGGGACTAAGAAGTGTCAAGTCGTAGAGGCTACTCGAGCCAGAAGAATAAATTGTAGAACACTATGTGAGTTTGCTGGAGCTGTGAGAAAAATTTTTACTGGATATATTGTCTTGTATCAATCCCCCCCCCCCCCCCCCCCAAAAAAAATGCATACAAAAAAATTAAAGCAAACCTTTATCTACCATGGCCAGAAATTAAAACAATTCCTGGTACAAGAAACTCGTATTGTTTCTGATCATGTGCATTGGCAAAATTATTTATAGTCTGACTTCAGAGTCAAAAATGGGTACTCTTTTCAATTTCAATATAGGTTGAATGTATCGAAAACTACCTTTGGCAAAATTCAACAGCTCACAGTTTGCAATATGGCCAATGGGTGAACATGAAACACGATGAGGTTTTTCATGGAATGATAACAGAAATCGTACGGAACCAGAACAAGTAAAATATTTGGTATCAACTAAAAGTAAAGGGATGTTCAGTTTTGAATCCATAGATCTTGTAGTCTGGTATGAGAAGGAGTAAATACTAGAAAATATTGCAGCTCCCACACTAGTATATTACACAGGATTTAATGAATTTTAAGTATTTTTTTAATAATTTATTAGGAGCCACATAACATAATACATCTATGTTACATCATAATGTAATCTCCAAGTTTTTAAAAAAGTAAAGTGATATTTGAGAATAAATACTTAAGTTCATAGAAAATTTTACACGTGTCATGTCTGTCACAAAACCTTGTCATGTCTGTCACGCTAATAAATATTTTATAATATTTTACTATTTACAAATTTCTTAATTTTTTTCTTTCTGCTTGGCATATCAGAATCTTATATTGATTCCCTAAAAGTTCTAGACTTGACATGCATACCAATTAAGAGCAAATGGTAATAATATATGGTCACTTAAAATCTGTGTCTCAATTTTGTCATGTCTGCCACGGCACGTTTTAAACCAAGTAATTAAAAGTATTTTCACTTTAATTAAAATTTTAGTATTTTTTATAATTAACACTTCTATGTGCATCACTCCATAGCAATTTTTTACCAATCAACTAATATTTAGTGCTTAAAAAGAGGCAAAAAAGTTGTCTTATGTCATGTCGGTCACGAATGGAATTAGCCATTTGAGGAAATTCTTCAGATTTTCGTGATTAAATGGGCTATGGGGCACATTTGATGCAATTTTTAGATTTTCCTCTGCTTATTTGTATTCTAGTCTTCCGCTTAGCTCTTCAATTGTGTTATTTTTACTGTGTAAAACTGATATTTCCTTTCAGTAATATGTCAATATTTAAGACTTTAGCTTAACTTTGTTCGTTTAGGTTCAACTAACTTATCTGCTAGAACGTGAAGGAGGGTGGAATTCTATTAAGGTAATTTTTAACTGCTCAATTTTGCTTCTTAATGAATAGTTATTTTTTATAAAGTAATTTCATTTGTTATATATAACCATTATATTTTAATATATATATAAAATCCAACACATATATAAATACAGTAAAATTTGAAGTATTAAGCCTCAATTTTTGATGCCTTATCCTAAAAATTTATGCAACCATGCATAAATTTGAATGTCACAGATATCTGTAAATAAACATCAAGAATTTGTAAGCAACTAAAAATTTAATTGAATATTTAAAAGCATCAAACTCTCAGCATACCAAGTATAGCAGTAGTAAGCAGAAGCTGTGATATGCAACATTACTTTTTAAAAATATGAAATAAATTGACAGTAAAAATAAATATTAACTTGTTTCTTTGGTTATGTTTGGTGATTTAAAGTAAATATTTTCTTTTCATCCTTTATCCTTTTAAGTTTTAAAATAGATTGTTTGATATATTTAACACACCAAAAAATATCTATCAAACGTTACATATAATACATAGATAATTAGATTTTTCACGTTTTCTTAGTAAGCTTTATATTCTACTATATATTATAAATTATGTAGTGTATAAGGCTTGATACTACTTTTAATTATGTTACATTGTTACATTCTGCCCCTGCTTGCTGTACTTATAAAATTAATATTATTTTCAGGATTGGATGGATTTATTAAGTGGAGGAGAAAAACAAAGGATTGCAGTATGTGGGAAAATTTGATCTACTTCAATTATTCACTAATGTCTTTACACAGTTGCACACAGAGAGATCTACTCATATAACTATCAAAATTATTTTATTCATGCATATGGTATCCAAAATGAGTAACATATGTGGTCTCTAAGTTCAAATTTTAATTGCATTTGAAAAATATATACATGTCTTAAAAACTTCAGCTGTTTAGAAAAGAAGCTAATTAAAGACTAAAAAGTGAATTTTCAATTGATTTTTCTCTAGGGCAATTAAAACTATCGAAAGTTATTTTCATTGTTATTTAATTTTGTCGAATTTAATATATTTATGAAATTATTACTAAAGTATATATGTTTAAATAAATTTGTTTTTGTAAACAACTGCTTAAAAATAAGTTAATATTAATGTTTCATAGCCTTCACTAATGTTAGAGTGACATTAGAATGGGCTTAAAATGCTATTTAAAAAAATTGTATGCGAATTGAGTTATTCCATATTCCTGACGATTCAGATATTGCTTTACAACAATGCATACTGGTTAATGTAATGCTTGGGTTGTATACACACAGTAGGACTCTCAAACTTTCAATTTCATTCTAAATTTCACATTATTCACCTTACCAGTTTTTTTTATAAAGTCTTTAAAACTGTAAATGTAATTATGATTATCCTTTATTCCTTTAATATTTTAATTATATATTTTTAAATTTTTGAAATGTTCCATCATTTTCAGATGGCTAGACTCTTTTATCATCGGCCTCAATTTGCTATTCTTGATGAATGCACCAGTGCAGTTAGTGTTGATGTAGAAGGATCGATGTACCAATATTGCAGGGAGGTATGAACAAATTATCTATACATATTTTTTAATTCAAAAACATTTTTATTATGAAGCAAATTTTCTCTTTATTAATAAAACTTTTTCTTAAATATGATCAAGTTACTTATTTTATCTATGTTTTACTTCAATGCAACAAAATTTTTTATTAAACAGTTTTATGAGTGTCAGTTGAAATGTGTATTGAATTTATGTATATTGAGTGGTAGTTATAAAATGCATTCATTATATATTGAAGTGGAGTAACTTTTGGGAAGTATGTTATAAGTATTTTAAGCTTTAACAGCTGGGAGTCACTATTCAGTCCTAGGTTGCTTTTCCTCCAGACATTTGTACTCTCCTTTAAAGCCTTAAACCTTTCAAATGTACACTCTGAAATTTTAGGCCTTAGTCAAGTGATTAGATCAAAATTATTACTCATTGTGTTGCACATATGATTTCTAAGTTGGTAGAGCCACTTATAGCCCTTACCTTATTAACAAAAACTATAAAAATCCTAATTTTATGTAATTCTGTGGAGGTTTGTCAGTTATAGTCTTTTAGTCAAAATACACAAGCCTCGAAAGCACATTCTTCCCCTACCCCCTTGTGCATATTTCCAGGAAACTGGGTGAATATTGCTGTTTTTAACTTCTACACTATGTTTATAACGTAAAAAGGGGAAGGTATTACAATCGTTCAGTCTGTCTGTCCGTCACCCACTTTCGTAGCCCAAACTACCAATGCTACGGACAAGTGTGATACGTCCAAAAATTCAGCGTATCGAAAGATTCCAAAATGCAGCTAAAATATTTATGGTATTGTTTTGTAATTTTACAATTAAAGGGTATTTTTTTTCGTAGTGTTTTTCTCCTAAAACTGGTGGCAACACTGGCCCCATTGCCCTCTTATTCTGGTCTCCATGCGCGTCCCGCCGTTAGCATTGGAGGTCATGTGATCTGCCAATCTAATACTATAACTATGATATCTATGGTTACAAACCTACTTGTATTAGAATTAAATCACCATTGCCGTTCGCAACAGTTGGTCGAGAAACTTTAATTCTTTTAGACAATAAATTAAAATAAATTTATTTTTGCGACATCGATCAGTTTGAAATGACGTCAAATATATTTCATTACAAGATTCTTTGTACGTTTGATATGAAATGTTTTCATTCTATTTAAAAGCGTGGAATATTACATATTTATTCTTTGAAATATAAATTAATTTTTGCAAACGATAAGTAATAATTATTGAATTTTCGAAATAAAATAAAAGAAACTAGCCAAATTTAGCATGTAAATGTTTAATATTGAATATCAATGCTGTGTTTGTCGCCTTTTTACCTGTTAAACATAACAGTTGTGTGGAAGCGGTTTAAATGACAGATTCTGTTACAAACCTACTTGTTTTTTTTTCTTTTCCTCACCTTACTGGGGTTTGAAAAGCAATTGGATTAACCTCACAGCTGAGCCACAAACTAGTTAAGTTTAGAACAGCAATACCCAAGCCATTTTCTAAAAGAACCATACAAGAAGGTAGGGAAAGAAAGTGTTTTCGAAGCTTGTGTTATAATCAGAAGGACTATAGTTGTATTCTTTTAAAGATGCTTATTTGTTTCAGATGAAAATTACATTGTTTACTGTTTCCCATCGAAAATCGCTTTGGAAGCACCATGAAGTAAGTGTTTGTGTGTATTTATTGTGTGTTGTTTGTAAGTGTTTGTTTTATAATAGAAATGTACAAATAGTTATCATTCAAGTACATATTTTGTGTTTACTGGTTTTGTGAATACATTGCTGATTTTTTACCTGCATTTCAGTATACTTTGTATATGGATGGTCGTGGAGCCTACAAATTCCAAGAAATGGATGAAACCACTGAAGCTTTTGGATCATAAGCCTTTTGTATAACCTAAGGTTGAGCCCTGGTTATTTAAAATACTTGATATTTACTTCTCAAACTTGCAACGAAAAGAAGGGAACATTTAAAACAAAACAAATTGCCTTTAGTAAATCCACTTTTACAAATGCCTCAAATTGTTGTCAGCTTCTATTAAAACTATATCCACCCTTGCTCCTACACCACTTTATTAAACAACAACAACCTTTACAAAAAGATTCAATGTATGACTTCAAAGCTATTTATATTTTGGTAATTATTTAAATCAAATTAATTTTTAGTTAAAATAGCCTTGGACACATGAAGAACTTATTACCATGATTCGAAAATTGCAATTCATTTTCAATTATATTGAATGAAACTGAATGTTTATGGCACTAGTTTAATAGTTTATGTATATGTTAGCATATAATGCAATGTATTTATTAGTGGATGATATAAATTGAAGAATAAAATCATTAAGCAGTTACATTACATATTTTAAATACATCAGACAATTTTTTTGTGACAACTTTTTAAGTTGTTTAGTACTATAATAAAAATGTGAGTTGTCATTTAAACACAGAAACAATTATCAAGCTTGTATTGTTAAGTTTTAATTAAGGTATAAACTGCTTTGTTTTTATATTTTTAATCTTATTTTGAATATGTTCTGTTTTATTATGTTTAAGTCTTTCTGTATCAAGTTTTAAATTTAGAAAGCATATATTATATCCGAGTTTAATGTCCAAATATTAAATATAATTTTTCAAAATGAAAATAACATTATATGGTTTCCATGGTATGCACGTTTTACTTGAGAATAAATTTATTACTACATATTAAGTAAACAAATATTGTTATATTTCTATTCAAATTGATTTTTACCCAATAAGTACTGTATTTGTGGCTTTTCATATCTTTAAAAGTTCATTGTTTTCATAGTGTTATAATAACCCTTTCCCAATGATTCCATTTGGGATCATCAGTTTTTTTTCTCGTTAAACTGGCACTTTTTTCAAATAAATTTTATTAAATTCTCCATACATTTTTCGATAAAGTTATATTTAATTTTTTATCGTTAGATGGAATAATCATGTCCTTTGAAGAATTAGCTAAGGCTATGTCCTCACTACGACATCAAAGGCAACAAAATTTGGCGACCGCCAAGCAATGCAATAGCATGGTGGTTGACTCTACCAAGTCGCCAAGTTTTGTTGCCTTTGTGGCATTTGTTGCCTTTGTGGCGTAGTCAGGACATAGCCTAATGTTTGTTTTAGTTATTGAAAATATGAAAAACATGGTAAAATGAAATTCATTCTGAAACAATTTTATGAAATAAATTGGTTCTAAATTCTTCATACTTGCATTTTAAACGTTTAAAAATTGTATTTTAACTATTTAATAAATAAAGATTCGAAAAAATTATAATTTATTCAAAAGTTATGATTCCAAAAATTTTTTCCTTAATTTTAGTTAAAATATTAAGCTTTTTTTCCCCTTGCTTTTTAATTTCATTCTGGATGCATAATGAGTCTATTTCACAAATTATAGATTTTTAGGATAGAAAATAAAAAGTTGGGATTAAAAGGGTTAACAATAACATCTTTTAATTACCAACAGTGTTTTAATTGTTTTTAGTGATTTAAATTTACTATGAAAATTAAATTTAAAATTATATTGCTGCTAACTATGTCTAATTGGTTTTATCTATAAAACACACGTATGCACATCAATATGGTATCTTAAATTCAAATGAAGATTTGTTTATTTTTTGTGTTATGAAATTTGATTTTGAATTTTTTCATCTACTCTAAAACATCAATTGTGATATATTTAGCCTTCATTGCTGTTGGGGAAAAATGGTTAATTTTATACTTAAGGGTTGTTTCAATATGATATTATTTATTATTATTATTTTTTGTGGGGGGGTTGGGATAGGTCTTTATACTATTGTTATAGCTTTAATTTATTTTCTGTATCCGAGTTATTGCTCATGTTTGTTTATTGAAGTATCAATAATTTTCTTTATTAATTGCAATTGTTTCCTATAGGCTGAATAAATATTTTTTACACAAATCTTGATGTATTTCAATTGTGTATTTCTGCATATAAAATAACAGAATTTTTTTTTGGACATTACTTTTAATATTTTATGTTAAATGCATTTCTTTCGTTATACAGTACACAGGATATATATTTATAAAACTTA
This sequence comes from Oedothorax gibbosus, assembly GCA_019343175.1. Taxonomy (NCBI): domain Eukaryota; kingdom Metazoa; phylum Arthropoda; class Arachnida; order Araneae; family Linyphiidae; genus Oedothorax; species Oedothorax gibbosus. The sequence goes on from CM033271.1 coordinate 32,430,838, forward strand.
AAACTTGTGAAAATAATTTTAACGACAATTTTTTTTATGGAAACTTCTTTGTTTCCCAAGTTCTCAGAAATGGGATCTTATATTTCTATTTTATCAACAAAAGATTAAGAATTATTAAATATATTTTCTTAAATGTCCCACACATAATGTTTTTAATTAAATAACAGGGTATAAACTTCTTGGTTCTTCTTCATAAGTATCAACTAATTTTCATAGTTTTATAGTCCATGTCAAAAATAAGATGAAAACATTTTGAATCGCAATATTTCACGAAAAAGGTTTATTGCAAAAAATTGTAGTAAGGATCAAGCAGGTGTAAATAACTAAAAAAAACATGAATCACAAAGAAAATAAGTTTTAATTGAAAATATAGTGAAAATTAAAAAAAAACTCTCAAAAGCATAGAGAAAATCGATTATTTCACAACATGAAGAAAAATATAAGCGATGCAATATTTGCATCTAGTTTCGCATTTTTATTGCTGGAACTTATATCTTTCTGAGGATAAAATAACAGTTTCCTTTAAAATGGAACACTAGTCGTCCTAGATCAATTTTATACCAAAAAGCCAAATAGCAATTTTAAACTCTTCTATAGTAAAATATTACAACTACTCATTTGCTTCAATTTTACAGTTTATCATCTATTCGATCGAATCCAGACCGATTGCCTAACAGTCTATCTTTTAAAGTTTTTCACGAATTCGTGGATTTGGAGACACGCATTGACCATCGCCAACAGCTCTAGTGTGACTATAATTCAACCTAACGTAACCTTCCTATATGAAAAACACACAAAAGCAAAAAAAAAAAACATTTTGAACTTTGGTACAATGCAGTCCCCTCTATTAAAAACCGCCAAAAAAAAGTCTTCAACAGAATTTTTTTTCGAAAAATGTTTTTTTTATGTTTTTCTTGCAACGTAGGTTTAGAACACGGAAGATATTAAAGAAATATTTAAGTATTGAAAAATTATTTGTTTTTAAATAGTATGTACGTAGCCTAAGTAAAAAAGAAATTGTTTGAATACTTTGTAAAGTGAACTTGAATATGTGCAGAGAGATTTTCTAACATATTATTGTAAAAATTTTACTTTCTTCAAACACAATGTAACTTGTAAAAGCATAAGTTTTTGAAGAGTTGGTTGTTAGAATGAGGGAACCTTCGCGGATTTTGAACCAGTGTTATAAACTTCTAAATCCATTATTACAGACCTTCAAAAAATGGCCATCAATAAATAACGCCGTATATTTGGGGAACTATATACACAAAAACGGGTTCCGAAAATTGATACACCCGTCAGATAGCGCTGATTAAAAAATCTTCTTGTTGCTGCTATACTGTTGACCACAATGTCGACGGCAACGACAATGCGCATGAACGAGCACGCGCGGTTCAATTCTTTGGTTCACATGATCAAAATGCGCATGCTTGCGCAAGCGCATTTGCTGTTAGTTGCCTTTACCATCACCACAGCACCAGTTTCCAAAAACCATACTTCCCTTAAATGTGGTTGTAGGTTTAGTAGTACAACCATTTTTAAGGGATGTTTGGTGTTTTGAAAAAAAAACAGTTTTCAGTTTAACTGGTCAGCTTTCAATATTATTTTCGGTATAATTGAAGTCAAAAACCGGTTTTTAAGTTTAACCGTTCGGGGTTTTCCATCCCAAAACCACCTTTCTTCCATCCCTAAACCTGAATCAGTTTTTCAAACGGGAGAACAACAGTGGTTGACACACTTTCCTTTATACTTCTATGAAGAATTTGTATATTTTTTTGTTGGCAAAAGAGGGCGCAATCAGCTGTGTTGTGATACAAGCGAACGTGCGACGACATCTGCAAGCTTGTTGTTGTGGCTGGATCTTTTGCTTTGGTATCATGATCATGGCCAGGAAGACTGAAGAGATGATTAGGCTGAAACAAATGGATTTTTGCTTATTTTAATGAGTGTTTTCTTTTAAATATTTAGTTTGCTTTAAAATGAGTTTTGTTAGTTCGAATGAGAAAAGGAAAATCATGAATCTGTCATTTAATCAAGATCATGGTGAGTGAAGCAAGGTTTTTGTTTACTTTTTGAAACTGCTTTGTTTGGAAACTACGTGATACTTGAGTTCCCTTGAAACATATTTTTGTGTTCTCTTAATCACCTTCACATGTTATTTCGTAATTGAATCCATTTATTTATTCTTCGTTCATCAACCTTATGATAAGAATCGTTAATTTTTGTAATGGGATAGGGGATTTTTTTCTCTACAGACTAAACACTATAAGTTTCTTAAGAGAATTTTAAAAACAAATATTAACTTATTCAGAGCAAAGTTATAAACCAAAGAAATAATTTTAGTAATGGTAAGTAGTTTAATTGTGGTTAAAATACTGTTTAATTTTTTCTTTTATTTTATTGCTGCTGTATAACCAGTCAAATCTATAAACCAAAGATAAGTCTCCCATTGAAATAATGCTGGACTGAAATCTTGTCTATGATCACCCACTATTTGCCATGTGTGGTTACACTGCACTCTATACTTAGATACCTATACCATTCTTTTTATATTAAATGCTGTTATAAAGATTATTGTTTTATTTTATTGATTGAGGTATTAATTGGCCTGCCTCAGGGGACTTATTTCCTTCCAGCTTTCATTTCTGCTTCCTTTAATTGGTGCTCCTATTGGCTCTGTTCTCATGTTACATCAACATCAATCGAGGGTCGATAAAGAATTTATTTTCATTCAGCATTTTTGTTGCCACTCAAGACCTGAAAAATGCTTATTTAAACATGTTTTCAAAATTTCAACTGTGCCAAAACAATATATGTTCTTATTTTTAATCTAAAATAGTGTGTAGAAAAAAAAAATTCTGATGGATTCGAAATTTTCTATTTAGGGTGTTTTTCGTGCTCTTTGGATAATGGTGTACGAATTTACAATCTTGAGCCACTTAAAGAAAAAACACATTTAGGTAAGTAGACTTAGCTTCATATATTGTTGCCTGGAAATATTCAATATACCTTGAAAAGTCAAGAATTCTCGAATAGTCATAACAAAGGAAATTCAGAAACAGACTTGTTCAACTTGCAGTTTTGATAACCTTTGACTTACTGTTTCTAAACCTTTAAACTTATTTTCTAAATTCTCTTTTAATTAAATAATTTTCTTAAGTTTAATATTTACAAAATTATTATTAGAAATCAAAATTATCCACATATTCAAAGCAAAGTATTAAATATTGCATTACGGAATTAAAGGCTAATATATATATGTCATTTTGGGGCTTAGGAGCCCAGTTGGTGCCTTACATGCAGGTTAAGGCATGGGCACTGACAACATATCTTCCAACCTATAAAAGGTCTGAGCAGTCAAAAGTGTGATGTATATAGCCCTGCAGAAGGATTGCATGTTAAATATGACCCAAAGTCGCGAAACTGGGTACGGCTAGTCACTTTTGACTATTTTTAAATTACCATGCCTGTCATCAACAGCCCCTGTGTGGCTTTGGTGCGACGGTAGTTCAACCAAACTGAATCTTGTAACTCTTTTTAACTTATGTTTAGCATTCAATTTATTAAATTTAATTTTAAAAACTGGAAATTCAAAATGATTTTGAATTTCCTAAGAAATAATTATTCTGTATTTATTTGGTTCTTAAACCATGTTTTGGCTCTTTCTAAGCTGCTGAACCACTAAGTTTAATAATTATATAGTTCTATAACCTCCATGTCAGAAATAATTACAAAAATACACACTGCAAATTCACATAGTTTTCCTTTATAGATGCTGCTACTGTAGGAAGTGTTACAATATGTGAAATGCTTAACAGAACAAATTTATTGGCGATTGTTGGTGGTTCCCTTGAAACATATTTTTGTGTTCTCTTAATCACCTTCACATGTTATTTCGTAATTGAATCCATTTATTTATTCTTCGTTCATCAACCTTATGATAAGAATCGTTAATTTTTGTAATGGGATAGGGGATTTTTTTTCTCTACAGACTCTCTTTATAAGCTGCTGAACCACTAAGTTTAATAATTATATAGTTCTATAACCTCCATGTCAGAAATAATTACAAAAATACACACTGCAAATTCACATAGTTTTCCTTTATAGATGCTGCTACTGTAGGAAGTGTTACAATATGTGAAATGCTTAACAGAACAAATTTATTGGCGATTGTTGGTGGTGGCCGTAAACAAAAGTTTGCAGAGAATGTTGGTAGGGACTTCTCATTCTTTTTGATCGCTTATTTTTGATTGTTAAAAAAATACATAATTTTATCCCTCTAAAGTTACAAATTGGGGGAAGTGTAAATTTGTTTTCTCTGCATGAGAATAAAATTTTAATTTTAAGTAATTTTTTTAAAAAAAATTTAAATTATATTTCTGTAGTTGATGATTATATATTACTCCTCCATACTTCAAATTTAAAAATTTATTAAATTTATAATTTTTGGGAAAATTATGTGTGTAACTGGAAAACCTGATGGTCAGGTGATTGGTTTATAAGTCCTTTGGAGGGTTAAGATAACAAAAAGAGAAAAAAAAACCGATTGTGTTACATGTTTCATGTTATAATAAAATTGTTTAAAAATTTAAGTCTCAAAATAATCACTGATAAAAGGCTTTGCGGTTTAAACATTTTAATGTGTTAACAGCAAGTAGGTATTTTCTTACCTTAAATTCTGCATTTCATTACAGTGTTGTTATGGGATGACTTAGCTCAAAGATTTGTGTCTGAGTATACGTTTTCAACTCCGGTCCTGTCATTACAACTAAGGAAGGACAGGTAAGCATTCGCATGGAAGTTTTTACTTTCAAATACCTAATATAAAACATATGGTAATGAAGGTATTGCAATCAGGCTGATAGAATGAAGATTTTGTGTTTTTACATGTTATGGAGGTTGCTGACTCCAAAAAGTGGATTTTGAACATTGATTTGTCGGTCACACTGTCTGTTTGAAACCTCTATATAGTCGAATTAAAAGAGCTATGAACTTCAAATTTGGTACACAGAGTTCCTAGTACCCGTCAGAAGTCATAATAAAGTTTTCACAAAAGTGGGACGGCTATTCTTAGCATGCACAAAGGGTAACCATCATAGAACTTTTTTGGTTTTAAAGGTATTGCTAAAAAAAATAGACTTTGAATTTGGTACACAAAGTCCCAGCACCTGGTGGATATCATAATAATGTTTTTTAATAAATCATGCATGCACAGAGAGTAGCTGCCATAGAACTCTTTTAAAATTTAAATTTATTGAAATTAGTTTATAGGGCATATAATTACCTTTAAATGTATTGATTTATTGAAGAGTAGTTGAAATTCCTTCCATGTTACACATCTCTAGTTTTTGTGTGCAAAACCTTATTTGTTATGTTATACATATTAAGGTTCTTAATTTTAGGCTGTATGTTGCACAAGAGACACAAATTCATGTGTTCAGGTTCCCAAATGATCCAGCAAAATTGCACACTTTTGATACAGGGGAAAACCCAAAAGGTGAGATTTATTTTAAAATTTAGCACGATTTGTTAGTTAAAATTTGGCACAAACTTAGCTTGTTTGCATTATACTGAAATTTAATTATATTTAAAAATAAACAGACAATTGTGTTCCAATTTAAAATAAAGTATATAGTATTTTTTTTTGTTTCTTATTAAATTTAAAATTTATCATATCATGAAATTAGGTTGTGTAATTTGTAAGCATTAAGAGGATGTCATCCATAAGCAATGCATAGTTCTATCATACTTCCTACAATTTGCTTGCCATTTAGCCCTTTTTCCAGTTAGATGACTACATCGAATGAATAATTTGAAACGAAATGTTATCTAGTTATTAATAATTTTTTTTAGTTTTAAAATGCACAATTACAGCATGCGACACTATTTTAACTTATCATAATTAATACCGGTGTATTTTTCAATTTTTTAATTGGTATGATGATCCATACCTGGAAATGGTACTAGAAATCAATCTTGCAAATATGATTAAAACATGTTAGCTCTTGAACTGAGTCTTAAATCTCACATTAGCAGCATTTGAAAGACTCAAATTGAGTATGTGTTATGTAAGCTTTGCAAGGATTAATGAATTAAGCACTGAGAACATTCCAGATATCTTGATGTAATTACTTTATGAATAATAATTTGTTTCAAAAAAGTTTTTTAATTTTTATTACTCCAGGTCTTTTTGGAGTGAGCCCTTTCCCAAGTTCTGAGAGGCAGATTTTAACATTTCCTAGCCATCACCCTGGACATGTTCAAATTGTGGTAATGTTTTAAATCTAGTTTTTGAGTGCCTATTAAACTAAAACATTATTTTTTTTTTATGAATGCTGTTAATTAAAAAAATTCATATATTAAAATGTTAATTTTAATTTTTGAAATAAAGTTTCTAGTAAGCAATCAAAATAAGTCCTCAGAAGCTTTTCTGTATTTTTATAAATGCAAAGGCTAAAGTAAATATTGTCAAGTTCTTAATTACATGAGCATATCTGGTTTAGGTAGTAAGAGTGAAATGCATTATAGTACCTCATTTTAAATTATAGTTAACTAGCTTTATAAACCCGGTGTTGCACGGGTGTACCCTTAATAACCGTAATTGTTTTTTTTATGTAAACATTTACTTTATACCATTTGATCCCTTCTTCACTGGTCAGCACTCCATTGGTATATTATAATTTCCTCCCATTCTAATATCAGCATTAATTTCAAAAAAGAAATGTGATTGTATCCAGTCCCTTCTAGAAGTTAGAGGGCTTTTCCATAGGCCCTGTTTAAAATGCCAGAATAGCTGTGATATAATGGCCAGTTTCTATTTACCCTCATACACCCGAAAATGCCCAAAATGTGGTAAACATTTCACTCCATATTCGACCACTCGACAGGGCTGGGGTGCCCAGTCGGTAAAGGCGTTCGCCTCACATGCAATAGGTCCCAGATTCAGGTACAGGCATCGTCAAAATAACTGCCAACCTATAAACGGCAAATGCATCAAAAAATGTCCTACGAATAATACCCCATGTGGTGAGAGTGCACTTTAAATATTTTTCGAAGTCCCGGCGCTGAGTACGATGTAAAAATTTCATTGAATGCCTACTCAGGTGTCGGCTCTTCACATGACTGTAGTTCTAAATTAAGACGCCCGTGGCCAATATCCCTCTTGTATAGCTCTAGAGCGACGATAATTCGAACTAACCCTAACCCATACAACTCGATGCGAATAGCTATTCTACTTTAAATTTTTAACTTCGCCAAAAAGCCGCCAATGCCAAAATTCAATCGGCCATTATATCATAGCTGTACCAAATTGACAGTTTCATAAACATAAAGTTTTTTTGCAAAACGTAGAGGGAATTAATATTTCTAGAAGTATTCATCAGATATAGAATAGTTATCGCTTTTACTGTCAGACATTGTAGCAATGTCTTCACTTCTTACCATTTGTAAACAGCAATTAAATTAAATTCGGAAACAAAAAAAAATCAAAAGATTTAAATTCATCAAAAAATAATTAATGATATATATTCAAATAACAATCCTACAAATTAAGCTTATGTGCTTATACTTAATTTTCGTTAACGCTAAAATTTCTTTTAAATCGAAATAAAAAGTATTAATTCTAATCTTACAATGCTAGTCCTATGGAGAAATCGGCTCACGTTTTGCACTCCTACGCCCGTTCGGGTTCGAATTTCGAAAAATCGCTTCTTAAATGACGCCTTCATTACAAAAAGAACATTTTCCTAAAATTTGGTAGCTGTACTTCCAGTAATTTTGGCTAGGCATTGATACGTGAGTCAGTCAGGACTTTGCCTTTTATATATAGATGTGATTTCTATGATTATAGGATTTATCAAAGATAAGCCAAGGTACTTCAGCTGCCCCAATCACTATAGCTGCACACAGCTCAAAACTAGCATATATTGCTTTAAATAGTCAAGGTACAATGCTTGCAACTGCATCAGTCAAAGTGAGTGTTCTAAAATTTTGTATCAGCTAAATTCAATTTTTTTAGGATAAGTTATACTAATGTTCCAATCTTAATGTCGTTTGAAATATTTGATCTTCAAAACTAGAGAAAGGCTAATTTTATTACCTAAAACAATATTGAATTAATTTATCTAAAAGCAGAATCTTTGCTCCACAATCTCCCATCAAAAAAATCCACAAGTTTTTACTTCAAATAATTTTCCTTTTAAATGTACTTTTTTTTTTTGGTTTATTTAATTAAAGTATGCTTTTAGGATAGTCCAAGTTATATAGATATCTTGCATAAATGTTGCTTCAATAAAACAAAATTACAAATTCATTATAAATTTTAGTAGCCCTGTTCAACAGAAAATAGTTTATAATGTAAATTGTTTTCTAGAATAAGGTTTCATTAACACTTCATGTTTAGATACTTAAATAGTTTTTAAACATGAATGTATTGCATTGTTTGATACATGTTTTTTTTTCTTCCCTATAGGGTACCTTGATTAGAGTATTTGATACTTTTAAGAAGACTCAATTAATTGAGCTACGACGGGGTGTAGACTATGCGATGGTTTACTGGTATGTATTAAATGTCTTATGCATAGTCTATTGCATTTTAGAAAATAGATGTGTGTAAACAAGTCGAACTATACTATATTCTTGTTTACTAGTATATTGTTTGAATCTGGTCGTTTCTAATGTGCATAGTCGGATGGTCATTAACACCTATGAGACTGAGCTATTTTAATCTCCCTTTGTTTATTTTTTTTTTAAATTAAAAATTTCAATTTTAGTAGTACTTTTAAATTCTAAACTTCAAAACACAGTTTCTATTTAACTTATGGTTTTAAATTAGTCATATTTGGCAAATTTCTTATTGTGTTCGCAAACTGTTGGTGATTGTTCAGTGGTAGATTTGAATTACAAACTGTATTGTGATGATTGCACTTGTTTCTTAATAAAATTCAAGCTTAATTGGTGATATGTTTTAAAAATTATGTTCATTTTCATTTTGTTATTTATAATCTGAATATCTAACTCAAGATTGTTTATTCATTAAACATTGCATCTTTGTAATTATTCTTAACACATTTCTTTCTTTTTTTTAGCATTAATTTTAGCCATGACTCTGAATTTCTTGTTATATCCAGTGACAAGGGAACTGTTCATATTTTCGCTTTAAAGGACGCACATCTTAATAAGCGTTTTGCGTAAGTATTCTATTTTATTTATAAAATGTATTTCTGTGTGCTTAAACATTTAATTAAAGTATGTACAGTTGTCATATTTGATTAACAGCTTTATAATATATTGTGAAGTTGTCATTTTTAGTCATTAGTGTTGTCATTTTTTTTTGTCATTAGTTGTTGACTTTTTGGACCCCTCCCTCAAACCTATGTCACGCTGTGTCACGTTTGATCGAACCCCCCCCCCCTAAAATTACGTCACGTTGTTGCACCCCCCTTACAGAAGAGTTAATTTTATTATTTCCCTTTGTTTCTGAAATTTGAAAAAAAATGCATATTTTTATATTTTTAAAAAAATTAATTTGGAAAGAAAAAAATTTAAAATTTATCTTGGTTAAATAATTTATTCATAGGAATATACCAACATTGTATTTACATTTCCGTTGTCCAAGATCTAACTAGCCATTCGCTAATGTCTTCTAAAAAAAGGGGGTCTGAGAGTAATCGGAACTGTCTTGTCTAGTTCTGGGTCTTTTGGTGTTCGTCCAGGTAGCTTGTATTACCCCTACCCCCCTCCATGTCACAATCCGTCACGTTGGTGCATACCCCTCCCTTCCACCTCTGAGCGTGACGTAATTTATGTACGTCCCCAAGCAACGTAAATGGGATTAGTAATTATAATATATTTAGCTTGGAAAAAAATTAATTAAATGACAGTTTAGACTTGCACTAAATTTCCATGGATGTCAGTCCATTTATTTGGTGACACCTTAATAAAAACTGTATCTGCTTCATGTGCTTATTTTAGTACTAATTTTTTTTCTTTTAGTTTGCCTGGAACTTTGTTTGGGCTGACTCCACTCTACTCAATGGCACAGTTTACCATACCAGCAGAATGTAAATGCCAATGTGCCTTTGTGAAAAAGACTATATCAGTCAACTCAGTTGTTGGTAAGGGAACTTTAAATGTACTACTATGATTGTACTTTAAAAGGTTTTTAAAACGTTGCAGAAAGTTTTGTTTATTAAAGAGTTTAATTGTTTTTGCACTGAATGCTCAATTTTGAGACATTCAAAAAAGAAAGTACTCCTTTTTTCTGGGTTTCATGTGCATTTAATAAGTTTTGAGTTAGATTTTGATTGAGTAATTGTTTTTGAAGCATAATACTGATAAGAGTTTTGATGACATATTTTGTTATTTATCATAATACATTGTCAATGGGATTATTAAACATTTTATACTTAGCACACAATTAAAACAACATAATAAAAAAATTGAAAATTTGTTTTGGGATATTGTACTAGAAGTTACGTGATCAATTGAATCATGTATATATGCTATAATTTGAAATATACCCATAGCATTGTAAACTATGTTTATGAAGTTGATTTTATGCAGAATTATTAACAGCTACCAATCAGTGTCTGAAAAAGTGCATATTCCTTAATTGAAATAACTCCTATTTTTTTCTATCCTTTCAAATTAAAGAAATGAATACTTGTATTTTTGTAAAAAAAATGTTGGCTTTTAGTTACATTAATACATTTTCTTAAACTAAAATATATTAATGTGTAAATAAATATTAATTAATATTTAATGACTTATGTGTTTGCAGCTATATGTGAAGATGGTACTTTATACAAAAAAGCCTTCACATCCAAAGGCAATTTTCATGGAGATACCTATGATATGTTTTTAAATTTATGTGAGGATGATGAATATTAAATGTTTAGCAAATGTAAGTGTTTCAATTTTATAAATACATTTATTGAATTCATTTGTTTTTAAAAGTTATTGTTTTTAATTATCCTGTAAATACTATTAGTAGCAACAATGCAATATTTCTAATGTTATTAACTAATTTGTAATTAATTTTTCCAACTATTTCTTAGGAGTGCACAGCATTTTATTACAATATTAAATATTTTTTATGTAGCTTTTGCTAAAGAATTTTTATTTAAGAATTTCAATAATATACTATTAGTATTTCTCCAAAATATAACAAACACATATTGCACCGTGCACGGAAAAGTGACCTATCGACAGAAAGCTAGTTTTTCTAAAAAATGATTTGAAGTTTATTTTCCAATGCATTTCATTATAGAAAAATAAAGATCCAGTAACTGTATTCTAACTACTCTATCAATCGTTTTAAAATTTGCTATAATCACTAGATATTAAAAATTTGAATTTTTTAGCATTTTTAATTCGAAAAATCCTGTTTGTCCGATAGTCACTTTTCTGCCCATAGTGTGATATGTACAAAGCATATATTAAAACTAATTTAACTGCATATTAAACAAATTATTTTTATTAAAATCAATGTTAACATGTTTTTTTTAAACTTATCTCTTTAAACTATTTTGAAAGTAATTCCTCCATTATACTATAACTGTTATTTAGCCATGCATTAAAACTATTTTATTCTCTCTTTGCAGGTATTTTTATTTGTGTGAGAAAATGTTTGTCTTGTGTATGCCTAAATCACGTTTGTTATTACTTGATTAGTTAAGTTTTCAATTTCCTCACAAAATCTTGCCACTAAAAAGCAAGTTATTGAACTCTGTCCATTACCTTTGTTATTATCGTGTTCACTGATGAACTGTTCTGGTTAGGAATTTATTTTTTGATAGAAGCCGACCTTTTTGTAAAATGTCAATCGGGGCCACCTTTTTTCCATAAGAAGCTGTAATAGCCAGATATTAAATACCCACTAAAGAATCATATTTTTTTCTAGCCTGACTCAAATGTTCATTTTAGAACTGTATAAAGTTTGTTTTAAAGTTAAAACATGTTTGAAATGTGCTAAACAATATAGATACGTAAAATAATATATAAGTCATATTTGTTGTTACAGGATGTCCCAAAAGTTAATCTTTAACCATTTTGGAATTGAATAACTAGATAAACGATGATATTAAATTAATTTTTCTGGTTTTTTAATCAATAAGAGTTTTCAGTTAACCTAAATGTTTAAATATTTTTGTAGGACAATGTAGTTTCGGTGCTTTAATGAAATGGCTGGTCTATTTAAAAAAAAGAACGTATAATGAGCTGTAAGTGCCGAAAAGCATCTTTTGTGGTATTCTAGTAAAGTTATTCTAGTTCTTTTGTGGTATCTAATTCCAGTTAGAAAAGAACTGTTGTTTCTGCAATTCTTTTATGCACCGCCTGCAGATTTTTGCTTGCTTAATTTATTTCTTCTTTTTGAATCTTACTTCTATATATTCTCAATTATTAAAGTTTTATATGTTGTAAACATAGATAACTAATTAACCATTGTACTATTTTTCTTGTCTTAAAAAAGCTTATTAACAGTCTATTAAGCTCTTACTATCACATCAAATTTTATAGTTTTCATATCTAGTTATTAATTTTTAAGGTGTTTTTGAGACAACCTGTGTATGCAAAAGCAGAAGTGTGTAAAAGTGACAATATTTTCAATGTTATAATTGGATGTTCCAGGTTTGCTTAGAGTACTTTTAGTATTGTGTGACCAAATATTTATCGTAGGCGATTGTAAGGTGGAAGATAGGATAACTTAAAAGTTGAAGAGTGTAAAGTTTGTGTGGTTTCAATTTTGCTACATGAGTTCCAAATATTTATTTTTCAAAATAATAACTCTAGCATTATTATTTATGAAAGTATTTTTTTAATAATCTTTTGCTATTTTAGTTTTTAAATTTGAGTTATTTAAATTTTATTACATAACAATATTTTACTGTATATCTTAATATGTAGCAGTAAAATTAGCAAGTCTAAAATTATATATGAATATTTCAGCATAAACATAAGCACTGTTTGCTGCAATTCCCATTTGTTTACTAACTTATATTAAATTAATACCCTTTAATCAAATTTTTTAGGAAAGTAAAGCTATCATCTCTCAATGTACCAAAAGTAATAGCAAAACTATAACGACTTTACAACATTCTATAAGCTTAGTATTTCCGTATCTAACAATATTGAACTTAATTACATAGAGTTTAAGTCAACAAGCTTATGTGCATTTAGACCTATATGATATGGGTATGTTAAGTTTAAAACAACTCTAGTTTCATTATAATTTGACCCATTTTTGTTCTTAAATACTCATATCTCTCATCAGTTTTACTCGCGTCTCATTTTACTTCAAATGGCGCAGTTCAATTAGGCTGCCCCATATATTGAGTTTTAAAATCAAAACTTGAAGTGAGCCTAGTCAGTATCTTGCAATAGGGCTTTGAAAGCCCAGAAAAGAATACTGCTCAAATTATTTATAAAGTAACTGTTATGATTAATTACTTATACTATATTTCTTTGAATATTTTTTTAACTTTGCTTTTCCCAAACTTGATGATTTTCATAAATTTAAAATAGTCTTCACAAATAGTTTTAATGTTTGAAAATTTCTTAATTGTATTTGAATTTATAATGAAAGGAGGAAAATGAGTTTGCAATTCTGAATAATTTTTTTAAAAAATTAATTTTATTAGGTGTGTTTTTGTCATTATCTATGAATTCAGGTATTAATCGGCAATCAATACTGAAAATTAACATGCAGTACTTCTACAAAAGTTCACTGTAAATCATATTTAATTTTATATCCTTTGATCTTAGTAAATTTTTTTACTAAAAATAGTTTAATATTTTTACTCTGTAAAATGAATAAAACTATTTTAAACTGAAAGTAAAAAAAGACTTGGTGGCATTCAAACCCAATGATTTCTTTCATTAGTTTTAAAACTTTAAGAATGTAGTGACTTGCATAATTATAGTTTTGTAAGTGAAAACTAGGGTTTGAGTCTTGCGATTACATTTTTGAGTATTCTAATTTTATTTTGTGATACATAAATCACTACTACAATTCAAGGACACAAAGATGCCTCATACTAATGCATAACATGATTCCAGTTTACTGTAAATACTGTATATAAAACTTTAAATGTTAGACAATAATTGTAAATTTACCTAGTCAATATCTTTTATTTTGCCATGTTTAATTTTAAGGAATGGTGTTGAATAAATCAACAATAATCAACATTTATAACCTATAACATGCATAATTAAATAATTTTGAAATATATATCAGAATATATTCCTACATCTATTTTAAATTTTAAAATAAATTAGCCAATATGTTTTAATATTTAAAAAAATTATTTTTCAATGTAGTTTATTATTGTATAAACTAGATATTCCTTATAATTTGAGAGCAATTATAAAAAAATAAAGGGAAGTAAAACTTGAACCTCAAATTTGAAATAAGAGATAGTCTTAGAATTTAAAACACAAAGTCCTCAACTGATAGACATACCCAGATATAGATAATTCTTATTATATTGGAAAAACTTATAATGGAATATTTAAATGAATCAATGTTTTAACCTTTATCTTTTATTTTAGTTAAAACTAACAATACATTAATAGGTAAATAGTTTTATAAGTAAAAGTGCAAATTATTTTTAAAATATTTTTCTTGGGTGTTTTTGTTTGGGTGCTACTTCAAAATGAGTTTTTAATAGATTTATATGTATTCAATAGAGGTTAACCTATAAGAAGATTTTTGTTTTGTAAGAGTAAATTAATTCTTATGAGAGGAAGGTCAATCATGTTTCTTGGTTTTAATCAATGTATAAAAAATATTTTAAATCCAGCTGTATGTGATTAAAATGCACAAACTATATTACTCAGTACTTGCTAACAAATTGTTAGATGTGTGTACAGGTATCCATATATTTTTTAATAAATGTGTTTTCATAAAATGGTCTCTGTTTTTATTATATGTGTCACAATTTAATTTGGAGATAATAGTTAAATATAATGCTGCACTTAAACACAATAGCAGTCGAGGTACATGATAAATTTAGCTTTAATTATAAAATCTCGTTTATGATATCTTCATTTAGTATGAGCACCAATAAATTTATGTAACAATAAAAATAAATTTCGGAAAGTTAATTTTGAAATTAAAAGTTGTAAATATGCATGTCTCACGATTGATTGATATCAGCATGAATAACTATTTTTTATCAATAAAAAGAAATAGTCATTCCTAAAATTATAGTCTTTATTACTTGTAGGTAATTAAAGTTATTAAAAATACATATACAACAAAATATATATCTTAAGACTCATTCCTCATACTCTCTTAACTGACTAAAGTATTTTTGTACTGATCCACTATTTTGCTGATGTCATCAATTATATAATTTTTAATCAACTAAGGATCTTGCAAAAATAATTGCGTGACGAAGAATTTTGTATTGAATTATTAAGACTTACTTGACACTATTTATAAGTATTGCTGATAATCATTTAAATGCTATGAGTTTTTATGATAGTACATCAAGATGAAAATTCTATATTGAACTGCTATGATATAAAAGAGCTTTCTTAAGATGTTTTAGCTGGTGTAAAGAACTAAACAAGGTTGCCAATGAAAAAAAACTCATTATAGCTTGTACTATAATTGTCAACCACAATATTTTGTTATTGTTTTGAAAAAAAAAAACATTTACTAATGCTGTTTAATTTTTTTATTATTTCCAAACAAACAACACATCAATTCTTGGCACAAAAGCTGCACAACATCAAATTTTATATAGCACAAGAAAGCAGATTCACAAGATATCAGTATGTTTTACCCCAAGGCGGCATAAATACAACTACAACTAATAATCACAAACCACAAACTAGGTGTTTAAAATTTAACCCTCTGAGGGATACAGAAGTATTAACACCTAACCTGATTGTCAAATTTTCCAACAATATAATTTTTTTTTAAAAATTCGAAACTTTTTAAAATTTAAAGTATGGGGCAATCATTTATAATCATATGCTACAGAATTAAAATTTTAAACAATTTTTAAAAAGTAAAATTTCAGTTAAATTTTTTTTTATCTCGTGCAGTGGAAACAAGATGGCACTTCAACCAAATTGCGAATCTCTCAGAGGGTTAAAGTAAACTGTACAATGATTGTAATGTCAAATCAAAATCCTTAACACTTAAAAAGTTATTTTAATATAGCTCGGTTTTGTAAGTGCACTTTTTGACAAGTAAGTTTTTGTATCATAGCAAATAAACATTGAATGATTTACAATGTAACATAAATTGGTTAACAAAAAACATCATTTTAAAGTGATTAGAAACATTAAGTACTACTGATCATCCAATAACTGGCACATTTGAGATCCTTGCTTTGATAGAAATGACTAGAAATGTGTGTGTAAAGCTTATTTCTCAGGACATTATATTTGCCATTGATAATTACAAGCCTCACACATAGTTAAAGTATTTATCAGTAAATCAGATCAATAATAACTAAACTACAGTCAATATTTATCTAGTTACATATTTAGCAAGATAACGAAATACAACTTTTGTCTTGACTGTTTTTGTCACTTTTGTAATATCGTCTGTCAAATGTCGAGTGGGTCCGTGGACAAAACAACGAATGTGCAGATTCTAGGGATTTGCGGTTTTTTAAAAACAAAATAGCTTCTCCGTTCAATCGGTTATTTTTTTTTTCCATTCGATTTTAACCGGGACCAGTTAAAAGTAACTAAAACCCAATCCTTTGAAAAAACGGTTCTAGTTGCTTGGTTGGTTGAATGATTCCGGCTGTCTATTTAGGTTAGGTTTGAATTATCGTCGCACTAGAAGTACAAGAGGGCTATTGGCGACGGTTAATTTAGAACCACAATCATGTGACGAGTCGACACTATGAGCAGTGTTGCTAAAACCCAAATTCGCAGCTTTTTAATGGCGGAAATCCTTGAGGGTACAACAACTTTTCGGGCTTTGAAGTTATTAAAGTTGTACGTCATAAGATGTCACTACAAAAAATTAATGTTCTATTTATCCCTTGATATTTTTTAGTAATTTATACAAAGAGATATATAACTGATAAATAATTATTAAAAGTTATATAATATTAATATAAATATTTTAATAATTTATTAAATGAAAAAAATGATATGTTTTATATTTTAATAGTATAAATAATATATATAACATAAGTATCTAAATTATATAATATAAAATAATATTTTTAATGATATTATTATACAAAAATCTAAAAAAATTTTTAATATTTATTTTTTATATAAACAAAAAAGTAGAGTGCACTGACAAAAATAATAAATTAATACACTATTAAATTTACTTTTAGTATTTTACAAAAAGCACTAACACTTGTGTTACATTAAAATCAAAAGAAAATTTAAAATCTAAAAATGCAAATGAAACTTAAAAATAAATAAAAGGATAAAAGTGTAATTCCTGAAACAGGTACTATATAAAAAAAACCCACTGCTTTATATAAAAAATATATTTTCATTGTTACATTTGCATTTAAGATGTTGCATTCTTTCAATCTCATAGAATATGTTAACCAGTTATTTATAAAACATTATATTCCTCGCAATATAAAAGCAAGAATATTGAAACAACTATTGATGAAAAAATATCATAGAAACAACAACCACAAAAAGTTTATAGCATATCACAACAATATTTCGACAATAACAACGAGAATTTATAAACTATTTTTAACAAAATATTGAGGAATGATTACAAAACCACACCCAGAATAAATGCTTCCTCTATTGAAAGATATATTATATGCTACAAAAACATTATAAGAAATGACAACATTTTGAGAGTATTTCAAAGACCTGCTTCAATACCTACTTCATAAAAAAAATTACAAAAATAAATCAAAAATAAAATAAAGATATTGCACTGAAGAATAAATACGCAATTGAACTTTTAACTATATTAGATAAAATACGCATACCAGTTCCCTCTTGAGGATTTTAATTGTGAATAAGGCGCAATAAACAGTACAAACTCACTAAGAGGACAAAAACTTTCTCAGTTAGGTTAAAACATACAGTAAAGAGCCAGAAATTCACTACCTTAACCCTTTAACGATCGGATAATTTTCAAGAAAACGATAGATCGAAACGAAAATATAGATGCAGGATTTTCCCTCAAGTAGTGAATTTCTGACTCTCTATTGCACATTCATTTACATTAGCTTACAGAATAGAAATGCTTACAAAATAAATGCACAGCACAAAATACAAGCTAAATGTGTGAGCACATTTAATGGAAAAAAATACTGGCCAGTGTAATAACCCACATAACTAAACATTATAAACAATTATTCAAATTCTGACTGGTGTACATAAGGTAAAATCCAACTAATCCAGGTCCAACTGATTTAACTGCCTTAATCTAATTCTTAAAACTTAATTTTTTGTTTCAATGAAACAAACTTAAATTTTAGTTTTAATTATTAACATAGTCAAAAGGTGAAAGTTTAGGAGTCACACACTCTCTATACATTGCTGAAGATGTTTTTTAATACAACTTTATAAAAACTCATTTTTCCAAAAACTGAATTTTTCAGGGGAGTCAAAATACATTGTATACAAAGTTATAATCCATTAACTATGAATATTCTTTTAAAATTATTCAAGGTTAAAATAATTTTTAGGAACTAGTTATAATCAAATCGTGAAAAGTTACATGTCTTAAAACCTAAATTTGTAATCTGAAGTTCAAATATTAAAATACAAAATAAAATTATTGTTACAATTAGTTAATAATTCCTGACAAAAATGGAAAGCCTAAATATTGAAAGAGAATGCAAATTTAGATTCTAATCTACTCGCTTTCTCATTTTCATTGTTTAGTAAAACACTATAACAAAAGTGTCCCCATTAAAAAAAAACTTGATGTTACTCCTGAATACATAGTTGTTCATTTTTTATTTATTAAAGTTATTTACTGTTTTATTAAGTCTGCATCTGTGATTTCTAATGGCCCCTCTGATACACCTAAAGTTTATTATCAAAACTGTTTTTATTCTGTTAATTAAAACCACAGATCAAGCCGAATGCATTCCAATTACAATATTTTAAAATAAAAACTTAACATCAAAGGTCAAAGATTTCCATACGACTCAGTTGAGACTAAATCTGGATTAGCAAGATTTCATTGCATTACTCTAGCACGGTTACTCTTTTTTTGGTTTGGGGTTTACAGATGGCACCACTTTACCAACTACTGTTTGAGTTGCAGAGACAACACCCGAGCCAACATTGTAGGTTGTTGAGGCAGCCCACTTTACTGTGCCTACTCCCAGACCTACAGCACCCGAGCCTACATTGTACAGTTGAGAAGACACACGCCAAAGCACACCTGGGTTCGATACATCACTTGAGGTGGATCCTGGAATAAAAGCAAATACAAAACTAGGGCTGTGTAACACTTTCAATTACTGGTTAATGTATCAATACACACGTTTAAAGATGATTATATACCCTTTATATGATAATTATAATAATTTTAAAACAAAAGTTTTATAGTAGCTACCCTTGCACAAGTACAATTTTCCCCAAAACCGTTTTATGACATTCGAAAGACACTGTGAACTTGTGTACCAATACCAAATTTGAAGTCTGTAGCTTTTTTTTGTTTTGCAACAATGCCTTCAAAATCAAAAATGTTCTATGGCAGCTACCACTTGCACTTGCACAATATTCTGTAAAACCTTATTATGACGTATGACAGGTACTATGTACTCATGTAGCACATTTGAAATCTGTATCTCTTTTAGTTCAAACTGTAGAGTGGATTCAGACAGACGGACTAATGTTTCAAAAGCCATTTTTTTAAGAATTGGCATCCTCCCAAACATGTAGAAAACACAAATTCTCCATTTCAGATTTTTGACCCCCATCACAAAACTTTCATTACCTCAGATTTCATATTAGGTAATTGAAAGTAAAAATCCTTTCAATTTAATAAGCCATGAAAGCATCAATAAGGTTAAATTTTGATGATGCCCTCAAAATTTAACTTTTATGATTGTACTTTTCTATTGATTGTACTTGTCTATTGATTATCAATCCACCACTTAATTGTTATTTTTTTTTTACTTTTTACAGTTAATATAAAGAAAACACAATTTATTTCTCTTTTCAGGCTGTGTAAGAGCACTATAATTTTTTTTAATAAAAAAGAGAGAGGCCAATTAGCTGTATAAAGGTGGATCCACCATAACTTTTTTCAAAAATTTAAAAAATAAAATAACGGTATACAGAGAAATTTCAGTGTAAATATTTGTGTATTATCAAACAACAAACTGTAAGCAGCATACACATACCATTCGGCATGTTTTGTGCCATAAAAAGTGATGAAACAAACTTTACCTAATGCTTTTTAATCACCAATGAGGATCATTGGGAAAGTTTAAAGTTAGGTTGTACTAGAACAGTTATTTTCAAGGGTTTCTATTAGCTTTTAAAAAAAAAAAAATTCATATATATTAAAAGAAAATTAATTAAACATTTACCTTAATTATTTGAAAGATGATATAAAGATTATTTTTAAAAAATAGATAGAAGTTAATCGTTTAAATATTTAAAAATATTTTTTTTAACGGAGTGTCTACGTGCACGGGCACCGTGCAAGCATTGCCTCGTACGGGTAGTAACTGCGCAGGACCGAGGCTTATTAACTGTTTTAGTTCGATTCATCCTTGACCACCGTAGCTTTGTGGTAGCATAATAGGTTCGTATTCAATAGGTCTCGGGTTCCAAACACGCTTTCGGTTGAATTACAAATTTTCTTTCACACTGAAAGATCATCATTTCAAATTTGTTCTGGAAAAGTTTACTTGCATTTTTTACGTTTTCATGAAGTATTTAAATTTCTAATTTTTTTAAAACTTTCATTGCAAATGGCTAGAATTGATGTTTTTTTTAGAGAAAACAAAATTCTCGGGGCCCCAAACGAGTGTTTAGGCTTTCAATGCGTCCTACAATACTGTCCATGTTGGATACTGATGTTTTTATAGAGAAAACAAAATTGCCCGGTTCCCAAAAAGAGTAATCTCAACTTTCAAGTATATCATGTCCGTGCACGCGGTTCCAGCAAGTCCCGACTTGAGCATGCACGTTAATACCCGTACATGTAATGCGTGAACGGTGCCCGTGTGCATAGCCTCTGCCTTCTTTTAAATAACATTTATTTCACTTAATTAAATGTTTAGAGAACATATACAGCATAATCACCTTGATTCTTATCAGAACTGGAATAGGTATTATCTTCCTTTTCAGTAATTTCACCCTAAAAATTTTAGAAAATTAGAAACTTTAAATGAAACCTTTTTTTTACAAAGATTTTATTTTTTTATCATTTAAGTGTTGTAAATTCATCATAGTTGCACATTGCATGTTTGTGACTCATATTACAACCTCATTTTTAATTTTTTTTGCTTCAATTTACATTTCATTACGATTAAAAAAATAACACAGTTTATATAGGGCACAATATGCAATATTCATTTAGGGGAGTTTAAAATGCTTGCAGGCTTTTATTTAGATGCACTATTTTTTTTAATTTTAATGCACATCCGATATTGATTCTTGTAAAATCATAATTTGCACTGAAGGTTTAATGCTATTACTTTTTAAAAAATGTGATAAAAATATTATTCTTCATAACTTTAGGCATTAATCGTGAATTGACTTGTTTGCGTAAGTTATTTTAACACTGGTTTGGAAGATCAACAATAAAACATATTTAAAGTAATTATAATTAAACTTACAATTTCATGTTCATAATTTTCATTATTTTTTAAAACTAACATAGCAAAAAATATTTATTACCTTTTTAAAACAAGCAGTTATTGGTCCCAAAACTTTAGCCATTGACAAGTTTGAAAATTTAACTTCTGAAGAGCAACAGTTTGAATGCAAAGTTTGTACGTCGAAAACTCTGAACACCTCGAAATCTTCTATAAACTGCAATTTAAAATATTGTGTATGCATTTAAAACAAAAGCCTTCGCACATAAGAAACGTTAACACCGTGGGGAAATTTCTTAGATTATGCGAACCCGATTTACGTGTAAAAATACGTGTATAAGTAAACGTAAACAGTTGCTAAATATCTTTTTTAGTGATACAGTACTTGAGATTTTTTTGATGTTTTCGCCAAACCAAGGGCCAAACTATAAAACAAACATTGCAATAAAATACATTTGTTTGCGGTTAAATTCTAGATTATTTTATTATAAAAAGCGCACTTTATTTTAAATTTATATTTTATTAATTTATATTATTATAGATATTAATAGTTATTTACCTTTCCAAAAAAATTGTGTTTCTTTTTGCCAAATTAGCAAATATTTTGTTTTATAGCAACCTCATTGTATAATTAATAGTCCAGCTGGTTTAAACCTGATGCTTTTATTGTAACCCTATGCACACATTGTAAACAAACCAGCGAAAAC
This sequence comes from Oedothorax gibbosus, assembly GCA_019343175.1. NCBI lineage: Eukaryota > Metazoa > Arthropoda > Arachnida > Araneae > Linyphiidae > Oedothorax > Oedothorax gibbosus. The sequence goes on from CM033271.1 coordinate 32,453,294, forward strand.
GTCCTCAAGATGAATATTGCCAAATTCCTATTTTGAGGAGATGGGTTGTTCTATATGGCAACTTATCACTACAGTTTCGTACAAACTATATCAAAACAAGAATAAAAAACTGTAATTAGTCTTCTGAGTCACATACATTGATCAAACCTAAGATAAAATAACTATAATAAAGAACATTTCTTTTTTTTTAAAATAAAACAGCTGCCAAAAGGTCCAAAAGTAAAAACCTTTTCACAGAAATAGCGATTCGTGATTGTTTCTTTCATCAGAAAAAAAAACCCTCGCCAAATAGTCAAAACACGTGACTAGGAAAAAAAAGAACCTGACTATGTTTGGGATGCGTTTAGGTTTGCCGTAGTTCTTTCTATATAATTTAGTTTTAATGTATGTGAAACAAACAGAAACTAAACTAATAAAAGACAGCATAGCCTGCTAAATTTACAATAAACAATTAAAATTACAAACTAATAAATTACATTATATGTAGTTTAAGAAAGCTGTTTTTTGGATGTTTAACCTTTAAAATCTCAACGTTTTAGAATGCCCACTGTGCATCTTATGTCAGTAAAATAACAACCAACCAAAACGTTTCTCGAGAGAAAAGAATCTGGCAGTTTCTGTTTCCATGTAAAATTTCAGATTGCATGTTGACGTCATATATTTCTTCTGGTTTTGGCTGTTTTGGGATTCTACTTTTGATATGATTCAACATAATCTAATTTTTATATTCATTTAATTCCAAATTAAAATCTAAATTTAATGTTTTTGTGAAGGAAGGAAATCGATGTTCAAAATGGATCTTGATGCTGGTTTATTGCAGCAATTTAGTTGCCTTGGTACAACAGACAGAGACGTTCTTATATCGCAACTTCAAAAACTATTAGGAGATCAATTAAATCCTGCAGGATGTGCATTTTTCTTGGATATGAACAACTGGTAAAACATTATGATTAAATATGAATAACTTTTTTATATAAAAAAATTATTGTTTTTCTATACATATGAACAAAATGTATTTCGTCATATTCAAACTACACGTATTGTTTTGTAATCTGTATGATATGTCAAATTCTTATGAACAAATTTAACTGTCTACAAGTAGTATTCAATATAGAAAACTTAATCAAACTACATTTTATTAATTATTTCTTAAGTTAATATAAAATCATCTTTTTTGTTGTTTTGACCTTATACTGTTTTTTATTTTTATAGTTTGTCACGTATCTTAACTAAATTTGACAGTATACCTAATTTATTTTTCAAGATTTCGAAGATAAACGTTTTATATTAAACCTTTTTAAATTATTGAAATGCCATAAATTGTACTTTGTAAAGTGAGTTTCAATTTTTAAAAAATACATAATGTTGATATGGAGCAAGTATTGTACTTACATAAACTTTATTGTTGTCTGTTAGTTCTATCGATACATTTTAGTATTTCCAGCAATGATATCTTTTGTTACACATTTGCACTTATTTATTAAACTGTGTTATATATTTAGGTCACGTCAAAAAAAATGAAGTCAATCTTTTGAATGATTTTTTAAGGATCTTAAATCTATAATTTTTATAAAAACTAACTATTTTACACTTTTTAGTTTTCACTATTTTGTAATAATTACAGGAATTTACAAGCTGCTGTGTGTGCGTATTTTGATTTTGACTCTCCCAAGGATAACTTGCCTAAAATGGCTTTTGTGAGAGATGTCACCATTGGTGAAGGAGAGGCTGTACCACCTAATATGAGATTTACAAAAACTTGGAAAATCCAGAATCCAAGTATGTAATTAAGATTCAACTTGATATTTTAAAGTTTTAGCTGCTTTATAGAGTTCTTCATAGTGATGTGGCATTGGTAAATACCTAGTGGGCTGGTCATTTATATAATTAGCAATTGCCTGGGCATTGGCCAAAAGTATTTTTAAATGTTCAAAATGAGGTTATTTATGTATAAATATTATTTTAGTTTCACTTTGACACCAATATTAGTTTTAAAATACTAAAGCTTTTATAAATTACTAGCTTTATAAACCCGGCGTTGCACGGGTGCCTACCCTTAATAACGGTGATTGTTTCTATTTATGTTAACATTAATTTCATACCAATTGCTACTTTCTCCACTGGTCAGCACTCCATCGGTATATTATAATTTCCTCCCATTCTAATATCAGCATTAATTTTAAAAAGGAAATCCGATTGTATCCAGACCCTTCTAGAATTTAGAGGGCTTTCTCTTAGGCCCTGTTTAAATTGCCAGAATAGCTGTGATATAATGGCCAGTTTCCATTTGCCCTTATACACCCGAAAATGCTCAAAATGTGGTAAACATTCCACTCCATATTCGACCACTCGACAGGGCTGGGGAGCCCAGTCGGTAATGGCGTTCGCCTTGCATGCGATAGGTCCCAGATTCGGGTCCGGGCATCGTCAAAATAACTGCCGACCTATAAAGGGCAAATGCAGCCAAAAATGTCCGACAAATAATACCATGTGGTGGGAGTGCACATTAAATATTTTTCGAAAGTCCCAACGATGCGTACGAAGTCTCCCTTAAAAGCTGCATTGGGTGCCTACTCGGGCGTCGATTCGTCACTTGACTGTGGTTCTTAATTAAGACGCCCGTGGCCAATAGCCTTCGTGTATAGCTCTAGTGCGACGATTATTCAAACTTACCCTAACCCATACAACTGGTTGGGAAAAGCTACCCTACGTTAAATTTTTTACTTCGCCAAAAGCCGCCAATGCCAACATTCAAACGGCCATTATATCATAACTGTACCAAATTGACATAAGGATATCATAAACAAAGTTTGTATGCTATACGTACAGGGAATTAACATTTCTTAGAAGTTTTCATCAAATCTAGAATATTTATCGCCTTCAAAGTCATTAGACATTGTAGCAATATCTTCACTTCTTACCATTTATAAACATCAATCAAATTAAATTCGGGAACCAAAAGAAATCAAAAGATTTAAATTCAATAAATAAAATAAAATAATGATATTCAAATAACAATCCTACAAATTAAACTCGCGAGTTCTTACGTGCTTTTACTTAGTTTCCGTTCACGCTGCGAACGCGCTGAAATTTCTTTTAATTTGAAGTAAAAAATATAAATTCTAATCTTACAATGCTATTCCTATGGGGAAATCGGCTCACGTTTTGCACTCCTACACCCGTTTGGGTTCGAATAAAAAGTATCCTATAGCCTATTCCTGGTTCTAAGCTACCTCCCCACAAATTTTCAGCTAAATCAGTTCAGCCGTTCTTGAGTTATAAATGGTGTAACAAACACGACTTTCTTTTATATATACTAGCTGTTATACACGACGTTGCACGGGTAGAGGTGGAAAAATAATTTAACAGTCAATTTAACTATTTTTTTTCTTTAATTTTTGTTACATAAGATATGAAGATTACCCAGTAATTTTCCATTTAATTACCCAACTTGGATATAGTAATGATTAATATTAATTTCAAAAATACCTTTGATAAGAAGCGCAAATTAAAAAGAATACATATTTAAGTAAAAAATAATCAGTAAGAATTAAAAATGGAAAAAAGCTAAATCTTAAAAGGGTCTCAAACATTTAATTTAACGCAATTCAAGGGAGTGCTCCAATAAATTAAGTAACTTTTTTTTGGACACTTTGTAGATATAAATACAATATAAGCAGTACAAAATGGCAGAAAAAAATGCGTTTAGGACAAAGATTGGTATAATCTGTTCTTCCAAAGTAGTTAAAATTTAAATCTCACTTTAAACTGATCACTCTTGGTCTGCGTGCAGAAAATAAAATATTCTTAATGAAAGTGAATTACATGATCTAATTGTTTAGATGTTATTAAGCTACTCAAGCAAACAGCAAACGATTTGCATTTTTTATATTTATTTGTTTTTTTAAACTGTGATAAAGATACTAAAGCAAACGATTTTTGTTTTAGATGTTTATTTCTAATTTTTTAGCTGTAATTAAACTAAATATACTTAAAAAACTTTTTAACAAATGTGTAAAATAAAACTAAATAAACAATCCGTGAAAACGTGCTGTGTAAGGAGCAATAAACCTCTAAGGTCTTCAATGCATTGAATGGGAAACATAAAAACGTTTGAAAACGATAAAAGGAATTTATCTGATTCGAAAAATTCTTAGCCTATGTTTGTTCCGGAGATGAGATGAATTTTTGTGCCAAATTTCGTGACGATCTGTTGCGTGGTTCTTTAGATCTCGTGTCTTAAACAAACAAACAAAAAACAAAAGTTGCCTTTTATGTATATAGATAAAACCTTTTAGCTCATTTGGCACGTTTTGGGAAAAAAATTGGCGAGAAAATAGATATAGCTACAAACACACCCATTATACAGCTCTAACACAATGACCTTCGAACAACCAACCAGCTTATAAATTATAAAAAAAATGCCCATTCGGCGAGTTTTAGTTAATAATTTGGCGAGTTTGGCAACGTATTTGGCGAAAAAATAAAGACATAAAACCCTAATATGCAGCTCTAGTGCGACAGCCTTCATTAACCATCATAGTTCAGTAATAGCTTAACGATAAATTTATTGCTTAAATATGCACACATGCAGTCAACAGAAAAATCAATGAAAAAATCATCAAATAAACCCACACCACAATAAAATCTGGGAATGGAGACTGCCGGAATTACGTCACTTGAAACATGTCAATTATTTTTCAAATAATGAATTTAGTTTCTGAAGTTAATGGCCACAGAATAAAATAAACATTTTCAATTTTAATTACTTTTGTTAAAAGTTTTATTTAATTTTTTCAGCCGATGGCATCAGGAAAGTAAAAAAATTATCGGATTTGAGCCAAAGTGGTGTAGTTTTTTCAGAAAAATGTTCGAAACGATAGAAGGAATGGTCTGATTCGAAAAATTCTTAGCCTATGTTTGTTCCGGAGATGAGATGAATTTTTGTGCCAAATTTCGTGACAATCTGTTGCGTGGTTCTTTAGATCTCGTGTCTTATACAAACAAGCAAACAAACAAACGGAAGTTGCCTTTTATGTATATAGATAAGCACCATTATAATTATGTGCATTTTTTTTTAATTAAAAATTAAATCTATTAACTAATAAATAATGTATATATACATATAAATTTATAAGTCGAAGTTAGATTTCTAAAATTTAAGTTTTTATGTGACTGCTTCCTGCAACAACTTCTACCTGGTATTAGGGCTATTCTGTTTTTTTATGCCTATACTCTACCTAGAAATGGGTAAGTATAAAAGAATATAATGTGATTAGTATAAAAAAGTAATATTTAGCTTTTCCTTTGATCAATTTTTGTTAGTAAATAAAAATTTTGAGTGTACTTTTACATCCAATGCCGTGGAATAGCCAATGCAACTTTCTGAGGAAACTCTAATGCAACATCTTATCCCCTATAATATCTCTTACATATCCTTACCTTCATTCTCCATAGGTGAAGACAGGTGGCCTCCTGGATGTTGTTTGAGGTTCACAGCAGGTGACCATTTGGGTCATGGCGACCGCGCCTTGGTGGACGCTTTAGAGCCCCATGAGATGGCTGATGTGTCGGTGGAAATGGTCAGTCCCCAAGATCCCGGGATCTATCAGGGACAGTGGAGAATGAGTACAGCAACTGGACAATTTTTTGGAGGTATATTCTTTTTATTTCTTTTTTTTTTACCTTACTGTTAGATCAACCATGCCATATGACTCAGTATCATTTGAAATGTGTTTTATGAAATTATTTTCTTCAATGGGTACATACATGATCTTCAAATCATTATTGTAATAAAATTGTTTTGTTTAAGCTTAACTTCTAACACCAAGTATGTAGCCAATTCCATTGATTAATAGTTTGCAGTATATTTAATTTTTTATTATGAAGAATTTGCAATTAGGACACATACAATGATTTTATCTTATTTCTTAAAAAGAAATTGAGATATTTTATTTTTACACCTCTGATTAACCCAGGATATTGTATACACCCCCCCCCCCCCCTCCCAAAAAGTTTTTTTTCCCAGATTTGGATGTCGAAAAAATCCCACTTAGTGTGATGCTAATTCAACTGAACCAAATCTTGTAGCTCCTTTCAACCTATGATTTATCATTTAACTAATTAAATTTTGGAACACCTAGCGTATTCAGGCCGGAATGCTATTTGGCAACTTTTGGCGTTCGTGAAAAAGTAAACACAGGTTGCTATAGTTAGTATTTTACGAAAAATTTATATTAATTCCGGTACGGCATCAGTAAATTCACTTTAAAAAAATTATTATTTTATTTTTTAACATCAATATTTGGTTCCAAACATTGAAAAATGATTAAGATTAGTTAATTTAGAATAATTACGTAGCTCGTTTGTTTTGTTTCATAGCTGGTTTATTGCTTCTCCAGATGCGGCTTATTCCTGTCATTGTAGTATGGCTTTTTTTCCTGTGACGTATTCTCTCGGTTGCATTTCTTGAATTCATTCCGCTGCTTCTGCTCACGGAGTGGTGTCGGTAGCGTGAGGGAATAGTTTCACATGATGCTTTGTTTTTATCATGTCTTGAAAGCCCAATAATGTTTTAATGGTCGGAACTTAAAATGCTGTACGCCATATACGTTACAAAATTATCCCGTCTGAGCCGCAAGTTGTGAAACTCGGAAATCTTTCGACTCCCTCCGGGCCGTCGATTGTGGCCACTCGAGCCGTTGTATCCTTCAAAAGACCGCTAGTGTCGATTGTGGCAACTAGACATGTGAAACTACGTTGTGATTATAATTTACTAGCTGACCCGACAGACGTTGTCTTGTCTTTACTATGAATATTGAATTCTAATTGAAGGTTGATCGAAATATCCACCGATCCTTGGCAAATGCATCCAAAAATGTCCAAAGAATAGTACCCCATGTGGTGGGAGTGCACGTTAAATATTTTTCAAAGTCCTGACGCTGCGTACGATGTAAAAGTGGCATTGGGTGCCTAATCAGGTGTTGGCTCGTCACATGACTGTGGTTCTAAATTAAGATGCCCGTGGCCAATATCGTTCTTGTATAGCTCTAGTGCGACGATAATTCAAACTAACCCTAACCCATACAACTGGATGGGAATAGCTGTCTTACGATAAATTTTTAACTTTGCCAAAAGCCGCCAATGCCAACATTCAATTGGCCATATCATAGCTGTACCAAATTGACAGTTTCATAAACATAAAGTTTTTACGCTATACGTAGAGGGGATTAACATTTCCTTAGAAGTATTCATCAGATCTAGAATAGTATTCGCCTTTACTGCCATGATACTTTGCAGCAATATCTTCACTTCTTACCATTCATAAACATCAATTAAATTAAATTCGGAAAAAAAAAATCAACAGAATTCAATTCAATAAATAAAATATTGATATTCAAATAAAAATCCTACAAATTAAACTCGCGTGCTGTGACGTGCTTATACTTAATTTTCGTTCGCGTTAAACGTGCTGAAATTTTGAAATAAAAAGTATAAATTCTCTAATCTTACAATGCTATTCCTATGGAGAAGCCACATTTTGCACTCCTAAACACGTTCAGGTTCGAATTTTGAATAACTCATTCATTAAGAACCTTCTCCTGACAATAACAAACACAACAAAAAAACAATTAGTGAAATCGTTCCAGCCGTTCACAACCAAAAAATGGGACTTTAATTTATATATAAGATTTAATCAAAAGTTGTTAATAAGTTAAATTATTATCGGCCTGTGGCCGATTATAATAAAATCCAAACCAAACCTTACACACCTTTCGAACAAATACTCACCTGCACAAAAACCGAAATTTTCAAAATAAACCCATTTCACGCTTTACTATTGTTTACATAATTCTTGTACGCTGTATTTTCAACCAAACCAACTTAAAAGCAAATTAGTTTGCAAGATTTGGCAACAAGATTGATGTAAACATCCATTGAGTTGAAAGTTGAACTGGAATGTTTACCAAATTAAGTACGTTTTCGCTACTTGGCTGCAAAAGTTAAACCGCCAAATCCAGACCGGTCTGAATACGCTAGCAGTACCTAAATTTTTAATGTACCCATAGTTAAAAACCGGAAATTCTTAATTATTTTAAATTTCTTAGAAAATGATTGAAGATAATTGAACCTAACCCTATTTTCCCATTGTCTTGTATAGAGGTGATCTGGGTGATTGTGACTGTAGCCGAGGGCGGTCTCCTGAGCCTGACCCAACAAATGGACGCCTTTCACCAGCTGGGATCTCCCCCAAGGAACGCCCACATGACTCTCAATCCCTTCGCCACTCACAATGGTAAATTTGGAGGTGAGCTCCGAGAGCTTTGCCGTTGCCTTAAAAGGAATTGTGTTCGAATTTAATGTTTTATGTGTTTGTTTTGTGTAGTTGTAAAGAGATTTTGAATATAATACTTATGTGTAGGATTCTTTCCTGGAATGAAGAGGTTAGCTAAGCTTTTTAAAAATAATTTTAAAAACTTAAATAATGTTGACATTACAATCTTGCATATTAAACTTGTAATCTTTTTTGTCCTTGTGCTTAATTTTTGATTGTTTATTTTGTATTGTTGTAAGATATTTTGAATATTATATTTGTATGAATTACAATAGGCGTGGATACCTCGAAACCAGGGTGGATTGCTTTCTCCAACTCAGTTATGTTATATTTGTATTGGCAAGTTTTAATGTCATGATTTTGTTTGGTGCTACCCAAAGGTAGTAGGTTGAGGTATTCACAACAATGTTAAAGCATGCTGCTATAATTAAATATATCTGTAAGATTAATGTTGACTGTTAAAAAAGTTTAAGTGGGTTTCATATTTTTGTTTCCTATTGTGGTGGTTAAGATTAAAGTTTCAATTATTTTAAAACTTCTTTTATATTCTATAAGTTCCTTGCTTTCTGAATGATCCTCGTAGTTATAGTGGGGGACCTTTAATATACAAGGTGTCCGTAAAAGAATGTCTGAGTTTCAAATTGTGACCTGACATCACACCTTGTGATTTCTTCCTTTGGGGCTTTGTAAAAGATCAGGTCTACATTCCACTCCTACCCCACGATTTACCAACCTTGAAAGGTAGAATTGCACAGGCTGTTGCTCGGACTTGCTGCAGACAGTGTGGGAAGAATTGCATTTTCGTTTGGATGTGTGCTGTATCACTAAAGGCGCACACATTGAGCACTTATAGGGAAAAACTAGGTTAGTTTTCTTTCAATGTCATGTATGATTTGTTATATTTAGTATAAAATAAACTCCTGTAGTATACCATTAAAACTCGGACATTCTTTTATGGACACCCTGTATTTTTCTTTAGAATCTCTATCGTCCTTATCATTTTGCTAATTAAAAAGTTTATAATACCAATTTTTAGATGTTTCAAAGTTTTAAATTAGAGGAGTAAATTGTAGAATTTTTTCCTCCAGATAATCCAATTTCCATGGAAGCCTCAATGGATTCTCAAAACCCTTCTCATATGCCTCTTGATAATACATATAGTCCAGAAAATAGTATATCTTTGTCTTCTATAACACCAAATCATCAGGTAACAGTTTGATTAATTTTTTTAATGTGTTTCTAGTCAACTATATTACCTCTTATTTCTGACTAGTAACATAATACCTGTTCTTACACAGGCTAAACACATAGAGTTGAAATTGTATTCATATATATGTTATGGGCAATTTAATTAATCAATTTGAACAATTATCTTATTTGATAGTTATTTTTTTTAGAACATACCAGTTTTCAAGGAATAATTTTTATATTAGTTAAATTTTGGAGATTAAAGTGAACACCTGAGCTAATATCCTTAGTCAGTATTATAATAGTTTTGTTAGAAAAGGTAGGATATGAACAGAATATGTGAATTTCTTTTAGAAACATTTTACAATGATTTCTTGTCACAACTGAACATGAATGATGAGATCCTTGATTTGTTGTTTTTAAAGATGCTTGCATTTAGAACATCTTAAGAAAGGTTTTAGACCCTTTTTCTTCTAAGATACATTTTTCGACATTTATTCTAATCTCAAAAGAGGTTCTCAGTTCTGGGGAATGTGCTGAGTCTGCCAAAGGCTTAATCCGTGAAAAAGCAGCCCCATTTAGGAAAAAAAGAAATTTTAATTTGCTCTTTTAAAACAATATTTCCCCTGTGATATTTGCCGGGAAACGGGTTTTACGAGAAAAATCAAGGCAGCTAACTTTAGATGGATTTCTTACTAGAAAATGACTGAAATATGTATAGTATTACCTGTGCAATAATGTGTAATGTTTATCTTTATAGTAATTAATAGTAATAAGTCTTTTCTAAATTTTTGTTTCTTTTTTTAGAGTAGTTATATTATTTAATAGGATTTAGTTTTATCTTTCAAATACATTCTGTTCTTTAGTTTAAATTCTTTGTTGAGAGCATAAATACATCAAAAGTATAATATTTACCAAGTCGCTTGTTATATCGCGTATTAGGTTATATCACGGTTTTTTGCTTGTCTCCCGGGAAGCGTGATATAACAAGGGGTTGCTGTACTTGACTTACTCTTCAACTTTTTCTGTCTCTCAGGTTTCTCAGCCACAGTTCCTCATCTCGCCAAATGTTACAAATAATTTTATAAAGAGTGATTCCCCATCCCACGAGGAGATGATTCCTTAGCATATTCACGTACCAAGTATTCTCTCTCTCATTAATGAAAATTGTTGTTGGTGATTTGAAATTATTAAATTAGCTATTATGCATGTTTTATCCTGTAATGTTTATTTCTTTGTACACAGTTTTATCTTCGGCACTTTGAGAAATGAATTTGAAATTCGTTAAAGAAAATTGACCATTCATTAAAAAAATGATTGAATTATTTTTATTCTATTATTAAGAAATTTAATATGAAGCTGTATATAAATACTTTAATAATTATAAATAAAAATAAATAATTGGTAAGTTTTTGATTTTTACTTTATCCTCCTGAGATCTGACATCCATTTAAATTGATGTTTTGTTTTTATTTCATGTTACTACATTACATAATTTATTTCACCTAAAGTTTAAAAAAAACTGAAAAGGTTGAAAGAAATGTTGTAGAGAAACTAAATTTCCCTGTTTTGAAGTCTGATATCATAATGCATTTCCCCAACAATAGAAAAATTACAATTAGAATTTTTTCAAATTTTTCGCCAAACATAGTTTTCAAAGTCCATTTCTTTAAAAGATAGATTTTGTTTGCTGGTCTCGGGAGGATAATGACTTAAAATATTTTTTTTAAAATTTAGTTATTTGAGATAACGTAACCAGAAACCGTAATTGGGAATTTTTATGCAAGTTAATTATGTATTTTAACAATTTTATAAGTAATTTAAACCTTTTTTTACCTGTTAATATTTCGATTACCTTTTGTTTTAAAAATATTTCAAAAATATAAAAAATAACTTTGACATGTTATTTTGGATTGGTTCTTTTTTTATAAATTGAATTGAAATATTACTGTGTACTTATTAACTTCTTATATTGGATAGTGTGATTGTTTCGAAACTGTTGTAATGTTGAATGTGTTAAATTGTTTATTTTTTGTAAAATGATGTATAACTCTTCTCTTATTATGGTATATGTTTTTTCGGCACATTGTTAAAAATAGTTATTTTCGATTGATGTGACAATTCGCTTTTGAGGCTCCATCAAAATATTTGACTTTTTCTAACCTATATTTTAAAAAATGTAATTTAATGTATTTTTTTAAATAATTTTTTTAAAGGTCTAAGTATATAAGTTCACAATTTTAAATTTTTGAGTTAAGAGATATTTGTTTTCTTAACACATAAAACAATGCAAAGTTTTGCATTACTATTAAACTTAATTTCTGTGCCAAACTTTCTAGCTAACTAATTATTAATAAGAAATTAATAGTTTGGCAATTCTTCCATTTGTTGAATACTGCAACCTGTTAATAAACTTGTTGTACATAAGTACATAGAGCTGTTGAGATTTATTTGATGCTTATTGATGAATATATGGGCACTTCAAATGTCATTGTCTTTCAAAATGGCTCCTAATTCTTATAGATATATATTATATTAGATGCTTTTAAATGGTGGGGCACAACCATTGTGTGTAAAGAATTGTTAATTAAATGAGATTGGAAGCTTTTATTCTAGTATTCTAATAGTTTTATGCAGTGGAAGATTATTTAAAAAACCAACAGTTTGAAATTTTTTTCCGAATTTTAAATTGTTTTCAAACTATATTTTAAATACGAAAAAAAAATTCTTTTACAAAAGAAACATTTATTTAGCCTAGATTTTTATTATTTTGAATTGTATGATAACTGTAAAATATGTTATATAACTATCAAGTAACTATCGAAATAATTTCATTTATAAAATCCCTTGTGCAATAATTTTATTTGTAAATTAATGTTTTCTTGAGAATTTGTTCTTTAAACTTCAATGCTGATGTTCATTTTCATAACTTACCTTTTTTAATTTTTTTTATTCGTATAATCGTAACTTGTACTGGACTCGTCTTTGCTTTCCACTGTGCACTTTTTTATCATGGCAAAGTAATGAAGATGTCTCCCGTATCCCTTGAAAATCTTCCCACTATTACATTCTTTCTTCCTAAAATTTTTACAGTAATGCTAAGTGTTTTATAAATGGTTTGAGCATTGCTCTGTTGGAGTGAAATTAATTAACCAGAAGTCTGTGCATTAAATGTGTGGAAGTTGTGCCCCACTAACTTTTGTATTTTTAACAGAGGCAAACAAGAGAAGCGTGAATGTGTATCATATATTTCAAACTGTAAAAACATCATCGGTACTTCAGCTCGCATGTTTGTGAGATGTCTATGACGATGAACTTTTAACTCGTCCGAAAGCTTCCTTTTGGTCGGAGAAGCAGATTTACCCTTTTTTTGTGGAGTTTTTATTAGGCAGGGAGAGATCTTGAAGTTTAGCGTCAAATGTGCTTGAATTACATGTGTGTAATGTTTCAGTTTTGTTAATTATTTTATTTTTGTTAATCCTTTTACTTTAAAAGTGCCCAAATGTCTAAACAATATTGTCATAATCGTTTTTGGGGAGAAAGGCTGTTTTAAAGTCTGGGACAACATTATCGTTATCTTTGTAGACTCCTTGTTTGGTACTCTCTGAAGCATGACAAGATTGTTTATTTTGTAGGAAGTCTCACTAAATGACCGAGAGAGAGAAATTTGTTTAGATATTTTAGTAATTTTAAACATTGGAATGATCTTACTGTGGAAAGGGTGGTAGGAAATTCCCCATAAGCAGTATTATTTAGTAGATCTCCTGAGTGTTTATAAATTATCTGTAAAAAACAGTTTTAGGGTCCCTTACAAAATTATTATTTAATCCCGCATAAATACCCAACTATTTCCTCGTAAAAATGGGCATTTAATTGAAAAAAAGTTTCAAAAAATCAGATTTGCACAAATGAAATTCAGGCATTTTTGTTTAAAAGTTCCACCGAATCAAATATTTAGATTGCTTGTTTATTGAACTCTGTGATAGATTGTCAAATAATTAAGAATGATAACTTTAATAATGCTTATGTTTTTTTTTAACATTTGGAATTTTTCTGGAAATTGGGAACGGAAAGTTGTAGTACTATTATTAAATTGGTTAACTATTGATTTTTAACCAAAAGTATAGATATAAATTTATATTATATTGTAATGATTCAATATAATTGGGATAATTTGATATTTTGTTTAATTAATTATTTAAAAAGTAGAAAGTTTTATTTTGGTTATAAATTTTGTGTGTGTGTTACTTTTTATTAGTGAATCAGTACTTTGGTTGTATTCGATTTTATGGAATTTGATTCAATAAAGTTTGATAAACTTAATTACTTTGTCTATTTAAATATTTTTTTATTCTGGACCTCTCTGTTACTCGTTGTCATTGTTGGGGTACTATTCTAGCCTGCCGTTGCTAGGATTGCGTAGGACTAGGGTAGTTATAAACCCCTTCCTTCTAACTTGCGTGAAAATAACCGGGTGAATTTCGCAATCTATTTCGCTCCCGTGATATTTCCAGACTGGAGTGTGCAGTAGTAATACGTCAATAAGTGTTTAAGATATTTAAGAAGGAAACTCTGTACTACTGTCCATATTGTGACATTTATCACACAAAACTTACTATTATTTATATTACTAGGGGGCTCGGCCCCCTGCTCGCTATCGCCGCCAACCCCTATACTTTAACCTAGAGAGAAAGTAATTTTTATTTTTAATTAAAAAAAATAATTGGAAATTTGAAAAACACACAAAAAAAAAGGCATCAAGGCAAAAGGGAGACACACCTTCCAAAACATTTTGGACTTGTAACTTTTAATTTTGAGAGATGCGTAATTTTAAATAAAATTATTTTTAATGTTTAAAACGCATATTTTAAAAATTTTCCTTGCTTGCTGGTAAATCAGACTTTTTCTAGAAATTAAATTTTCTTTTTAAATTTCAAGCTAAAAACAAACAAAAAGTAAATATTTATATTGTTCAAACACATATTTTTATGTATAATAATTTTCGGGGCTAAACAATAGGCACATTTTTATGACCGTTTTCTTGAAAATTTTCCGATTGGGGTTAGGTTTCCGTTTGGTTGTTAAGTCATCACTTATCCCCGTGAAGTGGATAACTTAAAAGGTGGTCTAATTTAAAATTGCGTTTTGTGGCTTTTTGGGCCCTACTTCCCTAATTGGTAAGACATTGGACATTTGTCATTTGACTTTGGTTCTAAATTAAGACGACCGTCGCCAATAGCCCTTTTGTAGCTCTATGTGCGACAATAATTCAACTGAACTTATCCAACTCAACTCCATCTACACAAAGAATTTTTTTCGTCGGACTTTTTATGGATGCACAAACCGTTTATAGATCGGTACTTATCTTTGGCAATGCTCCGAACCTGAAACCTAACGAGCTCTTCATCCCCTTAAAAGAATTAAAAATGTTCATTCATTATCTAATAGATGGCAGCACCAAGATCTCGTGCATGTACGTGAGGATAGCTCCGTTAGGATTCAACCAAATTTAACCAAAAAAAAAAAAAAAAACCCGCATAAATCCAGTTCTGAGTTTAATTTTCAAGATGAGCCCTGAAGAAGCTCATGTCACTAAAATGTTATACCATAAAAATTTGAACTTCTAGACAAAACTAAGGAAATATTTGAATATTGGGCATAATATTAATTTAAAATCAGCTTCAAATGCCCAGGCACCATTACAGCTGTTTGCCTATGATATTGTTCGGTAATTGGCTTGTTTAACGTGGCGTAATGTAATTTTTCTTTTCATTCTTAGATTTCATTGGTGATTTCAACACGGTAAGCATGTAAAATCATGTTTTGAAACATTTTAAAATTCGGGTGCTCCTTTTATTATTTGTAGTTGACTTCTGTGCGGGTGTTAAAAGTTATTTCCCACACAAATATCGGACACTTCTCTCATTTAATTAAAGTTAATCACGCTTAAAAATACTGATTTTATTAAATGTTAAAAACTAAAATTTTAATTTTACTACAAATTGTTGAGGAATAACATGTTCTTACAGGTGTATTATATTAGTGTTCCCCTAATACCATTTTTTTTCCTTCCGAAACTTCCGAAGATTTTAGCCCTTTTATTGAAACAGATTTCCGACCAATGTAGCAAGTCACAATAGTTTGTGGGATAGTTTATGGACATTCGTAACGACTCGGGATTAGTTTTAATCAGTTAATATAGGTCTTAAAAATATTTATATATTTTTAAAGATTTCTTTTATAGAAATAACACAAAATATTCAAGTTCTTTTTAGTTTAATGATGAATAAAATATAATTTATTCAAAAGAATTAATGTAGACTCGTTAATTAATATGGAGATACATGCTCGATTAGCTTTAATGGGGCGTTTTGATTCAACCAACAAAAACTTCAATAAATACAAAATATGCCCGATCTTAGATACTAATACAATTGGATTGGTGACTATTTTTAGCCTACTTTTCTTTTTTTAATTCGAAAGAATTAAAAAAATGAAAAAGTAGGTATTGACATGCGGTCGATGTCCGTCTGTCCGTCTGTCCGTACCCCCCTTCCAAAATCGGTTCTAATCATCGGATCTTAAAAATTCTTTTTTGTTAGAAAGCTATAACCTCAGATACCCAACTTTCATACTTTTTGTCCATCTGTCTGTACGTCCGGACGGACATAAATCTACTATCTGTCGGCGAATTTCCCATTGAATTAGCATTGAAATTCAATTTGAGTCATTTAAATCACTGTAGGTATTGAAATGCGGTTGATGTCCAACTGTCTGTCTGTCCATCTGTCTGTCTGTTCGTATGTCTGTCTGTTCGTATGTCTGTCCGTCTGTCTGTCCGCCTGTCTGTCCGTTTGTATGTCTGTCTGTACCCCCCTTCCAAAATCGGTTCTAATCATCGGATCTTAAAAATTCTTTTTTGTTAGAAAGCTATGACCTCAGATACCCAACTTTCATACTTTTTGTCCGTCTGTCTGTACGTCCGGACGGACATAAATCTACTATCTGTCGGCGAATTTCCCATTGAATTAGCATTGAAATTCAATTTTGAGTCATTTAAATCACTGTAGGTATTGAAATGCGGTTGATGTCCATCTGTCTGTCTGTTCTTATGTCTGTCTGTCTTTCTGTCTGTCCGTCCGTCTGTCTGTCTGTCCGTACCCCCCCCCTTCCAAAATCGGTTCTATCCATCGGATCTAAAAAATTCTTTTTTTGTTAGAAAGCTATGACCTCAGATACCCAACTTTCATACTTTTTGTCCGTCTGTCTGTACGTCCGGACGGACATAAATCTACTATCTGTCGGCGAATTTCCCATTGAATTAGCATTGAAATTCAATTTTGAGTCATTTAAGTCACTGTAGGTATTGAAATGCGGTTGATGTCCATCTGTCTGTCTGTCTTTCCGTCTGTCTGTCTGTCCGTCTGTCTGTCTGTCCGTCTGTCTGTCTGTCCGTACCCCCCTTCCAAAATCGGTTCTATCCATCGGATCTTAAAAATTCTTTTTTTGTTAGAAAGCTATGACCTCAGATACCCAACTTTCATACTTTTTGTCCGTCTGTCTGTCTGTATGTCCGGACGGACATAAATCTACTATCTGTCGGCGAATTTCTCATTGAATTAGCATTGAAATTCAATTTTCAGTCATTTAAATCACTGTTGCCAAATCAACAATGGCATGAGAAACTTTATTTAAACATATTTGAAGCAAAATAATATTTTCATGAATAAGTTTGGAATGACGTCATAAAATGTAGCACAATTTGATTCCTTGATTATTCATTAATTATCTAACAAGAAAGCGGCAAGGCATACTTTTGCATACAATTATGCTAAGTTTTAATTTACATTTCTTATTTTTTTAATGCAGTTTGGAGTTGCATTACTTTTGTTATTAATAAATATTTAATTATTCCTCGAACTACAAATAAATCGCGAGCAGACGATAAATAATGTTTAATTGATTTGCGAAATAATGTTAAGGAAAATAGTTGATTTTGGCTTTTAGAAGTTTAAATTATTAGCTGATGGATGCTGTGTTTCGATTTTTTTTCTAATATGTATAAATCTAGTGTAGAAACGGCTGTTGATGATATTTACTGTTAGAAACCTGGTTTTTTCCCGATTAGAACTTCAGTAAGTATTTAAGTAACAGGAAAGTAGGCTATTTTAGTTCTTTATGAACTTCTTGTTATAGTTAAAATATAAACTTACGGTAGTTAAAAAAATATTTTTTAAAAAATCATACTCGCCATTACCTACCATAACCAAATGTAAAATTCACTGGTTTTGAAAGCTTGACATTCTACGTTTATATGAAGATTTAGATGCTATTTTTAAAAGATCTCATAAAATTGCTGTGAAGCATCTGGACGCGGTCCAAACATGCTAAGCATTTTTTACGATATAATTTACGACACCATTTAACTCTAATTTATACACAGATGTGGCAAATGTTTCGTGAAGTTTATCGTTTATATGCGTATCCATAACATAAAAGTAATTGCTTATAATGTTTTTTTGTTTGTTGAAAAAATGTATAGCAATTTAAAAGAAATGTAGCACAATTCGTAGTTCTGTATAATCTGAACATTATCCCTCGGTATTGTGATTTGTATTGTTGTAAACGTTCTTAATGTTTGTTTATTAAACTACCGGAGAATTAATACCCGTTCTTCGCACCGAAATAATACCCGTTCTAAAAAAATAATGCTAATTTGTATTCAAGTAATTATTTTCTATTTAGTCTGCTATTATGTAACGCTTCTGTTATTTTCCTACTCAATCGAAGTTAAGATAATTGAATCATAATTGTAAAAAAAAAATGTTATTATTTCCAGTTATAAATACCTCAATAAGGATACAAAAATAACATTTAGCTCATTTTGCGACTTTGGTGAGCTCGGCAATATATTTGGTGAGAATGTGACAACCATCACAAAAGCTCATTACAGCTATAGAACTATGTCCCACGAACACAACGAAACAGCTTATAAAACATGGCGAATCGTCGTTACAACAGACAATAGCTCAAAGTCGTACAACCCAACTCCAGAAACCAAACTTCCAAAACTTCTAAGTCTTTGTCAAAACTACTTATATATTATAATGAAGGTTTTTCAACGAAGAAACCTCATCATAATATTCAGCATACAAGGCAACCAGAAATATCAAAACTTATTGTTGTTTAAATGTCTCGAAAAGTATTCTAAACTATTCAAAATATTTTTTGTATATGAACATTATTTACTCCTCTCTTTCAAACGGTTTACATGTCCTTTAACTTTATAAAACCGGTTGTTTTAAAAGATATTGCACATTAATTGGCTTGTTTCACGTGACATAGTTCAATCATACTTTCATTTCTGTATTTCATTGGTGGCTTAGGTGGTTAGTGGTATAACGCGGTAAGCTCCACCCACTACACTCATTAACCAATTGTGACCTAATTTTCATTCCCGTGGAACTATTGCCTCAAGACCTAAATAATGCTTATTAAATTTAAGAGAAATATATAAATTTTATTATCTTTCAAAAATATTACTTTTCAAGTAAACTTCAAAATGATAGCAGACGATAATACCAATGATATAAGGAAAATATTTTTTTAGAATCAAAATTTTTATGTATGTTTCATATTTTCTCTTCGGAGAAGTTCAGTTTCCCGAAATTCCTCTCAAACCGTTCTATTTAGATCTCAAACTATCAACAAGCCATCTTCAGTTACAAAATACCCTCTTTACCATAGGACAAAGAAAATCTCTATCACTGCATTGTCTAAAAAAGAAAAATAAGTCAAATGTCTGGCCGTCAAAGGCACCCGAGGGGGAATCTTGTCACTACGCCGTCGGTTAATCAAAAGACGAGATTTCAGTATTGTCTAGCCGGTATTTCTATCGGGCTCTAGGGAAATCAAAGCAGCAAGGACTAATTACTTTCCTTTTTTTCGATCTGTTGGTGACATATGTCGATAAATGGACGAGGAGATATTGGTAAGCTTATGCCAGCTGTGTGTATACGATTTGATTTTTGTATAATTGGCTTGTTTCAGGTGACGTATTCCCTTGTAGCTTTCATTTCTATTTTTCCTTCGATCGGTGCTCTGTTCTCACGTGATATTGATTCATCAATGGATGCTTGAGAAACAATTTATTTTCATTCAACATTTCTATGTCCACTCAAGACCGGAAACACGCCCATTCTATCAAATTTTATGGATCGTGAAACGCTACTTACTAAACTGTTTATTTTAAATAATTGGAGCTCATTATGTATAATTGGGGTTATTTAGCTGCTAATTTTCCAGGAAAAACTTTTTATGGTTCTGTAATTTCGAAATCTGCATTACTACGACGCACGAGACTGGAACGCTTTAAAACCTTGCCTATTTAAAGTGTAGGAAGGTTTATTAAAAAAGAAGGTCGAGCATACAATATTTTTTTAAATGTATTTTCGGCTTTGTTTTTCCATCATATATACCAGAAAGTCTATAATGCCATTTTTTAAATGAAAATTAGTTATTTAATCATGAAAACATTGAGTATTTTGTTTCTTGTTATTATTACTCTCGTATTTCGGTTCATATACATAATGTAAGAACACTAAAAAAAGCGTTGTATTTTCTAAATACGATTTCATAGTTTCATGTACGTCTAAAATGTTTTCATAGTTGAAGTTGATTTAGATAAATCGGTGATCGGCACATGAAAACCTATGCCATTAATTGCATATGTAATGTAATCGTTTCCGGCTGTCTATTTCTAGCCTCCTTTAGGAGCTTTGACACAGCCAATTACGCCTCGTAATTTTGAACCCTGGTCAAGTGACTAGGTCGACACCTGAGCGGGCAACCAACTCAACTTCGAGCGACATTGTACGCTAACGCCGCCGGGACTTCCACGGATTTAACGAGCACGTATATCGCAGTATACTCGAGCACTCCGATGATTTTTAGAGGATGTTTTTCCACCAGCACGAATCCGTCTATAGTATGACTAGAACCAAGAACATTCTCGGTGAGAGGCTCGTCGCTTACGCATCTCGGGGGCCAATTGCATGTCCGAATGTAGTCTGTACCTTTTTGCTGGGGTGTCAGCAGGGCCTGATCTAGGAAAACTCAGACTATAGGCACAATAAATTTTTGGGGACCCTTTGTGGAATATTTTGGGTTTGATTGCTCATAATGATGATGCCAGTTGGCCGATTTATCATATTTTTGCTACCATTTTATCATGTTCCTTATAACATCGATCAAACCAATCATGTTAGGTCAATGTCCGAGTCGAAGTTAAGCTCAAAATAAAGTGGGGTCTCAGAAAAATTTAAAATTTACTGAAATTTTGGGGATCTACAGCATTTAGCATAATAGAAACTAAAATTTAGGGCCCTCTAGTTCCGGGCCTAATCACAAATGGGCATTATGGTAGAACAGGCCCTGGGTGTCAGCTCCCTTCCTTCAGAATTAATAAACTTAAGATTGAGAGTCGAATATTAGCAATTCCGATGGAAGCCCACAAGCAAACCTAGGAAGGTTATACTTATTATAATGCCAAAGCAATTTAAATTATGTTTTTATATTGGCAAAAATTTGCGGATTTGGCGATTTGCGCAAACTTACTAATTTCGGAACATACTTTCACTGTGAGAAAAACTCTTTTATACTAAAATTTTCCCTCGTTTTCATAAATAACGTTTGATATTTGACGAATAATTTTAGAGAGTGTTTCGAACAAAAGAAGGGTCCCTAAAACTGTAAATAGAACGTGAAGCAATCAAAGCTCCTGGGCTTGTTTTAACACTTTGTCAAAGAAAACAAACAACCAATGAGATCGCAGTATGGAGAGAGTGACATTATAAGAAATATTCCCATTCGACCACATTAAAAAACAAAAGAAATAATATAAAAATATTTTTATAAATAAAGTCACTATACAATTAAAATTTTAATTTTAGGATACCGATATATAGGGTTCTAGAAAATTGATAAGATAATCCCGATATTTACGGGCCGATTCGGTAGTTGGACTATGCCGACGCCCCAAAGTGTACCTGATTGTGCGAGTTTATTAAAAATTACGCCAAAATTCAGACTTGGCAACCCGATGCCTTCCACGTCAGCGCCAAGTCTCACACTATAATTTGGGTGCCCATCTTAATTG
This sequence comes from Oedothorax gibbosus, assembly GCA_019343175.1. Classification (NCBI taxonomy): domain Eukaryota; kingdom Metazoa; phylum Arthropoda; class Arachnida; order Araneae; family Linyphiidae; genus Oedothorax; species Oedothorax gibbosus. The sequence goes on from CM033271.1 coordinate 32,474,974, forward strand.
CAGGGTAGGGGTTATGACGGACAGTTAACATGAGCGGTGCCCATGTCTAGATCTTCCAGTCTCAGCAGATTTATGGTAAGGCAAAGAAGCAATTTTAATTCAATTAATGGCCCATGTCACTTTGGCGGAATGTTGCTGAATTGACGTTTGCGGTCAAAGGTCACTGATGTTGAAACAAGTTAACAATGAGCCGACGCAATAATAGTCAACACACCAAAGTTTTATTTTTAATCTTTAACTAATGTTGCTTGGTATACAGTGCACGGCAGTTAAAGGTTAAAGAGAGAGAGAGAGAGAGGATCTATTTAATAGAATTAATAGATTTTAGAGTGAGAGATAACTTATTTTTACTCAATTTGAGGTTTAAAGTTCTTTATTAACTTCTATTACTAAACGAACGAATTTTTATTAAGAATTTAGTTTCTTGAACCTAATATTTTTTTAAATATTATGAGGATAATTTAAAAAAAATGTACAACTAACTTTCATAAAAAATAAATTTCAAAAACGTATTTCTATTGAAATATTTTAATTTATATAAGGTCTAATATGTATATTTTCCTAATTAAACCTTATGGTATCTAAAAAAATTCAATTTGTAGCTTGTAGGAAACAAATAATTTTCCATACATTAGAGTATATTTATTTCAAACCAGTTTTCTTTTTTTAAAAAAATAATATTCATCGTCATAAATCTAAATTATTAGAGAAATTTAAAATTTGAACTAGTCAAGCGCATGGAATTAGTTTTTACATGACTTTGCCCTTATTAGCCGCAGAGTATAGTTTCGGTGTGAAGGTTGAACATTGTAGGAAAGAAAGTTTTACAGGGCTTCACATACTCGTAAAGTCGTAAGTAACATTAATAATATTATTGCATTACTTGTATTATTTAGTGCTGTGTATTTATATTGTTAGAAATAATAATTTGTGCATATTTTGACTAAATATGATTTTACTTTTAATTAAGGGGGGGGCTATACATGTAACCACCTGAATTTTGATCGTTTTTCAGAGACGTTATTAAAAGGGAAGAAATACATGAATCGTTTTAAAATTCAGTATGTTTATACATTTTTCATTAAAATACAAAAATTAGATTTTTTTTGTTTCAGTTTTTTCAAAATGGCCGCCGTAGTAACTCATCTCCTTAGACCCTCGCGGATAAAAGTATCAATCGGCGGGAATTCTAGCTGCTTCAAAATTGATCTGAAATCAAAATTTTTTATTTGAAAATGTTCATAAAGCTTACATCTTCTAGTTGAACCAATAACAAATAAAAAAAGTTGACAAATTGTAAATCGGCAAGCCTCAGAACAAAAAAGTTCGATTTTTTAACCCTTTTTTTCAAAGGTTTTTGGGTAAAAAAACTGCAACTTTAATTATTTTTGGGCATTTTTGAGGTTCAACTAGAAGATAATACTATAGAGAAGACGTATACCAAATTTTATAAGGATCGATTAAGAACTTTTTGAATTATCTTACCGGCCACTTTAAAAAAAGTAGTTTTGAGATAAACGTGCTTAAAGTTTTGACAAAGCCCTCAAGCGCCGAGTTGAGGTGAAGCATTTAAATGAGTTTTTAATTAATAAATAATGCGAATTTCATTCTAAAAAATATGCAGGCATATTTTTTAGATGTTATTTTTACTATTTATGAAATAAAAAAAAATCGATTTTTACATGTGTCGCCCCCCTTAATTAATATGAAATTATAAGGAGATGACAGTATTGCGATGGGGTCGAAAATCTGAGTTAGAGTTTATTTGTTTACAACACGTTGTGTGTGTGTGTGTGGGGGGGGGGGGGGGGGGTACTGATTGCGAAAAAGTGGTTTTTGAACATTGGTGCGTCTGTCTGAAACCAACTACAGCTCGAACCGGAAGGGATATGGATTTCAAATTTGGTACACGAGTTCTTAGAACCTGTTATGTGCCATAATAAGGGTTTTGAAAAAATCGCATATATGCAAAGGGTAGCTGCCATATAACTTTTTTTGTTTTTCTTATAAGGTATAAAATGTATTGATTTATTGAGTGTTCATTGAAAGTCGTTTAATGTTACATACCCCTAGTTTTTAGCTTCCACACTACGTTTATAACTTAAAAAGTGGAAGGTATTATAATCGTTCAGTCCGTCTGTCTGTCCGTCACTCACTTTCATAGCCCATACTACAAATTCTACGGACAAGTGTGATACGTCAAAAAATTCAGCGCATCGAAATTAGAATACATTGAAAATTTCAGAGAGGAATTCGAATTCGAAGTACTTCAATGTTATTTAAAAAACTACAAATTTAATGGTCATTTAAAAAGCATAAGAAGCCATTTTTATTAGAATTAAATCACCATTGCCATTCACAACAATCGCTCGAGAAACTTTAATTCTTTTAGACAATAAATTAAAATAATTTTTTGTGACATCGTTCAGTTTGAAATGACGTCAAATATATTTCACTAAGTGATTCTTCGTATGTTGAAATGAAATATTTTCATTCTATTTAAAAGTGAGGAATATTACATATTTATTCTTTGAAATATAAATTAATTTTTGCAAACGATAAGTAATAATTATTGAATTTTCGAAATAACATAAAAGAAACTAGTCAAATTTAGCATGTAAATGTTTAATATGGAATTAATGCTGTGTTTGGCGCATTTTTACTTGTTAAACACAACTGTTGTGTGGAAGCGGGTTAAGTGACAGATTTTCTGTTACAAACCTACTTGTTATAGAAATAGTACTGGTAGGTATAACGCGTTAAATCATGAATAAAAATAAGAATTAACACATTAAAGCCACTTATTACATTAATATTTCTTTGTCTCCCATACTGGCAGACTTGGCATAGAAAAACTCACTAATGGCAACTACAAAACTCACTAATTTTCTAAAAACTTAAATTGGAGGTTTCAATATGTTTAAGTATAGGTTTTTGAATTCTTTCTATTTAAAGATTTTAGGATTGGCAGTTTAGGCTTATTTAAACTATAAATTCAATGAAAAGACAAAAATATATGAATCTAGTTTTATCATACAGTAATTACAAATTAGTCTCTGCATTATCTAACCTCATATCTTTTAGGACTTTATTAATTATAAGCAACTTTGTGGAATGTTTTCCATTAGAGGATTGTTATCGATTTTGGCGCCATTTTAGTTGGACACACAGAGTTTGGTGACAAGACGCTTTCTCCTGTGATATAAAGCAGAAATAAATACTTTGAATAACCGTCGCGCTGCAATTCAGCTGTTATCACGCTTTGTGAATAGGACTTTTAATTAATGAGATTTATTCTTGTAAATAGATATGATGTCCATATTTTTTCTATTTAATGTTATACGTTTATTTGTCCCAATGGAAGTTAATTAATTTTGAGGAAGCATAATTCTGAAAATTACAGAATTTGGGAAATACTAAAGGTTCAACACATTTTCGCGACAATGTAGTATAAAGTTCGATTTGTAACACGTCACTTGAAAACAAGTTTAGTTTGTTGGTATTAATAAATGTAATTTCTTAAAAATAAAATTTATAATAGCTTTGGGTAGATGGAATTTTAACCAATTACGCAACATTAAAATAATAATCATAGACAAAGTACAAATATATTTTGTTTATACAAAATTAACCAAATTCCAAAATTTTATTAGTGAATATTATTTTCGTCAAAATGTCAAAGAGAAATAATAAAAATATATTCATTTTTAAGGATGATGATTCAATTTGAGTTAACATATGAAATCTTCATTTCTCAAAAAAATCTTTACTTCTAAAAACAACTTTAAAAAACAAACATGCACAAGTAAAAATTAAATTAAAATATAAATTTAACGTTTCAATTGTTTCTATCTAAAAAGAGATATTAAAAATGCCCAACGTAAAAAATATAATTACGTTTGATAAATATATATTCGATTAGATTGTCAACAAGTGAGATAATATTGTTGACTAAATGTGGTTAAAATTTACGAATTATTTTTCATGGAATGTTTTGATTTCTTTCGGTCCTCCTCTTGGTTCTTTGTTCCCACGTGATATTCATTCACCAATCGAGGCTGATAATTTTTTTCATTCCGTATTGCTTTTATTTTCATATACCTTGAGTAGTTTTGGCAACAGTTATAAAATAAGTTCTTAAAAATATTCTAGAACTTCTTGGAAGTAAGGCATTACATTTCTTAAATGTATTCTTCACTTAGTTTTAACTGGAATATTCATTTAAATAAATTAATATCTTTAGTAAATTCCTATTTTACGATAATATATTTAAAAGTTTGTCTAACTTGTGACAACTAGATTACATGATAGATTCCATACAAGATTAAGTAAACTTTTAGAATTTCTAAAATTCAGAAACCTTAACATGTTCGATAATGCTTTGTACAAAGCAACATGTGTTATTAATGCCTTTCTCCATGAGAACACACCTATTGCTTGCATGCAACTGTTGTAAATGCATGTTAATTATACTTTACGCTGCCCAGAAATTCGTTTAAGTGTGATTAGGGAGTTATTCTAATTGTTAAGACTAATGGTTATAGTTAGATAAGAATTCTTGTTTGCAAATGTGTGTTTTAATGCTTGATTAATAAATTTATTCTGAATCTTTTGTTAAGATACGGTTTGATTGATTTTTATTTATCCTAATATTTTAGCTTTAAATATATAATTACTTAAAGCGTTATATACATTTATTTAGGGTTACTTATATTTATTATACAACTTTACGTTGGAAACGCGACTTTTATGTGTACCTTGTCTTAAATGAGTCTAATATCCAATATAAGTACCACATATATTAATATACAAAGCTCAATAGGTAAGGAGTTGACTCTTGGTCTTCTGGCTAAAGTTTTCTGGGTCTAGGACGCACAAGTTTGAATACAGTAATTGACACCGTTTTCCTTATAAACAGGAATAAATATTACTTTATAAATTTTATCATCAATTATAAAATGTATTGAGTATCATTTCAACTAGTTTCTAGTTTAAATCTTAATGTTGTTTTCACTTTATTTCTTAGGAGTTTTTTATCAACCGGATTTTGGGATTGCTACTCAACAATTCTTCCTTTTTAAATTACTGATAAAATATAAAAACCTCTATATGAAGTTTCAAGTTAGCGAAAATTCTAATATCTTCAAATATCCTGAAACTTACAATCTTTCATTTTGTCTCAATAGATATCCCTTCCCAAATTTATACTTCAACCCCCATTATCTCCTTTTCTCTCTCAATATTCCAACTTCTCAAGTCACATCATTTATGGACCAAAAGGTAAAGTTTCTCCCCAAAGTGTGCGCGAATAATAAACAAAGACATTTGACCGAGAGCTAAAAGGAAACAGTTATATTTTACGGTAACGGCCGCCACGTTTGGCTTAACGACAATGACAGCCATTTTCTGCTAGAGTTCTACCTTTAATAATAAAAACTACTCCCAAGAGCGAGCATCTCTGGTTTACTGCTACAGTATATTGGTGACATGAGTTTTTCTTATGACACCAAAATGTGTAGTCAAGTTCTAAATGAATTGTGGATGGTACTTCAGATGGGAAATATGGCTTTTTTCGTTAAAATTTACTATAGGAACGTATCTGATGGAAGATCATCTAAGAATAACAAATGGGACTTTTTATGAATCAGGGTTTAGGTTTACGTTCGCATTCATTCAAATAAAAGTTGGAATATAGGCATATGTAAGCCCTGTTCCGGAAAGTTATTGTTTGAAAGTAAATTGAAGTCATTATTTTCAAAATTGGCTTTTGCTTTCTTTCAAATCTCACACATTATTTTTAAATATTTCTGAACCTTTATTATATTTCACTCTCTCTTTTTATAAAGCTAATGGTTTGTAATGCCATCGATAATAATAAACGCCAAAAATAATTACTATACATTTATTTTAATAGATAAAACTATTACATTAAATTTATCGCAATTATTTTTAAATATACTTTCATTTTATTTTTTACCATAAGGCTCAAAACTTTTTTGACTAATGGTGCCCTTGAAAAATTTAAAAATGTATAAGGCACCAAGCGTTAATCACAAATAAATGAGATTAGTAAACCATATAAAAGTTTGATTTAAAACCCTCCGAGCGGCAGACCAGGCCTTTTCCGCAGTTTGTGCATCAGTCTTTCTAACAATAATCTTAAATTTCAAAATTTTAAAAATAATAAAATTTTATTTATAATGAACTTTTTTTTATTTGGGAATTATTTTAAGATCGTCTCTTCAAAAATAAAACTAATTCTGATTTTTTAGACAAATATATTTTACTTAAATAAATTTAATTAAAAATATATCCAGAAAAAACAACCATACATTTTTGCCAATTTCCAGGAAGTTCGGAAGATTTAGTGTAAGAAATTAAATGGTGTGTGGTCTCTTAGAACTCCTAGAAGCTGTAGCTCATAAATAGAAATCAAGGTGTTATATACAACTACACTGAGTAAATCCATGGAACAAGCTGTGAAAAGACTAGTAAACTATTTTTAGAAGTAAATCTGAATTTTTTTATGTTTGTAAAAATTCGTCACTATTTCAACTTTTATGATATGGAAGTATAATAATTTATTCTCAAATTGTTCTTATTAAATATTTAAATAACTTTTAATTTAAATATGTTATTATTTTCAAAGCAATTTTTTTAAGAACCAAGATACTAAGACAGTTTTAATCAAAAAATATTGATTAAAAACTCAGACTACTAAACAACTTTTTTGAACGGAAATCCCGAGAAATAGTTTTAAATTGAGAAATAGGGTTCAAACAACTTCGAGTTTTTTTCTATCGCTTTTAGCGTTGAAAGTTTTTTTTATTGATGCGAAGATGCAATTGCAACTCATTGCTTTTCTCTAAAATTGATAAATTACACTTCTCGTCTGAAAGCTCGCCGATAAAAGGACTGACAAAGAAAAAAGTTCGTAAAAGAGAGTCATAAAATTATTCGGTAATTTTCTTTTCAACGGATTTTTTTTGTCGCGATTTAGTAGTCGCAATTTAGCACTTAAATATTTAGTGTCTGACTTTTCTGTTCAGTTTAAACTCTAGAGTAATTTCTTTTCTGTGTTCCTCATGTATAATGTTTTAAATGAATGCCTTTTTTAACATCAATATAAATTTGTTTAAATAGATAGTTACACATTATTGTTAAAAATTAAAATAAAGGGTACGTGAAAATTATAAACATTAATAAGGCGTTTTACCCTATTCAATAGTAAAATGCTCATTTTTCATTTTTGAAATTTAAATCCTCATTATTTAACAAAATTTATAGTTTCTTAAACAAAATGAATACGATTTAGAAATCTTTTCTTATAATTTCAGAAATTTGATTTTGATAATAACGCATAACAGTTTTTAAAAAGGAAATATTTAGGCTAAAAATTACTTAATGCATTATTTGTAAATGATATTTTTGCATACAATTTTAAGCAAATTAAAATTTATTGATTATTATACACAACAATGTCTTAGAGTGAAATTTTTTTAAATTTATTTTTTCCTTAAAAAAATATAAAAATTAATGAAATGGCAAAAAAAACTAAATATAGTCATGTATTACTTTTTTGTTTAACTTTCTTATCTCAAAACTTGAGCAGAGATTTAATACTTAATCTCGATTTATCAAATTGAACGCATCATTACAATGTTTCTTTATGTACCAGTTCCATAGCATACAGGAAACTTTCAATGAGAGTTCTTTTATTCTACAAAATAAATGATTATGGAAATAATAAATCTCTTTTTGGTTGATTCCTATAACTTATATGCCTCCACTTAGATAAAGTGCGTGGTAAATCTTGCAGATAATAGTTAAGGGAAGTTTTGCGGTAATAGTAATCTCCATGATGTGTAACATAAATTAAAATGTCGATGAGACTGCAGAAGTAGTCACCAGTAGATGTCTTGGATTGCAGCCAATTGCAAAGAAAGTTTCAAATAATGATAAGGTATTGAATAGATGGTTGATACATAGGTCTGAGAAAAGGCTTTTGGATTGAGGATTATTAGACTTTTATTATTTTTTAAAATAAGGAATTAAATATAGTTATTGAAAGTACTTATCCATCTAACCACCACAACCCTTTTTACTTTTATTAATCTAAATAAAATATAAGGTACTGAAAGTATTGCGATTGGGCGAAAACTTAAAATGGGGATTTTGTGTTTTCTACGCGTTTTTGGGGGGTGCCGACTCTAAAACTGGTTTTTGAACGATGGTATTCCTATCGTTCTAAAACCACTCGACAGCTAGAACTAAAAGAGTTACACACTTCAAATTTGGTACACGAGTTCCCAGTGCTTGTTGGACGTTATAATAAGGTTTTAGAGAAAACGAGCATGCGCCCAAATGGTAGCTGCCATAGAATTTTTTCAGTTATTGAATTCACCATGTAGAATTGTCTTTAAATGAATTGTCATAATGAGTGGCAACTGTTTGAAAGTAATGTAATATTATACTGGCATCTATATGAAATCGTGAGAAAAAGTGGTGAAACTAAAAAATAGGACTTTTAATGTCTAAATTCATGTAAATTGCCTATAATGAATTTCATAATGAGTGGCAACTGTGTGAAAGTAATGAAATATTATACTGGCATCTATATGAAAATCACGTGAGAAAAAGTGGTTGAAACTAAAAAATATGACTTTTAATGTCTAAATTCATGTAGAATTGCCTATAAATGAATTGTCATAATGAGTGGCAACTGTGTGAAAGTAATGTAATATTATACTGGCATCTATATGAAATCGTGAGAAAAAGTGGTGAAACTAAAAAATAGGACTTTTAATGTCTAAATTCATCAACTAAGCTAAACTTTAACTCAACCGGTTGTTTAGGGTGCTGTATTTTTGATAGGTTAATTAATTTATTTCTTATATGAAATATCCTGCAACGACATTGCGCCTAAAGTTGAGCTTAAGATAATTTAAAAGAACACATATATTATGCGATGCAAGCGATTGAAACAGTAAAGCGTTAGTTAAAAACTGAAAAGTAGTTCAATTTTAATTAACTTTAATAAAACTTCAAATTTTTTACGAGCTTGGTTCCAACTTCAAGTGAACTAAGAATGTTTGGTCATATGGTATAAACATTTAAGATAAATGATAATTAAAGGATATGATTGTAGTTAAACTATTGTAATCAATAATTGTTCTACATAGAGAACGTTACAGAAACAAAACGAACTTCACTGCAGAAAAAGAACGAACTTATATTTTATTACAGTAACGTTATAATAAATTGATTATTATTTAATCAGCATTTTTCAGATTTTGAGATAATTTTTATTAAACACTTAGCTAATCTGAATATTTTATTTGGAAAGTAAAACTGATTATTTTGTTAAACAAAGCTATTCAATGTAAGCAGTATTTAATGAATAAAAGTGTCATTTCATTATAGCTTAAAATATTTTGATGTTTAATGGAATAGCTGTAAAGAAAAAAAGATACAGTTTGGATTCCATTACTGAAATACATATACAATGTACGTAACTTATTTTCTTCTATTTTTCTTGCTCTTTTGTATTCAATACCAATATTTCGTTATATTTTGCCCCACGTCAATCCTTTCCTCCCTAAGATACATGGCATCTTACATATCAGGCTTTGTGAAACTCAACTTATATTCATAACAATAAGCAGTCCTCGTACATTTCCTTAGAGAAATCTACCACCGATAAATCAGGGCTGAAAACTTCATTGTCATTCCCACTTTGACTTTAAGTAGGAGTACAGCAATTGGTGTGTTGGTTTTAAGTGACTTTAATCCAACAAATTAAATCTTCTTGCAATTTGCACAACTTTTATAGTTCTTATAATGATAATAGTAAGGTATTTATATTTTAACCAGATCCTCACTAGCTTCCACACTACGCTTATAACGTAAGAAGTGGAAGGTATTATAATCGTTCAGTCCGTCTGTCTGTCCTACTGTCTGTCACCCACATTAACAGAACGAACCTCAAGTCGCACAAACAAGTGGAATACATCATTTTGAAGCAAAAAATCAAGCTAGGTTACATCCCAAATTTCATTAAAAAATTTAAATTAGAAGTATATTTAAAATTTAAATAACTAAAAATTAAATCTAAATTGAAATAACATGCAAATTCGATTTTCATTCAATATTTTCACTGTTGCCATTTCGTCAAACGTACGAGAAACTTTATTTAAAATAAAAATAAAACACTTGAAAAATATTTATTTATGTGATATGATTCAGTTTGGATTGTTGCAATATCAATAGAGTTAACAATAGAGTTCTTTTGATGGTTCATTATATATGCATGAAGAAAGATGCATAGCGAATTCTAACTTTGAATAAAAAATATGCAAAAGTTCGCTTTTATTTTTAAAGCATCAATTTTACTATTTATTTTTTCTTCTCTTTTTTTGAAAGAAAGTTAATGAACATGGAATATTGTGGTGACTAAAAGATATTTATTAAAAAAATATTGCATCATTATTCTTCAATTTCAAACAAATTTAGCAAACGATAATGTGTAATTATTAATTTGCGAAAGAAGATTAATGAAAATAGTTAATTTTAGCGTTTAAAAGTTTTAATTAGAAATAATTATTAGCTAAAGGCCTTATTTGGCGAATTTCTTTCTGAGGTGTATAAATATTTCGTGTTTTTGTTGAGCACAAATATTGTGTGGAAGCGGTTTAAGTGACAGATTCTTTAACAAACCTACTTGTTTAATGAATATTTTAAAGTGGTTTTCAAATGTCTTCTTTTAATCAAAATTTTGATTGAATTTTTTTTTATTCTCTTGAATGAATTCGATTGAACTTTTATTAATTTCTCTGAATTATTAGCTTTTCAGTCGTAATTAATGTCTTAATTACTTTATTTAAGTTTAAATATTTTACGTTGACAATTAGTTTGTGATTCTCATTCTGTCATCTCATTCGTGCATAGCTTTAACTGACGAGATTGACACTTGGAATGGATTAAGGGCAAGTTAAATATGGTTTTATACTAGAAAGAGATTTAATGGACACTAGCTTCATATACATCGATATACTTTTGTACCGTACTAGACAAAAAAGCAAGTGCAACACCATAATATTGGACAGCCTCTTCTTTTACTTAGTTAAGGTTAATCGGTCAGATTCTCCTCTTTGGTTTGTTTATAGGGTAGAAAATCTGTGGGCAATTCTTACGACCATTTAATTTCATGAGTAAAATCTGCATTGAAAGCTCTATCCGTAGCTTTTGAATCCTATTGTAGGATTAGTCTTTAACTTTTCTGGAAAAACGGCGCTGCACCCTTAATGGTCACACACAAAGAGGCCTAGCTCCAAAGAGAATGATACACAGAAGAAAATCTTTCACTTTGGTGGTGGGCTGAAAAATGGCTTGGTTTTGTTTGCGGCTACTCGCCTACCAAAGTGGCTCAATGTCCGAGCTTTTCAGTGGGCTCTCTTGCAAAGAGAGATGTATGGGGTCCTTCTGGAAAGAAGTGTCCTGGAATGGCGTTAGTGGTTTGATACGTTGTTGCTATCCGGAATTTAGTTTTGGGTTCGAAGATTGATTTGGTGCCCTGGTGGCCTTGTGGGTTTGATCGCAGTTCATTAGGCTAACAGTCTGTGCACTGTACCGGCACTAGTACCGGGGTGGGTTCGATTCCCGCCTTCGCCCTGGGTGTACTTTCTCTCTCTGTGTCAGTAAAAATTCTGTCTGTGTCTGTCTTACTTGACGAAGGTTTATAAGCGGGTCTCTGATCAAGCAGACAAACCTGAAAATACATGTACCAACCTACCTATCCGAAATTTAGTTTTGGGTTCGAAGTTTGCTTTTGCTTTCAATTAACATAAATTCTTATAAATAATAAAAAAAATCCATATATGTGTAGAGTGTTGTGGCACGTTAAAGCTGTCATGGTTCAGTTTACATCATTCAGTTAAAGGCAGTTTACTGACTGAGGTTCTAATTTATGACGCCCGTCGCCAATAGCCCTTGTGTAGCTCTAGTGCGACGATAATTCAAACTAAACTAACAAAGACAGTTCAGAAGTTATCGAAATAGGTACGGGGGTTGAAAATTACTAGTCCTGGGTTGTAGTTTTTCTTTAGGCTAAGGTAGGTAATATAAAGTATCGATTATATAACAGAAGAACTCGTGCGATGGTAGGGCAATCAACAGCCTTTTCACTTGCTTTTATCATCGTACTAAGAGTACTTATGAGATATTGAAACGGTAAGGATCAAGGATTAAGGATTCTAAAATGCTATTCCTATGAACATGTTACGCGGCAACAAAAATGACAACAAACGCGAAAGTACTAATTAACATCCTTAAATAAAAAGTATTAAAATTGCAAAACGATGTTTTCATGCGTTTTTAAAGTTAATCCAAAATCGTCTCCAATGAACTATGGCATCTTATATTACAACTTAAATGCAATTAAACAACATAAAATTAGTATTCGCTAATTGAATGTTACAAACGCGAGAAAATTCTGTAAAGAGGTTTTTACCTTCCATACTGTAACGTTGCAGAGAAATGTTATTTTAGCTCTGCGCTATATTCCAGTTTCAGTGCATGCCAAATGCACCAAAATGTAGTTGAAAAGAAATAAAGCTAATAATAATATCGGATATATATACCCAGACGAATGTTTACAATACTTACCATAAAATTAGAAGAGACCGGTGCAGGTTAAAATTGAATAGGGTACTTGACTGTATCGCTAAAGTACGTTCCAATATTAAATTAATTATGGTTTGAACTCAAAAATAACAAACGCATATATTTTTTTGCAAAATAAATCTAAAAAAATCATTTTAAAATGTTTTTTTTTCATCGGTACGCACGTGATCACAAACACGTCGATTTGGCTGACGTCACTAGTATATATAAACCAACCTGTGCGATGTTATTTTGTTTGTAATTAAACTAGATTTAATCTAATTTACTATTAAAATAAGAATTATATAGGTAATGGAAGGAGGTTTTACAGAAGCGGATAGTTCAAATTTGCTTAAAGTAGATTCCAAAATGGTGTTTCAAAGTTGTTTATAGTTACTAGTGACATCCTAGATACCACGATGACAGCCACAAAGCGTTTTTGGGTGTAATTTTTTGTCCTAATTTTAAAATTCATTTTTCTCCCTTTTTATGGGGTATTTGAAAAAAAGAAAAAACACGGGTCTAATATTTTTGGCATAAGAATATTTTGAGCCAATAAATGTTTTTTAGTCAAATACCCTATTGTACCTAAATTTTCACAAGTTAACTAAAAGTTCCTTACTGCTAGATTGGTTTTTAAATTTTACAATGTTTGAAAATTACTAAATCAACTATTGATGTGTTAAGGCCTTTTTTCACATTAAAACAAGGGTTTACAGTTAACAAGGGTTAATTTTGAAGCATTTTTGAAATAGGACGTGTGATGTGTGTTGATGGTCAACGTAAGCGGTGAAATAGATATTTTGACTTTGGTGCAGAATGTAAGTAAAAAAAAGAAGCAGTAAGCAATTTATTAAAAGTTATTTATGACTTAGTAGTAAGTAATAGTTTTAATAATAATAGTTTTTGTGAATATTAATTTTTAAAAACTTTTAAATTTGGTAAATAAATATTTTAGAATTGTATGCTACGTGGACTGTTTGTGAATTATAAATGTTCTAAACTCAAATTATAGTTAGATAATATTGAATAGAATTTCTATTTGACTCCTACAATGACGAATTAAGTTTAGTATTTACAAATGTTTAAATATTGTTTTATTTATTTGACATATTTAATTTTTGTTTCAAATGTTGAGTTATCGTGTCGAAAATGTTTAAGTACATGTTGAACTGGAAATGAAAAACAATATTTTTATAAAAACACCGTAAACAAAGAAATATCAGTGATATTTGTTTTAAGTTCTATATTTTGTTGAACTATTTTATAACTTTTTGAACATAGCTTTTCTTATATGGTTACTTATTAAAATAGCAAGTTTATATTGTTAGGTTGTTATAGGTGTGTACTTCTCCAGTTTCTGCTGCATCTAACAGGAATACATTCTACAAGAAATACCTTAAAGATAAGACAATGGAAGGGATCTTCAGGTTGGTAAGTTTTTGAAGAAAACAAAGATTCGCACAGAAGATTCTGGTGAGTTCTATTTAATTTAAATCCGCGTATTCATCTTGTCAAAGACAAGTTTTAGATAAAAGCTATTATCCACTTTCGAATTTAGAATTTGCAATTTGTTATTTAATTTTTTGTTTATGGTACTACGCTAAGCGGTGGTTATATTACGAAATGGTTTACTGGGTTAAATAATTGTATGTGTAATTATATTAGCCTGCATAAACTAATTTGTTGTTTAGCTGCTAATTTTCTTTTCTGGTATGGCAATTGATGTAGTTTGTAACGTAAATGTTTGTAACAAAGTTTTCCGCAATTGTAAACAAAATTGTGTTGCGTTGAATAAATATTGATTCGTATTTAATAATCTGTGTTCGATAATTTTGAAAGGGTTTTATGCGTGGGAGATTTCTTAAATTTAATTTCACTACGGACAACACGATTTCGCAGTTCTTGCAAATTTTTTTACCGCAGTAAATTTTAAAAGATTTTTATACTTTAAGGCCTCAAATTTCAAGAAATTGACGTGTCCCTCAGCAAATATTAAACATATTTTTTTAATTACTTGCGAAACTCGCTTTTTAATATGTACTTGTTTGAAAAATGTTTGAAATGAAGAAATGTAGATAACGTTCTAAAAAGTGCTTTTTGAGGTCTTTTGCGAATAGTGCGAAGATGATCACTTCTCATAGTCCTAATTGGATTGTCATTCAAGTATTTTAATAATAATTGTTGTTTGATGTCTTATAAGCTTCAATTATAGTTAGTTTTTAATAATGTCGTTCAATTATTTTTGAATGAAATGTTTTTTGCAAAACATCGAATTACTTGTTTGTTATGATTCCGTGATTTGTTTTGTCTAAAGAATATTTAAATATTGTCTTCCTCTTTCGTTAATCAAAAGTGTAGTTTTTTTAAACTCTTAAATTTAAGAGTAAGATATTTTATTTAAAGTCATTAGAAGTTTGAATAAATTAATGAGTACTTGTCATTTTTTTACAAAACTGTGAAAAATACGAGAACTAAAATACTCACGATTTTTGACGCTCTATAGTTTGTATCTCTTTATTTATCTAGTTTTATTTGTCTAGTTTGATTGTTTTTCAAGAAATCCGGCGAAAGTATCGATTTTTCTTATTTAAACATTGAAATATAATCTCCAAAGAGGATAAACACACCCTGAAACAAAACTAACTTTCACAAATCAAAAATTGAATGTTTATTTCTGAAGCAGCGCTTGTTTCGGAATTTTTTTGACATAGAAGCCGGTCTTTACTTGGAGATATTTATTATATTTTCTTTTTTGATTGACGCATTCGGTTTTAGCGTATTAAACTCTACAGAAGTAAAGTAAATTCCTTAAAAAAGAGAGCTTCTGTAGTCATCGTACGTCTACTCAGTATGTGTAGACTGTACTTATAAGTCCTATTTCTAAGGCTGTTGTTTTACTAATGCCGTATTATGTTGTATTCGTTATGTCTCATTACTGTGTTCTATACAACATACTCTTGGACAAATTTAAGCTGGAATTAGATTAAGTATTTAAATTTATGAACGTTCACAAAGTAAGCTGATAAAATAAAACCTAAAAAAATTATTTTATTGTAATCTATGGGAAATCGGAAATCGAAGCTTAATTGACATTTGCCGAAGCGAAGCGTCCTTTTTCCTTCATCGGAGATGTCTCGAAAAGGGGTTAACTTGGGATTTTAACAGGATTAGGGCCAGACTGTAGTCACGTTCTAAGATATTGTAATCAATGTAAAACCAAACAGTAATGTATATTAGATAAAATAACAATGCTAGTTTATTCTTTCTGATGCAAAGAAAATATTAAATTTTAGAATAAATAAAATACATAATTTTTATGGATTCGTAATGTTAGACATGAAAACTTTGGATAATTTATAAAGAGCGGCATAATGAAGATTGGCTTTATTTAAAAACAAACTTTGATAATTTTTGGGGATTATTTTCATAACTGTACTGAAAATACTTTTTATTTTAAAAATTTCGTGTATAATCGAGGAATTATAATATGATTAAAAATTTTCCCATAATTCTATGGATTTTAATAATATAAATATTTTAATAATACTTTTATAAAGATTTTTTTTAATGTATGTAGTTTTTAACCAACTTGTAAGATATTTACATAAATGATTAATATTTTATTAATTATTATGGATTAGTTACGGTATTACGGTCAGATATGTGTATTAATAAATAAAATGGCTGTCAAGTGTTATTTTAAGTAACGGAGAACCTGACTAAAAAAATAAATGTCAATATCTTGATCGTTTTTACACAAATTTATCTTATTCAAAATATTGAAGTGAAACTTGGATAAAAAAAGCTTTGTGAACCGAAATTATCTTCTGTAATGACGTACAGAGTACTTCTAGCCGGTCTGCTGCCTGTCGGTTCTTTTATGTTCAGTTATATTTTAATTTCATTTAAATACAGGTTAACGCATAAGGATATTCTTTGCAAACTATAAAAAGCGAAAAAAAAACCTTAGGCATAGCAAACGATAATTCCCGTTTAAGAGAAATTGGTAAAGTCCTTTATTTTTATTGAGATCTTCTCTGTAAACTGTCGAAAGTAAAAGCTGTGACAGGAAAAATGCAATTACTCTGAATGGGCATTGTTATATTATTAAAAGTATTATTCATTGTTAACTGCCATGAGAAATGAATAACAGAGAAACCAACCTTTAAAGATTATTGTTACATTGTTTATAAATATATTATTATATTTTGTTGATACCTTCCAAGGGCACAAAGCAAAAATGATCAGGCAAATTAAACGCAATCTATATTTAAAGAGCATTGTTAAATTATTTTTATATATTAAGGTAGTCATTGTTCACTGCAAAATGTAAGAAAAAGTTCTAGAAAAGGAAATAAAATTCTCTTTATGGTGCATTGTTAAATTATTCAAATTTATTAAATTTCAATGGTGCAAATTTCCCAAAGAAAAAACACGACAGAAAACCACCAATCTCTCTTTAAAAAACATTGTTCATATAGATAGTAAGATGTTTATATATAATTCTTAAAAAACTAAAGTCATCAATCAACATTCCCTCCTGAAAGGCCATAAGTTAAAAGGTATTTCATTGTTAAACCTCTGAGGTATAATCAAATTGGTGAAATTTCAACTTGTCCTCACTGCATAAGTTTTAAATTTCAATTTTCAACTCATCAATATTATTCCTAACTATATAGTTAACATTGTTTTAAACGATCTTTAAGTTTACGCGTCGGTATCCCTTCAAATAAATTTAACTGGTAAAAAAAATGTTAGAAAGAAAAAATGTTTTAAAAGAAAATTGGTAAATTATTTTATATCTATTAAGATCTTATTGTAAAAGGGTCAAAAATAAATTGGTAAGTTCTTTATAGGTATGTTATTGTATTAAATAAGATACTTCCTAAAACAAAAAACAAAACAAAATGTTTTTAGGCATTAGACTTTTTCATAAAAATAAGAATAAGTATTAAAGTAAAATTCTCAAAAATAATAATATTTAAGGAATTCTAAATAGATCTTGTTGTAAACAATAATAAAAAATGTTGGGCTCTTTAAAGGTACATTACTTTACATTATACAAAAGTTATCATAATCAAATAACTAAAATTAATTAGATATAGATTAAGACTATTTCAAAAAATGATAAAGGGTTTCCTTGCAATACAACAAGTTCATTAACAAAGACTACAATAATAAATTATAATGCTTTTGCGAAGTATATAATTTTAAGAAGTTATAAAAAGCATTTAAAATAGATAGTTCAATAATAAAGTACCTTAAGGTTTTAAAAGTTTCAAATAATGATAATGCTTTTGCAGCTATTTTTTCAAGAATGTTTAAAACATTTAAAAATAGATAGTTAATATACTACTTATTACAAAGTACCGTTTTTTGTAAAATAGACAAATTTCATTAACTAATCAAAATAAATATAATTCAAAAGTAATACACATATTTAATTTAAATACTAGGAAAGTTTTGTTTAACCAGTAGCTTCTATCAATATATCTCTTGTCAAATAGTCATTTAATTTTTCTTCAATAAATAATCTTATCTTAGGAAAAATTATATTTTTTGGTATAATAAAATCAATAAAATATTGAAAATATTCATTTTACATTAGAATAATCTAGCATTTGAAAAAAAAAACAGATTTCAAGTTATTTTACTTCAATCTTTTTTTTTCAAATTAAGAACTTGCCTCTTGAAAATTACCACTGTTGACAAAAGAAAAAAGTAAAACGTTTTAAGAAATTACTCCGCTATTTTAGTAATTTTATATAAGATGATACTTGGTTCACTTAATCAAGCAACTACATAGAACTTTATCACTTAATAAAAAAATACGCAATAATAAATAACGAATATTTATATGCATTTCTTTACCTTAAGGTAATGGACTTTAAATGAATTTCCCAAAGTATCTCAAATTTATCTTATCGTCTTTGTTTAGTTTCCTTTTATGAAATAGCACCCAAAAAATTCTGAACTGTCAAGTATATCACAGAAGAAAACCTTTTTCTAAGATGAAATGTTTTGAAATTATTTGCGAGAGGGTTATTTTGAACAGTTTCATTAAATATATTGCTACTTTACCATTCAAAAAGATAGTTTTATGTTCATAAAAAAACTAAAAGAAATATATTTTATATTTTAACGATTAATTTAAATGATTACAGATAAAAAGTTCTTTTATGATAAACCAGACTAAATTTAGCTTTTAGTTTTAAGTATTGCACTATATATTAAACTGAAATTTGTTTGTAATGATTTAAATGTTTTTATTATACAGTTTTGATGGTTAGTTGAATACTGATTAGTAAATATAGCTAGAGTTTCGTTGTGCAATAATCATTTTAAATCAAAATACCTATTTGATTAAGCATGCGTGTAGAGTTTCGTATCTTAAATTTCCTTATATGAATGGGAATTCCTTAAGAATACGTAGCGGTATAGCAAGGAAATATATTTGTAACTTAAAAATAAAACAATCTTTATTTTTACTCATTTAACATTAGTAAAATATTTTCTGTACGAAATAGTAATAAGAAATTGGATACTAAAATATATTAAAATTATTTTTGGAAGGTAAACAAGTATATCAGGTGTATTATATCTATAATAATAAAAATGAAGTTTTGTGTGTTTGTGGGTACGTTCCATAGACCGTAGACCTTAACCGTAGACCTTAGTTCCGTAGACCTTTGTTTGACTCGTAACTTGGCAGAAATGCGTAATTCATACTTAGATTATGATTTTTGAACTTTCAGGTTTCAAAATGTTCTATTTTTAGAGAAAATTCGAATTTTCTGAAAAAACTACACCACTTTGGCTCAAATCCGATCATTTTTTTACTTTCCTGATATCATCTGCTGAAAAAATTAAATAAAATTATTAACGAAAATAATTAAAATTGAAAATGTTTATTTTATTCTGTTGCCATTACCTTCAGAAACTAAATTCAGTATTTGAAAAATAATTGACATGTTTCAAGTGACGTAATTCCGTCCAATCTCCATTCTAGGATTTTATTGTGGGTTTTTAGGTGATTTCTTCATTGATGGTTCTGTTGATTGCAAATATGCATATTTAAGCTCCGTGAATTATAACTTTGATGGTTGTTCAAGGCCATCGTACTAGAGCTACATATTAGGGTTTTGTTTTCACTTTTTCGCCAAATATTTTGCCAAACTTGCCAAATTCTTACCTAAACGCGCCAAATAATATTTTTTTTTAAATTTATAAGCGGGTTTGCTGTTCGAAGGCCATTGTGCTAGAGCTGTATAATAAGAGTGTTTATAGCTATATCTCTTTTCTCGCCAAATTCTTCCCAAAAACGCGCCAAAGGAGCTAAAAGGTTTTATTGTTTATGAGGAAAATTACGATGACTTTTATGCCATTTATAGCGTATTTTTTATTTTGGATTTTTAAGGTAGTATAAGTAACAGGATTTTATACTTTATGAGTGGAAAAAATAACGAGTTTATTATCCTAGAATTGATTAAATGGTACATATACTTGGATCGATTACAATTTTTTTTAGTCCGTGCGGAGAACGGGTATTTATTTGCTAGTTTAAGATATAAATTTGTGAAAGATTTTATATTTAATATTAAAAATTGGATTCTATTTTTGTCAAATTCCTTGTTTCAAAACTTAAATGTAATTCGTAATTAAAAACTTTCCTTAATACCTTCCTCATCAGTATTGTATATCCCTATATTTTTAGAGTCGTATGTACAAGACGTACTAATGCGTACTTTATAAATATAAGTGAAAAAAGTGTTCATTTTCAATAAGAATATAGCCTTGGAAACTTCTTTTCCTAAAATACTGAAAAAAGCAGTATTTGTTGCATTTTCCTTACGCAATAATTCCCTTTTGCATTCAACATAAAGCAATCTTACAATAAATAAATCCCGCAATTATATTTGACTCTTTCAAAGGCTCAAGTTCTTGCCCATGTTGATTCATATAATGTCTGGTTCAGAAGTGTCCCCATTCCCAGACCAAAAATCTTATCCCGACAAGATAAGGGGGGCATTAGTCCGACTCGATGCGATGTCCGGCTTATCTAGGAGGAGAGGCTCTTTCAACGAAATCAATTCAGACCGGAAATGAAGCCTCCTTCGACAATCTCATTGGTGCCCTCTGCGGATGTTAGGGGGGGGTAACAGTTTGTTGTTGTTTATCTGTTGTTGGAATTAACTTGGATAGTTAATGTATGAATATTTATTATTGATTGAATTTATACAAATACAAAAATTGTCAACCAACAACAGGCCAGAGGCCCAGCAAGGTTGGTCCAAAATAAATCTAATACTTTACCAGTTTCCAATGACTCAAGATTCTTTCTTAAATTCTTCTACTCTCTTCGAATACACCACATAATCTGGTAAAGCATTCCACTCATTGACAATTCTATTGTAAAAATGTTTTCTTACCTCCCTTCTAAAGCATGATTTATTCAATTTCTGATCATGTCCTCTTGTCCGGCTATCTAAGGTAAAACCTAAGCCCTACATGTCACCCTGTTTTATGAACTTGAAAATAACCCCTAGCTCTCCTATTTTCCAGGGAATACATGTTTAAAAAGATCTTAATCTGTTATCATAATCAATACCAGATAGACCCTTAATTATTTTTGTAGCCCTAGGCTGAACTTTTTCAAGCAACTCTATATATTTTCTGAGGAAGAGAGACCAAAACTGAAGAGCATATTCCAGATGTGGCCTTACCAATCCCCTATACAATGGCAAAATGATCTGCAAGAGAATGATTTAGCAAGAGAATTTGCTTAGTAACGTTGATTGAGTCGCGACAACTTGGCAATATGGCGACCCACTGTTACCAGGGTTGTTATTCTGGTCAATGCATGGTGAATCGCTATTGGGCTGAAGGACACTTAATTGGCACTAAATTGTTTCTCGCGGTGAAACAGCAACCCATGTGAATCCCATTTACGATTTTTTCAAACGAATAAAATCATGCAGATCAACATGAGGAAGTGTGGTCAAACTATAGATAATTATGGGCTACCAATATAAAGACCATGTTATCGAAAGGAGTAATCGAGGACAAGTATTTGTTAGCATTTTAATAATGTAATTATAATTTAAGGGGATACGTAACGGTACCCAAAAATTGGTCGAAATATCGATTTTTCCGTTTTTACTTATTATTCACAATATCTTTCTGAACATTTACTAAAAGTTTCATAATGATATCTTCTGTAGAAAAAAAGTATTAAATATTTTCTAGAGTCATTCCTATAAGTTTGAATACGTATTTCGTCTGCTTTCAACCTCTTTTTCTCTGTTTTGCGTTTTTCAATTCTTGTGTTTAATAAATCCCCAAGGCTTTTTTGATAATTAAGTTAGAATTTTGAAATTTTTAACCTATGTTCTTATATAAATGGGGCACAAAATTGTGCATGAATTAAGATCTATGTATAGTTGTTATTTAAAAAAATGTTGAATTCAGTAATTTTTAATTTTTTGATTTTCTGTATAAATCCATGTTACTCCTTGACTGTAGCTCACATTTTAAAATACATGAACAGTTCTTGAACAAATAGTACTAAAAACAAACTATAAAAGTTTGGTGGAGTTATTCTCAAAATTGAAAGAGGAGTAGCGTTTTAAAAAAGTTCAAAATTTTGACTTTTTTTTAAATAAATAAAAAACTACTTGTAAATATTTGTTTTTATTGCTATAAAATGTTTATTTGGAGTAAACATTTTATAAAACCACTATAATTTACAAGTTTATGTTATTATTTCTAGAAATAATGTTTTGGGTACCGTATCCCCTTAACAATAAAATTAAATGTCATTGTTAATTGGCTATCATTCTGCCACAAAAGGCTTAACTGTTTCCTTAATTTGAATAAATTCTCTAGAGATATATGTATTACATAATTGAAGATGGACCTACGTGGTTTATCCCAATGGGGTTGTACCAAAAGCGTAAATTTAGAATTATTGGGAATTCAAAACGTAATTTGTTTTTCAATTGCCAAAATTACACCTTAAAGATGTGCCACCGAAGACAAATTTCCAGTTTAGCCCACGGTTATTTACACTGATAAGTCTACTACTCAACTTGATGATTTTGACTATTTGATGCTTTTCCTCACAGATCCAAGAAGCACGAAAAAGTTTAGTTTACTCATTTGTGCTCGATGAATTTAAGTAACTTTTATTACCGTGGGAAGACTTAATTTCAAACGGTCAACATAACGGTTGCACACATTAATTAAAAAATATTTTTAAAAAAGCATTTTGAGAGTTCTGAACTCAGTTAGCATCTTCTTGCTGCGCACTACTAATTTATTACGCTAGTAATTTACCGTTAAAAAGTGTTTCCAACAAAACACTTTATTGAAAATGGAAGTGTGGGACCAGTTTTCGAATAAAGAATCAAACACAACCCGTCAATCCCTGTTCCTATAGAAGAACACAAATGTTCCATCCGCTTTGAGATGCAAGAGCTTCTTCGTACATCCGTTGGAAGGCATTCTTCTTATAGCGACTGTTGAGTACAACATATGGGATGCAGTTGTGGTGAAAAGGGCTATCAGTTTCTATGAATGGGAGCACGATTGGGGACATTCTGGCTTCGGATGCCACTGAAAAAGAATCAGTGTTCGTTCCCCACGTTCAATATAGAAGGAAATTAGTTTATTGGTTGTTTCAAGTACAAACCCCTTTAGGTTTTCCAAAGCGAATGCTCATTTAATTTGCGATATTCCGGAATGAGATATTTAGAAGAAATGAGAAATATTTATAAACGGAATAATTAGGGTGAAGCCTTTAAAAATATAAGTACAATATACTATTCAGCTATTTTTGTATCAATTACATAAATGGCACTTAACTCGTGTTTTTAATAGAACGTGAGTTAAGTGAAAGAGAAAACTGGATCATGGATTTTTTGTGTGCAAATATCTATAATATATACTGGATAAGCTGCTCAGTATTAAAAAAAGGCGTTCAAATTAGAGTTTCCCTGAGAACTATTTGATTTCTACTCCATCTGTGGCGATGTTTTTTGCCCTTTTTAACGCTCTTTTAAAACTTGTCAGCATCATTCAGCGATTAAGTGCTAAATGTCTCGATAAATGACGTAACTTTTTGGTACTGCGCATACCTGCTCCATCTTGCGGGCGACGAAGTTAATTATGCTTTCTGAGATCCGTTAGCACAGGGAGCAGTTCATCCCATGTATATGGGATGAACTGTACGTTGGTTTTATGGTGTCACCTTCACTACGACATCTTAAGAAGACGACCGCTTCACTTCTAATATGATAAGGCAATGTATCATTTTTAAAATAGGAAACAGACTTTGAAGCGTAATATTACGATAATTATATAATGAATCGATTGAAAATTATTTATTATGGAAAATTAAAACAATTCCTTTAACTAAAAACAAACAAACCTAAAGTCAATTAAAAAAAAACATGGCTTTTAGAAAGTGGATTATAATGACAAACATTTTTTTATGCTACAAAAAATACTTTTAAGTGGAAAACTATTTTATACTCTAAGGACACTGACCTTAAAGTTACGAAAATAAACCACGTTTTAGCAAATGATAAATGTTATAACTCATAGCACAGCATTCCGTCCCCTTGTCTTTTCCAGTTAGCTTAATAACCCATGCATAATTTGAAATGATGAAACAAAATCCGTACCATAAGCTGTTTTGAAATAGTGTCTCAGTAAAGGGGATTGGACTATGTGATCGCTGAAATAAAATATAAGGGAGGTTCGTTAAGATTTATAGTTAAACGGATGACAAGATTAATGCGATCTGTCATTGGTTTAGTCGGAAATATGTTACAAATCAAGATGGTATTTTATTCTTAAAAAAAAAGAGTAAAAGTTAGGAAGGGTTTTAGGTTCTTGATATTTTTATATTGATTCAAACAATTCTAATAGAAACGATTTGTGCGATAATTTAAAGTTGTTTTGAATGTATTGACTATAAATGTATTGAAAGAAAGGAAACTTGTTAATGGAATGCTATATTATTGCAAGAAGGTTATTTAATTTTGAGATGTATATAGTAAAACTTGTTATAAAGATGTTTAATTCAGTTTATAGAAAAATAGTTTGTCTTAATGGTTTAAGGCAGTTGGAGTAAATATTTATTAATAAAAAGTTCATTTAAGTTGAACACCTTCCGACATTTGCTCATGACATCTTCAGTTTCAAAAACTAGGTTGGGTATTTTAAAATTCAAAATGCATATGGAAACTATGATAGCTTATCTATTGTTATATCTAAAATGCATATTGTATCTTACAATTATAGTGGGCGCAGTTCTTTATTCATAAAGGGTTCTATCTTTACAAAGTGAAAGCACTATATTAGGAAATCTCTGCAAATTTCGGAAACTGAAACTATTCAAAACAAAGAATTACTATCACAAAGGTCAAAAAAATGTTATCTTCATTTGAAAACTCTATTTGAAATATTCCTTCAGATAAACCAATTCATGAAAAACACTACAAATTCTTTCTAATTTCAAATGACTTAAATAACATCCTAGTTTCCATTTTTCCAGGTTTTTCCCCTCTCGATTCGATAAAATACAAACAACAAATTTCCGTCCTAGACGCCCAACTCTTAGTCCTATCGGCGTCAAAGCGTCGCATAAAAGTGAAGTTTTTATCACACACTATTTCACTACTCTTTGACGTTTCTTTATTTTGTCCGCCATTTTTTTTCTACGTCCATAGCGATGACGTCATATCGTCAGTAGCCATTAATGGGGCTAGAGAGAAGAAAATACCATTGCATCTTTTTTATTGGGTGACGTTAATATTGTTTGCGTATAATTTTGGAGAAGATGAAGTACATGACTGGGATAAGATCTCCAGTTTTCCAATGTAAAACAAGGCTAATGCAAATTTTTGTTTATATTTTTGTAAACTTATATCTTAAAATAAAAAAATTGCAATTATGTTATTTTTTACTAGTTATTTTACAGCTTTTAACATTTCCCCTAACAGTGCTTTCCATAGATGACGTTATTTTGAAATAGTTTGTTTCCTTGTTTTTAATGAAAAACGTGACTATTCATGGGTGCTATTAAGTTTTGATGCATTTTGTACATAAAAATGTAAATCTTTGGAGCAATCATGTAGCACTTTCAAAGTTATATTGTATTGTGTTATCGATACAATTTTAGCTTTACTATTAATCAATCTTATTTTTTTTAAATCAAATTTACGTTTCACCGGTAAAGAAACTTTCAATAATTAAAAAATGGAAACATATATTACTACAATTCTCTAGTTCACTAGTATAACGTCTTATACTTTAATGCACGAGATATCTTTAAAAAAATCGACCGAAGTCAATGTCCTTTTTAAATATACAAGGAAACAGATAAAGCATATAAAACAATGGCCCAATTGAAATTTTATCTTCCAAAACGCATAACCTAAAATACAAATTTATACTTTTCAAGAAAGCTTATGCCTGGTCACATTGATTGCAATGGTGAGAATGGGAGAACATAAAACAGCCCCCTACAAAAACTAGCCCTTTATTTGAACAACCAAGTCGGATTCTTCGGTACATTTCTTTTATGGGTGCCACGAAAGTCGTAAAGCTATGCCAAAGCTTTACAAAGTCGCTATCATTATGAAGCCATAAAGTGGTGATCACGGCGGAGAAAGACCCCTTTCGAATTCTGATCATCAATTCTTGGCACGTTGGGTTAAAGTGTAGGGATACATTGTGGCTTACTGGTACTAGGAGGAAGATTGGAAGTATCAAACTTGTACGAAATCGGCTTAAGGTTCTATTTTTTTATAACTATATTGGTTTAGTGTGTAGTTAACATTTAACTACTGGGATTGGGTTTCGTAGACTTCTAATCAGTTTGTTATAGGGACTTTCAATTTTCCAAACCAATTTAGCCAAACTAGTGGTATAAAAACGAAAATGAATTAGGGATCTTGTCTATTTTTTGCCACTACCAAGTTCTGAATAGGATCATACAGGTTTTACAGGTTTTCGTACAGATGTTGAGATTGTTATTTAACAAGGAAGCCTTTTTATCATCACCCTGTGCTGTAAAATTACAAGACTTTTTTTTTACAGTGGAGCACTACCTCAACGAGTAGCTATGTAAGTTATTAGCCATTTAATACATAGCTACATTGAGGAAGACCCTCACGTTTAGTACATTCACTGTTGGAACCGCTAATTTACCGCTATTAAGTAAATTTTAAGTTAAGAATTGAAAGTTACGCATAGTTGAAAAAAATTAAATAATCGGGTCTTTCGACAACATGATAGTTTCTACAAAATTCTTTCGTTTGAAGATGTATGATGGGTTGCTAAGAAGGCTATTTCAACCTCTGGTAGAATTTAGTGGTCCACTTTTAAAATTAAGGTACGTAAAAAACCTGATGCATTAAAAAAAAAACTTACGGCGCATGAATCTTAAAACAAAAATAAGCACATTTGTAAATCATGCAAAACTAATTTCTGACTTTTAAACTTTTACTATTGATATGAATGTAAGAAGTAGACATATCTGCACATTGATAAATTAAATCATTTTTACAGCTCAAAACTATATTTTGAATCTGCATGTTGTATTATATTCGAGATTATAAATCTTACAAACTATACTCGCTGATGCACTTCTGATTTCTGTTGACATCCAGTGCTTCCAATAACACTTTTGTTCCACCCAGTCTTAATGAATTGTAATAAATACTACTTTATCCATTACTTCCTTGGCAATATAAATGTCATAAGATTTATTATATAACTGCTTTGCGTAATAGCTATCTCCACTTCCCAGTGTCATCTCTCTGCAAATTACATATTCGAATAGAATCAGAATAAGATATCGACCGAGCGAGTCGATATGAAGAATGATGGTATTTTTTCATAACGCAGTGTCATTCGAGTGTTAGCTTCCGTGTTTTTGTTAATAAAAATAACTCTTTGTACTTTTTCACCACTTTTTTTAAAATTAAAAGTAAATAAGACAAATTATTTTTAAATGTGCAGACCGTATCTGTTTGAAAATATATTATGCAAAATGTCAAATCAAAATTATTTAAGGGGGGTAGGATGGGTGTTTGGGTCAAAAATGTTTATTATCTGTTTTCCCTTTTTTTTTTATTCTGCTTATCTTTAACTTTAATTTTTAGACCAAGATTATCGATTTCTGTTTAGTGGTTTTTCTTTTTATAAGCATTTTTGAGAAACTTTATATTTTGAAATATAAGTTTTAATTAAAACTACCTAAATCAAATACTAATTATAATATTTTTTATTTGTAAAAGTTATTCCAAGCATCTTAACAAAAAAAAAGTAACCCAAACAATATTTATGTAAACCCATTTTTGGGAAATAGAATTGGCAATCAACACCTGTTCCTTAAAAATAGCACAATACCCAAACTGCAATTCCACGTGTAATCATTAAGAATGCATTCTAAACCGCTTAATTTGAGACACTTTTTGTATATAGCCTACATTCTGCTACACGTTCTCCAAGCAAAAATGCAAATGCACTCGATTCACCGCCCCTTGATCATTTATAACCGGCTCTGATTGCCGGTTTCAAAAGCATACATACTGTATTTTTTAAGCAAGCAATGCACCAAAGGATGCCTTGCAAGAAAAAAACACGAAAAATGCACTTGCAAAAGTTTACATATTCATTAGGCGTTGCTGCGACAGTCGTTGTTTGATTGTTGGTTGGTTTATTAATATTATTTGGGTGTAGTAACGTTTCAAGTGTAATTACATAAAGGGAGGTGTTGAGATGGGCTTGGCTCTGTAAATGATAGAAATGCGACGTGTTATTAAAATATGCGTCTTGGTATATGTGTAATGGGATAGGGTTTCGTATTGGGTGGGTTATTTTATAAAAATAGTTACGATTATATTCTTAAATATTACTTCTACAAGGTGTTCAAAATAAAGTGACGCGATATTTTAAAACAGATCTATTTCCTGATTATAATTACCTAAAATTTTGTTGAGTGTTTCTAGAAGTAATGAATTTGTTTTCTTAAAATGAAAATGAATGATTAAATGATTGAAAATGAAACTGATTTCACTCAAAAAAACTTTTGTTGGTTGTTGAAAACTTTTTTTTGAAATTGTATTTTTCTCAGTAATTACAAGTGTGTTGAAACAATAAAAAATTGTTTTGGGGCCAAATAATGCATGGTTAGCATAAAAAAAATGTGTTGAAGGCGTTCTTCTGAACTGTAGTTCTGCATCTGGTCTTTAATGTTTCATATAAATAGCTATACTAATGTTTAAAAACATGCATTAGGTTATTTTAAAATGCTTATTTTTAATAAGTTTATTTCGTAAAGAAATCTTGGACAAATTTTAAGCACAATAAAGTAATATTCTGCTTCTTAATGTCTTCCTAATAGAATTGTCAATGTTGCTAAAATAAACGATTTTTCCTTTTTTAATGCTTATTTTCTCAAAATATAAAACTGGCAACGCTCTCGGCAATGAATACCTTGACGATATGGTATAAATAGTTAATAGATGTTCGATATTATTAATATATTCAATATACTGGGTTAAAATGACCAATGCGTTATTTCTTTGGTGCCTTCTGTTAAAAATTCTCTACATGTGACAGGTTTTTTTTTCCATAGTAATTTTTTTCGGTAGTGCATATGGAATTCGGAAGAATAAATAACCCTAGTCATTTATCTCTTAAATCCTTTAGAGTAGACAAGCATAAAATAAATATGGAGATTATGATTTACAATCTTAGTGTCGTTAGTAAAATAAACAAAAAGTGTAAATACAAGTAGCTTATAACAGCCGAATAATTTTTTTTATAGTATAGTCATAATTTTAATTCTGTTTGGTGTTCAGTCAATGGTGTTATAGTTTTTAAATTAGTGAATTTGAATTGTGGTTTAGCTTAGACAGCCATGATATAATGCACCGTATTATGGTGAATGCATGAATTATTTGACTACAGACAGGTCAAGTATTTTCTACAACCATCGCGGATAACGTATAGGGAGGTTTATCAACGTCTGGAGTTCTTTTTGTGTGAATTTTTGTGTCTGGAGTTTTTATTTTGTTACGTTAAATGTCATAAACTCGGGTATGGGATACAGCCTTATCGGTGTTTGTATTAAGTTACATCTAAGTATAATATTGTACGAATTTTGATTATTTTATCACTATCACTTTTGTATGTAATAATCAAAATATTTTTTCTTCAAATTATTCTTAATTACTATTTAACAACAGCTCATACAAAACCACATTGATGTAAGCGACACCCAAACATCTTTTCCCTTATTTATAAATTCCCTTTTCCCTTATTTATAAATTCAAAAACCATATCAATCACATTACAATTGCATATAATAAAAAAATACTAAAAAATGAAATAAAAATCTTCCTTATCCCGAATAAATAGTTGTCCGCCATTTCTTTTCACACCCTCCGTCGAACCCTCTTTTGAGTGATGGCCCTGGCTCGTGACGAAACTCCAACGCGGTTCATCATTCGCTGGAATCCGAGAACTCTGGGCACGTCATCGTGGCGTCATTCATCAGCGGTGACGTCATAACGCACCCCGGACAAGAAAGCGGGAAAAGCCGGAGATTTATTTTCTGGTGTCTCCCGTAATCCTTCTTTTAAAAGGGGGGCTGCTTTTCTTAAGAGTCGAGAAAGATACTTTATATCGCCAAGGAAAATATAGTTTAATAGTAATCTAGTTAAGTTTCTTCTTCCTCTTTGGGATTTGATTTTCTGAAAGAATAACTAGTAAGATTTGATAAGAACGAAATTGATCCTTCATTCATGGGAGGATTTTCCTTACTCTCAACAAACTCTTAAAATGTTCCGAATTGGAGAATTTAAAACTATTATATCTACATTTGATATTGGCGTTAAGCATATCATGGGCAATTACGAATAAAACGGGCTCCGCAGTTTTGTGATCATTTAAAGGTTTAATTTATTTTCGATATTCGTTAAAAAGAAAATTTTTTTTGCATATAATTTTATGCAACTAGTTCAAAGTACCTGAGGCACAATTTTCCCATTTTTACTTAAAAAGTTATTCATTTAGCAATACATAATGCTGCTTCAATTTAACGAACAAAAATGCGAGTTGAATAAGTATTACAAATTTTGTATATCCAATATTTTTCAGCTATAATTTTTCAATCATTATTGAAATAAATCTAACAAGAACTCTTCGATTGGCTATTTTCCGCAAGAACTAACTATCATACAGCTTACTTTAGTCACCTAATGACACGGTGACTACAATTGGAATTAACGGCTTACTACAAAAGTCAAAATTTAAGATTGTGGTTTGTTTGTTTCTTATTCTTTTGGACAAATCTACATTGCATAAAATCTGCATATCATAGGCAATTATTTATAGATAGAGCCCTGCAATTTTTGGATCATTTATAGGTTTGATTTATTTTGAAATTCGATGCACAAATCCATTTTTTGCATATAATTATATTTAGATATAATTCAACGTATCTGAGACACACACAACTATAAAACAGCCACACTCTCAATAAATCGCCAAATCCGGCAACCCCATTCGGGGATAAATTTTCAGGGTGGGGGATTTTTTCTCCATCTTCCTTCTTGGGTCGGATTATTCCCCACTTACTTACATCAGAAGGTCACTCTAGTGGGAGTAATGCCTAGAATAGATGCTTTTATAAGGGAAAAAATATTTTTTCTGGGTGTTGGGGGACCCCCTTTTGATGTGTGCTACAAGGAATGTGGGTGGGGTGTGATGTGACAGCTAAAAAGCAACATGTTACACTTAAGGGGCTTAGTAGGGGAGATTTTGAAGGGTGATGTTTGGCGGGGTCATTTGTCAAGGTTTGATGCGGGTCTTTTCAATTGGAATCTGATATTGATGTATTTGTTTGAAATTTATTAAAAATTTTTTTTACCTCATCTACTTTTCACTGAAATGTAAACTACTAGGGTAAGGGTATTGATAAAGAACCTCTAATAAATTATTGATTACATTAAGAAGTAGATAAGTATTAATTTGAAAATAGTTTTAGAATATATTTTTTATTTTGACAAATTAAAACATGCTTAAAATAATTGTTCGCTGAAAAGTAGTTTTCTAGATGATGCTTATGTATAAAAAAATGTGAATACATCAATTGCAAAAATAAATAAAAAGTTTTGACTTCCTTAAATGCATGTTAAGTATTTAAAAAGAAATAATTCTTTAGTTTCTCAGTATATTCCGCATTCACTTCAGAAATGCAAACACTGTTTAATTTTTCAGAATAAATTACATTTTCTAACTAATTTGGCATTTATTTATAAGAATTAGACATACATTCTCGAAATCAGTTAAATTGATTAAGTAACAGTATTCGGAAACTCTTTCTTAATCGTTTAGTCATAAATTTTCGCACTCTAGAATGCTGCTTATCAACAAAAGTTAATTATTCTTTCACTTATCTTAAGTAACAAATACTTTTCAATTATCAGTCGCAGTGAGGAAAAGTGGAACAATTTTTAATCACATTTTATGAAAAGAATGTGTTTAAACAATCATTTGTAAATCTTTTATGTCAATTTTCAAGAACTTCTTAATGATTAAAATAACTTATTGAAAAAGTCAATAAAATGTAACAAAAAAAGTCGTTTATTTGTCATTTCGGTGGCAACTTGGTAATTAATATTGATCTTGTGACGCAGATGTTGGCAAAACAAAGGAATTAACAAATTAGTAAAATAAAAAGTACATTATTTTTTGGGATGGGAAAGGGGATTAAATATTATCTGTTGAAAAGAATTTTAAAAAATGGGATTATGTTTTTTTAAATATAAACAAGGAAATATTTCGTTTACTAATTAAAAGTAGTTAAGTTTTATAAAAGTATTTACTTTGCAATTTAAAGGTTACGTTATCTTTTTAAATAACCGGATGGTTAAAAAATGTTTTAATAAGCCATTTTTTCTCATTAAAAATCTGTTTTAATGAGTCATTTTTAAATAACAGTTAGTAAAGTTGATATAAAAAAGTTACACACAAAGTTAGCAAATTGCACACAATGTTAGAAAATTTAGCACACAGTTAGAAAATTTTTAAGTGCGTGAAAAATATACGCTTTCTAAAACTATATTTAAATATTTGGTTGAAAGCTGTCATAAATTTTAAGCAATATATTAGTCGCTAAAAATCATTTTGCAAAGTTTTTTTCAAACTATCTACACTAAACAGGAATAAGAAACATAGAACTGTTTTTTTCCAGTTTTATTTTTTCAACATTAAAGTAGTTTTTTTAGGCGTCTGAGAAGGTGCGTACAACAAAACAAAAATGATTAAAAATTTCTAACTCGTCTTCCTACAATCTAAAACCAAAATGTATTTTTGTTTAAATGTTATTCACATTATCTAAAAACTATCACTTACGATGGCTATAGCATTAACACAGCTTCCTCGAATGGTTGGAATAGTAACTTTGTTGTACTAGAAGAGGACTTAGGATTCGGTGCTTGTGGTGACATTTGATATTGATAGCATATAACCAAGAGTGTTTCAAAGTGCATCATCCAACTTATATGGGTTTGAAGCAGTGTAACTATCTGATATCCCGCAGACAACTGTAGCTGCACTGTTGATTCCACTCTAACGAAAATTCAACACGTTAATAATTCGTGCCTGGGGGCACTTGATATTGAGGGGACACTGTACCTCAAAATTGGCAAAAATTGCATTTTTTTATCTGCTAAAATAAGTTTGGAATCTTCTAAATAAGTCTACCAAATTTTAAAAGTGTAGCTATATTTTTAAAAAAAGTTATTCCACTTTTTATGCGGAAAGGTAGGATAAAAATGCAAAGGAATGAAAACTTTAAATGTGTTTTTCTCGGTGTTCATTTTTCCGTGATGACAAGTTTTTCAAAACGCTAAGGCTTTTTTTTAATTATTTATAAAAGTCTAAGGAATTTTGTATGCAGTCTGTCAAATATGTTGACATTAAGAATTGGCATCAAAATTGTTTTCAAAAGTAATACTTTTTTTATAAAAAAATACGAAAGTCGAAATTTTTCAAATATGCTAAAAAAATTGGGATTTTCTAGATAAATATTTTTTATAAAATAACTACTGAAGATACATCAAATTTGGATGCCAATTCTTATGTAAAACAGTTTAAAGTACACGAGAAAAAAATTTGGGTTAAAATATTTGTATTTAAAAAAGCCTTAGCATTTTAAAAAAGTTAAAAAAATACCTATTTTTTAAATATCTTAAAACTTAAACTAATTTTTAATTTTTTTGTCATATATTGTTTTAAATATAGATGGAACTAATAAAACATCAATTTTATAGTGAATATGTCAAAATTAAAAAAAAATTAATTTGAAAGTGGTACCGTGTCCCCTTGATAGCATAACCACGATTATTTCATAGTGCATCCTAAAACTTAAAATGTGGTTTAAAGCAGTGTAGATTGTAGTTATAACTAGTTGACTTCAATATAATTATTAAATAATTCTATTAGAAAGAAAGTTTTTTTGCTAAACTAATCTTGGTAATTATATATTAAAGATATGAATTTTTATCCTAATTTTTTTGAAAATTTCAATACACATTTTACAATACTCGTACAATAATATGCAAGCAATCAAATCGTAATTATGCTTTTAGACTCTACCATAGGAAGTAATTGGTGTTACTAACTTTGAACCATCAGTTAATCCTATTGTGATATCGACTGAATACGAATTTTTAAATGAAATATAGAATATAGATTATTTTTAATTTATAGCAAGAATTTCAAGTACCATAAAATGGGGTTAATAACTTCAACTTTGAACATTAGAAAAGTAACAATTATTTTTAGTTAAATTTTTTTGACTGAAAACTTCACTCTTGTTTTGTTTTTGCAATTGTGAGCACAAATGCATAACATTTTGAACTGACTCTATGCATTTTATTATTTAATTTAGTGCTGTACAGATGCCCTCTTTCCGTGGGGGTAATTATTAAAATCGTTATATTTTTAGACTCGGCTTTTAGTAGAGTTAATAAAACAATAAGGATAAGGGGAAAATAGGAACACAAGTTCCTATTAAAAAAATAACCTATATCTATAATAATAAAAGAAAGAGTGTGTGTGTCTGTGTCTGTTTGTCCTTGGATCGTAAAAGACCTACTTATACGCTCAGAATTCGATTTTTAAGATAGATTCCCTTTAATACAAACGTGTGTCACCTGAGTTTAGTTTTTTCTATCTGCCATTTTAGAGAAAATTCAAATTTCTGAAACAATACACCACTTTTCGCTCAAACGATCTTTTTTCTTTCCTGATGCCATCGCTGAAAATTAATAAAACTTTTACGAAAAATTTAAAATTCAAATTATTTTATTCTTTGCCCTAATTCGAAACTAAATTCATTATTTGAAAATATTGACATGTTTCAAGTGACGTAATTCGCAGTGTTCATTCCGATTTTATTGTGGTTTTTTGATGATTTTTTCATTGATTTTTCGGTGACTGCATGTATGCATATTTAAACAATAAATGTATGATTTTAAGCTATTACTGAACTATGATGGTTATAAAGCCATCGCACTTAGCTATTAGTGTTTTATGTCTTTATTTTTTCCCAATAACTTGCAAATGTTCAAATTTTAAATGAAATTCCAAAATAGGCAATTTTTCTAAATAATTTATAAGTGGTCGGTGTTCGAAAGTCATTTGTGTTAGAGCTGTTAAGGTGGTACTTTTCTATTTTTCTCGCAAATTATTCCAAATCGCGTTCAAATGAGCTAAAGTTTTATCTATTATGAGAATTGTGATGACATTTATGAGTGCTTTTATACGTAATTTTCATTTGGAATTTAAGGCAATGAAATGGCGATTTATAATTTAAACGAGCGGAAAAAATAAGTTTATTGATCCTTAACAGTATATGTAACAATTGAATCATTGATATTTTTTTATTCCGTGCGAAGACGGGTATAATTTGCTAGTTTCAATATACGTAAATGTATGATTTTTCAAATTGAGCAAGTTGACTCAAATAAGTTTAAAATTTATTGTACAAAACTGTGTTTTTTATTCACAAGAAGATTTATACAAATTACTTCACTCATGTATTAGTTTGTCGCTTGCTGCACGGAAAGGGTTCTGTCTGGCGGCAAAGCAAAACAACTTTGCACTTTAAACAGCAGTTACCAAAAAGTCCATAATAATACCCTATAGTGGAAGTCCATTAAATGCTCTAAATCGACGTGGGTCGATGTCGCTACATATTGCGTTGTGCCTATGGGGTGTTGCTCGCCTTGACTGTGCCTAAATTTTGACGCCGTCGCCAACACCCTTGAGTTGCTTAGTGTGAAGGGTTTAATAACCTAACTCTTCGAAAATTATTTGTATAGCCTCACTGTTAGCTATTTTAACTATACAACTTCTTTGTACTTATTTTGGATACAAAAAGAAATTATAGTAAATGCTCCTTTTTTCTTAAATTTCTGATATTTAAAATTTACATATTTTTCAACTTATACTTGAACTTTTAAAATTTAATATTCTCTTTTACATTTTTATAACTTCCCCTGAATTGAATAGCCTCGTGTATCTATATGTTACGTTAATTAACCAATTATCACTTGATTTCAAAACGAATTTAGCGAACTCAGATTATTTAATACTTTTAAGAGAACAAGTAGGTTTGTAACAGAATCTGACACTTAACCCGCTTCCACACAAATTTGATTTCAATAAGAAAAAACGCTTCAAACACAGTATTCTATATTAAAAATTTACACGCTAAATTTGGCTAGTTTCATTTATTTTCTGTCGAAAATTAAATTTTTTTATTTTTTGCTAAAATAATTTGCATTTCAAAAAATAAATATGTAATATTCCTCGCTTTAAAATAGTAAAACTTTTCATATCAACAAATAATCAAAAAAAAAAATCTTTGTAAAATATATAGCTACGTCATTTTAAACTAATTGATGGCGCAAAACTGAATTTATTTTAATTTATTTTTTAAAAGAAGTAAAGTTTCTGGAGCGATTGTTGCGAATGGCAATGGTGATTAAATTCTAATAAAAATGGCTTCTTATGTTTTTTAAATGAGCATTAAATTTTAAAGTTTTTTTAAAAATAATTAAGGCACTTCGAATTCGAATTTTTTTATGGGATTTTCAATGTCTTTTAATTTCGATGCGCTGAATTTTTTTGACATTTTACACTTGTCTGTAGCAATCGCAGTTTGGGCTATGAAAGTAGGTGACAGATAGACAGAATAACAGACCTACTGTACGATTATAATACCTTCCACTTTTTACGTTATAAACGTAGTATGGAAGCTAAAAGTGAATTCATATTGAAATCTTCAAACATTACTTGATGGTCACCTTAACTTGCATTCGATGTTTCCGTGCTACTGCGGTTAAGTCTAATGCTATAGTTATCAGTTCCATCAGGCCTCAACCCTATGCTGAAAAGGTTAGACTTGTTTCCAAAGCAATCAACAACAACATAATTTAATGAATGATACATTCTTTTTGTTAGAGTTACTATGTCTTTAGCTTCCGAACCACGTTTATAAGGTAAAAAATGGAAGCTTTTATAAAGACAATATGTCTGTCCTTCACTGGCTTTCAGAGTCCAAACTGCAAATGTTACAAATAAGTGCAATACCTCAAAAAAATTCAAGGCTTCGAAACTAGAAAAGATTGAAAATCTCAAAGAAAAATCGAAGTACTTCAATTATTAAAAAAAACCTTTCAAAATTAAACACTCATTTAAAAAACATAAGAAAGTAATTTTAGTTGATTTAAATCGCCATGTCCACTCACAACAACCATCTGAGAAACTTTATTTATATTAAGTAAAAAATTTAAAGAAATTCATTTTGAGATATAAATGTGTTTGAAATGACGTTATAATGTCCCAATGAGATTCTTTGATGGTTTGCATTTGTTTAAATGACTTTTTAATACTAATTATTCCTTTTTAAGAGGTTTTTCCATTGTATTTTTGTTTTTTTAAATGCTAGTTATAAATAATTTAGTTTAGTTATGTTTTGAAGGTGATAGTTTCACGTTTCACTGTTGTACGTTAATATGAAACGTTTATATGAAACGTTTTACTAAACCAGTGGTTCCCAACCTTTTCTGGACTATCGCCCCTTTATTAGGTTGACTAATACATATCGCCCCCTTTTAATTTTCATGTTTTGTCCAATTATAATTTGAGTTAAAGTGTAACTAATAAAGCAATTTTATCATTTTAAACACTAACTACCATATATAAAAACAACCAAAGCAGCTGTATCCGGTCACTTAAATACAATAGAAAGAAATAAAATGTTTATATTTAACAGATTTTTTAAAGAACAAAAGTGAAATAATTAACTAGATCTTTAAACTGGATTCTGCAAAATTTAAGAGAGTTGACAATAAAAATTAAATAAAAAATTGAATGTTGAAAACTTTTTATTATTTTATCTTTTGTCAAGTTCATGCGCATTGCGCAAGTCTTTGAGGCAAATGTCCAACTGATTTCTTTGTTTAGTAAGGAGCTGGGTGATAACAGAACCCAATCCTTTTTCAACTAAATATGTTGACGGGAACGAGATGAGAAGTAGTTCGGCTTTTTACTACAGTTGAGGATAAGTGTAAATAAGTTTCACGCAGGCTAACTCATAGTTCTACAAACTCTGTCTGCAAAGTGCAAAGAGTTATCAAGGTTATCCACAACCCACAGCTTCAAACGAGAATTGATCTACAATAGAATCAGGAATTTCTAACTTGGTCAAATTTTCAAATCTTGTAAGCATGTCAGTTTTTAACTTGTCAAGGTGATCAATAAAAATTAGAATGGTTTTACTGTACTACGGTACAGTATATTATTTTAATTTTCCACCTTCGAATACTCATCGCCCCCTATCGCCCCCAAACTATTTATTGCCCCTTGATAACACATATCG
This sequence comes from Oedothorax gibbosus, assembly GCA_019343175.1. Classification (NCBI taxonomy): domain Eukaryota; kingdom Metazoa; phylum Arthropoda; class Arachnida; order Araneae; family Linyphiidae; genus Oedothorax; species Oedothorax gibbosus. The sequence continues at coordinate 32,513,612 of CM033271.1, forward strand.
CCCACTTGGGGCGATCGCCCCCAGGTTGGGAACCACTGTACTAAACGTTTACTTAACGAATTTTGTGTAGAAGCAGTTCCAACTGACAGTTTCTATTACAAAACTACTTGTTTTTTCGATCACATTTGGTATACAATGTATTTCAAAACTGTATTACAATGGTTTTTATGTGGTTTCAAGACATTATTATAGAAATGCTTTAATAAAAATTAAATGGAAATGTTTTAGATGATGTAACTCTCTTGTTGGCATTTTCCACCGTATTGCGATTTCATTGGTTGCTTCGGTTCCACATTCAAAATGACCGATATAGATGAAAATAAACTTTTCGTTCTATGCAAGCTTTCTTTAACAAATATTTTGAGCAACCAACAGCACAGCAAGAAATTTAATAAGTAAAAGTTTCTTTGAAAACTTATTTTCGAAGACCAAAACAAAAGTAATTCCAGGCAAAAAATGAAAACGAAACTTCTGGTACTGGTTGCCATCTACGACGTGAAACAACCCCTTTGTTTAAAATCGAAAAATGCATTTTATTTTATTTTTAAAAAAAAAAAAAAAAACTTAGGCGCGTGTAACGCAAAGAACACTTTAATTACCACTCAATAAATCAATACACTTAAATTTTTATTACATACCAAGGAATTTCAGTAACTTTATATTCAAAGTCTACCTTTTAGCACATGTACCATATTTCAACCTTTATGAAGTCCGAAAGGTACTGGTAACTCGTGTATCGAATTTGAAGTCTGTAGCTCTTATAGTTCGAGCTGTAGAGTGGTGACAAACAGACGGACTAATGTTCGAATACCATTTTTTAGAATTAGCGCCAAAACGTGTGACAAACATATTCGACCTTATCGCAATGCTTTCATTACCTTACACTTTTTATTAGGTAACCACGATTATGAACGTATACGTTTAGAATAGAAATTCGACACGTTTATTTATGTTACAGTTGAAGCGTGTTAAAGTTGTTGCTTCGTTATAAGAATCTGGCAACCATACCTTCATTCGATTTTTCCGCCCTACAGCGGCAAAGTCGAATGCCGTGTTACCTTCATTCGATGTTTCCGCGCTACTGGGCAAAGTCGAATGCCGTTTTACCTTCATTCGATGTTTCCGCGCTACTGCGGCAAAGTCGAATGCCGTGTTACCTTCATTCGATGTTTCCGCGCTACAGCGGCAAAGTCGACTGCCGTGTTACCTTCATTCGATATTTCCGCCCTACAGCGGCAAAATCGAATGCTATGTTTGCCTTTTTCTTAAACCGAATGAGACCGGCGATTGACTTCTCACCAGCAAGATCTCCTCTCTCTCTCTGTTAATCAATTAACGACGGTTGGCAAGACACTTTGCCACATGAAAATGAGCTTTCTACTTTTCTCTTTTAACTGAATAAATAAAATTGATGACAAATGTAGACCATAGTCTTCTAGTTTGAGTAGGGCAAATTAAGTTAATTTAAAAAGGAATTTAAAAAAAACTTAAAGCTAACGTTTTTATTAAGAAATTTTGTCGTTAATGATGTTCACAAAGTCGTCGTTTGGGTAAATCCAATTGAAAATATTTTGTTTACCTAAATTACTACGGTTAGATTGAATATTTTTACATACGTTTTTTTTCCAATGCAGTCAACTGACTGTAGGCCGAAGATAATTAATATCGAATATTGTGTGTAGACTATTAAGAATTATATGCATATCTATATATTTATAAAGAAGTCCCCACTGACTGACTCATTCATTCACTCACGTGGCAACGCCCAGCCAAAACTATCGCAGTTAGATTCCAAATTTTAAGTGCTTATTCCTTTTGCACTGAAAGCGTCATTTAAGAATCGAGTTTTTGAAATTTGAACCTAAACGGGTGTAAGAGGGCAAAACGTGAGCCGATTTCTCCATAGGAATATAATTGAACATTGTTATAGGATTATAATTTATACTTTTCATTTTCAATTTGAAAGAAATGTCAGCGGTTCAGCACAAGCGAAAATTAAGTATAAACACGTAAAAGCACTTGAGTTCGATTTGTAGGATTGTAATGGGGTTGTTTCACGTCGTGGATGGCAACAGATCCAACAGTTTGTTGTCATTTGTTGCTTGGAATTACTTATGTTTTGGTATTCGAAAATGCGTTTTCTAAGAATATTTTACTTATTAAATTTTTTAAATGCCACTTCTGGCTGTGCTGTTGGTTGTTCAAAACATTTGTTAAAGAAAGCTTGCAAAAAAAGAAAATTATTTTCATATATCAAACATTTTGAGTGTGAAACCGAAGCAACCACTGGAATCCAGTACTGATAAAAATGAAATCAAGAGCGTTACATCATCTGAAACATTCCCCGATGTTTACAAATGGTAAGAAATGAAGATATAAAGGAATATTTTAAAGGTAACTTGTTTGGTTGGAAAAGTTTTTAAGTACAAGATAAAGCATGTCGGTTTCTTTTTGCCATATACTGTACAGACTTGATGTCTATAGAACTCCGAGAATTAATATTGAGACATTTTTTAGAGAATAGGGTGATGTTTGCTACAATGTCTTATGGCAGTAAAGGCGATAACTATTCTAGATCTGCTGAATACTTCTCCGAAATGTCAATTCACTCTACATACAGCATGTTTGTGCAAATTAGTAGCAGCAGGTAAACTTTTCAACTGTTTTTTGATCTTTAATTATATCCCGAGCCAGGTTTGTCTTTGTTTATGAAACTGGCAATTTGATACAGCTATGATATAATGGCCGATCGACTTTTGGCATTGGCGGCTTTCGGCAAAATTGAAAATTTAGCGAAAGGTTTGCTATAGCAATCGAGTTGTCGGGGTTAGGGTTAGTTTGAAATATCCTTGCACTGAGCTATTCGAAAGCTATTGACGCTAGGCATCGTATATTAGAACTACAATCAAGTGACGAGTGACACCTCAGAAGGCACCCAACGCAACTTTTAGGGCGGACATCGTACCTTGCTTCGGATCATATTTCACGTGCAGTCCCTTTACACTGAGTATTATTCATCGGACTTTTTATTTGGCTGCATTTTCCCTTTTGTGGGCAGTTATGGCGATGTCCGGACCCGAACCTGGGACCTTCCGCATGCAAGGTGAATGCCGCCTTGACCGAGTGGGTCCTAGCAAGGAATTGTATGAAATATGCAGTGGAATATTAACCACATTTGGGCATTTTCGTTGGCAGTCGAGGGAAAATGGTGGTAGTCACAGTCGTGGTGTAATGGTGAAAGTCGCAGATTGGAGCAAGTGGGTTTTGAAAGTTGCTTTGAAAGTTGCACACTTGATATTGATAGCAAAACCACGATTGTTTCATAGTGCATCATCCTAAAACTTATAACTGCAATTTACAATGCTCTAAACCATATAACTAGTTGACGTTACTGTAATTAATAAATAATTCAATTAGAAAGAAAGTTCGTTTGGTAAACTAATATTAGTAATTATATATTAAAGATATCCTAATTTTTTTTTAAAATTTCAATACACATTTTACAATACTCGTACAATAATATTCAAGCAATCAAATCATAATTATGCATTTAGACTCTACCATAGGAAGTAATTGGTGTGACCAACTACGAACCATCAATTAATCCTATTGTGATATCGGCTGAATACGAATTTTTAAATGAAATATAGAATATAGATTAGTTTTAATTTATAGCAAGAATTTCATGTACCATAAAATGGGTTAATAACTTCAACTTTGAACGTTAAAAAAGTAACAATTATTTTTAGTTACAATTTTTTTTTTGAGTGAAAACTTCTCTCTTGTTTTGTTTTTGCAATTGTGAGCGCAAAAGCATAACATTTTGAACTGACTCTATGATTTTATTATTTAATTTAGTGCTGTACAGATTCCCTCTTTCCGTGGGGGTAATTATTAAAATCGCTATATTCTTAGATTCAGCTTTTAGTTGAGTTAAGGGGGACCGGAGCCCTCCATTGAAGCCCATGCTAAAATGACCTTTTTTTATGTACTTTTTCTCAGAATATATTTGATACTTTTAAATAAAATGTTTACTAGTTTTTAAATGGATTTTCAACTATACTTTACTGGAGGCATTTAAAAAAATTTTGTTTAGTTTTTAAATTATAAATTTTTAAGTTAAACTACATATTTTTGACCTAAAAAAACATTAATAATATTAAAAAGAATAAAGTTATACTCAGATCCATCCAGTGATTTTTAGAAACCAACTTCTTAAATACGTATAAAAATTTCAGGTTGATACTTATAGTAGGTTCTGAGAAAAAGGTACACGCACATTGAAAAAGTAAGTTTTGAGATCTAAGCGTTGAAAGTAAACAATAGTGGTTTTTTACCAATGAAACATAAGGGGATTTTACCTAAACAACTTTAAAAAAAATATATTAAAAATATTCTAGCACTTGAAACTTTTATTTTAAGATATCGCTGTAAAGCTAAGATTGCATAGTTTAAGAAACATAAAAAACATTGCAATGAAAATTTTGAAAATGTTTGGGTGTCTGGTCGGTCTGGTCCCCCTTAATAAAAAAAAGTAATAGGATCAGGTGCAAATAGGAACACAAGTTACTATTAAAAATAACCTTTATTTTCAATATACGTAAATGTATGATTTTTCAAAAATTGAGCAAGTTTGACCCAAATAAGGTTAAAATTTATTGTACAAACTGTGTTTGAATTGACAAAGATAGATTTAATACAAATTTACTTCATTCATGTAGGTAGTTTGTCGCTTGCCTTGCACGAGAAAGGTTTCATGTTCTGGACCGGGCAATGCCAAAACAACTGGCGACCTTTAAACAGCCTGTTTAACCAAAAAGTCCGATGAATAATACCCCGTATAGTGGAAGTGCACATTAAATATGCTCTAAAGTCCCGACGCTGGGTACGATGTCTCTACTATCATTTGCGGTGTGTGCCTACTGGGGTGTTGGCTCGTCCCTTGACTGTGGTCCTAAATTATGACGCCCGTCGCCAACAGCCCTTGAGCAGCTCTAGTATGAAGTTAATTCAACCTAACTAATCGAAAGTTATTGATGTAGCCGCAGCTGTTTTAAGCTACTTTTGGTCCTATCAGACTTCTTTGTACTTATCTTTGGATACAAAAAGAACAATTATAACTAAATGCTCCTTTTTTAAAATTCTGATATTTTTAAATATAATATACTCTTTTAAACTTTTACTTGAACTTTAAAATTTAATATTATCTTTCTACACTGTTTTATAGAACTTTCACTTGAAGTTTGAATAGCCCTCGTGTATCTATAGTGTTACGTTAATTCAACCAAACTTATCACTTGAATTTCAAACCGAATTTAGCGAACTCGGATTATTTAATACTTATAAGAGAACAAGTAGGTTTGTAACAGAATCTGACACTTAACCCGCTTCCACACAAAATTTGTTTTCAATAAGAAAAAACGCGCCAAACACAGTATCTAGTATTAATTCTATATTAAAAATTTACACGCTAAATTTGGCTAATTTTTATTTTCTGTCGAAAATTCAAATTTTTTTTTTAGTATTTGCTAAAATAATTTGTATTTAAAAAAATAAATATGTAATATTCCTAGCTTTTAAATAGTAAAACATTTCATATCAACAAATAATCAAAGAATCTCTTTGTGAAATATATAGCTGCGTCATTTTAAACTGATTGATGGCGCAAAACTGAATTTATTTTAATTTATTTTTTAAAAGAAGTAAAGTTTCTGGAGAGATTGTTGCGAATGGCAATGGTGATTAAATTCTAATAAAAATGGCTTCTTATGTTTTTTAAATGAGCATTAAATGGTAAAGTTTTTTTAAAAATAATTAAGGCACTTCGAATTCGAATTTTTTTCTGGGATTTTCAATGTCTTTTAATTTCGATGCGCTGAATTTTTTTTGACATTTTACACTTGTCTGTAGCAATCGCAGTTTGGGCTATGAAAGTAGGTGACAGATAGACAGACGAACAGACCTACTGAACGATGATAATACCTTCCACTTTTTACGTTATAAACGTAGTGTGGAAGCTAAAAGTGAATTCATATTGAAATCTTCAAACATTACTTTATGGTCAACTTAACTTGCATTCGATATTTCCGTGCTACTGCGGTTAATCTAATGCTATAGTTATCAGTACCATCAGGCCTCAACCCTATGCTGAAAAGGTTAGACTTGTTTCCAAAGCAATCAACAACAACATAATTTAATGAATGATACATTCTTTTTGTTAGAGTTACTATGTCTTTAGCTTCCGAACCACGTTTATAAGGTAAAAATTGGAAGCTTTTATAAAGACAATATGTCTGTCCTTCACTGGCTTTCAGAGTCCAAACTGCAAATGTTACAAATAAATGCAATACCTCAAAAAAATTCAAGGCTTCGAAACTAGAAAAGATTGAAAATCTCAAAGAAAAATCGAAGTACTTCAATTATTAAAAAAAACCTTTCAAAATTAAACACTCATTTAAAAAACATAAGAAAGTAATTTTAGTTGATTTAAATCGCCATGTCCACTCACAACAACCATGTGAGAAACTTTATTTATATTAAGTAAAAATTTTAAAGAAATTCATTTTGAGATATAAATGTGTTTGAAATGACGTTATAATGTCCCAATGAGATTCTTTGATGGTTTGTATTTGTTTAAATGACTTTTTAATACTAATTATTCCTTTTTAAGAGGTTTTTCCATTGTATTTTTTGTTTTTTTTAAATGCTAGTTATAAATAATTTAGTTTAGTTATGTTTTGAAGGTGATAGTTTCACGTTTCACTGTTGTACGTTAATATGAAACGTTTTACTTTGTAATTGTGGGCAATATTACACATTTATTCTTTGAAATACAAATAAATTTAGCAAATAGTTAGTAATAAGTATTGAATTTTCGATGAAAAATATTTTGACGTTTAAAGTATGCAGAACTAAATGCTGTGTTTGGTGTTTTTTTTAGACGCATTGGGGAATTTTGTGTAGAAGCAGTTCCAACTGACAGTTTCTATTACAAAACTACTTGTTTTTTTTTATCACATTTGGTATACAATGTATTTCAAAACTGTATTACAATGGTTTTTATGTGGTTTCAAGACATTATTATAGAAATGCTTAAATAAAAATTAAATGGAAATGTTTTAGATGATGTAACGCTCTTGTTGGCATTTTCCCCCGTATTGCGATTTCATTGGTTGCTTCGGTTCCACACTCAAAATGACCGATATAGATGAAAATAAACTTTTCGTTCTATGCAAGCTTTCTTTAACAAATATTTTGAGCAACCAACAGCACAGCAAGAAGTTGGTATTTAAAAAATTTAATAAGTAAAAATTTCTTTGAAAACTTATTTTCGAAGACCAAAACAAAAGTAATTCCAGGCAAAAAATGAAAATAAAACTTCTGGTACTGGTTGCCATCTACGACGTGAAACAACCCCATTGTTTAAAATCGAAAAATGCATTTTATTAAAAAAAAAAAACCTAGGCGCGTGTAACGCAAAGAACACTTTAATTACCACTCAATAAATCAATACACTTAAATTTTTATTACATACAAGGAATTTCAATAACTTTATATTCGAAGTCTACCTTTTAGCACATGTACGATATTTCAACCTTTATGAAGTCCGAAAGGTACTGGTAACTCCTGTATCGAATTTGAAGTCTGTAGCTCTTATAGTTCGAGCTGTAGAGTGGTGACAAACAGACGGACTAATGTTCGAATACCATTTGTTAGAATTAGCGCCAAAACGTGTGACAAACATATTCGACCTTATCGCAATGCTTTCATTACCTTAAACTTTTTATTAGGTAACCACGATTATGAACGTATACGTTTAAAATAGAAATTCGACACGTTTATTTATGTTACAGTTGAAGCTTGTTAAAGTTGTTGCTTCGTTATAAGAATCTGGCAACCATACCTTCATTCGATGTTTCCGCCCTACAGCGGCTAAGTCCGAATGTTATGTTACCTTCATTCGATGTTTCCGCGCTAAAGCGGCAAAGTCGAATGCCGTGTTACCTTCATTCGACGTTTCCGCGCTACAGCGGCAAAGTCGCATGCTGTGTTACCTTCATTCGATGTTTCCGCGCTACAGCGCCAAATTCGAATGCTATGTTTGCCTTTTTCTTAATTCGAATGAGACCGGCGATTGACTTCTCACCAGCAAGATCTCCTCTCTCTCGCTGTTAATCAATTAACGACGGTTGGCAAGACACTTTGCCACATGAAAATGATTTTTCTCCTTTTCTCTTTTAACTGAATAAATAAAATTTATGACAAATGTAGACCATAGTCTTCTAGTTTGAGTAGGGCAAATTAAGTTAATTTAAAAAGGAATTAAAAAAAAACTTAAAGCTAACGTTTTTATTAAGAAATTTAGGCGTTAATGATGTTCACAAAGTCGTCGTTTGGGTAAATCCAATTGAAAATATTTTGTTTACTTAAATTACTACGGTTAGATTGAATATTTTTACATACGTTTTTTTTTCAATGCAGTCAACTCTCTGTAGGCCGAAGATAATTAATATCGAATATTGTGTGTAGACTATTAAGAATTATATGCATATCTATACATTTATAAAGAAGTCCCCAATGACTGACTCATTCACTCACGTGGCAACGCCCAGCCAAAACTATCGCAGTTAGATTCCAAATTTTAAGTGCTTATTCCTTTTGCACTGAAAGCGTCATTTAAGAATCGAGTTTTTGAAATTTGAACCTAAACGGGTGTAAGAGGGCAAAACGTGAGCCGATTTCTCCATAGGAATATAATTGAACATTGTTATAGGATTATAATTTATACTTTTCATTTTCAATTTGAAAGAAATGTCAGTGGTTCAGCACAAGCGAAAATTAAGTATAAACACGTAAAAGCACTTGAGTTTGATTTGTAGGATTGTAATGGGATTGTTTCACGTCGTGGATGGCAACAGATCCAACAGTTTGTTGTCATTTGTTGCTTGGAATTACTTATGTTTTGGTATTCGAAAATGCGTTTTCTAAGATATTTTACTTATTAAATTTTTTAATGCCACTTCTGGCTGTGCTTTCTGTTTGTTCAAAACATTTGTTAAAGAAAGCTTGCAAAAAAAGAAAATTATTTTCATATATCAAACATTTTGAGTGTGATACCGAAGCAACCACTGGAATCCAGTACTGATAAAAATGAAATCAAGAGCGTTACATCATCTGAAACATTCCCCGATGTTTACAAATGGTAAGAAATGAAGATATAAAGGAATATTTTAAAGGTAACTTGTTTAGTTGGAAAAGTTTTTAAGTACAAGATAAAGCATGTCGGTTTCTTTTTCTTTTTGCCATATACTGTACAGACTTGATGTCTATAGAACTCCGATAATTAATATTAAGACATTTTTTAGAGAATAGGGTGATGTTTGCTACAATGTCTTATGGCAGTAAAGGCGATAACTATTCTAGATCTATCTGCTGAATACCCTTCTCCGAAATGTCAATTCACTCTACATACAGCATGTTTGTGCAAATTAGTAGCAGCAGGTAAACTTTTCAACTGTTTTTTTATCTTTAATTATATCCCGAGCCAGGTTTGTCTTTGTTTATGAAACTGGCAATTTGATACAGCTATGATATAATGGCCGATCGACTTTTGGCATTGGCGGCTTTCGGCAAAATTGAAAATTTAGCGAAAGGTTTGCTATAGCAATCGAGTTGTCCGGGTTAGGGTTAGTTGGAAATATCCTTGCACTTAGCTATTCGAAAGCTATTGACGCTAGGCATCGTATATTAGAACTACAATCAAGTGACGAGTGACACCTTAGAAGGCACCCAACGCAACTTTTAGGGCGGACATCGTACCTTGCTTCGGATCATATTTCACGTGCAGTCCCTTTACACTGAGTATTATTCATCGGACTTTTTATTTGGCTGCATTTTCCCTTTTGTGGGCAGTTATGGCGATGTCCGGACCGTGGGACCTTCCGCATGCAAGGTGAATGCCGCCTTGACCGAGTGGGTCCTAGCAAGGAATTGTATGAAATATGCAGTGGAATATTAACCACATTTGGGCATTTTCGTTGGCAGTCGAGGGAAAATGGTGGTAGTCACAGTCGTGGGATAATGATGAAAGTCGCAGATTGGAGCAAGTGGGTTTTGAAAGTTGCTGTTTCAAAAACATCACTTTCACTGAAAGCAAAAACATTGTTAGTCATTATCCATTTAATTTTTTTATTACAATTTTTAAACTTAAAGCTTTGCAATAATTCATTACACTTTCACTTTGCAATTGCTTTTCAATATTAAATTTAAAACTTTTTATGTAATTTCTCTTTAAAAATAATATTTTTTTAGTTCGAACTTTATAATTAGCTTAATTAAAATTGATATTAGTTTTTCAAATTGAATTATTAGAAATATAAGTCGGTTGGAGCTTTAATTTACTTTTTGTTTTTAAATATTGAAAGAAAGATGGGTAATTACAAGAAAGTATTGCTTCCTAATTTCAATCAATTTCTCCTTTACAACATCAACATCATTATTAAAAGATTATATTTTAAATAACGAAGACTTAAAAGGCTTATTTTCATGCAGTTATACAGTTTTCATTTGTATTTGTTCAATTTAAAATGAATTATATTGTTTAAAAATTGCATGCTTTATAAAAATTGGGTTAAATTTAAATTTTTAAAAAATATTTTGTTTGATAATAATGTATTCTTTGAATGCCAACATTCCAATATATATGATGTTATAAGCATATGAAAATATATAATATTGCTTTGATAAATGTATATAATATTTTTGAATATCGATATTTATTCCAAAATAGTTAAAAAGTTTTTTGTTTATTTCCAATCGTGTACACGGATGCTTTTTAATTTTTGCATTTAGAGCAAACCATTAGTTTTGAAAAGTTACAGCTTTTTTTTAGTCAATTTTTTTATCTCTTAATCGCCACACCTTATTGTTCATTCAATATTTTTATTCGAAATTCGAATGCTTTTTTTAAATTTAAGTTTCACAAAGACATATAAAAAGTTAATGATTGCCGCATGTACTCTCAACTTTTGCACCCACTGCATATTGCTGAAAAAATTTAAAAGGTTTTGAACGAATTGGATATTCTGTGTAGTTTTCATATAAAACCACTTAAAACCAAGTAGGTTTTGTAACAGTTACCATCTAATAAAAAATTGATTCCACCCATGATTTTAAAACTGGAAACACAAAAATTTAATGTTCAATTCTAGAGCTCCTGATCTTCCATAAGGTACCGACCGGGCCTAGGGTCCCCTTTCTGTTTATATTATACTAAATACTGTAGACTCCAAAATGTTCTGTAAATTTTCTTTGGTTTTATCTTGACTTTGACACGGACAATAACCTAACGTGATTTGTTTGATCGGTGTTATGAGGAAGCCGATAAAATCGTAGCAAAAAAATGATACATCTTCCAACTAGCACCATCATTATGGGCAAACATACGAAAAAATTCCGTAACCCCCCCCCGCAAAAAAATTGTCCATAGTCTGAGGTTTTCTAGGTCAGGCCCTGTGTAATCCACTATCACTATTTGTAATTACACCATTGTCCCTGAGTTACTGGAGATTCTTTCTGGCTGGTATCCCCACTTCTATGAAAAATCATCATGAAAATTTTACTTGAACCCGTAGCGAAGAAATATCGAAGTAGTACATAGTATTTTAAGGATTTATAAATTAAATCGTACTAATATCTTGTATATTTTGTCTTGATATAGTTAATAAATTTTGAACAACTAAATTGTGAGCTAGTAAGTGTTTAATAAAGATTGTGATAGTATGAACAAAGTATCCATGTTATCTAGGATTATAATTGTTGCAATGTGTTTGTAATAAAGGTCATCAGCAAGTTTGGTTGCCATCCCACCCAAAACAAATCTGCAGTATTGCTTAAAAAAAAACTTCAAAAAATCTTAAGGGATTTGAAACGCTTAGTCTGCAGTTTTTTTACAGTTTTTATTTGCTGCAAGAAATATGCAGGTTTTTTTTTGCAGACCTAGTGTTTCGAATCCCTTCAGTTTTTGTGAAGTTTTTGCAAAGCAACTTTGCAGAATATTTTGCCTGGGATATCATTGGACAGTTGAGAATTGACCATTCCTTTAAAAAAACAGTAACACAATGGCAAATTCCATTCGAAGCAGATCCATGTCCTCTAGGCCCTATAAATCCCCTTGACCAAATTCGCAAGCCCACTAACTCCTCCAGGCAAAGCCCCTTTAAGACATTTGGCCAGACCCAGAAGAAAGCTTCAATATCATTACCCCAACTGTCCCGAGTGTACAGATCTGGAAACGCCGCAACCAGATAAAAGACGTGCCCATTGTCTCACGGATGGTAAAGATGAAAATAAGTAATTATTTTTACACGTTTCTTTGCATGTTATATGAAAGTATAATGATTTTCAACATAGAGATTATAATTTTTTTTTCGGTTTAAGGGTAGGATTTTTGGTGGGGTAATGTATTTCTTGATATTTTATGTTATCCTCAAATTAAAAAGTGTTATGATTGCTTGGATACTTTTTAATACTGGTAATATAATACTTTATTTTTTACAAATCTTCTGTGTATAGGACTTTCAATTACTTAATATGAAATATAAGGTAATAAAAGTGCGGCAATGGAGTCGATAATCCGAAATTGTGTGTTTTTGAACACGTTTTAGAGGATACTGATTTTAAAAAAGTGGTTTTTGATTATTGGTCAGTTTGTCTGAATCCACTCTACATCTCTAACTATATAATAGCTACGGGGTTCAAATTTGGTACACCAGTTTCCCATACCTCTGTCGGACGTCATAATAAGGTTTTTGAGAAAATCGGGCATGCTCAAAGAGTAGCTGCCATAATACTTTTGTTTTGTTTTAAATTTATTGAAATTACTTTAAAAGGTTTAATTATCTTTAAGTTATATAGTTACCTTTTTAATACCTTTTTTTGTATCGATTTACAGAGTAGTAATTAAGAGTCGCGTTCTGTTATCCCCCTTTATTTTTAGTTAAAAGGTTCCACCCCCCTTTATTTTTATTTAAAAGGTGGATAAAATCTAGCCCTTTTATACTATACTTAAAGATAAAGTTATAAAGGCTGGTTAATAAGTTTAAGTTTCAAAAACATATTAAAACATTGATCCAAAAGCTACTGAAAGCTTTACTAAAAACGATAAAAAAAATACATGAATTGACAATAACTATTTTAAAACAACACGCCTTTCAGCCTCCCCGTTCATTGTGTTCGCTGGGGCTAGAGAGGGGGTCGCCCCTATCTCGTGCCGGGGCGCTTTCAGGCCCCAGTGCTTTAAGACAAGGCCTCGCTCCTTATCGTGTGACAGCTAATGTGGAGGATTATATTTATGAGGAGGGGTGCATGTGGATGCCGGAAAAGAATCTTTTGTACGTTTTGGGAGCCAGGGATGCCTTTTGGATTTAGGGGTGTTTAGATCGAATGTCTGGGGTTTTGTTTCACTCTAGTGGTCAGAAATCGGTGCACTTGAGGGTCTAAGAAAATGTTTAGGTTTTTAACTGCGGTTTTTTGTAGTAGAAATGGATTGATTTTGAATTTAGTCATCAAAAATAAGTTTCTGATGTTAGACAAATATATGTGTGTAACTGACGTTTATCTTGCATATAGATATAACAAGCGCAAAAGCAAAGTTTTCCAAACACCTCACTTATTTTTAAATAAACTTGTTGCATCGGCTATTTTGTGGCAAATTAAATTATTAATAGTTAATAAAATTAATAATTAATCTTGTTTGTAGGAGACTATTTTTCTATGTAATTGCTTCTCTAAATAGGTTCTTATTTATAAAACATTTATTTTACATGTAATATTATTTAACTCTTAAGTTCTCTCAAGAAATGTTTTATAAATAAAATATTATTTAGTTTATTATGAAAAATAAATAACGATCTTCGACATTTCTCTCCCATTCACGAATTGTCTCTTCATTGAAATCCAACAAAACTACTCAACGCATGGTGTGCCGATACACATTAAAAATAGTTTTACTATGTTTAAAAAATACCACGTTTTTCAACAATCGATATTAATATGGATAAACGTAGAGTAAATCCAAAACAGTTACTTTCAAGATTCGCCTTTTCTCTCTCCTTCTCTCTTTTAATATTTCCACTACACAATACCCATGCCCCATTCGTCATATAGCAAGCAGTCACTTTTCGGCTACCCGCTTCCTATAAAATCACGACAATGCCATTATAAGTGAAGTAGGAAATACTACAAACTCCAGTATCCGCAGAAAACAGCCCGGAAGAAATGATCCCATAAACATATCATATCGCCACCGAAAGAGAGCATTTTGCCACTTGCGGGAGTTTTTTTTTATAGTTTTTTTATTTCTAGACTTTCTTTGTAGTTATTCCTGGAAAAGCAGGAGAGAAATGTTCTAATGTTTCTTTCAACGCAGAATGCTGTATATTTGGAAACATAACGGTGGTCGCTGAAAATTGAAGAGCTTAGTGGAAGAATGTGCTAAGTGACATTTTTGAAAAAATTGAGATTTCTGTATCAATGAACATATTATTCCATCCTTTTAAAGATAACGAGCTTTCCATTTTTCATAAACTTAAAGTTAAGCATAATTTTTACCGCTGAAAGTGCCGTTTTTAACGGATTTAAGTGCAAACTAAGAACTTTATAGCTCATTTTCTCGTTTTCACCTTTTTGTCACTTAGCACGTTCTTCTACTAAGCTCTTGAAATGTTCTGTTTATTTTGGATTTCCCACAGTTTTTCACGAGGATCGAGCAGTTGTTGTTTTGGCTTGACGTGCACCTCAGTTGATAGAAAAATAACTTGGGAAAGTGTATGGAGTCTAAATATTTATTTTTATGTGTTTTAACAAGAAACCTTGGAGGTGATTGTAAAAGTAAAATTGCCAACAATATTGGACTTTTTTCATGCAATTTCATGGTTGTTTCAAGTGACGTATTTTCCCCCAGCTTTAATTCCTGTTCATCCTTCGATTGGGCGCTCCAATTAGTGCTGTGTTCCCACGTGGCATTGATTCATCCATCAAGGCTCGAGAAAAAATATTTTTTCTGTTGCCACTTAAGAGCTGAAACGTGCCAATTAAAAGATGCATGCTCTTAATGATAAATAAAGCACAATAAAACCGAATATCTGCTTAAACTGAAGAATTTGTAATCTTCAATTTTATATCGAACAAAATATTGTAATAAAATTAATGAAATTCTCCCGATTCTTGATGGGTCAAAAAACAGTCTTCTTTTATAGTATAAGTGATGAATGATGTTACTCGTAGCCTAACTGTTAACTTCATTCATTCGACATTTCGGCGGAATGCTTAAAACGTATCTTCTGTAGTTATTATAACACGCACCTTAAATGTACTTCCATACCTAATGCCTTGAATATTGAAGGCAATTTTTTACAACGTGCTAGCAGAATAGTTCAAAGTTTGAATCTATTTATTTGCGAGCTCGATAATGTTTTTCTTTTGCCAAACATAGACTAATTAAACCGGGACCTAGAAACTTATTTTTGAACGGCTTCGAGTATCTATATAGTGGTATCTCAACTCACAGAAATTGGTACCAAAACTAAGCTTCACAACCACTAGTCCATAGCCAGCATCCGTTTCTAATTTGGGCTATCGTTATAATTAAGATTAAAGAGAAAATATCTTGAAACTAATACAAGCAGACATATATTACTTTTGGATTAACGCGTTTGACTGACGCATAACAATTTCAATGAATTTCAATTCTAACAATTTTCAATAGACACAATAAAGGACGACACTAAATGAAATGTTCTCCGCGCATCCGAAAATGCCATAATTCTACCATTTACTTTCTGCAAGTAAATCAAAGTGTTTCCTGCAAACGCAGCTTAAATTTCGTCGAAATCCCATTTAATTTAAACAAATCCTCCTTCTGCTCTCGCCACATTAACTGTTGTCTAATAGCATTCATTACTTGATATGTCATGGCTGACAGTTCTCGAAACTGAATAGCTTTTCCTTCTCTATCTTCCCGTTAAAATGTATGGCCACTTGTCGTTTGTCGCCATTATTAGAAAAGAGTTATATTTGCGATGGAATTGTATCAATGGGAACAACTATGCATAATTGTTTTATTCTGTCAGCCATGTTAAATTCTCTAAGAGGTTTGTGGGGAAAAAACCTAAATATTTGGTGATCATCGGTTGTAGTGGAATTGTTACACTGTATTTGCCATGGAGATTTATGGAGTTGTTGACGTAAATCATTCTAATGTACATTCTTCGACTTCTTCCGAAGTAGGTTATATTTTCTCCTTAAGTAGAAAAAGTAGTTTTGTCGTATTTAGAAGGTTCATCGCTTTTCCAAAGATGATATGCAAAGAAATTATCAGACAATGTTCCTGAAAATATTTACCAATACGCCACTTTTCCACATACTGTAAGCAATAAAGAGTGTAGTTGCAAAAGTCACATTCACCAAAGCAAAACTAAGATATAGGGTCCAGCCCATTCATTGGCGACTTCGTCCAGTTGAATTTACTTATCGAAAGTCGTCATATGAACGAACCGGACCCAATACCTTAGTTATACTTAAGGAGGAAGTGAGTTTTGCAACTACATCATTCATATAACCTAGAGATTGCAATTTCTGATTGAAGCATCATTATAAACAATGGGAAAAAGTTATAAAAAATGTTTTACATAACAATCTTATTATCTCTTTTCGCATACGAAGTAATTATTCCATAATAACTGCAAAATGACTACTAATCCCTTAATTGATCTATTTTATTATATCTCAATGATATGAGACTCATTTTGACTGTAATTACCCATGAAATATTAGCTCTAATTCTATACAATTGGTATTTAAAGCATATTGTAATTACTATATCCAGGAAAAAGGTAAACAACTACCCTTTCAATTTCTCAGTGTATTCTTTTTCATGTGAATGATTAGTGTAAAGGTCTTTTTTATATTCGTGTTTATTATATTAAATGTAATAAAGTAGAATTTACATGAGAATTTCTCATTAGGTAGTATTCTGTAGTTCACGATTTCGTTTGTTAACTCTGCTATGAATGCAATGCTAACTGGGAACCTTTACAAGGCTCATATAGTCTCGTTATGGCAGTCATTGTTCAATGTTTATGGCGGACTTTGGACACTAGGTTGGCATTAATGATCATGGTTTTTCTTTGATTATTTTACGCAAGTAAAAAAACATTTACGTTTTTAATTAAAATTTTATTTTATAGAAACTTTTCCTGTTCAAAAGAACTTTTAAACGTTGAAAAATTAATGTTTAAATTATATATTGGCAAATTGGAAAAGGTTTTATGCACGACGCTTTTTTTTAACATATCAGTGGAAGTAGCCCACACAACCTTTTTAATAACTTTATTATTAGTTAATGTAATTAAACTTAGAATTATTAAATTTTGTTTTTATAAGATTCTCAATTTGAGGCATTCAAGATAATTCGTTCCACACACTCCAACCAACCCTAAAACCTCAATTTCTCAGGCAAACCAACCATCTATCACTTAGTACAAAACTCTAGAATGTGACACAAACAGAATTCAACTTCTTGTCCGATAGAAATAGAAGACAGCTAAAAAAATCAAAGGATTGATGACAAACCCGAAAAAGAGAATGAAAAATAATTCAATTTACGTCTCCAAGGGGGCCAAGCACAAAAATGTGTCGACCACACATGACATCTTAGAAGAACAGAAGAAATATTGAAGTGAGACTGTACATTTCACTGCGATGGACTGACAAAACTGCAACTGGGTTGGTCCCTAAAAAAGATAACACATTTATAGGGAAAATCCATTGAAAAATGTTCTTAAGGGCGAATAAGCCCAATCGACCGTGGTGCCTCAGTGTTAATCCTATGGGGGAAAAATTATTTCTTTAGCCACATGTCTCCGACTGCATTGAATATTTTTACAAACGCTTTTTAAAAAACAATGTAAATAACTTACGGGTTTCCATAATCCCACTTTTTGAAATGGCTTCGAATATTTTGTGTGAAATTATTTATTGGAAATTTTAAAAAATATTTGAACCCATTTCAAAAAGTGGGATTGTCGGGACCTGTAAGTCAGCTATATTTGTCGCATAAAAACACTCATTTGTAAATAATTTAATGCAGTCGGAGAAATGTGGCTTAGAAAATATTTTTTTCTCCATTGGATTAACACTGAGGCACTTTGGTTTGGAGAACCACGGTCCAGCGGGCTCATTCCCCCTTAATTTAACTTTTATTGTTAGGCTCGTTACACCGTAAAAAATTGTTCCTTCATGCGGGGGTTTTAATGTCGTGTCGTAATGTCATCGTATACAGCCGACAGTGACTATAAAACCAATCTGGCTTGCATACACACTGACAGCTTTAACAAAGTTACGTAAAAATCGTCACATGTGCGACCAATCTTTGCAGAAAAAACCCCGGGAGAGTTGGAATGAAATTTGTTTGTATACATAATGGCTATAATTAAACTCAGCTTTAATATGTACTTCGACGCAACTTTTCTTGGAGAATAGAATGCTAGAATAACATGGAAAGTGAAGGTTCAGTTGAAAAATTCACAATCTCTTAAGTATATTTAAAACTTAGAGTCCGATCCTTTCATTGGCAACTTTTGATATTGGTAGGGTAGGTACATATATATTCCGGCTTGTGTGCTTGATCAGAGACCCGCTTATAAGCCTTCGTCAAGTAAGACAGGCACAGAAAGAATTTTTACTGCCACAGAGAAGGGAAGTACATCCAGGGCAAAGGCGGGAATCGAACCCGCACCCGTTACAGCGCGCAGACTGCTAGCGTAATGGTCCAAACCAATCGGCCATCCGGGCCCCATTGATATTGGTAAATTCAATTGGCCGAAGAACGGGAAAGAATGGGCCAATGAACGGGCCGTACCCTATATATTAGTTATACATTGAAGAATGTTAGTTATGCAACTAGACCCTTAGAGTATCAGCTCAAAAGTGTCTCCATGTATAAGGTTATGCTTGTCAGGTCGAGGAAAATTTACGGTACATAACTACATTATACATGCCACAATATTGCATTCAATGTGTAATGAAAGTAGCCTTGTTACATTTCTCTATTATTCCTCCATTAAAATGTCGATATTCAAACTTATAATGCCCAAAATTGAAGCGAATGTTAGTTACAACTCGGCCAAACAAACAGCTTTTTTGGTGGTTTAAAAAAAAGATGGCGGCTGTTTTGTGATATCGGCCATTGAAATAAACAGAGTTGTATTTTTCAAGTATTGACATCTGAAAGAGGGCTGTTTTACCAACAAGCTTTCAGGTCGCGATTCGTTTTTTGTGTGTTGGGAGTTTTTCTGAAGACTATATTTGTGGTTTAAAATCGTCTGTTGGGTATTTTCTCTGAAGAAAGTTGCGTGTATAAATTTTATTTCTCACTGTTTATTACGGTTATTCTTCAGATTACTTTTTATACTTTCCTACTCAATATGAAATATAAGGTAATGAAAGTTTTGCGATAAAAAAATTCTACACGTTCCGGAGGGTGCTGATTAAAAATAATTGGTTTTCGACCATGGTCCACCATTCTACAGCTCAAACTAAATGAGCAAAGGATTTCAAATTTTGGTACACAAGTTTCTAGTGCCTGTCGGACGTCATAATAAAGTTTTTGAGAAAATCGCGTAGGCGTAAAAGGTAACTGCCATAAAACTTTTTAGGTTTTAAAGTTATTGAAATTATATTATAGTATATTCAATTACCTTTTAATTTAAATTGATTTATTGAGTGGTAATTGAAATTCGTGTAGAGTTACATCCCCCCACCAGTTATTATAGGATCCAATATGAAAGATGTAAGTCAAGATATAATTAATTAAAAAAAAAACTACATTAGTTAGAAGCAAATATAAGGATAATTAAAATAACAAGAACCGTGACACGTTTTACAAGCCGTAAAAACTTCTTTACATATTTCTAAATAATTTCCGAGAAAAAAGAAAATGTAACAAAGTGTGTGTAAGAAATGTAACAAAGAAATGTTGCAAAGTGTATCAATAATTTTGTCTAACCTTTTTATATTCCATTTATAGGCATACATATGTTTACTTATGCATGCCTATATGCTTTATAGGCATACTTATGTTATGTGAATTGATTAAAACTTTACCAGTTAGTGTGCAGCTTCCAGAATAGGGATCTATATAACATTAAAAACAAAAAATTATTAAACTAACTATTTTTATCATCAAAGTAACTTAAAATATATCAATTTCATTTTCTCTCTTCAACCTAAAGCCATTTCAGTATCACAATTGCCCCTTTTACTCCGGACTAAAATATTTATAAAATTAATCCTTGGGTTCTCTTCGCAGATGATTTCCATCCCAAATATCTGAAGTATGGAGTCTTCTTTCTTAAATCTGATAGACCCAAGGACCGCCATTTGAAGCAGAAGCGCTTTCAAAGCTCTTTGGTTGTGGCAAAATAAACACTCAACCATAATAGGGTTTGATGGTTCGAGTATAGGGACTCGACCTGATTTTGGAAGAGTTTATATTGGAGATTTTCTTGGTGTCTTTAGGATGGGATATTAATTTAGCTGTGGTTTATGTTGCTGAATTTTTACGGATTTTGGAATTCCGCTAATATTTATTTCGTGCATAAAACTTTATCATGTTTGATAAACTGTTTCGTTTTTGATAAACTTTTTGAATAGCTAAATCAAGAAGAGTTAGCTATTCAAATTATACAAAATAAGCATTTTGGAACACATTTATAGAGCCTATGCTGGGGCAATGATAGTTTTAAACAACCTTGTTCTTTTTTAGTTATTTTTCTTAACCTTTAATCATCTTTCATTATTCACTCTGAAGTGCAGCCATTTTAAAATCAAGATTTTCTAATATTCTTTTTATCGCAGTAAAATAGCTCCATTGTTGTGTAGTATAAAATTTAAAAGAATTTCTTAAACAGTGAATTTTTTGTCAGTTTATGGTTTACACTATGGTTCGCGCATATAAAAAAATAGTAATAAGATATGCTGAAATGAACGAGTATAAATAATACATTATCAATAGGCTATTAAATTTAATGGAAGTATAATTTATGTTCATCAGATAAATCTAAATAATCTGAGACATCCTTTGGACTAATGTATGACAGTATATGATTGAAACTAAATGATATGCTGTATGAAGACGCGGATAATTTTCACTGAGATTTTGTTTGTAACTTTTCGGTTCGGGGACACATATAGTCCACAATTGAATGAGGAAAAGCAAGAACATCAAGACTTTATAATTAAAATGGATTTTGATGGCTCTAATTTTCTTAAAAATAAGATATCGGTGATGATTTCTTTTATATACATGTGAGCTTTCTTTTATATACATATAGCTCCTTTTCTATTAATATACAGGGTGTCCGTAAAAGAATGTCAGAGTTTCAAATTGTGACCTGATATCACGCCTTGTGATTTCTTCCTTTGGGGCTTCGTAAAATATCGGGTCTACGTACCACCCCTACCCCACGATTTACCAACCTTGAAAGGTAGAATTGCACAGACTGTTGCTTCCATTACTCCGGAGTTGCTGCATACAGTATGGGAAGAATTGCATTTTCGTTTGGATGTGTGCCGTATCACTAAAGGCGCACACATTGAGCACTTATAGGAACAACTAGGTTAGTTTTCCTTCAATGTCATGTATGATTTGTTATATTTAGTATAAAATAAACTCGTATATTATACCATTAAAACGAGGACATTCTTTTACGGACACCCTGTATATAAAGGCTGTTATTTTTACTCACTTTTCCTAAGTCTATCAAAGGTGAGTCATTTCCCAAGTCTATCCCATGAGGTTTATCACATTGATGCATATAAATAATTTATTGAGTTTTAGCAAAAATATTTGTTAAATAATGTTTGTACTGGTAAATAATAAACAACTCTACACTCTTAAAACAAAAGAGTGAAATTCACTCCCATAGGAAAGTGCATTTTCGGCACCGAAAGGGTGGAAATTACTCAGACTGAGTTAAACCACTCGTTGTTTAAGAGTGTAGATTTCTGATATCATATAAAAATTAATGGTGTGTAACACTACACGACTTTCAATTATCACTCAATAGATCAATACACATTTAAAGATAATTATATGCCCTATAAGGTAATTTTAATACCTTTTAATACATTTTCCAAAATATGGCAGCTATCCTTTGTGCGCATGCCCGATTTTCTCGAACTCGATTCTCACAATCTTTATTAGTATGTTCAATAGGTAACGGAAACTGTGTATCGAATTTGAAGCCTGTAGATTTTTTTCATTTTCAGCAATACCCGTAAAGCCAATAATCGTTTATGGCGGCAACACTTTGCAGATGCACGATTTTCTCAAACTTAATTTTGACGTTAGATAGGGTACAATGAACTCGTGTACCAAATTTGAAGTTCTTAGCTCTTTTAGTTCGAGGTGTAGAGTGGTTTCTGACAGATAGACAGGTGGACCTACATTCGAAAACCGTTTTTTATAGAATCAGCACCCTCCAAAACGTGTAGGAAAAACAATCTCCGTTTCGGATTTCCAAGCCATGACAATACTTATATTGCTTTATATTTCATATTAGGTAATTAAAGGTAAAAAAATAAATTTTCTGCTCCCAGGGCACAAAACAAATTCCTTGGAGATATAATTTAAAACTTTGCCACTTTCGAAAATTTAAATAAATCTATTTCCAGACGTTTCAATCTAAATCCATATATTTACTGTTAACTGTTAAACAGAACTTAACAATAATAGTCAATCGTGATATGAAAAATGTTAATTTTTTTTTGTCATTATACTTTTAATTTCGTGAAGTTTACGTAAAATGCCAACAATGGCTACATTGTATCCTAGTGCATTGATATCGTTCAATTAATTACTTAATGGTCTTATCTAGCTTAAACACTGCTTTCGAGTATTTGTGTAAATGCTTAAATGGGTTCATGATTAACAGTCACACAGAGAATAAACAAGAATAAAACATTACGATAAGGCAATGGTTAGTTTAATGTTAACTGATAAATAGCAGGAAATATTTATTTATGCCAAATAATTTATAAATTGAATGCTATTACAACTTTTTATTAATTAGTTAAATTGTATACGAAAAGACAAATTAAGCCAAAATTAGTTTTGCGCATATTTTAGTGAATATATTTATGCAATATGTAAAGTTTAAATAAAAGGTTATAAGTTTATTTTCTTATTCGATTAAGAATTTTAGTTGAGTATACTTAGCCGTACAAAATTAACGTAATTTTAAAGTATTGCTTATGATAGACAGATAACATTAAAAATAGAGTACAACCGAATATTAATTATTCATAAAAATATATAAAAATTTTATTTTAAAACAGGTTTTCGTTATTACAATTTTGTTTGACTAAATTCAAAAACTGTTCAGCTAGTAATCAGAAAAACTATTAATTTCAAGATATTTGATCTAATTGTTCACTACTGCATCTAAATGCAATTAAATGATATAAGATTATCATAAGTATTTAAAGTAGGTAAAATATAAAATTAATCTTAAACCATTCAGCGTTCCTACATGATTTTATTTTTTGGTAAAAATAATAATAAATATAAAAACATTAAAATCATCTGGAGAATAAACTGCAAATTCAATAAACCAATTCACCAACCCTCATTTTAAACGTATCATTCACATTTTGACCATTATGTATTGAGAATCATAAAAAAAAATCAGAATCAAGAGCCTATTCAGAATGCCAGCAAACCTATTTATTTGGACATTTTCTGCTTTTGATATGCTAATCGAAAGAAAAAAAAGTAACATAAAAACTTATTTCATTGGTTTTTATTAGGTGTATTCCCCGTGTTCTTATTTCTATACTCTTTAGTTTCGTGATGCTTCTCCAGACATACGCATGCGCCGGAAAGTGGTTTTCTGACGTCATGAAAGGCGAGTGAGAAAACCCTTCCGCAAATGGTTTCCAGTTTCGCTACTTTTATGCCGTTTTGGCAAAAAAATACTTTAATGTTATAATTAATTTTTTAAGTTTAAATATGCTTTATTTGCAGTACTTTTTTATTTAGTTGGGTATAAGTTACAATATTTGGCGAAACTATTTGTTTGTGGTTTATATGCACATGCACTTCAATAATGATGAGTGATAACCAAGTTCTTAAAAAGTGTATATCATAACTAAGCAGTAAAGAAAAAGTAGTTATACAGTATAAATAATATGTGTTAGCCAAACATGTAATATTATTGATATAAGTGTTTGTTCTTTGTGGATTCAGTAAGATCAATATTAGATAAAAAAAATCTTAAGTTTTTGAAAAATGATTGTTTTATGTTCTAGTTGTCAAGTTGATTGTTACTGAAGCTGATTAATGGATAAAACTTAGTCATATTAAAGTTGATATTGCTTCAGGTTATACTAAAATTTTTGTCGAATTAAAATTAGTATTTTACCCTTTATCTATTGACGGTACTCATAAGTCTCATTTAAAAGGCCGTTGCCTTCTCGTTGTTCGTTTGAGGGCAAAAAGATGGTAGTGACCGTGAGGCATTTATTAACGCGGTATTCGGTTTCATTAAAGATTGAAAAGTTTTTTCATACTCATTCAAATTTTCGTTTTCAGTCAGTGTAATTTAGTAATTATAAGTAAAAAAGAGGAAATCAGAAAATAAATTAAGACATAATAGGATGTGCTATTTATGCCAATATTTCTTACTCTAATAATCATATATTAATAAATCTCGTGTTCGTCATTGGTGTATATGTTTAGAAGTAATTCTTATAATATTCATAAGTTACTCAACTACTTTCAACTAAATGATATAATACACAACTAATGATATGATACACAACTAACATTAAAATAGGCTGAAGCAAATAATTAAATTAAAATCAATTTAGTGCATAAAGGATTAAATTAAAACAAATGTGTTTGTTTAATTTCAATTTTCTTTAGTAAATGGATTTTTTTTCTTAATTTTTTTTAATAATGAAAATTAATGATTGTCTAAAACTGTTAGTAACTACAGTATACATAAAACTTAATTCCATATTTGGTTTGATATACTCTAGGTTAAAAGCTGCTCAGTTTTTAAAATTTCTCGTTCATCTATGCATTAAAATGCCGATTTCGTCAACTACAAATTTTACAACAATCAGACCACACATATTAGTCGTTAGCCAAGGGCGGGGTCTTTAAATCGAATAGAGCCATTTCAGATACCTGACAGGATAATTCGATATTTCTCTCCCACGGATATCGATATCCGAGGCTAAAAAGATGGGTTAGATAAGAACAGCAACTGAAACCGAAAAGGTGGTTTTGATTGTCAAAATTAAAATAAAGTTATTTGACTGTCTTGGTGGAATTATGCAGTTATGAATTAAGAAAATGTTAGCATTTACCTTTTTGAATTGATTAGTAGAAATATGGGTGGAGACCCAAGTGATAGTGTGTAGTTTTTTTGTTAGGTGGGAAGTACTCATTCTTTGAAATGTTAGTTGTGTAATTTCATGAAAAAAATCACAAAAATGAGTTTAAAATGATAAGGAAAATCAAATTCGGACATATTAAAAAATTACTTTTAAAGTTAAATATGTGAATAATGTACTTTATAACTTTAGCTCAATAATACTATAGTATTTTATCGAATGTATTTCTGAATTGAATTTATTATAACAAGTCTTTAACTTACTATTTTATTTTCGAAGATAATAATGAAACAAAATGCAAAAATCATTAGATAAATTAACATGGTATTTAAATTTTTCGATGCCAAATATAATTCCATTTAAATAGGTTTTGTGGAGACTTCATTTTTGCAAGATAATCATTCAATTTAAAAACTAAAATGCAATGAGTAATTGTCTTAGAACTATTCATATTAAGTAAATTAATACAAACAATTTAAAATACCCTTTTTCGCTTTTTTATTTCGATAGTACATATTAAATAAAAAAAATCTCACTATTAATACAAGTCGAGTATGCCCAAAATGTAAACAATGAAAACGTGTAATTGTCAATTACTGCAGCCAATATACTCAGCAAAATACCTTATCTAACTATCACTGGGGGTTGGAATATAAGTGTAACGTTGTATCATTATATAGGGAGTCACCCGAAAACGTAATTACACGCTTCGACTGTTTGTACAAAAGATTTGTAAAAAGTAAAAAAAAAGTGGTTCAAATCTTTGAAGAAAGGAGAATAAAAGTATCCTATTTGGATTTTTTCTTAGCTTTACTAAGTAAAACAGATTTTGGAACATTTGATTCAAAATATATTGATGTGTAACTGTTTCAGAGAAAAGATCTTATAAAAGACATTAAAGTTTATTTACAAGGTTATAAAAGGTAAACTAATTAAACGTGTTAAGAATTAGGAAATTTGACGAATAGTTAACAAACTATTACTATTTGATAGTTGGCGCAAGGGGATATATTCTGATTGTTTTAAAGTATTTTTTTTTACCAAAAGAGATTCTTTTTATAAATTTTAAATATTAGTATTATAGATTTATTTTCATTAAGGAAAAATGTACCGCAACACAAGTAAGTGGTTTCGGAGTAATTTCAAAAAAATTAAATGCATCCTAAGTGTACAATTACTTACTTCTCTCACTTGTACTTAGAATACTTTTAAAATTCCTTAATTTTTATTACATTTGTTAAAATTGATCATAACAACATTAAGTCAAAAGTAAATGTTAGGAAATAATAAAAAGCAAACGAATAATGGAGTTAGTATTTTAAATAAATTAACTAATGTCGCAAACAAACACCAAACTAGAACCAGTACATTGAAACTAAAGTTTGCTAATAACTTTTTAATGGTGATTAATTTTTTAAGCATAATATAACAAAACCTTTTTTTTAATGTACTTCATTCCCCCCCCCCCCCCTTGTACTAGTCTGTAAAAGTACGTTTTCCTGTAGTAGATTTAGTATGCAGTAAATCTAAGTTTACATTTTCATTTTGATTAAATTAAGACATTAACAATTTAACAATACTTCTTGAATTAAAAAAAAATTAGGTTATTTTCCTATACGGAAAGCAATTCGTGTGTATGTGATTTGTTTAAGAAAGATAAGTTTCTTATAAATTATTCATAAGTTACTCAACTACTTTCAACTAAAATTATATAACTTACCACTATTGAATATTTCTGATCTTATTTTAAAATTTATTCATCAGTGTGAGCTTAAATTATATATTTTAAGTTAAGAAAATACTCTAACATAAATATATTTTAGGATTATTAAACTACGGAGTCTTCTAAGTTTCACATTTCCATCAGACTTTTCTGCAGTTTTTTTTAAACAACTCCATGAATATAACTGGAAGATTATTGATGAGTGACATAAGAAAAGAAAGCGATGATATATCGTCTAAGACTCTAAGATATTGAAATTGTCTTTTTTGCCAAGAAGAGAGCAGAATTTTATTTCAGTTCTAAATTTAAAGTTGGAATTTGAATTAAATTCATTTTCAGAAACCAAATTTAAATAATATATTTTATTATATTTTATTTCAGAGTATATCGTATAAAAAAATCATTAATTCTGAACTGTGTTTATTTCAGCTTCTTTTAGTAATTTTTTAAAGAAGCGACGTAGTATCTGTATCTATAATCAAGAAAAAAATTATAAACTAAAACAAAAACTATATAAATTTAAAGACATAAATCCATCATAGTTTGTCGAAATATATGAGTTTGCATAACTTTATTTTAATATGCTGTTGCACACTAAAATTATCTACAATTTAGAGGTAACATTATCTGCATGAAATTTTAAAATTTTATCACAAACAAAACTATTCTAAGACTTACTTATTTATATTTTAAGTGGAAGCGGTACCCAAAAAGTTAAATCCAGTATTTTTATCGCTAGCAATCAAATTAAACTATTTTTACAAAGAACTGACATTCAATAAACATATACGAAAAAATTATAAATATTAAAACGTAAGTGTTTTTTAAATAAATTTTTTTATCGTTTTTTCAAAATGCTACTACTCCTACAATTTAAAGAATTTTGTAATGGATTGTTTTTCAAAATGTTCCCACAACATCTATTAATAAAAGTTGGTATTGATATTGAGCTATCAGTTAAACAAAAAAAGTTGTGTAGCTTTATGTATAAAAATGGCCAAAAAAGATTTTTTGTAAATTTTTACTTTCATCATTTTTTAAAAAAATCTATACGTTTAACAAAAGTTGGTATGGGATATGTTTCAACACAGGAAAAAAGTTTTGGAGCTCTACATTAATTACCTAAAAGCCTTAGGGTTTTAACCATTCACAAGATGAAAAAATTAAAAAATCAACATAAAATTTCAAAAACCATTTTACCAAACCACTATATCATTTTCAATACACCTCCACCATTATAAAAGAATCCTTCTTTTTTTGCAATATCCTTAGCTCACAGCATTCGAGCATGTTTAATTATTTTCTGGGCAGCCCTAAATTTTGGGTAATGCGTCCCCTTAATATCATTATTTATTTATGAATAAAATGGACTCGTAAGATAATAAAAACGATATCTATTCTAGGGTATAAAATAGTACGATGCACTATTGCATCATTTCTTTAAATAAGATATAACGTGGTTGACAATTCCTTTGAAAAATGCAATTAGAAATTAAGTTAACTTATTTTTAGCTGTTGAAAACTATATTATTTTATAAATATGTAGAAATCTTGATGTATAGTAAGAAATTTTTACTGGTATCAAAATTATTTTAAAAAAGGAATCTTTTCATACCATGAAGATAGTCTAGTGCGTTTGGTAACCTGGAAACAATCTAAGCTTACATTTTCTAAATGTTCAACCAACAATTTAAAAAATTTACTTTTTGCTATAACTTTATATTATAGTGGCTAAAATGTTTCGTAAACTTCATAAATAAAAAAAAGTACTGTATATCCAAAGAACAAAAGTTGTTCGAAATGAATATAGTCTTCTATTTAAAATTAATTTTATTTGAATTGGCAATAATATTTTTTTCTTAAAACAAAGTTAAACTTGGTTTTCTAAGAAACAGTTCAAATTCTAATTCTTAAATTTGCATATTTGTTCCAAAATTAATATTTTCATTCTCTCAAGATGTATGGTAATTCAAATAACAAATAAACAATCTCCCCAAAAGAAAATTATCTTTTATTGATTTTATTCTTCAATGACGACGCATATAGTTTTGAAAAAAATATAAGGCGTTTTTTATTCGATTTAAACAATATTTAAAAAAACATTTTTTATACGGTTGAAGATTTTAAATAAAAGCTGGCATTTCTATTCGATTTTTTCCTTTCAATCTTGCGGCATCCAGCTGAGTCATTTACTACGATCTCCTTTTCTTCACTTCAAATCCACTCATTTCTTTTTTTTTATTTCATTATTTCTCTCTTCGACCTAAATTCGCCATAAAGTCTGCCTTTTTTGAATTGGAATTTTAAGGAATTGTTATTTTTACCGTGTTTTGCGATTTGAACATTATATATTTTATAGGTTTTGATCTAAGCTAATTAGCTTTTATTAAAATTTTAATTCCAATTTTCTGAATTTTTTTTAACTAAATATTCATAGTCAATGTTTTGTATTTCATGTTATTAAATAAAATCTTAAAACTAATTATTAGTTACCATATCTTTACTGTTTATATGTTTCTTTTAAATAATTTTATACTTATTGTTCAACTCTTCATTTGTCTATGATTTAAAATACCAAATATTGATAAACAAGTAGGTTTGTAACAGAATCTGTCACTTAACTCGCTTCCACATATTTGTGTTTAACAGGAAAAAAACGCGCCAAACACAACATTAATTCTATATTTAACATTTACAAGCTAAATTTGGCTAGTTTCATTTATTTTATTTCGAAAATTCAATAATTATTACTTATCGTTTGCAAAAATTAATTTATATTTTAAAGAATAAATATGTCATATTCCTCGCTTTTAAATAGAATGAAAACATTTCATATCAACATACAAGGATTCCGTAGTGAAATATATTTGACGTCATTTCAAACTGATCGATGTCGCAAAAATAAATTTATTTTAATTTATTGTCTAAAAGAATTAAAGTTTCTCGAGCGATTGTTGCGAATGGCAAATGTGATTTAATTCTAATAAAAACAGGGCCTTTAGCTATTTGTAATTCAAAGTTTTAAACGCCAAAATTAACTATTTTCATTAATCTCCTTTCTCAGATTTAATAATTAGACATTATCGTTTGCTAAATTTGTTAGAAGTTCGAAGAATAATGATGTAATCTTTTTTAATAAATATTTTTGTCGACACAATTTCCCATTTACATTTCTTTCGAAAATTCACTTATTTATAGTTTGTTAAATTAATTTACAGTTCAAAAAATATATAATTTGTACAATTGATGCTTTAAAAATAAAAGCGAAACTTTGCATATTTTTTTTATGCCAAGTTAGAATTCTCTATGCATCTTTCTTCATACATATATATAGAACCATTAAAAGAACTCTATTGTGATAATACAACAATCCAAACCGAATTATACACATAAATATTTTTTCAAAAGTGTATTTTTATTTTAACAAAAGTTTCTCGTACGTTTTAAAGAAATGGCAACAGTGAAAATATTGAATAAAAATGGAATTTGCATGTTTATTTCAATGTAGAATTAAATTTTTAGTTATTTAAATTTTAAATAAACTTCTAATTTAAATTTTTTAATGAAATTTGGAATGTAGCCTAATCTGATTTTTTGCTTTAAAATGACGTATCCCACTTGTCTGTGAGACTTGTGGTTCTTTCTGTGAAAGTGGGTGACAGACGGACAGACAGACGGACTGAACGATTATAAAACCTTCCACTTTTTACGTTATAAACGTAGTGTGGAAGCTAAAAATGAAATAATTTCTATTGTCAAACATTAATAAGTTATTTTAAAATTGTAATCTTTTATTCATCTAAGTTTTTAAACCATTTTTAGTTTGGAAATCGCCAAAAAAATTAAACTAATAACAAATCAGGACTTTATGTTTAAATGTTTCAACTAAAAAATACGACAGTTCATCTTATTATAAGCCCTTTCCTTCTCACTGACGGCAAAAATGACAAGGTGAAGTTGGTTGGCTTTTCCTAGAATTTTTTTTTAATTTCAAGCTTAAAACAAATAAAAAAAATGATTGATATGTATTGTTCATATACATATTTATATATAATTTTCAGGGATAACAAAAATGGGCACTTTTATGACCATTTTCTTGCAAAAATGACTGATCGTAAGGGGTTAAAATAAGAAGCATGTTCTCTAAAAAGAACAAATTTAATATCGAAACATTTCTAGTTTTCTGTATACTTGGCACGCTTTTAACGAGCCGCTTGGCGACGGACTCATTCCCTTCCGGGCCACGGCGGCAACCCTCCCGCCCGATTGCGAGATCGTGTTTTGAGGTGGCACTCGCTCCTTCGTTTTCAAACTGGAAGAGTTGGCAACCGGTGGCCTCCAGCCCCAGGGTGTATGGCAGCGCCTACCCATTCTAGAAACAAACCACCTCGACAGAAACGTTAGAATACATATTTACATCACTTCCCTTCAATTCTTCTTAATTCAAATAAAATCCAAAAAACTCTTTGAATATATTACATCAAACTTTTTACAACGTTTGTTTACAAATAAAATTGGAACTTTTGACGGGAGAAAAAAAATCTGTGTTCTTAAAAAAAATATTGTTCGAAGTGCAGACGACTTAGAATGCACGTGGTGGTGTGTTTGGCGGTGCTCCTGTTCCCACTGCGGGGGGAAGTCCAAAAACATCGTCTGTTCTCTCGCGCGTTCTGAAGTTCTTCATTCAGCTTCGTAAGACAGACAGACATGTGCCGCTTAACGATGCCTTTGAAATGTGGATCACGTTTTTATTGCTTGTTTTAAGTGCGTGATTTGAAGTGTAAGCGAAGCTTTTAAGGTATGTTGTGTTCATTCGTTTTGTTATGACACTTTATTTGTGACACATTTGTTTATTTGAGAGTTCCCGTGCGATATAAAACAAGATTCGTTTTTATTAAGTTTGTGAAGTATATGTTCTTATATGGAAATTGTTTATTGGCTGCATAACAGGTAAATTTTTATTTTGCAAGGCACTGTAAAACTATTTGTATCTAGAAGGACATAGAAATCTCAATGTTTAATTAGTTTGAAAAGTGCATCAAATATATTATATGGTTTAAACTTATATAGGGAAAATCCTAATTTCGGATAAAATTCGATAATCTTCAAAAAAGATTATTAGAATTTGTTTTAGATTATAAATGGTTTTGGCACATGACTTCCATAACATATACGGACAAATAAACAAAACAAGTTTATAATTTATTTGAGCGAATATTTATCATTGATTAACAATTTATTCAATACTGGTGTCTTCTATTATGGAATTTGAGAGTATCTTTACTTGAATCACAATTCAGAAACATTGCCAATCACTTAACAGAACGTATCATCCAAGCTCCAACATGCAATACAATACAACCGGTACTTAACAATTAAAACGGCAAAAATGTCGCATGAAGAACTTCAAAAATACCGGCCATACCTAACTATAAAAATTCAACAAGACCTCAAGGATACATGACATTTCCCAAGAATAAGTGCACCAACACAATGCGTCCTCTTGGTACTGTGTCGTGGGCTCCATTTTGTTTTCTGTGTTTGACGGCCTGGTGCACGTTAATGGGTGTTTGTGCAAATGAAGTATCTTCTACGCCGGAACCGGTGCCGTGTTCTATCTCTTGTGACTGTATCGGACCGGAGTTTGCAATTCAGGCAGACTGTTCTAACCGGACTCTGACCAGCGTGCCGTCGGATCTGACCATCGGGACCGTCAAACTGTAAGTAAATTGTTAATTTTATTATTGTATATTTACATTAAAGACAGGGATACGTAACTACATCTATCTGAATTCATGTAAAACGATCGAATTTTGTTTGTGTGTAAAGTGATTTTTGGGATGAAAATTGTATTATCGCAAAATGACGTTGCAAGATATTTGTTTAGATGCCTAATTAACAAATATATAAAACTATATCAAAATTAAATTTTCAGTTTTGAAGATAAAGTAGTATATATCTGAAATCTGTTGTTCTTTTTTATATTGAAGAAATTGCATATTCAATGCTATACCACAATAAAAAATTTGACATTGTATTAAGTTTGCATAAAATTTATTACTTTATTTCTTAAATTTTTCTTCGGGAATTTAGAATTTTCATATGACTACTTAAAAAACTCATTTTTAAAATACTTACAAAAAATAGAATTAGACCAAGTTGGATAAGTTTGTATTGTTGTATAAGTTTATTCAGTAATAGTTAAAAGGAATATCGTGTGTGTGTGTTTTATTTACATTATTTGATATTTACTTTATCTATAAACAAAATTAAAGCATCGATGCATTTTTAGAAAACAATTTATAATACAAATTCTTACTAAATTAATTTAAAAACGTACTTAAAATCCATATGCTTATTGATGAAATTTAAATTTTAGTTTGTATAAATTGCTGTAATGTAAATTCACTTATTTTTATTTTCAAGTAAACATGTTTTTTTTAAAAAATAAATTTTATTCTCTTACCTGACATTTTTTTCTTTTTTGAACCAACGTATAAGATTACTTCTATATGCCAAAAAGGGGACTCGAAATATCTACCTCTTATTTTAACTTTTAATCGCTTAAATATTTAATTTATTAAAA
This sequence comes from Oedothorax gibbosus, assembly GCA_019343175.1. Classification (NCBI taxonomy): domain Eukaryota; kingdom Metazoa; phylum Arthropoda; class Arachnida; order Araneae; family Linyphiidae; genus Oedothorax; species Oedothorax gibbosus. The sequence goes on from CM033271.1 coordinate 32,547,382, forward strand.
AACTAATAAAAAAGCTACTGAATATGATCAGATGGCAAGGTTGGTAATTATTTACAATACAACTTAGTTGTCAGCTTCAAATGCCTTATTTTAAAACACCGATTTTTAGCTTAAGTTCTCTTTCCAGCACAACTTGGGTGCTTATCTGAAAATAAGTTTATATATAAATAAAAGACTGAACTTCAAGTGCGATAATAAAATATAATCTTAATTACCCTAATCAGAATTCGTGAGCATTTTTTAAGTTTTAAAAAATATTTCTGTTACTTATAATATTCGTAGAATATTGGTTGTTTAAAGTTTTAAATAGAAGCTCAGAAAATTCCCACTCTTCCCATGCTAAATAGAAAAAAATAAGTGAACCCAAAGGATGAAAATTGCTGTTTATAATAGACTAAATTAAATTATTAAGCATACTTAAATAGAAATACTAACCTCCTTGCCAACTCCAGATATCTAATCAAATGTATAAATCAGTATTTTAAATGAACCCTATTTAGTGATTAACATGTAAAATGAAAATCCGATATTTTTTACCTTTATTTTGTTTGTTTAAAGTATTTTTGCGAGTCATCTCGCATAATTTGATTTCTTTTTCGATGAGAAAACAAGAAATCAACGAAAGTACAATGCAGCAAAAACTCATTTTGTAGTTACGGTTTCTAAATCCTTCCTAATGGAAGTTACGAAAGATCGATTTTCCCTTTTTATTTCCCTTGTGAATGTTTAATATTCATAATATTTTCAAATTTAAATACATAATAGCTATTTACTTTGACTTCTTGATATTTGAACATTGCTAAGGATATTTTAAACAAAATGTTCAATAAATGCTTAAATTATTTGGACGGAAAATAAAGTTTCTGCGATTATTGTTATGATATTCACAGTCGGTACAATTTATCTATTTGAAGATTTCAAATATTTTTTTTAAAATGCTGACACATTTCCATTTCCTTTTTCACACCAATCCTAGAAAATATTAAGTTATATTTAAATTCTATAATTACTTTATCAAATAAAAAAGTATTAATATTTTACCTTCATGGCTGCATAAGTACATTAAAAGTTTAGAACTGTTAAGAAAGAATTATTCTTAACATATTTGAATTTTTTGAGGTAAATGCCGCTTCACTATGTTATTTTTTCGAAATATAGCAGAAGGGTCATGAATACGAATAGTTTTCAAAAATGAGTTTCTTTCATGTTGCTCAAAACATTGTTTCTTCACTTGTATTTTATCGTTAAATGATAACATTGTAAAAAAGTAGAGCTGCATTTTTGTTTAAATGGGAAAGGACTATAGTTTATTTAAACTTTGTTGGTTTTCTGATTTCCTTTTCTTTTGGTTCCCTTGCTATACAGTAAAAAAACTTGATACGTAATTTTTTTTTTTGATAACTTGGGTTTTAGGAATGCAATCTAGCCACTCCAGGCATTTCTGTGTTTTTGCAAGCATCTTCACACCTAATATTATTATACAATTCCTCTAATTGAAACGATTATTTAAATAAAAATCGGTATAAGTATTTACAAGCTGAGGAAGTGACACAGTTGCTTTATTTCAGGTACATAAAAACAATACATATTATAAAATCATGAAAATTACGTATGGAATTTTTACATAGAAATGTTCCCGAAAATCCAGATTTAGGAAAGGTATCTTGAACAAAATATTTTTACGAAGCCAATGGCAAAATGAACGTGTCATTAACTTTAACGTAATTACGCAGATCAGAAACTGAATAAAGAATTAGAGCAAGAGCATTGGGCCAAATAATAAGTTTTATTGATAAAATCAGAACACAAATATATACAAGACAATCAACTAAAAATTTACATTGTATCAGCTTGTTGATGCTTTTAACAGTTACGAAATTATTATTTTTTTGTAAGATATGTTTACTGAAGTTATTAATATATTAGTTATTTATTATCCATTTTATGAAAGTGAACTATTTAATCCAACACAATTGAAAGTGTACACACGTTTTTCGTCCTTAAAAACAAGGTACTATTACACCCAAGACAATTTATGAGCCATTATTGAAAAATAATTTAAAACAAAGAATTTCCTTATTTTAATGGACCAATTTGCAAGATGTGCGCCCATTAGATCATAAAACAATTGTTATTTAACGGCAGCAATCAAGGTAACTTTCTCGCGAGTGGTTCTGCAATTTACCTGTCCTTCGTGTTGGAAAATATCGGTAACAAATTGCGCACGACACGTACCAATTGGACTGTAATTTATGCGTCCTCTCTCTAGGCTGGGACTGATGACTAGCAATAAATATACGCTTTTCAGAGATTTTCCTGAAAGGGAGGTATCGATTTATGAAACAGATTGTTAACTTTTAAAAGTTTACAGAATGTTTTTTTTCACGCGTAAAAGATTTTATTAAAGGAAAGAATACGTTGGAGAAGTATTTGACGAAAATCTTTTTCGCAAATGTTTCGGATTGAGTGAGCTAATTTTTACTTCAAATTAATGATTTTATAGAAAGGAGCTTGAAAAATAATAATTTAATTGCAAAATATTTTTTTTCTATACCGTATATGTTATAAAAATGTAAGAAAATTATAAGTAAAATAATATGTGTCACCCATATTTTTTAAATTCAATTTTGCATAAATTAAAATTCTTTATATAATTTAAACTCAATGTTTCTTCAAATAATTTCATTTAAAAAAATTTCGTAATCTTATCCGTTTTTTAAAGTTTCTAGTGGTTTTGAAAATGATAAAGTTAATAGGAGTTTGATTTCATAAACTTATATAATTCTGCAATTATTGATATTATTCACTCATTGAAAATAAGAAAGCTAATTATTATACAATGAAATAGTACCGATCTGAACCTGCAACAGTTATACATATCATATAAAAATTATATTTGATAATGTGTGCTTAAATACCATTATTTTTTAAAGGATTGTTGAATTTCCAAACGTGCAAAATAATAGAAAATATAAACACCGAAATAACGATACATTCATTCACATCTTAGTTTATAAAATTATGTGTTTTTTTACATAAACAAATCCTATAAATTTGTTTAATTTAAAACTAATAATTGCATGCAAAAATGTATTTTTGCGCATGCTGAGCAATATTTCTATGCTATGTTTTTAATATTAAATATTGAAATTTAACCCACAAACCTCTATTCATCCATCATTCTTTAAAAGTGTTTTATTTCCTTCCCTGTTATTTCATACTCTCAAATTGTTAAAAAAAATTCTCCTCCCGAGAAATATCATGAATTATTAATATATAAAGAAAATCTTAGTAAAAAAATATTTATTCACCGCATTAGAAAAGAGAGTTTGACATTCAATTTATTAAGATAGATTTAGTATACTTCTTAGTATGTTTTGCTACTTTAAGGCAACATATTTTCTTAATTATTTTAGATATTTAATAGTAAATGCAATAAATTTGTTTATTGTTATGCATAGAATTTTACATTTATTGGGTAGTTTATTGGGTAAAATATTTTGTTTTTGTTTGTTACTAATCAGAAAAGTTTTTTAAAAAAAATATGCATGAAAAATTTCCTTTGCAACTTGTGTGAATTTTGTTTTAAGTAAAATAAGATTTAGTTCCTAGACTAAATAAATTGAATATATAATTTTTAAAAAAATACTTTGGCTTACTCATACTGAAAAACTTTTTTAATAAACATACACAACCAGTTTGAACAATTTAAAACTTAAATTCTATTGTTTTAAGTTTTATTACTCATTCTATTAATGGGTTCAAACAAAATCACAAAATTACATGTGATGGTAATGGATTGCAACATTAAACTTTGTTATTCAATTCATCATCAATTACAAATAATATTAAATTTTAAAAATAATACAGATATATTTATCGAAACTTTAAACTGGATGCTATGTATTTTTCTATGATTATTACTGTATACAATATAGTTGGACCTAACCAATAAATGGACATCAATAACTACATAATCGGCTTTTTTATTTTTCAATTTAATTTTTATTTCTGATACTTTGTAAAATAAAAAGCATTTGAAGTTCATATTTGGCTTATTGGAAATTTTCGTTCTATAAAGTCCGGCACTATGCCTAAAACTAATAATTTCTTAACGTAACAAACCAGAACATCCCAACAGTAATTTGTGTCATCGATAAACCATCTTCCCCCAGCTGCATGATCGAAGGTACATTCTTACCCAAGCTCCATCAAGAACCCTTCCATTACTAAGACCGTTTCATCCCTTTTATTACATCCCCAGAAATTTTTTTTCGCAACCAACCTTTGATACAAAATTATAGTAATTACCATTAAATAAACGAAAAAGGAAAATAAAACTATTATTCGGTTTTTTTTCTCGTCGTTGCTTTTGGTAATTATTAGAATACTCAATAGTTCGGAGTGCATGCCCATTTTTGTTGTTGTTACTCAAGTGGTTCACCTCTGTTGCTTTAAAGTCATTGTGAGGGTTCACAATGGTTTTTAAGTATGATACTTAACCTATTTACTCGCTAAATTTATTTGAATACTGATGATACGAATATTGGATAGACTTTTTTGCTGTTTTTTCAGTTCCATTTGGTTTTGTTTGGTGGAAGCTCATAAGGTATATGCTCTCCTGTATGTTTGTCATTATGAGTAACTGTAGAAGGTCGCTATTACGACACTCGTGAATACATAGTTTCAAAAAAGTAATATTTTCCGAAGTTCTTTGGAAAGAAACTTTTTAAATAAAATGTATCTAAAGTACTAACGTAAAATGTTCTCTTTTTTTTTAAACAGCCGTTATAGAAACCTAATCAACTGAAAGCGTTATTGTAAAATACAGATTTATAAATTTACATGCTTTTCCATTGCATATGTATATTGCATCCTTACGCATTCTTTTAAGCTTATCACATATTTACTTAGATTGATTTAACCAAAATGATCTTGTTATCTAGTTGTCCTCCACGCCATGCCCTGGATCTTGAACATTTTCAATTACAATGTCTTTTTACTAATTTTACCCCTCCAAATAAAAATTTTATTATTTAGTTAATAAAATAAACAATCAATTTTGTAAAATTAAAATCCTTTATATATTTATTCTGAGTCAAAAGTCTTGTCTCCTGGTTTTTAGTTTCTGTCCTCTTGTGCAAAACTGGCCATGTGACCATCAGGTGACCAGTTCAGATTACGTCTATAATTGCATTTAGCTTAGGAAGTCATCTCGAATCTTGACAATAGATGTTTACTTTCTTATGACTTTAAAATAAATTAAAAGCTTTAAAATGAATAGAAATGTAAGAATTTTTTTACTTGTCTCTACTGTCCGTCACTTAAATATATTTCAAAATGATTTACTTATTTTTGATCTTGTCGCATATAACATATTTTCGCATAGTTCGAAACATACTTTTGTAGTTTTCCCAAGTCTAACTTATGATGTGTACAGAAGGGTATTTCTTACTATTTGTCACTATTGTCCAAAATTAATTTTTTTTCCATAGGGACCAGTAGAAGTAAAAAAAATACTGTTTAAAGTTCATTATAGAATATTGCATATAATTCTACAGTGTTACTTTAACTATTTTAAGCAAAAAATTGCTAATTATTATACTTTTATTTTCTTCTAAATAACAGACTGAAATTGTACACTTTGGGGAAAACACCCAAATGAGCATACATTTGTACCTTAGAGGATTCTAATGGTCTTTAGATTTGAAATTTGAAACCTAAAGATTTTTAGAAGAAATATTCATCTCTGAGAAACTCAAGGCGTCCACTAACATACTACTATAAATCTGACTTGGTTCACTAATGCATTAAAACTTCTGAACACTATTTATTAATAAAACAAGTAAAGAGGTCTCAAGTCAGCTTTTCTTTCAAATAATAATAATAATGGTCCAACTGTACCATTGTATCCGATCTGTGGTGATCCATCACGCTATAAAAGTTAACACCGAATAAAGGGCATACATCAAACTCCCACTAGAAATATATTTATATTCTTGTTTGCTTTATTCTTTATATTCTTAGAGGACTTTTCACTCGTTTTCCGTGATGTCTTAGCTAGCTGTTATCTTTATTATTTTATTTTTCGGGTTTTCCCTTCTTTTTCATTGATGTCGTGTTGGTTCCTGATTGAATAAGGTTTGATTTAAAAACTGGATTTTTTGTGTGGAAGATTTATAAGGATATGGTGCTTTTTAATGGGAAGTTGGTTTAAAAATTATTTTTAATCTTAAAAGTGTTGGTTCTGCTATAATTGATTTTTGTTTGTAAGTTATTGAATTTTGTTATGGTTCAAATGACAAATTCTTTTAAGTTTTATATAACAAATAATTTAATTAAAGTTATTTTCTTGAGTAACTATTTAAAACGATAATACCGAAAGATTAAATTAAAACGAAGCTGTTTTCTTATGAATATTTTTATGCAAAAAAAAGCTTAATGGCTAAATGTATGAAACTTTCTCTACTTTCGCCAACAAATCTTTTAGACAGGTTGCCGATTGATGGTTCGCTATAGGACGAAAATAAAGTTGTGCAAAAACATTTCTTGTTAATTTAATTGTAAATAAATCCATTTTAGTGATTATACTACAAAAATAACTCTGATATCATAAATGTCTTTATTTGTAGTGTAATAACCAGATATTACTAGATTTTAACTTGACTTATTAAACGTCAACTGTTTTCTACGTCGAAATAAACAATCTTCGTCGACTAACAATCTAATCGTCGAAATAACAATCTAAGTCGTTATGAAAAAAACAATCATCTCTAAAGTATACACTCCAGTAAAATCGGTTAACTTATGCCATTCTTATAGCCAATACCTTTCTTGGTGCAGAAAGGGTATTGGGTAGCGTAGTAGAGCTTAGTACACTAAGCGATTATTTTAAGTATGAAGGGATAATAAAGTACAAAGACCTTTATGCCACCTAACAAAGAGCTTTATGCAATGGCACCATCTACAAAAATGATCAAGCCCAGTTTTTCTCTGAAACACTTAATCCTAACTACATTTTTTGTCGTTGAAAGCATGAAGTGTATCAAAACAAAGTATCCAATAAGTTTTGGGAAGCTGTCGTTGACCTGCCAATACCGAACACTTTAAGTAGTTTTAGCTTCCACACTACGTTTATAACGTAAAAAATGGAAGGTATTATAATCGTTCAGTCCGTCTGTCCGTCACCCAGTTTCATAGCCCAAACTACAAATGCTACGGACAAGTGTGATACTTTGAAAAATTCAGCGCATCGAAATTGGAATACATTGAAAATTTCAGAAAAGAATTCGAATTCGAAGTACTTCAATTATTTAAAAAAACTGCAAAATTTAATACTCATTTAAAATGCATAGGAAGTCATTTTTATTACAATTAAATCTCCATTGCCATTTGCAACAAACGCTCCAGAAACTTTATTTCTTTTAAATAATAAATTAAAATAAATTTATTTTTGCGACATCGATAAGTTTGAAATGAAGTCAAATAAATTCACTAAGAGATTCTTTGTATGTTGATATGAAATATTTTCATTCTATTTAAAAGCGAGGGAATATTGCATATTTATTCTTTGAAATATAAATTCATTTTTGCAAACAATAAGTAATAATTATTGAATTTTCGAAATAAAATAAATGAGACTAGCCAAATTTAGCATGTAAATGTTTAATATAGAATTAATGCTGTTTTTGGCGCCTTTTTACCTATTAAACAAAACTGTTGTGTGGAAGCGGGTTAAGAGACAGATTCTGTTACAAACCTATTTGGTTTTTTTTACAAATAATGTTAAACCAAAATTTAAATACAAAATACATTTCAATATAAATTCATTTCAATATATGCCATAATTTTTTTGCTAGTTACCTGCCTTTGCCTGTAGTTTCTTTGCCTGTATATCAATTTGCTTAAAAAGTCTACACCACACTAACATAGTGAATCTTCTCAACTTTAATCCAATGCGGCATAGGCAAGTGACTTCCCACTTCGTATTGTGTGACTCTTAATTCCCTTTGTATAAATTCCACACCCCCATCCGTCATTTTCCATCATGCGAGAATGTCACTTGGCCCCCTCCCTACACCCCTTTTGCTGCCCTCAAGTTGATATCCCACTGGGAAACGGAACTTACCAGCTTCTGGAAGCACTCCATTTGCTACAAGAATGAGTTATGTCACACTTTGTTGCCATACTAGGCAGCGGAATGCTGTCTTATGTTTAATTTATAAATATATATTTCGATTTAGAATAAACTGACATGAAACTGTCATCGCAATGGAACTCTGTTGACTAAAATCATTGAGTGAAGAAAGCTATGGATTAAAAATCAAGCGACCTTAAATATTGGAATTATTTCCACTTGCCCGACTAGGCAAGCTCTACATTGTATATAATTTTTTTTATCTTATTCTTTCTTTTTGTAACTTTCCAGTATTCTCGTTTGACGGGGATTAATAAAATATTCCGAATTGCATGTTATACTAATGTTTCCCGGGTTGAAACAGCCATCGTAACTCAACCACAAACTTCTTGTGATTCACTCTATTTTAAAAACAAATGTAGAAAATATTTTCGAGTCCAACTGCTGTATTATATACTCCGTTTGGTGTTTTTTTTAAAAAATTAGGTAAGCCACCCACCCTAACTTAAATATCAACTGAAATATTTTAAATCTGGTAAACGGAACTTGCCATCTTCTGTAAGCACTCGATTTGCTGAGTAGATAGAATGGGGATTTAGTACGCAAATATGAAAATCGAAAATCTAATTTTAAAAAGCGGGTAAGTTATATTAAACGTAATTGTGATAAATTATCTCACTTTACAAGTAAATTAACAGCAGTGTAGACTGCAGTTACAATACTGTCTTAATCAAATTTCTATCATGATTTTCTTTTGCAAAACTTATGTTAACATTTTACCTACAAATAAACAATTAACTTAATTTAATTTTTTAAAATAAATTTGGTCGTATGTCCATGGTGATCTATGCGAAATCACACCATTACAACCCAAATGCAGTCGATAGGTCCATCAGCATTAACCCAGAAACCACGTTTCCCGGGTCCTTTCTTCCGCGGAACAGAATCGGCTCTCCAGGAACCACGATTCGGCAATGATTGATGAACGACCCCGTCGAAATTCGACAGACATTATTTCTTTTTCCGTCCCGTTCGGGCCAGAAGAGAATGAGAACCCTTTGTTTCTTTGACCAACAGTCGTGTCTAATGGAGCTGGGCGATAAATTAATTACCCCTTTTTGGTGACAAGGAGGTTTGGGCTTTCTGGTCTCGTGTTACTTACTCAATAATCGAAGAGTTGGGGATTAATTTACTTGTTAAAGTTCTGGTATGTAGATTGGTAATGATGTTCTTTGGGATTGAATGATGAAGTGTCTTGGAGAAAGGGATTCATTATTTTCTTACGTTTAAATGTCATTTTTTTAAAGTCAGGCAGGCTGGGGCAGTAGACGTTTTTATCCATTTTTGGAAAATTTCCGAATATGTTCTTTAAGTAAAACTATTAAACACGTATATGTCATATATTTAAAAAAAAACTAGTTTGAAGGGTCACAGTTGAATATAGAAAAACAGCAAGTTCTGGATATCACCCCGACAGCCGAAACCCAACAGGACATAATCCCGACAGGGAAAATCCTTATAGGGACAAAAATTCGAAAAAGCCAGACAACTCAATAAATTAATGTCATTATGCTTAATTAAGAGCAATTTAATTAATAATTTTTGCATTAATATTTTCTCATTTTTTGCTATCGGGGTGTTTACGTCTGTCGTTATTTCGGCTGTCGGGTTAATGTCCCAGACCCAGAAAAATGTCCCATGCATTTTTGGTCGGCTGGGAGATAGTAACATAGTATACAGCTCATCATGCTTGCATTTAACTACTTTTTGTCAAAAACTATTTTACTTTGATTTGCTCTAAGTATGTTATTCCTTATAGAATGAAGGTAAGAATTCTTTAATTGCCTCCTTCTAACGTTGGTAGTAATGCTGTTGAGACGTTCTGATGATTCGTTACTGAAGGCACGAACAGTTGAGGATTAATTTGCTTGTTACGCTTTGGAATGCAGATTAAAAATAAGTCCTTTGAGTTTGGATAGTGAAACATCCTGGAACTAAAGTTTAGCTTCTTTTTCTCATTTGTACTGCATAACTTTCATTAGCTTGGGATTAAATGCTTTGAATGGAACAAATTATTTCGGTAATAAATTGTAAATAAGTCATTTCTTGAGGATAATTATAATTCTACCAATTAATAATTTGGAATGTGTCATTAAATATCAAAGTAATTTGAAGGATTTTTCCTTTTAAAGACATAAACTGTGTTACGATTGTTTTAAAACACTTATAATCTGTCAAATCGTTACCAATTTACTAAACATAAAACTTCGTTATTGTTTTTTAAGTAATTAATGTTTGTAGAATTTTAATTCCTCTTTAATAGAGTATGTCAAAATAATTGTTTTTATAACCGACAGTAGTACCCAATTATAAGCTGTAATTACCATTTAGTTTGGTTGAACTAACGTCGTACTTGAGCTACACGAAGGCTACTAATTCCTTGGCAAAAAAGGATTGAGGTTTCTTTTAAAAAAGATGATTTTAAAAAGAAGTTTCATTTGTAGTTGATGAAGTATCTTGGATCAAAAGAATTTAAATTGCATTTTACTTTTGTAGATTCATATTTTAATTAATCAGGATTATCAATATTTAATGACACGCTATTTATTGAAAACGTGGTAAATCTTTCCTGATAATCATAATATTTCTAAGGATTAGTTAGCCTCAGGGCATCTTAATTGTGGACCTAGTAGGCGCGAAAACCTTTTCAGTCGTAGCGCTGTTTTGTATGACTTATTATTAAATATTTCTAAATTATCTGAATTATTTGTAACAATAGATTTGTTTCCTTGAATTTTTTTACCCTAAAATCAAATATGTTTACAAATAGACTTGGGTAGAAATATCTTAACAGTTGTCAAATTGATTAATATCTTTTCTAGAAATACCAATTTTAATAGTACGCAAATTGATGAAATATAATCAACTATCGATAACATTATTCGATTATTTCCCTTTTGAACGATAAATTTGAATTAAATGAATAAATTAGTGCGTCTATATGATTGAAATTATTTTTAGCCTACTTTTCTTTTTTTAATTCGAAAGAATTAAAAAAATGAAAAAGTAGGTATTGACATGCGGTCGATGTCCGTCTGTCCGTCCGTACCCCCCTTCCAAAATCGGTTCTATCAATCGGATCTTAAAAATTCTTTTTTTGTTAGAAAGCTATGACCTCAGAGACCCAACTTTTATACTTTTTGTCCGCCTGTCTGTACGTCCGGATGGACATAATCTACTATCTGTCGGCGAATTTCCCATTGAATTAGCATTGAAATTAAATTTTGAGTCATTTAAATCACTGTTGCCAAATTAACAATGACATGAGAAACTTTATTTATTTAAAAATATTTGAAGCAAAATAATTTTTGCATGAATCAGTTTCAAATGACGTCATAAAATGTAGCACAATGTGATTCTTTGATTGTTCATTAATTGTTTACCAAGAAAGCGGCAAGGCATATTTTTAGCCTACTTTTCTTTTTTTAATTCGAAAGAATTAAAAAAAAATGAAAAAGTAGGTATTGACATGCGGTCGATGTCCGTCTGTCCGTCTGTCCGTCCGTACCCCCCTTCCAAAATCGGTTCTAATCATCGGATCTTAAAATTTCTTTTTTTGTTAGAAAGCTATAACCTCAGATACCCAACTTTCATACTTTTTGTCCGTCTGTCTGTACGTCCGGACGGACATAAATCTACTATCTGTCGGCGAATTTCCCATTGAATTAGCATTGAAATTCAATTTTGAGTCATTTAAATCACTGTAGGTATTGAAATGCGGTTGATGTCCATCTGTCTGCCTGTCTGTTCGTATGTCTGTCCGTCTGTCTGTCCGCCTGTCTGTCCGTTTGTCTGTCTGTCTGTACCCCCCTTCCAAAATCGGTTCTAATCATCGGATCTTAAAAATTCTTTTTTTGTTAGAAAGCTATGACCTCAGATACCCAACTTTCATACTTTTTGTCCGTCTGTCTGTACGTCCGGACGGACATAAATCTACTATCTGTCGGCGAATTTCCCATTGAATTAGCATTGAAATTCAATTTTGAGTCATTTAAATCACTGTTGCCAAATCAACAATGGCATGAGAAACTTTATTTAAACATATTTGAAGCAAAATAATATTTTCATGAATCAGTTTGGAATGACGTCATAAAATGTAGAACAATTTGATTCTTTGATTATTCATTATCTACCAAGAAAGCGGCAAGGCATACTTTTGCATGCAATTATGCTTAGTTTTAATTTACATTTCTTGTTTTTTAATGCAGTTCGGAGTAGTTTCATTACTTTTGTTATTAATAAATATTTATTCTTCGAACTACAAATAAATCACGAGCAGATGATAAATAATATTTAATTAATTTGCGAACGAATATTAAGGAAAATAGTTGATTTTGGCTTTTAGAAGTTTAAATTATAGCTGGGTGCTGTGTTTCGATTTTTTTTTTCTAATGTGTATAAATCTAGTGTAGAAACGGCTGTTGATGATATTTACTTTAGGAACCTAGTTTTTTTCCCGATTAGAACTTCAGTAAGTATTTAAGTAATAGGAAAGTAGGCTATTTTAGTTCTTTATGAACTTCTTGTTTTGCATACAATTATGCTTAGATTCCATTTACATTTCGTATTTTCAGCCTACTTTTCTTTTTTTAATTCGAAAGAATTAAAAAAATGAAAAAGTAGGTATTGACATGCGGTCGATGTCCGTCTGTCCGTCCGTACCCCCCTTCCAAAATCGGTTCTAATCATCGGATCTTAAAAATTCTTTTTTTGTTAGAAAGCTATAACCTCAGATACCCAACTTTCATACTTTTTGTCCGTCTGTCTGTACGTCCGGACGGACATAAATCTACTATCTGTCGGCGAATTTCCCATTGAATTAGCATTGAAATTCAATTTTGAGTCATTTAAATCACTGTAGGTATTGAAATGCGGTTGATGTCCAACTGTATGTCTGTCCATCTGTCTGTCTGTCTGTTCGTATGTCTGTCTGTTCGTATGTCTGTCTGTTCGTATGTCTGTCTGTTCGTATGTCTGTCTGTTCGTCTGTCTGTTCGTCTGTCTGTTCGTCTGTCTGTTCGTCTGTCTGTTCGTCTGTCTGTTCGTCTGTCTGTTCGTATGTCTGTTCGTCTGTCTGTCCGCCTGTCTGTCCGTTTGTCTGTCTGTCTGTACCCCCCTTCCAAAATCGGTTCTAATCATCGGATCTTAAAAAATTCTTTTTTTGTTAGAAAGCTATGACCTCAGATACCCAACTTTCATACTTTTTGTCCGTCTGTCTGTACGTCCGGACGGACATAAATCTACTATCTGTCGGCGAATTTCCCATTGAATTAGCATTGAAATTCAATTTTGAGTCATTTAAATCACTGTAGGTATTGAAATGCGGTTGATGTCCATCTGTTCGTATGTCGGTATGTCGGTATGTCTTTCCGTCTGTCCGTCTGTCCGTCCGTCTGTGTGTCTGTCCGTCTGTCTGTCTGTCCGCCTGTCCGCCATATTAATATTTTATAACTACAATATAAATTTTAAAAAACTCTATATAATACCTTATGATTATAATATAACTTGTGTTTCTTTGATTGCTGACATATAATTCAGTGATTACATATAATTCTTCTAACACAGTGAAAGGAAATCATTAAGAACTATAACAATTTATTTGATTATTATAGCAATAGGAAAGTAGGCTATTTTAGTTCTTACAGAACTTCTTGTTTAAATGTAGTTTGGAGTAGTTTCATTACTTTTGTTATTAATAAATATTGAATTATTCTTTGAACTATACAAATAAATCGTGCAGACGATAAATTATATTAAGTTAATTTGAGAAAGAATATTAAGGGAAATAGTTGATTTTGGCTTTTAGAAGTTTAAAATTATAGCTGGATGTTGTGTTTAGCGATTTTTTTTCGAATGTGTATAAATCTAGTGTAGAAACGGTTGTTGATGATATTTACTGTTAGGAACTTAGTTGTTTTCCCTATTAGAATTTCAGTAAGTATTTAAGTAACAGGAAAGTAGGCTATTTTAGTTCTTTAAGAACTTCTTGTTTATACCTTTTTGACGTTCTTTTACTATTTGTCGTTTGAACGTCCTTATTTTACGCAAGTTTGCTTGCATGTAAAAAAATCTGCACATACATTTTTAAAACTCGCACTTTGACAGGTTTAGAAAATGAATTCTATTAAAATTGTATTAACTTTTTAAAACATTTTACTCTTATTCTCATGAAAAGGTTTAAGAAGAGTAGAATTTACATCAAATTTAATTAGTAATATAAAGACTCGTCATTCATAATAATAGAAGTAAAATAATTAGTGCCTTAAAAATATCTGATTTGAATACTATTTCAGTATTACAACAGCTCCTTCACTATTAACTACTAACTTGCATGAATGAAGCTATTTTCTAGTAAAGTGCCTAACCCATAATAAATGTAAACTATTATACTTCGTGTCATAAGTCACGTTTTTGTAATAGTTATGAAGGATTTTTATTTTGCGGTTGAGTATGATCATTAAGCTCTAATTTACATCTGGGGTGAATAATAAAAAGTTGAATGAATATACATAACCTTAATTATTTTCTTAAGTTTTTTATAGAAAAAAACTACTTAAAACTACTTAAGTGCGATGTTATTCTTAATTCTTAAGTTTTAGTGAAAATTGAGGCAAATGTAATTTTATAAAACCAAATTAAACGTTCATTCGATCTAATTAAAGAATTCACGGTCAAAATAATAAACTGACATAGACTTTTCATGTTTTTAAATATTGTATTCTATTTTCAAAGTTTAGAGACTCAAAGTACTCTACAATAAGCAATTAAAAAAGTTTTTATGGGTAGCTACCATTATATATTTAAATATTTTAGGATCTTGTTAAATGCATTTAAGGGCCTACGAAGTTGCATTGCTTGGTAACATTTAAAGTATTCAGATTTCTGAAAGTTTATGCGAAGCACACTTTAACTAGCAACATTTAATATGACAAAAATATTCTTCCTGTTGTTACTTCTAGTAAATGTCTGAATAAATGTTTTCTAGAATTTCTGTTGACAACACGAAAATTTTATTATTTTAACGAGACACTCCTAAACGCTTATGTTTAGATAAAATGTTTCTTAAGATACATTGTTTTATTTTTTCAAAATGTATTTTGTTCAATCGTAAACTACTTATTACTTACTTTATGAAACGGTCTTATAATTTAAAAACTGTTTAAAATTCAAAATCAAGAATTCTATACCATAGTAAGATTCATAATAATCATCAGTTTTTTTAAAAGAAAAAATCGTCTTGTATAAAAGACAGCTGTCCGTGTCAGCCTATTGATGCCTACTCAAGTTTAAGGCCACTGAAGCTATTCGTAACCTGACGCTATCCGTCCGATTCGGATTATCAGATGTTCCGAAGGAAAAACACGAGACCCATCTGCCGACTATACTTTTCAGGTTTCAAACACGTTCGTTCCCCTCTTTCGTAACAGCCAACAACACCAACCGGAAGGACAGTGTGACGTAACAGAAAACTTTTCTCTTATTAGTCGTCACTTGACTGTGGATCTAAAATTCGACGCCCGTCGCCAATAGCCCTCGTGTAGCTCTTGTGCGACGATTATTCAAACTAAACTCTCTTATTAGTCAAGTCAGCCGTGGTCAATCCAATTGATAACAAGCAACTGTTCACACACCAATAATTTAAATTCCAAAATCAAGTATTGAAAATCAATACGTTCGAGCCTACCGCAATCAATCAGTGTCAAAGCAGGACTTTTGCGATTCGCTCCTTCTAACTATCTATAACCTTTTATTCTTAAATAGTTAAAAAGAATCTAATGGTAAGTCTCTTCTTTCATTCGGTATTGGACAAAAGTCCTCTTTCTCTTCAGAGTACTTTCTACACCCCATTAAATTATCAGACTACAAGATAAATCGTGTTGAATCCTTAATTGCTTACTGGAACCGAGTGAATTTGTTGATGTTCAAGTCAACTTTTTTTTGCATGAATTGACTAAACTTAAATGGTACACGTAGTTTTTTGGTGTTAGTTTAATTAGTAAATGTAGTGTGATTTGTATTTTTCAGACACAATACAACCATTACAAATTGTGAAATTTATTTTTATACGTAAAAAAGAATGAGTCTTTGTTAACTATTATAATTATTATTTCTTGTAAAGTCATGTATTGGTAATTATGTGAATTCTGTAAACATGGTTTATATCGTTACCAGCTATGTTTTTTAGTTTAACGATTGTACTGAAAATAATTTTAAGTTCAAATAAGTTCAAAGTCTGAGAAAACATGTTCCTATAAAATAAACCAAATATTTTTTAGTCTGAAGTAAATTTCAGTTAATTTTGAGACTGTATACTTGTAAGATGATTCGATCTTGATAAAATGCCAAAAACTCCGAAATTTGTCTTGGTAATAGTTAAAATTCTTCTTTTAAACTATACTATATAGCTTCAAAATTTTTTTTTGTTAGAAACAAGTTTTGCAATTCACTTTTTAAAATCGGTTTAATTGTATTAAGCCTTTTTGTTAAACTTGTAAATATCTTTAATAAAAAAATATATTCCAATATAATATTTAAATATACAATATATAACCTAAAAGTTTAATAAAAATATATTAAAACTTTATAAACCATTAAAACACATTGATATTTCCCTCCCTCATTAACTTATTTCCCTCCCAACCAACAGAAAAAATTTATCAATTTCCTATAACTGCCAATAAAATACAACTTTAAATCTCTTAAACACGACAATTAATCTTCATCGATATTGGCAACGTCTCACATCTCTTGTCTAGTAACGCAACGAAAAATTTTCTAATCCTCTAAAAATAAAACCTCCCGATCAACACTTATTACCTTGGCATCAGAAATAGATACCATAATGACCCCGTTTATCGAACTTTTAAAACGGGACATCTTTCTTTTCAGGGGAAGGAAGGGGGTGTATGGAAAACTCTAGCCCCCTTTTTTTAAGGACATTGACCAGGGATATCAAAAGGGGTGGAATGCCTTTTTCTCTTTCTTTACTCCTTTTCTTTGAGGGCAAAGATATTGTGGAAGTAACAATGTGTTAGGTTTATCTGTTTTTTGAAATATAATTTTTTCGTCCTTGCTAAAAATGAGCTGTTAATATGTAAATAAATTCTTGCTTTGCTAACTATTGATAAAAAATCCTTGGTTTGCTACTATTCGTTTTTCCATGCTTGCTTTTGAGTAGATAAAACTAACTATTTTGAAGATATTATTAATAAACTGTTTCAAAATTATAAGATTTCAATTTTTGAAAATTTGTCTAACTTTGAAACGCTGAATCTCATTATCTGCTTGTTGTATTGAACGCAAATAAAACTTCACATTCAATAGCAAATTTAAAATTCTTTTAAACGTTCGTATCACTATCACAAAAAAATTGTATGGGAGTTATTAAGGTTACAATGAAAAAGTTAAAAAAAAGTTTATTAAGGCAAATGAAAAGAATTTTAGAAAGTTTTTCAAACATTGCAAGGCTTTGAGAAATTCAATTTGAAAAATTTGGGGGGAGCAGTGGAAATATTTATTTTGCACAACACATACAAAGTTAACTCTACCATAATTTTCATGCAATTAAAGTATCTTTAAAGCCATTCGACCGGGGCGAACGTCAAGAATCTTATATCATAAAGTACGAAGTACATCCGAATGCGAAGAGCTTGACCCAAGTTATTTTGTACTTTTTATAGTATGCTTTAGACGATTTAATAAAAAATTATTTTATCATCATATTATAGCAAATACTTTTAAAACACGTTTCGAGGGGTACCATTGAAGTATAATGGAATACCAGGCATGCAAGTACCTTGGGAGTAACCCACGTCTTACGGTACCATGTATATCCTGCAAGAAGTTATCGTTTTACACCTGTAAACGTTAAAACTCTGAACTACTGCTCAAGAAAAAGATCATAAACTTAAACTCCATTTCTCTTCCTAGACCCCTTTCTTCGATATCTAACACATTCTTCGAAGGCAGGAACTCAATCAAATTGTTTTGGCGCTAAAGAATTTTTTTTTAAAGAAAAGTTTGAAAGGTTTAATCTGTTGACAACTTCTTTTTTGTTCGATTTATTTTGTCTCTTCCTGTTCCGATACTTTGTACTTGTTTCTTAGATAGTAGATGTTTTAAAGTATGAAAAATTCACGAAGAGTTGAACTACTTTTAAAGTTTTAACGGACTAGAGTGCTGTTTAGATGGAGAGGGAAGGGTTAACTCTGTTTTGTGTTTAAATGCTCATAAAAAGAAGTGTTTTAGTACAAATTGTTTTAAAATGTTCAATAGTGTAACTGAAAGTAACTATATCTTTGTTTCAATAGTAGTGTTATCTTTGTTGAAAATAGTAACATTTGCTAAACTGTTAAGCATTCCTATAGAGGTATTTTGTTAAAAAGGCAATTACTTTTTAAAAAAAAAAATTGTTTTTCATAATTTCACCTGTGATAAGAATAGTTTAATATATCCGTTTTAATATATCGGTTTTCCAGAAGTCTCTGAAAGTCTTTGATTAGTTTTTTTAAAACACGAATATTATTAGCACAAAGATATAAGTTGACTGTAAGCTTTAAGTTTCTAATCTTACCCCAACCTTCCACAAACTCATATAATTAATATTTGATACAAAATTAGCTTTGAAAAGTTTTATCAATTGAATACAAATAAGAGACGTTTTTTTAAAAAAGCAAACTGTCTTTAAAGAAAATCATGCTAAGTCAACGAAAAATAAAATTAATTTTAGTTTTGATTATTTTTCACACTTTAACTAGCAAAGTGAGTTTCTAAATAGTAATTAGGAGTTCTATGAATTATTACTTATATTCGAGGTAAACTTTTGAATAATACGATTTTCTTTGCTAAAATTTTAAACAATTGAAAACAATTGTATTAAATTAGCTATATTTCTATTCTCTGCAAATAGTTTGATATCCAAACCATTGAGTTTTGAATTGCTAGAGTTTAATTTTAACATCTTACTTGAAATTAATAATACATTGTGGTTACGAAGGAACTACAGCAAAATGTAAAGCTCTAATAATAAACCAGACGGGGTTATTTGAAATTAAGGACTAAAGAATATTTTAAAAACTACTTTTTTAAGGTCACAGAATTGAGGTTACGAGTGAAATATTCAAAAAATTTCAATGGTAACTCAATTTTTTTTGTATTTTACACCATGTGTAAAGAAACTAATATTAAATAGAAGTCGGTCAGTGAAAATTAAATCGGCTACAGCTGCAAAATGCACCGTTGTCTTGCCTTTCCTTATCAAAGTATCGCTCGCCCATTCTCTACATCTTCTTATCGAATTACACATCAAATACGAAATTATACTCAGAAATAATTTGAATACTTGGCGCACCTTCCTTATATGTGGGTATAATAGCAATCATATCACAAAATACATGTAAAAATGTTAATTGAGTAAAGCCAGCTATGAGTACTGATTAATGTTGGATTGGTTTGAGTGACCCTTATAATAAGTATTATTCAAGTTTGTAAAGGCCTGACAGAATAGTTGTCCGTTATATCTTAGTATTTCTACGCTGTAAAATATAACAGGGTTAAAAAAAATGACCCCTATTAAGATATTCAAATTGATAAGGTTTTCAAAGTTACATTTACAATACAGTTAGTCATATATATGTAAATTGTTACAAAAAAGTGCATAAACGACAATGACATTATAATTAATTTGTGTCAGTTTAAACTATTAGGTATTCCATAAGGTTTTATATCCTTATGGTAGGATTCTAGACACTCCCCATTTGCAAGTAGATCCAAAAATTTTAAATGTAAATGTGTATATTTACCGATTATCAATTAGTGAAGTTTTTCAAAGTGTACTTAGACAAATTTGAATTAATCAATTGGCCTTGGTTTAGACTCATGGCCCATATATTGCTGTAAAGCGACTTTAAGGGGGACCAGACCCCGAAAATTTTTCAAAAATAACATTTCAATGTTTTTAATGTTTCTTAAAATATGAAATCTTAGCTTTACAACGATAGCTTATAACAAAAGTTTCAAGTACTGGAAGTATTTTTAATATATTTTAAAAATAAAATGTTGTTTTGGTGAAATCCACTCATGTTCTATAGGTAAAAAACCAAGATTGTTTACTTTGAACGCTTATATCTCAAAACTTACTTTTTCAATGTGCGGGTACCTTTTTCTCAGAATCTACCATAAGTGTCAGCCTGACATTTTTATACGTACTTAAGAGTTTGTTTCTAAAAATCACTGGAGGGATTTGAGTATAACTATCTTCCTTTTTAAAAAAATATTATTGATGTTTTTTAAGTAAAAAATATGTAGTTTAACTTAAAAATTTATAATTTAAAAACTAAACAAAATTTTTGAAAACGCCTCCAGTAAAGTATAGTTGAACATCCATTTAATAACTAGTAAAAGTTTCATTAAAAGTATGAAATAGATTCTGATAAAAAGGTACATAAAAAAAGGTCATTTTAACATGGGCTTCAATGGAGGGCTCCGGTCCCCTTAATCCAAATTAACTTTAAAAAAAAGCATTGCATAACCTTTCCTGCATATAAAGTTTTCTCAATAAGGCAATTCGTAGAGGTCCCTTGCAATTTTCTTTTGCCCTAGACACCCAAATTTACGTCATGCTTCTTCACAACTAACTTAAATATCCTTCACAAACAGCCCCCAGAAATATTCACATTATCAAAAAAACTTTAAAAAAACACATTTCGGTTTCATGGAGGAACTCCCAATTTGGGCATACGAACTAGTTCTTTTAGTATGTAATTTGAAATATACTTTCGATTTTCCCTTTACTGTATGGATTTATGTTGAATTACCTACAAGTGCCACTTAAATCCCGTAGATCGAGTCAATAACACGGTCACATTTTTGCTTCCGAATACAATGTTCCTTTAATACTTATATTCCACGCAATGGGCGCATTTCGATTGACGTCTATACATATTTTTGTTGAAAAAAAGTCCTGTCGCGCTAAAAACCCTTCATTAAGTCCATGTTAAGTCCCGTTCCCTTTGAGGAAATGCTGCCCAAGGGATTGACAAGCGGCTACCCAAAACTCAATGAAAAACCATCAACACGGCATTTCATGATTACTCCTCCTTCAAATCGCGTATCATAAAGTGTTACGAATAATCCGTGGTAAAAAAATCTTTAATTAGACCATGAAACTTCGTTTGAGTGATAGGTGGACAAAGTATATCTGTCGATGTAAGGACACTTTTTTTTCCCTCTCTAGAAATTCAAGCTTGTAATGACATTTATTAGTGAGGTGGCTTCGGAGGTATTAGATAGTTTGTTATTGAAGTGTGTGTTCATGTGTTGCGAAATTGAATTGCTTTTCTTGGGAAAGGTAAATGCAAGATGTCCGCAAGTGATATCGAAATTTGAAGAATCGGAGCTGTAATAAGACGGGAACGAATTGGAAACTGAAGGTTGCTTCTTATGAAACTATGATGAATTTCCGTAATACGAAATGTGTTTAATCATGTGTTTCATCAGTTTTATGGTTCTAGGTATCAGGAATGGTTGTGGTTTAGATAATTTAATTAGGAAATCACAGTTTTGCGATTGTTTAATAGTTCTTTTCATTGAGAAAAAGTTGATAAATTCTACTGTTTAACTATTTAATGCGATATCAACATCTTTGTTGCTAACTGTGAATGTGCTACAATGCTTATTGGGTACCAATCAAATTTTAATTTCATTAAGTAGTGCTAAGTACGAGTATATTCTATAAATACAGGTTATTTAATTTGTGTGGTTGTTCTGTAACATTTACGAAATATTTTTACCTTACATTAGCCTTAGTTTATACTTACGTAAATAGAATAAATTGAAAATAATATAATATAGCAACTGATAATTCCGTATTATAATTCGTTAAGCAGCATAAATTTTGAATTAGGATTATATCTGCGAGTAATTTATGCAGATAAGCTATCAGAGAGAGGTCAGTTACTATCTAACATATTTTATACCTATCCCACACACCATCATTAGCAATATTTTCTAATTAACACATTCTGTCATAGGCTCACGCGTTATGTAGGCCTCCCATTTTTTAATTAATAGCAAATAGCCCCCATAGCCAATTACGGAATTTTTGTTGCTGTGTTGTCTGATATCATTAACTCTTCCCTTTTCACGAATTAGACGTAATTAATATCCAGTGAACAACAGTTTTCGAGACGCCTGGGATATCTGGGTTATTGTTCCTTTCGCAGTCGCCAACAAATCTTTCCTTTATGGAGTGAAAAATGATCGCCACTGGCCTGAAGTTCATGTCCTAACGTAAATTTAATTACTTGGCTTAAGTATTTCATCAAGGGACGTTTTTGCTGTTGTTGGAGGGATGCTGAGTTATGATGATTTATATTAAGGGCGTAGTTTATTGGAGATCCAGCTTCATGCTTATATCGAAGATGTAGTCAGATTAAATCAGGGATACCACGACGTATTCGTACACTGTAAAAAAACCTTATTTTATAGAAGAAAAACATATCTATAGAGAAATGTTGTTTTATTTAAAGTTTTTTCTGCAAAAAATGCTCTTTTAAGTAAAAACAGTATTTTTTTTTCTTATAACCTTGTAAAGATTACTAGACTTCAACCGAACAAGCATTTTAACTGTTAGTGGAAACCCTGTGTGAACAGTTGAATTGGAAGAGCGTAGGGCTGAAGGTTTGTGTTTCGAACCCGGATCAGCAGTTTATTATTATTGGATAGTACTGTGGTCAGTAACCCAGTATAAATTCGTTTTGGCTTTACAATTTGTCTGATAAAAAAACAACTTTTGTGTTAAAATTACAGATTTTAAGAATGAAAACACGGATTCTTCTTCTTCAGTGGCACGACAGCCCAGGATGGGCCCTGGCCTTCCTTAAAAGTCCTTCCCAGGCCGACCTGTTTCTGTAAATTATACGGTATTTTTCTGGCGCTCCATCTGACAGTTTTCTTTCTATAAAAAACACGTTTTTTCATTGTATATTAAAGTCCTTAATTTTCTTAAACGATAAAGCTAAGATTAAAATGTTTCAAACTGGGAGAAGTTCTCAAATTACAACCGCGGGGAATGCTATTATTTTATAAAAGTAATGGGCTGAAATGATTTTATAACATTTTTAGCTGTAAAACTGAAATAATTGTGTTGTAGTGAAGCAGCGAATGGGTATAAAAAACAATATGAAGATTCAAAACTTATCTCAATTAGTCGTCCGTATGTATTAATATTCAATAAAAGCGAGAATTTTAAGATTTATATGTTTAAGGGTTATTTAATGCTAACAAAACGATGATTAAAAGTTATTGGATAAATTATTCAAACATATTTCAGAAACCCAAATAACTTTTAAAGTTTTAGCGTCATAATAAAGTAGATTTAAAAAGTTTTTTTTAAATAAACTAATGAAACAGCATGTGCTTTCATAATAAATTTAAAACTTAACTTATCACGTTCATAAATTACCATTTAGATGTTACACTCTTTGTCTCACTAACTGTAACATTCTCATTTGTAAAGAACCTACATGCACTGTACTAAGTATTTTACCCAGCCCAATATTTTGGTTTTGCTATGTTTTGAAATGGTGTAACAATTGAGTTAAAAACAAATTTCTATTTTCATCGAATAAGCTCTTTCGAATTAACAAATTTTGATTGTTATCAGTCGAAATCAAACAATGGTATGAAACGATATTATCCAATATATTGTCTTTTTTTTTATTTTATATATTTTTTTTTATTAAATATTTTCAATGGTATCTTTGTTAACATTTTGTTATGCTCAAAACTAAATACATTGTTGTTAATTATACAATTTTGTCAAAACTGTACAGCAACTTAACTCTAATGATTTTTTCGCCTTTCTCGCGTTAAAAATACAAAGCAAGGGAAATTTTCTGCGTCATTAGTATGTCATTAGCTTTTTGCTCATTTTCTGTGAGAAACATTTTTGCAACTTAACGGTAGAGTAAAAAAGTTTATTTTTATACCGTTTTGAAGATAACTTTTTACAAATTATTGTTTTTCTGGATTGTCGTTGGATATTTCCATTTTTGATGTTATTAAAAGTTAAATACATTTGCATTGTTTGTAGTTATTGCCAGAGTTGATTAAATAGTTCAGCGATGTCAGAAATGCCGTTTTATACAAATAATAACGAAATTCTATTTTTATATTTGCTTAATGTACACTGCCTTTGATTAATTTGTTAAAAATATTTTAACAGTACTTTTCAGATAAGCTTTAGAACTACGTCCTCGAAATTTTGTGCAATGTTAGTCATCTTGGATCGAAATATCTTGCATAACATTACACCTTGGTCCAAAACAGCAATTTTTAAATTTGGTTTAAAATATTCATCTCAAATAGTTTTGTTATGATTTTGGTTTCTTTATTGCAATGATTTTACCATGTTTAATTCGATTCTATCTTTATCATTTACGTAATATAAGTTTGCTAACATAAAAATAGTTTTTGTTTAGTGGTAACTAAAACAAAATTATACATCGTTTCATTACGTCATAAAACGTCTCTAGTACAGACTATAAATTTGATAGTCTTTTTTAATAAAACTGACTAAAATACTACACTCGAAAGAAAAAATGTAAATGATACAGCCCTCGTAAAAGGAATAACTAAACGCCACTTTTCGGTATAATGGCAAAAACATGGAGCATCCGTAATACTTAGAAAGGTCACTGTATGAGGAAGTGGGAAAAAGAGAAAATGACTGTCCGAAACACACGTTTGTCTTCAATGTAATAAATTCAGGTGTTCCTCTTATGATGTTGTTTGTCACAAATTGCCAATTTTTCATAAGAAAAGGGTGCATTCACTTTTTGATGAGTCTTTTTGACGTCACGCCTATTTAATGAGCTGCCACTGTTTTTTAGTGGTCAATTTTGTACAAATGGAAATGTTTCAACCTGTATTCAATTAATTTTATAATCTCATTCAATTTTCTATCTGTCTTTCTAGTAGTAATCACAATGATAAGAATATGTAGTGTAAACATATTTATTTCTGTTAGTAGATGAATAGTTCTTTCAAAAAAGCTCATTACATTTAAGCTAACTTGTTTCTTATTTCCCGTCAATTGAGGCGATAAGACGAAACTCTCTCTCTCTCTAAAGATTGGTTGGTTCATAAAAAATATGGAGAGGATAAATCATAATTTTTAAACTCTGTCCTTTCTGTGAGCTTTTATTGAGCAAGTAAAAAAAAATAGTTGCTGATAATTTCGTTTAACAAATAATTCGTTATTTATTTTCCATCCTATTAATGTTAATTATACTGATAATTTTGATAAAATTAAAAGGGTTTAATAATTACTTTCTGGGCTTGAAATAAAAATGGGTATCTTTTATACTTTAGAGTTTTAAGAGAAAGGGTACAATCTAATGTAGAAAAATGAAACTAACATACTTTTGACAGTACCTATACCAGATATTCAGACAAGGCTAATTAAAGCAATCTCTACACTTGAAACTTTTTAATGTGTTGTATATTTAACAATGCGTGGTTACGAGTGCAGAAAATACTTAACTTCTCAAGAATAAGTATTTTAATAGTAATAGCACTTAATAAATAAAAAATAGCATTTATATTTCATGATTTATCGAAATTTTCGACTCTATGTAATCATGGTTATGAAGTATATGGTAAAGAATTATAAATATATTCATATTTCTTTCTATCTAACTAATTAAATAGCTCCTGGTCATAGAACTGCCTCAATTGTTGGTCTTTTGTGGTAAAAACAGCTTTCCTTTTAATCTCTCGCTCACGATTCCCACTTGAACAACAGGGCCCTCTGGCACCCTAATTAGAGGGATAAATTTCAAACTTTGGGGCGTGATCAAAGAAAAGTGCCTAAACTGCACGCTGATAGGGCGTGATTGGGTGGGTGGTATCTATCCTTTTTAATTCGGAATCTCAAATTGTGTCTCCCTTGAGGGTCTCACGATTGATGTTCAATGGTACCATTAACAAGTTTTCTTTCACTTTTTTTTCAGTATCAGAAAAAGAATTTTATATTATACGTGCTGTATGCCTGTAATTCAGTCTTGGACTAACGTTAATAGTTAAGAGTTGGGTCTCCAAATCAAAGTCTCCTCTTTGTGTAAATCCTATGGGAGAAAATTTTCTAAGCCAAATTATTCAGGCAGCATTAAATATTTTTATAATTTTTTTTAACGTGATAAATGTAGCTGACTTTAACGTCCCTATAATAAAACTTTCTGAAATTGGTTCGAATATATAGTTTTTAATATATAATTTTACTACAATTTCAAAAAAAATTAATTATAGAGCCATGTGAACCAGCTATATTTATTATACAAAAGAAAAAAAAATAACGTCGGTAAAAATATACATTACTGCAGTAATCGGAGTAACTTGGCTTATCACTTTTTAGCCTACTTTTCCTTTTTTTTAATTCGAAAGAATTAAAAAAATGAAAAAGTAGGTATTGACATGCGGTCATGTCCGTCTGTCTGTCCGGACGGACATAAATCTGTCTGTCGGCGAATTCCCCATTGAATTAGCATTGAAATTCAATTTTGATTAATTGAAATCACAGTTGCCAAATCAACAATGGCATGGAAACTTTATTTAAAAATATTTGAAGCAAAATAATTGTTTCATGAATCAGTTTGGAATGACGTCATAAAATGTAGCATAATGGGATTCTTTGATTTGTTCACCAAGAAAGCGGCAAGGCATATTTTCTGCATACAATTCTGCTTAGTTTTAATTTACATTTCTTATTTTTTTTAATGCAGTTGGGAGTAGTTTCATTTTTTGTTAATAATAAATATTTAATTATTCTCCGATATACAAATAAATCAAGCAGACGATAAATAATATTAAGTTAATTTGAGAAAGAATATTAAGGAAAGTAGTTGATTTTGGCTTTTAGAAGTTTAAATTATAGCTGGATGCTGTGCTTCGCGATTTTTTTTCTAATGTGTATAAATCTAGTGTAGAAGTGGTTGTTGATGATATTTACTGTTGAACATAGTTGTTTCCCGATTAGAATTTCAGTAAGTATTTAAGTAACAGGAAAGTAGGCTATTTCTTTTAGTTCTTTAAGAACTTCTTGTTTTCTATTTGGTTAGCATCGAGAGAAGACTTCGATTTGGAGACTCAACATCCGCTTCCATTCCCCTTTAAAATATCATTTATGTAATTATGTTTAACTGTTAACTTCCAATTAGTTGAAACAAAAAAATATTCTACGTACACTACAAAAATTCCTTGGTTAGTGCTGTTAAAAGTAAAACATAACTTAGTTAAATTGGGTTGCTGGAGAAAATTTTTTTTACATCCCATTTAATACATATTATCGATTGGCAAGGCTTGCAATAAGAGATAAAATAATTAAAACAAAACTACATTTTGATATTTTTAGATTAATATGTATCTAAGTTATATATTTACTCACAGTAAATTGTTTTTGAAAGACTTTTTAAACACGCTTGATTTTAATATAAATTCTTAGAACACTCAGATACGTAAATAACAAACATATAGATTAATATCTAAAAGAGAATATATTTTCATTGAATTCAGATTTTCTTCATACCATTCACTTCATATACCATTCACTTATTTCGACATAAAAACACGTATGTAAATTTACTTGTAGCAACGCAATTACCTGGAAATCATTTAATGGTTACCTTTTGATACAGTAATTAAGTTACTTTTACGTTACGGATCACGGTGGCAGTTTTATAAAAGCTCAGGTAATTATTTCTAAATGCTTAACAACACATTTGCATTCGCTTCTTATCGATCGATTAGATCATTGATATCGATATGAACAAGTATCGCTATCATATATGCGGAATATTAATACTACATTTAAATGTCTTCTTCGCGTGACGCCAATCTCTGTGAACTTTCAGAACTTGCATCACATTTTGATTGTTTAGGTAGCAACTTGGCAAAAAAATGAAAGAGCCCATTCTCTTATTCTCTGCCATTTACAGCTTATTTATCAATACGTGCATATCAATTTTGATCTCATTTGCATAGAATGACGAATTTCTTAAGATCTTTTGAAAGAATAATTTATGTAGCTTCATCTAAGCTGCGTGACTCGTAATGATCGTTGGCTTTTGTTTGAAAGTGAGCTTTGCGGATATTTTTTTTTAATTTCCTGTTTGATTTGAATACTACTGGTGCATAAAAGGTTAGATTAACCTGATTGGGTGTTAGTGAAAAAAATTACTATTTTTTTACTTGTTATTTTAATATAAGATGTTTCATTAATATACTTTCTACCTTTTCATAACTACACAAGAACAAATATTCTTGAAATAAAAAAAATCTTTCAATAAAACTGGGTATGCCAGTGTTTATTCTTTTGAAATATTTAATTTCCTCTCAAGCTATTTTTCTAACACATCTAGAATTTGTTTTACAGATATATATATTTTTAAAATATGGTACTTTAAAATAAAGTACAGAAACATATTAATTCTTTTTAAAACATTTTCTATATCAGAAAACATCAAATACACTGCTCAAAACAATTAAGGGAGCACTTTACTTACTTTTGTTAACTCTTTCAGTCCCAACTTTTTATTTTTTATTCTAAAAATCTAAAATTTGTGAAATCGATTCATTATGCATTTGGAATAAAATGATAAAAAACAAGGAAAGAAGGCTAAAAATCTTTAAGAATCCTTAATTCTTTCCTATTTCCAAAAATCTAGCAGAACAAAACTATTAAGGAAATTTTCTTTGCGTTAATTTTTTTATCAGTATTAAGTGTAAAAAAGTAACTAATTTTTCAGATTATTTTTAATTATTTAATAAAATACTTTTGAATTCAAGCTCTATCGTTATAAAAAGTTCGTTAATATGCAAATTAATATGGGTAACATTAATCGAATATCGAATTCTGCTATTGGAATTATATATATTCGTTTAAATTAAGTTGGAGCTGTTTTAATTTTTTAAATATAAAATAATTCCTTTTACCCATACTTTCGATGCAAGTTTACTACGTGTTTATTAAACGTAATTACACTAATTTCGTGATTAAAAAACTTTGGACACAAAATTTCGATATAAGTTACATTGTAAGGTGACATAACTTGCAAAATGTTTAATTTGTTTTTAAATTAATTTAATGTGTTCATTTTCATAATGGTAATTAAAATGCCTTGTTCAAATAGATGAAACAACTCCAGTTTCTTAAACTTTTTATTTTCGAACAAGTTAATTTGTTATGTTCGTATTTTTACTAATGACGTTGAGTTTTGTTTTTGAGCTGAATATGTAAAGCTGTATCGTAATTTGGAAATTTTATTAAGGTAATTTGTTGAAATTAAAATTAGTTTTTTATTGACTTTTAGTTTGGGATAGTTTTAATTTAGTGTTTGAAAACAAAAACACGTGTTTTTCGGGAAATCATGTTTTACTAAGAAATAGTATATAAAGGCTGATGATTCTAAACAAATTTATATAGTCTTGCTTAATATTGTATAATATTTATGCATATAGGAACTTCCCTTGAAAAGTGACACGTTTAAATTGTTTTCATGTTCTGATATTAAAAATTCAGTTCTATATTAACAATGTATTTTTCAATACGAGGATTAGTTAGACCAGGAGCTGAAAAAAAATCCGAGCTGCTTCGAAATATCCACGTTAATTTGGGGAAAAAAATTATCCCAAAGTTAAAAATACGAGGGCTGTTTTTTTTTTCAACCTCCGATGGGCTATAGCAAAAAGACGGTCAAGATACAAAAAAGATTTTTTTGCCAAAAGTAAAGTACAATATTGTTTATTTCTCCATATAATCACCTTGACGATTAAAGCATTTGTCATATCTGAAAACAAGCTTTGAAATACCCTCTTCATAAAATGTAGCCGCCAATGATTTGAAGGTAGTTGTGACGGTTTCTTTGAGCTTAACGTCAACTTGGAAGAGCTACAATCCAAGCCACTATGCTTATCAATAATTTCACTTATGATAAACCTTCGAGTTTTCCTAAACACTTGGTCAACTCGCTGAACAATACTGATGTTCATTAAGAAGGGGACCAGGAAGCAAGTCTGTCGCTACAGACGGTATTTTCAACGAGTTGACCAAGTGTTTAGGGAAACTCAAAGGTTTACCATAAGTGAATTATGGACTATAGTGGCTTGGAGACAGAAAAAATTGACTTAAAGCTTCCAAAGTTACTTTTTTAAACGAAACCGTCACAACTTCTCCCAATCATTGCGGCTGCATTTTATGAAGAGGTATTTCAAAGCTTGTTTACAGTATAACAAATGCCTTAATCGCCAAGATGATTATATGGAGAAATAAGCAGTATTGTACTTACTTTGGTAATTTTTTTGTATCTTGACCCGTCTTTTTGCTATAGCCCATCGGAGGTTGAAAAAACAGCCCTCGTAAATGATTGCCGATTATGAAATATTAGCACTACATCGAAAAGTATTAAAATTAATATTTTAATTTAAACTGAACTGCATTATTATGCTGTGCTGCAACTTTTTAAATGGAGTTTAATTCATCTTGCTCAAAGATAAACATATTGAATTACTACAATTTTGACAACACACTAAAGCCGCCATTAAATCTGATACGTTATACATAACTTGACAGTAACTAAACTTGATATCTCCACAAATGAATAGGATAAATGGAACGAAAAGTAATTCATCAAACTTCAACGAGGCAAGGATTTCCCAGCCCAAACAAACAAATATTATACTTTGTGGGATTGCATTTCTCTGTTCTTTATCAGATGTCCATCCATATCGTGATAGGCCACAATGGAACGAAATAAGGAACTTTTCTGCGTTTGTGACATTGATTAGAGCCGGAGGGCTTGTGGCAATGTTGCCAATGCGATTTTCCCAATACTGAATCGGAATGTGACATCTTGGTTGAGGCTGTGCCAACAGCGTTCTTGGTGCTGTCAGATTTCTCAGAACCAGTTGTCAAATAAAGAACAAAGCTTTCTTTTTGTTGAGAGGTTACAATGTAGAATTCTTATTTCATTAAATATTTGACTGAGTTTTGATTTCCATTGAGTTTTGTAGCTTCGAAGGCATCTTTTAATTTATGAGCGGTATTTGAACTTGAATACTTGATTTCAATTACCTCTATACTTTAATATTTTAATTTAATTTTTTATGCAATCAAAATTTTATTTTAAGGCATATTATATACGTCTTTATATAATAAAGTTATTTTCACTACAACACCTGCCTTCCTCGCAGACAACCTAGCTCACCGACAATAAAGAACACTTATGAGATTTAATATAGTTCGGAAATTCACACTTATGAGATTTAATGTAGCTCGGAAATTCACACTTATGAGATTTAATATAGCTCGAAAATTCGTCCCTCTCTAAAATATCAAAGAATGGCACCATTCATATTATCAAAAGCTGATTTAACATCTATGTAAACCAAAGCAGAATATTTAAATTTTTTAAATCTATAGTTAATTTTCTTTTTAAGATTATGGGGGCTGCGTAACCCAGTCAATAAGGCTCTTTCCTTGCATGCGAAATCACAGGTTCGGATCCGGGTATTGCCAAAATAAATGCATACTTATAAACATTATGTGAAGACAAAAAAGTCAGAATAATAATACCCCGTGTAGAGAGAGAGTAAATATGCTCAAGTTCCGAGGGTGCGTACGATGTCGCCCTTAAAAGTTGCGTTGAGTGCTTACTTAGGCGTTATCTCGTCACTTGACTGTGGTTCTAAATTATGACGCCCGTCGCCAATAGCCTCGTGTAGCTCTAGTGCGACGATTATTCAACCCTTCAGATTATAGACGGCTAGTTCACAGCTATGCAGCTCCCTGAAACCAAATTTATATTTTTATGCAAGCAATTATTTATGAAAAGCCGATAATTTAATTGACAGAAATTATTTCCGAAATTTTTCCCAAAGTAGGGAGAAGGTAGATGGGCTTATAAGAATCACACAGTTACCTGGTCTCTACCTGGCCTAAGAATGAAGAAAACCTACCCGTGGAAAGACATTGCATAGACATTTTTATCTTTGTAATAACTCAAGAAAAGACCGTAAATTTCTTCGCGGCCTATCTGATGACCTTCGCACCTTTTGATCGTGATCATCTCACCCACCGCTCTCACTTTAAGAAGACCCGGAGGCCATAAAAATCACATTAGGACATTCTGAGTGAGTCATTAAGATTCCATTACTTGAGATAGGACTAGGAATGGAGATGTTTCACTCGTTGTAACTTCTGCAGTTTCTGCGGTGTCACTCTAATGGGCTAGAAGCTATTAAACGGGGCATAGATGGAACGTTAGAATTTTATACGAATTGCATATAAAAATTGATAGAAAGGGGATATCAATTAGCATTTAGTGGATGCGCATTATTTTTTTTTATGAATTATTGAATTAATACTTTTTTGTATTTAATTAAAATTAATTTTTTAAAGTATAAAAATATAGATGTTTCACTAGTTATAAATGCTGCAGTTTCACACTAAAGAGCTAGAAGTTATTAAGCTGGTTTAGATGAAACGTTTGAATTTTATATTTCATTTATTTACATAAAAAACCCTCAAAAATGGATATAAATTAACATTGAGTTGGCGCTTATTACCATTGAATTAATACCTTCTTTTCTGCATTTATATTTCTGTAAGTTTTTTTTTTACATTATTTAATTAGCATTTTTTAATTTTAAAATCAGGTAGATTTTTAAACAATGTTTATGATAATTTTTCAACCAGGTACTTATTTTTATCTGCTGAATATCAAATAATTGGATTAAAAGGTTTAAAAGTTATACGGCTCACATAAATCGTTATGGCGATTGAATGTCGGTGGTTGAAATGGGCAATTGAAAGACATGTAGTGTTATTTTCCTTAGTTTTATAATTATTTCCTAACACAATATTCTCTTTATTTCACGACTGATACAATCGGGTCGCCTGTGTTAGCCCAAGTGCTCATTATACCGATGGGTGGAGTATACTTAACAAAATCTTATCCCACCTCACGGGAAGGTGTAAACCTCTAACCAATAATTCGAGCTCTGGCCAACTACTCAATCAATGTGATGACCGTAAAAGTGCATGACCCTGTTAACAAACTTTTTACATTTTTTCTTCATTATTACCTGCAAGCCTTCCAGTGATTCCAGTTTCCTGTTAGGGCAACCTTTCTCATCAAGTATAACTAGACAGGTGATTCCGCTGTAGCCAAATGACGTTGCAATAAAGAAACATTAAATATGCAAGGGTCTGGCTGTCTTTTGTTATTCGGTCCGCTTTTGATGTGGCGATCTCTTTTGTTTGATGTTTGTTTTGTGATTTTTGGGAGTTAACTGGAGGCTGGCGATTATTATCTATTGGAAAGGACTTTATAAGGCTGCGGAACTTTGTTAGGTTTGATAGGTTTATAATTGGATAGGTTAATTTTGAGACGGACAGTTCCATGTATGGCGGATTAAGTTAATTTGCGTATGGATAATGGGTTCGTTTGATGTAGGTTACCGATAGCAGTAAGTAAATCATTTGTTTGGCCACTTGAGGGATTCAGACGTATAAACCCGTCACCTTACTATCCTTTTTTCAGCAACACGTATAAATTAAAAATTGATAAGTTTTAAATTTCATTTGATTAAAATTTATCATATTGAAAGCTTTTGAGAGCATTTACTATACAAATAAAATATTTAAAATATTAACCTAAGTACAACAATATATCAATGAAAAAAATGTCTTTCTTCTAGATGAACTAAATCTGTAGTAATCAGTTAATATATAAAAGTTACTTAATTTAAGTGTATTTACTTAAGCGTTTAAGCGTTGTCATGGTTTTTAAACGTATTTTCATACAAAAGCTAAGCATTCATGCATAAAACTTGCGTTTGTACTATAATATTGAGTTTTAAAACTGAATACTACATGCGTCAAATACGACTATAAGATATCATTCCTGAAGTGTACAAATCGTTATGTAAATGCGTAAAATAGTTTTGTCCTCAACAAAACCATTTGTCTTACTCGTCCTAAAATAGTTATAGAAAAAATGTGCGGCCTCGTTTCCTCTTGGTGAAGTTGTCTTAACCATTTCTCTTAGTCACAATATTTTACTTCAGAATTAAAGAGGTGCATCGCATGCGGTGCGTTTCCATATTTTTAACTTTGCATGAGAGCAGTTTGAGAACAACTAATAATCTCAGTGCTTTGGTAGAAGAAAGACAAGGGCCAGGCTAAGGTTTAATGTGTTTTTTTTGGGGGGGATGGGGGGTTAAAAAATATTTTTTAGTTGTGTTTGAAAACTCAAAATCACAGGATATTAAAATAGATTATTATAGGAGAGGGTTTATGAAGTAAACATTGTAGATAATTGACGCAAATAGTTTATTTGTTGGTATAATTTGCGTCAATAATCTACGTAGTTTACTTCATAAATCCTCTCATGCGCAAAGCTAAAGATATTTCATGAATTTAGACTATTCTAATTTATGTAGAATTTTTTCGGATTACTGGTTGAACAAAGAAAAGTACTTCAATTCTTGGAAAATATAAAATCGACTAATATGCCGCCCGCATAAGGTAAAACTATTACTCGTTTTTGGGATTTGATAGTTTATGGGCACTCCTTTGAACAAATATGGCCTGAACAAATATGACTTTGAACAAATATGGCCTTCATAGCCGGAAAAATATTGTTGAATTGTGTCTGGAAACTTAAAATCAGACTATTTAAATAGACTATTCTAGACGCAAGAGCGCAACTCTCAAAAATTCTTATTTATAATGGATATAGTGAGTCACAAAAGCATTTGTAAAGTTTAATAAAAAGTTTACCTGCGAATTGGAAATGTAGCTTTCTATGTACAAAGCAAACGAGATTGCCGGTAGCTTTTATATTCTCCTGGAAAGTCATATAAATGGAGTTGCGCCGCTAAGCCCCTGAGTTTAAAAATATGGATTCTGGAATTGCGAGAGTTCGCTATTCGGTTGTGCTAGAGATAGATTAAGTTAATTTGTATCTTGAGAAGAATGAGACAACCACATTATGATTTATTTACGAATATCTTTGCTTTGATGAATGTTATCATGAAATTTATGAGAATAGGGGGAAATAAATATTGTGGACACAATACATTTTGGGGAGTAAGCATTCGGAAAAAAGTCACTTTGTATTGTACAGGGTTGAGTGATATAAATGATAAATATTTTGTGTAAATCAAACTACTCTGCGTCAGTGTGTTTAAATTGTCCAAAAGAGTTTTAAAGAATAAAGTATTGTTATATTGAAGTCTTAACAGATCATTTGTTACCCATGACTGCTGTGACAAATATTTTAATTTATCTCATAGTTCACATTTTGCTTGGTTATTTTTACGTATTCTCATTAAAACCAGAAAAAAATTAAAGAAGAGTAACTTCCAAATATGTCTTCTATTACCCCTTTAAGACGACTTAAGGGGACTTAGGCCATTAGCGACATATTTGTGAATGCTATTAATACAGTCGGTACCTAATGTGGACATTAACTTCAAGTTTTTATAATTCGTTTTTCTTGTACCTAAATTTGTCCTAAATAAGCTGTGTTCAGTAATAAAGTTTTTATTTGCGCTATATTTTATTTATATTTAGACAAACTAAGACAGAAAGCTTATTTTCGTATGGCAAATTTTCTAGCCAATCATAGCTAATGAGTGAACTTCTAATCAAAATATAATGAACAAAAAAATATTTTTGAATAAAATACATTACATTTTTGAACTTTATATGAACAACTGAAATTCTTGAATCGATGTTCGTTAAAAATTAAGTTTATTTTGCAAAACCTCATGAAATATTTTCAATTCCAATGTATAGAAATAATTGAGATTCAAGACAAACATTATCTATTTATAAGATAAGGTCAAAAACCACTGCAAAACCCATCCTTAAAACAAACTAGCAATTACGCCTCAGAAAATTGATCACAGGCATATTTTATCATTGCGGGCACAATCTTGTACCTATTTCAGCGTGTCATTTA
Organism: Oedothorax gibbosus; assembly: GCA_019343175.1. Lineage (NCBI taxonomy): Eukaryota > Metazoa > Arthropoda > Arachnida > Araneae > Linyphiidae > Oedothorax > Oedothorax gibbosus. The sequence continues at coordinate 32,583,604 of CM033271.1, forward strand.
TAACGCTGGAATCTGTTGTATGTACTCAAACGCGTCTGTTCTCCATAATGACTAAGAGAGGAGGATAATCATCAATTTCTTGGTCGGGAATCACTGCCAGGAGATTGTGACAGGTATCACTGTTTACCTGACAGCGCTGCCTTGTTACATCTATCCTTAAATACCCCTGGCAGATCATTTATTATGGGACAGATATCGATTGGGTTTTAATGTATTGATGGTAGGAATCGTATAATGCTGGATTGTTAAAAAAATTGTGACTGCATTTTGCAAGGTTTGGTTCTGAGAAACTTTGCATTGCTAGTAGGTATCGTAACAGGGAAACATAATGGTCTACTCTAAATGTATTATGCGCATACAGTTTCGTTTCATTGAATTATTTATGCAATCTGTTAAAATTAAAAGCTTGAGTGACACTTTTTATGCGATAATAATAAAGAAAAACAGCTAACACACGGTGTGTAAGCATTACTTTTACCAGCACCCTGCGTTGCTGTTATCATAGTCTACATCTAAAGCTGCCCATGCACAGAGGGACAGGACCAGGGACAGAATATGTGAACTTTCGCCAAATATTGACAATCTTCCGCCAAGACGTTACCGAAAGCATTTTCAATCGTCCGTTATTGGTGTTGTGTGCAACGGGATATCTAAGCTCCGTTTATAATCAAGTGTTTTCATGTCACGTTGGCACACAAAATCAATCACTGACGTGAAAAAATGCTTTCGGTAACGTCTTGCAGAAAGAGTGGCGATGTTTGGAAAAGGTTCATTTATAGTGCCTCTTAAAGTAATGACGTTCATGTAAAATAGCTCCCATGTACAATTTTATATTTGCGTATGAAAACAAAGCATTTTCTTATAATTTTTTAAGTTACAGCTTCCAGTTTCTTAAGTTTACTTGGGCATTTATGTCGCAACAGGATTTAAAAGATGCCATTGACATCTTTTTAATATCCAACTTAAATATCTTTCGTTGTCGACAATGATTCAGAAAGCGGGATCGACGATTCCAAAAACTTAGATTGAATTCTGGTCTCGTCAGACACCACTTTATCTCAATTAGGGAAGCGAGATTGAGATTTTTTTTATTGCGCGGTTTCCTTTTGGAAGCGACAGGTCGAACTCGAGTTAGAAAGTCGTAAGAACTGCGACATTAGCAGTGATAAGAAAAAGCGGACAATCAAGGGTCGTAATTAAGTCATTATGTACAGGTTTTACGAATCAAACACGCACTCGGTGGTCTCTCGTGTTTGTGAGTTGAAATAACGAAATTTGCGATAAATGTGTAAAAGACAAGTAGGTATGTAACAGAATCTGTCACTTAACCAACTTCCACACAACAGTTGTGTTTAACACTTAAAAAGGTGACAAACACATAATTAATTCTATATTAAACATTTGCATGCTACATCTGGCTAGTTTCATTTATTTTATTTCGAAAATTCAATAATTATTATTTATAGTTTGCAAAAATTAATTTATATTTCAAAAGAATAAATATGTAATATTCCTCGCTTTTAAATAGAATTAAAACATTTCATATCAACGTACAAAGAATCTCGTAGTGAAATATATTTGACGTCAATTCAAACTTATCGATGTCGCAAAAATAAATTTATTTTAATTTATTGTCTAAAAGAATTAAGTTTCTCGAGCGATTGTTGCAAATGGCAATGGTGATTTAATTCTAATAAAAATGGCTTCTTATGCTTTTTAAATGAGCATTAAATTTTGCAGTTTTTTAAATAATTGAAGTACTTCGAATTCGAATTCTTTTCTGAAATTTTCAATGTATTCTAATTTCGATGCGCTGAATTTTTTGACGTATCAAACTTGTCCGTAGCATTTGTAGTTTGGGCTATGAAATTGGGTGACGAACAGACGTACAGACAGACAGACGGACTGAAAGATTATAATACCTTCCCCTTTTTGCGTTATAAACGTAGTGTGGAAGCTAAAAACAGGGTACTTTCCTATTTCGCGGGCGCAAATCTATACAAACGGAATCTTTCTAGATAAACGAAATTTTCAGTCGACAGAACACAGTTAAAGGACCGCAGTATACACAGTTAAAGGACAACAGTATATACATTTAAGGGTTACTATTGAAAGAAATCCGTACATTTTTTCGACTTTAAATATAGCTTGCTCCAAAGAAATGGTAAAATTAGCTAAAAATAGTTGATTAAAATAATTAATGAATGTTTTAATTTTATTCGGCTTAATATTATCCGCAGTATTTAGTGATGTGTCTAAGGTTTAAAAAAAATAAACTATGAAAAGATTTTCTTTTGAAATTCGGTACTGTTTTTAAAATGTACCTATTCTTTACCAAAGGATTCTAAACTATTTTTTTTCATTAGAAATAATAGACTTATTTTAACCTAATAAGGTTTTCACATGTTTTTAACTACAAGGATCATTTAATATTTTACTTAAATACGGTACACTTATGATTTTAAGTTTAAAGGCTTGAGGAGTATTTAATTAATAATTTACTATTTAAGTATTTAATAATTTACTGTTTGTATGTAATACAAATAATAAAACTTTTAGATAGCGAAATTAGGGTTTAGGTTTTCACATTTTTGTATTTTCCCAATCCCTTCTTTGAGGTTGGTGATATAGTTGGTAAAAGACATATTTAATACTGTTTGTCGATAACGGCCTATAAAATAACCTTACAATCTAAGTGTGGATCTATTGAAACAAACAAAAAAACTCCATCGTTTTAATAAAAATAAATATTACATAAAGGATAAAAAAAAGACAAAAAACATGTCATCTAAAAATGTAGATAAACGACATAAATTATTTATTAATTTAATTTTCTTTCCTTTTCTCTAAGCATGCCAATTTCCTTTCTAACTACATTCTTTGGCGACAAATGATAGCTGTGTATCGATTTTTCTTCAAATCGAAATGCCTATCGATTATCGTGTACTTTTTCATTAAGTTTGCCTTCGAGAAACGTCATCCATTAAGGGAGTTAAAGGGGTCAACATATCGGATAGGGCATAAATAAGACGAAAAACACTCGCGTTTATCGGAAATTTTTGTTTTGGATACACCCTTTTAACCTTTTGTTTAGATTCGTAAATAATTACTTGGACTTTTTGTGTGGAATGCTGAATGGAAATATTTATTTTTAAATTCCGGATTTGGGTATTGAAAGATTCAATACTCTTATTTACTATTATATATTGATTTTGACTCTTTCTAGAGGAACATGCATTTATAAATTTTTACTTTGAATAATCTAATAATTAATCCTCAAGCTCCATATATTGCTTGAATTTTAAAATATTAATACCAGTTATAAACAATTTAAACGGTTTAATGATATAACTGTATAAAGTTTTAAGTTATTTTATATATCCGAACAGGCTATTCAGAAGAAGTTGTAAGGCCCTCCTACAACCTAACTTCTTCAGGCTATTGTTCTGTAATACTTGCTTACTTTATACCTAAAATGAATTCATTTTTGTCGCCCTATTTAATTGACTGATAACTCCCTAAATAAATGCAATTCTTGGAGACTAACTCTTGTGACTAGTAGCTGCGATATTTTAGAAAACATGTGTCGGTTATGTTAATGCTACTTTAGGTAAAGAAAAGTTATTTTCTCAATTTACTAGCAAATGAACTCGTCATTTGACCATAATTCAAATTTACGATTTCGTAAGCTAGAAATTGGCAACCGGAAGAAATACCGACTCAAACTGAACAGCATTGATTTTCTTAGTAAAATACGCTTTCAATCATTCTCAAATCATTTTCTATCTTGAACAATAATCTTGGTTTGTAGAAACTAGTTCTGATGGCCACTACTTGACTATTTTGCAATCAATTTCAATCTAAAACAATGATCTCAGTTTTAATAATCTGCTTTCATAAATTATCGTAGTCAAGGATCTCTGTCTGACGAATGGACCCCCACGATTCCCATACACGGTAGTGCATCAACTCTCTATGGGAGCATTTCTCTTTTACCATCTATTCCTCAACCTCTGATCCAAAGTCAGCAGGGATTTCTTTCAACCTGAAGGAACTATTTGGTCTTCTTAACATGTTTTTTTTTTATCCAAACATACGTAATATGCCTTTTATTACAACAGGTTTTGGTTTGACGAGGCTTAAATTCTTATGTATACTCTAATGTCTTCCCTGTTTCCCCTTTTTGTATCGTAATATTATTTATTTGGTTTATTTATGCATTGAATAAACTGAAACTCACAATTGTGCACATTCCAATTTGGCTTTGGCGTTAAAATTTTTCAGATTAAATTTTTTAACAAAGCAGTAAGTTAAAAATTAAAAAAAAATAGCAGTTACAATTAAACTTTTTTAATTAAAAATTGCAGTGCAGTTTTGCAACTATGAAGTCGTGTTTTTGCAGTGAAGTTATTTAACTCTTTGCTTTATCAAATAACCTTTTTTATTCCTCAAATAAATCATATTTTATTGTTATATAATTTCTGGCAATCGCCTTTTCAGATCTTGCGAAATAGCCTGCAAAACTGTATATTTTGTTAAAATCAATTCATTTTTTATGGCAAAACAAATCGAATTCCACTACAGCTATTTTGAATTATGTCAGAATTGCGTTAGTCAAGTCCTGAAGAGAAAGCGTAAAGTTATAGTGTGAAATTACTTGTTATCATTCAATTGTCGAGTTACTAACTTTAAAAAAAATAGTTCTAATAACCTATAATTATTATATTATTACTTGATAAATATACAGTGTAGATTAGCAACAAATAGTCTTTCAAGAAAGATTCAGCTTTGTAATATAAATAACACAGAAAAATCCCTCCCTGTTTTCTGAACGAAACTCCAACCACTCTGAATCCCCCCAACAAGTCATCACGATACTTAGTGCTAGCTCTTGTTAACAGAGTTCACATTTCTCGTAATGGACTCCGGATTAATTTCCCTCACGTCTCGAGAAAACATGATTGGGAAAAATTAAAAGTTAAGGCCGATTACACGAGCGTGCGTGACATTCCCCGGTATTCGTGAGTCCGAACCAGACATCGGTCGCCAGGGGGCGCTTCAGAATGTTTTGATTTAAATACGTATTAATCCATTTTTTTGTATTTTATATATTTTTTTATCGAAAAGAATTGAGGTATTATAAGGTGACGCGAATTAAAATAAAGACAATAAAAATATGTAAAAGAAAAGAGAGGAAGTAATAGTTATTTGGCAAGGACCATAAGCAAAACTAATGTTATACGGATTATATTTGTATTTTTTCATATGGACCTTATAGAGGAATATGCATTGTGATGGCTTAGAGTCGTTAAGATCATTTTCTAGTACTCGAAAGATTTCATTGGTTAGTAACCTGTTGCTAATATATGTTATTCATTAATGAAAATAATTATTGCTACAACTATAACTTGAAAACGACATTCAATCTTCATCCATAAAAGATGCTTGCATCTACTAATCATCATTCTCACATGCCTAAAAATATATTCTGGTGAGTTTCGGAAGACGTTTTTGGCGATGATTACAACTTTTGAACATTGCAATTAACACATTATTCGCTTTTTTTTAGCTTCCACACTACGTTTATAACGTAAAAAGTGGACGGTTTTATAATCGTTCAGTCCGTCTGTCTGTCCACCACCCACTTTCACAGAAAGAACCACAAGTCCCACAGACAAGTGGAATACGTCATTTTGAAGCAAAAAATCAGATTAGGCTACATTCCAAATTTCATTAAAAAAATTTAAAGTAGTAGTTTATTTAAAATTTAAATAACTAAAAATTTAATCTACAATGAAATAACATGCAAATTCCATTTTTATTCAATATTTTCACTGTTGCTATTTCGTTAAACGTACGAGAAACTTTATTTAAAATAAAAATAAACACTTTTGAAAGAATATTTATTTATGTGATATAATTCAGTTTGGATTGTTGTAATATCACAATAGAGTTCTTTTGATGATTTATTATATATGTATGAAGAAAGATGCATAGAGAATTCTAACTTGGCATAAAAAATATGCAAAGTTTTGCTTTTATTTTTAAAGCATCAGTTGCACTAATTATATATTTTTCTAACTGTAAATTAATTTAACAAACGATAAATGACTGAATTTTCGAAAGAAATGTAAATAGTAAATTGTGACGACACAAAGATATTTATTAAAAAAGATTACATTATTATTCTTCGAACTTCAAACGATAAAGTCTAATTATTAAATCTGAGAAAGAAGATTAATGAAAATAATTAATTTTATCATTTAAATGTTTAATTACGACTAGCTAAAGGCTGTTTGCCGAATTTCTTTCTGAGGTGTATAAATAGTTTGTTTCCTGTTGAGCACAAATGTTGTGTGGAAGCGGTTTAAGTGACAGATTCTGTAACAAACCTACTTGTCTAACCTAACACTTGGCGGTGACACTAAGGGCATAAAATAACTAAAGTTCAATTCACACACACACTATTTGTGTGTAGAACACTTAATATCCTTATAAATGTAAAATAATTAAACCTTAGTGACATTTTTCACAATAAAGCAGAAATATAATTGTTTTGTTATTTTGCATATTTTTCAAATTTTTAATCTTAGCTAAGGAATCTTAGCCTTTTTGTAATGTCCTTCAGAAAGTATCCGAACTCCTTTCCATTAGAACTAACATCTTTTTTGTCTAAAAATCATCGTATCATCTTCAAGAACTGTAGAAAGCTGTTTGGTCACCTAGAGCAGCCTTTTAACGTTGCTTGAAGATGGTCAAAGACTTATTTTGGACAGAAGTGCTTATTTTGGACATTTATTTTTACTAGGGCAAAGGCAATTTTTCTAGACTTTGCGATATAATTTCGGATAATCTCAGTTTAGATGTAACATTCATATATTTATCCTACATACTTAAATTATACATTTATGATCATATCATAATAATGTGAATATATGATAATGTGAAAAAGGATTCCACATTAATTTATTATATCCTTTTCATTGCATTATCACAATTTACCATTTGCCAAGTTAACACAACATGTTTTGAAGCAATATTCACATTTATTGAAAGGCTAATCAAGTTTTTATAAAGAAATATTAACATACATAAAAAGTAGCTCAATTTTTTTTCTGTGTATTAATCATGTCTATTTGTTCCTTACCAATACAGCGAATATATCGATAATATTAACCGCATCGTCACTGGTAAGGAAGGATGTTAATGCATAACTACGTATATATATTTCCTATCTTACTACTTAATATAAGAACCAAAATTACTTTCTTCTTGCAATTCAATAAATTAAAGAATATAAAGAAGAACATACAAAAATGCGGTTTAAATTCCCGTGTCGATTACCACAAAATCTAGTTTTTGTTTGGCTATCTCATAAAGATAACAAACCGCAAAAGATTAGGTCATTATTGTCTATGTGGTTTTTGTAAATTATTGAATTAGCTTGTACCGCAAAAAAACAGTAAAAATTTTATTCAAGACGTTTTTAATTTATTCCATACAGCGAAAGAGGTCATATTTACAAAAATACAGAGTTGTGCTTAATGTTAAAATAACGTATAATTTACATCATTAGTTTACCAGGAAATTATGATTAAAATTGTTATTATGAAGAAGTATATGAACACTTTTAAATTAAGTACCTATAGTTGGATAAACCCAAAACGCATTTTTCTTTTCCACTGCTCATTCCTCCATGAGTAACTTGTTAACGAGATTTTGTGATAATAGCCCAAAAATAGAATCTTGATACAACTTTATTTAATAAAAAAATATATTATAAATAAAAAATATTAGACTATCGTTTGATCTCATTAATACTTTCAGTCACAGTTCTTTTTTTTTAAATACGCCCATCCAAAAAGTCGTCTCCATTTTAAATGCAGGCGGCACACACTGTTGCCATCTTGTTTGCTTTGATTTGACAAAGTTATAAGTAGCTGCAACTAAAATTGCTTTGTAAATAAGATTTTAAAAATTATTAAATTATTAAGTCTTATTTAGACTTGATGAAAAGACCAATTTTTATATTAAGTATTAGATAATTTAAATAAAAACTGGTCTTTTCCAGTTAATATTTTTCTAACAACTCTCACAGTTTGTTCATTTAAAGGACCATGCCTTAAGTTACCGATATCAGATTGGTTATGATTTGAGATCAAAATTGAGAGTTCTGCACGTTTGCTTCACTGGCAGTGATTGGATGTAATCATCTCCGTTTAAACGTTATTGGTAAGTTCATGTGACGCTGTACGTCGCCGTCGTTAAAATATTCATTTGCAAACATTTTAATTACTGTGGTGTAAAAAGTAAACGCAAAATGTGCTGTAGTTTCATAGAATTTTTTTACACTGTTCTGACACATGGTGTTGCCCGGGTCAAATTTAAGGGTATTATCTCATATGGAGGGTCTACAAAATAATACGGAGATCTAATTTAAATAGAATTTATTAAATTTTCAGTTAGAGCCATGCCAAACAAACAAAACATACACTTATCGATGAAGCAGAGAAAAGTTACAAAAAGCTTCACAACAAAGATTATTATAATCTATTCTTGTTTTCTTTTTCTGTAACCATAGAAGCCGATTTTCATTAAAGCCCAAGTCTTCTTAGGGAATGGAGTACAACAGGCTAGCTTTTCTGAAAAATGGAAATGCCAATATGTTATGGATGAAGAACCATTGATTCTTTAGGCATTAATTTAGGCTCGCGTCATTTGCATGAATACAACGTGGCTCTTTTTTGTACTTTGTCCGAAACTGTTTTTAGATTATTATTCTTTTTGTGTCTGGGAGCATGATCATTTCTTTTTTTTAAAGGATTTCAATACGGGTTGTCGGATTATCTTTCGGGAGAAATAACTCTCTTTATACAAAGTGTCGTTCATGTTCTTTTTCTGAATTTATCTTATGATGAATTGTACTTTGATGTTTTTGAATATTTTTATTGAAAAGATGCTTTATATATCTGATAATTTTGAGGACTTATTTTCTCAGTTTTTTTTAAATTCTGCACATTTTAAAAATAATAGATAACTGTTTCGAATATTTTCGTTCATTTTTCAATGGTTGTTAATTTCCCACTTAAATATTGCTTTTAAATTTAAACTGTTTGCTTATTTTATGCTTATTCCGTATGTTTGTGTAGTTAAATGAAAATTATGCAATTTAAATGTAAATTGATATTTTAACTCTCTAGGTTTTAAACCACTACTTTTAAGCTAAATTAATTCTTATTTGTAACTTTGGAGCATATTAAAACTTCTTAAGTGAAATACTGTTAAATAATAAATTCAGTTACTGACACTTGGATTTTGATTAGTAATGCTCCAAGTTTTTTTACCCCCGACAACGTCATCGAAACTTAATAATTTATTCTTCGATTTTCCTTATGATTACTTCACACCGTCAAAATAAAGTCCATCTAAACTCGCTCAATTGATTAACGCCCCTACCGCTCCCTTTTACTTACGGAAACCCTCCTGCAATATTAGTTTCCGATGATTGGCATCGCTCTTATTCCAGCAATTCACGCCATGGCTTCCACCTTAATTTCTAATCCCACCTTTGCATTTAATAGGTTCACAATCTGTAGGCAAGATTTCTTACTTTAAGAGAGATTATCAGTCCCATTGACCTAATGCATTAGTTTTGGACTCGCAACTTCTGCAGAAGTATTGCTTTGCCATGTTAGCCGTTTTTCACCAGGTAAGAGAATCAACATAACATCGAAATGAAACAAATTTGAAACAAAAATGTTATCTAGTTATTTAATTATATATTTCTGATGTTTTAAAGTGCCAGAAATATACAGCAGATGGCTACACTATTTTAAAACTATCAAGTAATAATTAAATAACCCGATGTCATTTTCTTTTCGATTTTGTTTTAAATTGATGTTATGATGATTCTCATACCTGGTAAAAATAGGATAACATAGCAAAACAATTCTTTTGCAAAATAATATTATTTCAAAACTAATCCATTAGCTTTATGAGACTGACAGTCCCTCTTAAAGCTGCATAATAGTATACACACGCGCAACACATACATTTTATAAAAAATTTATCATAAATTAATTTAAATAGTGAGTAAATACATGTGACAGTGCCCAATATTTTTTTGTCAAATGGATGGCTTCCAAATTTACTACAAATTACTGTGATAATTAGAATTTCACATGGTTACTAAAATTATAGTTTAAAAAACAGATCACTATAAGTAAGCAGGGTTTCTATTGAAATGTGTGATAAATCTGATGGAATGTAAATATTCATTAAACAAAATTTGGTTATAGTAACCCGCGCTAATTAATATTCATTCTGACGATAGATTTTTTTATTAGTTTTTGGTGCGAATTACTTTTCAGATTTTGCATATATTTCTTTTCAATGGCTTTGGTTTAGAAAATTTAACAGGCGGTTTAGATTTATAAAGATTTACTTCCATCCTTCCAAAGCAGTTACTGTAGTTTTTTAAACTAAATAATTCATACCTTTTATTTTTGTTTCTCAAAAATTCGGTGCATTAACAGCTCTTTTAATAGAAGTTAAAATAAGGTATAAATTTTCTTATCAGGGTGTTAAGGACATTCAAAGCAAATAATTTTAAATCTTTGTGATTCGAATGGCATAAATCCAGACATTATAAAAAATTAATTATTTTTAAAAATTATATAGTAAAAACTCTACCGTTTTAATTGTAATATAAGTGGAAACTATTTGTTGTACATTAAAACTTGTTGTAATGAATAATAAAATGTTGAACATTGAGAAAATTTTCATAAAATGCAACTCTGAAAATTATTTATTACAAATAAACGCTCCATAAAATATAGTAAAGCAAACGTCTTAAATAAAACTCCGTTGGGATATATCCTATTGTGGTATTGGCTATTAAGCCTCAAACCTGGGCTGTAGCTTTTTATGGAGGCAATTAGAATAAACTAACGCCTGCGTTAGGGAGGAGCAATTTGTCAAAATCCACGATAAATGACCATTAAAGACGCGATTTGTATGTGAAAGAGAAATATGTTCGGCTTCTTCAAAAGCAGATTTCATTTTCTTTTTTTGTTAGATGACAGATGAATCTGCATAATTGAATAATATAAAAATAAGAAAACTTCTATGCAGTATAAAATTCTCAACCCATAATTGATTTTTTTCTTCGAGAGCACATAAGCTAGTACTGAAGTTTGTTTCTGTGGGTATTCGAAATAGAATCGTGAATTGTAAAGTCTAATCAGATTAAAATAAATATGGAATGTGACGTTTAAATTGAAAATATATACTATAATTGTTTAGAGAAAACAAATTTTCTTAATTTTATTTGATGAGTAATTGTCGATCTTATATATTTTAATTTTCTACTAAGAAAGAAATGCTAAATTACAAATAGTATCGAATTGCAAATAGTATAAAATAAATTACAAAAAGTATCAGATTAACTACAAATTGTATAAAATAAATTACAAATAGTATCAAGCTGTTTAAAACATATCAATTTCTCAATTTCGCTATTTTGATGGGAAATTAATAAAATTATGATGAATAATTAAACTTAAGAAAATTCTTAAACTACTTTTAATGAACTCTACTTACTTTCAAATTTACCGAAGTTCCTTTTGTCAACCAAGAACATTTTTAAGAAGAAACTTTATTATTTTTTATAGAAGAAGAAGGAACTTTGACGATTGACTAAATCTACGACGTTTTTTTTTATAAAAAACAATTTTCTTCAATAGCTATTCGTATCTCCGAAAAGAGTTTTGCTTACCAAGCTCCTCTTCACATTCAACGGTCAAGTTATATCAAGAAACTTAGCTAATCTCGGCACTTAATCTGGATATTGGTCATAAGCCTCCTCCTTAACTACCCATTTCACAGGACACGAAAACTATAAAATAAAAATGGAACACCATTCCGTTCTGAAGCATAGCCTTGTCGGATGCAATTCTGGCTTTCCCCGTTTCCTGACAGTTAACGAATCAGGAAAAGAATTCGAGTTGACTTTTCCAGTTTTTATCTATTTTTTCTCTTTTGTCTGTGGCAACCTTTTTTTTTTCCTTTCCGGAGATTGTGTCTATCTTAAGATAGATAAGAACCTTGGAACCGAACCGTTAACTGTTAACCGAACTATTAACCATGTTTTTACCGGGGGGTCGTGCGGAAATATTGGAAAGTTAGGTTTTGATCGAAGTTTGTCTTATTGTGGATGTTAAGTCCTATAAAAAAACTTAATGTAAAAGTTTTATAAATAGTTTTGTACTTGGGATATTTTTCGATGTTATCTTTATCGAATTACTTTCTGTTCTAAGTTGTGATATTAGAAGGAAGAGTCTGGTAACTATTTTCGATCAGAAGTAGTAGCCAATTTTTTTTAAATAGTAGCAATACGCTTGTAACTTCTTTTTAACACTGCCTACTTAGTTAATACTTAGTTATAACTGTATTATGCCATTGTATATCCAAAGACCTTTCTTGGTAAATTGAGGGAATTCAACCAAACAAAGTGTAATTGGAAAATTTAGAATTTATCTTCTGTAAATTGCATTCAAAATATTTTAGGCAAGTGAGCCCCAAACATAATTTCCTGACCCTTCTACATCCTTAATTCTCAAAACTTTATACTACTGTTAAGGTCTATACAAAATTAACACTTTAATAGTTACAAACTAACATTATCAAATTCCAATAAAAATTTATTTCGTAAACTAAGCAATAACCCTTCCTCTTCACCCAGACCCTTCAAAACATATCTTTTGTTATTTCACTTAATTAATCGGAGTTCTGATACTCTAACAAGAAAATGTATTGTGCTAATTAATACCCATTCTTTGCTACAACTCCCCCAACACTCGAGCATATTAACGTTGGCCCCATAATTAATTAATACTTCAACAGCTTGATCTTCTTTCACTGAGAAAACAGGGTCGGGGGAGTTGCAAGAGGTATGGAATATACGGAAGTGGAATATTGCCAGCAGAGATATATTTCCTTCATGGGGTTATTTTATGTCGGTGCTGAAAATTCGGGTTTGATTTGTGGTAAGGAGATACTTGTTGTGTTTATAATAATTGAAATTAATTTCGATGGATGATATCTGAATGGAAATATTGTGTGTAAGGAAGGGGATTCGGTTATTCCTCTAGTGCTTTCTGTTGCCATATGGCAACATACACTTTTAATTCTCTTTATGACTTTTAAAATATTGTTGATATTTGGTAACTTAGGCAATTTGTCATCTAATGGAAGCTGTATTGATGTTTTAGAATGAAAAAGTTAACTTTTTAAAGAAAAAATTATTTTATGTTGCATACAATTAAAAGGATACTATTTCCCCAAACTTAATGCTTCTTCTTATTTCGGTTGGTTAAACCTGCACTGAGTTAGAAGTTTCTATAACTGTTGTAGCTCTTGTTATTCTTTTGTTCAACCATTATAACCTGTCCCAGTCCTGTATCTGTAACTGTCATTGTGTTATGCTGGTTTTGGAAATGTGGATTGTTTTGTCACTTGTTCGTGTTGCAATGCCGGAATAAAGTTGTTTTTACTAACTTCGTGTATTAGGACTCGCATACAAACATAATTCTAGTTCAGTGGCGACGAGAAGTTGGAGTATGCGAAGTTGTGTTCGTGCTGCGTAGCTCGTTCCTGTTGTTTCATTCCGGCTGTAAAATATGACGTTCGGGAACGTTTCGGCATTCGACGCGGCCGTTGAGCCGTGGTCGCAGTACCATGACCGGTTGGTTCAATTTTTCATAGCAAATTCCATTGAAGACGAAACCAAGCGTCGTGCTATTTTTCTGACAGTCGTTGGTCCAGAAACATACAGCCGTCTTACGGACCTGATTTCGCCGGACTTGCCTACAAATAAGACTTTTTCCGAGTTGGTTCAAGTTTTATCTAACCACTTTGAACCGGCCCCTTCAGAAACTGTGGAAAGTTTGAAATTCTTCCGCCGAGTTCGTCACGCCGGCGAGTCTGTTTCAACGTTCATTGCGGAGTTGAGAAGATTGGCAAAGTTCTGTAATTTCGGCACATTTTTGGATAGAATGTTGCGAGACCGTATAATTTGTGGCATTGAGTGCGAGGACATACAGGTCAAACTCATTGCGGAACCTAATTTGACACTTGCAAGGGCGGTAGAAATAGCTGTCGCTATGGAAGCAGCTACTCGTAGAGTTGGTGACATGAAATCTACCAAAAGTGGGGCGGCAGCTAATGATGTTCACTTTGTGAGGAAACACGCTAAACCTCTCCTAAAGAGGAACCAAGATAGGTTTACTCCTGGGAAACCGTCGGGTTCAAAGACCAGTGCCCAGTGTACAAAGACCAGTGTCAAGTGTATGCGTTGCGGTAGTACTGACTCCCACTATTCTTCAGAGTGTCCCCACATAAAAGCAACATGCCATTCTTGTGGGAGGGTGGGTCATCTAGCTCGCATATGCCAATCTGCAGCCAAAGCTGGTTCCTCTATGCAAGAATTCAAGTCAAGGCAAGCTGTCAGGAATGTGCCAGTTCACCAGTTGGACCAACCACCAACAAAGCCGGGTATGCAACAGTATGATTTGTTCACTATTTCTTCTTTGGAAAGAGCTCCTCCTCCGGCTAGAATCCAATGCAGGGTGCAGGGGTCGCTCATCGAGATGGAAGTGGATTCTGGAGCACCGTTTGCGCTGATAACTGAAAGCACTTACGAAAGAGTGCAACACAGATTTCCACCCTTGCAGAAGACGGATGTCTCCATGAGATCCTACACAGCTCACCCAATCGGTGTACTCGGAATGGTGGAAGTCAACGTCGAATTTGATGGGAGGTCAAAGAAATTACCGCTGCTTGTCGTCAAAGAAGGAAATGTCAACTTGGCAGGACGCAATTGGATCTATCCTCTGTTCCTGATGTCGGTGTTTGAGAGTGCAGTACCCAATTCTGAAGTAAATTCTATTGAATCTCCTCGCCCATTTCTGGTTTCAAGACCTACTCTTCAATCTGTGCTTAAAAGACATGCAGGCTTGTTTACCCCAGGTGTTGGTGCCATTAAAGATGTCAAGGTCCACCTGACTCTAAAGCCAGACGCAGTGCCAAAGTTTTTCAAAGCTCGTCCAGTGCCTTATGCTTTGAGAAAGAAAGTGGATGAGGAGCTTGATCGACTTCTGGAAAAAGGGATCATCGAACCAGTCAAAACCTCTGTCTGGGCAGCTCCTGTGGTTCCAGTGCTGAAGCGGGATGGCAAGGTGCGAATCTGTGGTGATTTCAAGCTCACTGTCAATGCAGCGACCGACCTGGAGCAGTACCCGCTGCCGAAAATTGAAGATTTGTTTGCACAGCTATCTGGAGGAGAGACATTTTCTAAGCTAGATTTACAAGACGCTTACTGTCAGTTCGAGCTGGATGAGGAGTCACAGGACTTGGTGGTAATCAATACCCACCGAGGTCTCTTTCGTTACAAAAGACTTCCTTTTGGTGTGGCTTCTGCTCCAGCCATTTGTCAACGTGAGATGGAGAAGATGATGCAAGGTCAGCCAGGTTCTTCTGTTTATCTAGATGATCTCCTGGTGACAGGAAAAGATGAGAATGAACATTTATTGCATTTGGATCAGATTTTGGCCAGATTGAGTGATGCAGGTGTTAAATTACACCCAGGGAAGTGTGAATTCTTGAAAAGCTCGGTGGAATATTTGGGTCATGGAATTGATCGGCGGGGATTACATCCTGTTGAGGCTAAGCTGCGAGCCATAGAGGAAGCACCTTCTCCTAAGAATATCGAAGAACTTCGCTCATTCATAGGTTTGCTCACATACTATGCTAGATTTTTACCACACATGGCAACCTTGCTGGCTCCTCTGTATTCCTTGTTGCACAAGGACAAGAAATGGCAGTGGACCCGGCAGGAAGAAACTGCTTTTCAGGCAGCTAAAGAAGCTCTTAAATCCTCATCTCTTTTGATCCATTTCGACAACAAGAAAGAGGTCCTCGTGGCATGTGATGCAAGTCCTTATGGTCTTGGGGTTGTCTTGTCCCATCCAACTCCTGAAGGTGATAGACCCATAGCTTTTGCCTCTCGCTCGCTCACGAAAGCGGAGAAAAATTACAGCCACTTGGAAAAAGAAGCTCTGGCCTTGGTTTCGGTGTGACAAGATTCCGAAACTATCTTCTAGGCAGAGAATTCACCCTCATAACAGATCATCGTCCTCTACTGTCATTGTTGTCTGAAACTAAGCCAGTGCCTACGGTGGCTGCCGCACGGATTCAACGTTGGGCATTGACCTTAGCCGCTTATGCATACAAGATAAAGTTCAAACCTGGGAAGGATCACTCCAATGCAGATGCCTTTAGCAGGTTGCCTGTTCCAGAAAATTGTCAAGAACCACCCAACCAGCTGAACTAGTCCTGATGATGCAGATTCTAGATGATAGTCCCGTTACGGTGCATAATGTTAGAACTGAAATCCAGTCAGATCCCTTCCTATCCAAGGTAGTGGAATACATCGTATCTGGATGGCCACGTAATGTGCCAGTTGAATTTCATCCCTTTTGGCTACACAGAGATGACCTTACAGTAGAGCAGGGGATCATTGTCCTAGGCACAAGAACGTTCATTCCCGAAAAGTTTCGTCCATTTGTTTTGGCAGAGTTGCATGATGGACATCAGGGCATGACCATAGTTCGAGCTCTTGCACGCTCATCTGTCTGGTGGCCTAATATAGACCAAGATATCACTCGTGTCGTGAAAGAATGTGTATCCTGCCAGGAAAATGCTTCCTTACCTCCAGCAAAAAGGGTCGCCTGGCCTTCGACTTATACACCGTGGCAGAGAATTCATATTGACCATGCTGGTCCGGTGGAAGGTCACACTCTATTGCTTATAGTGGATGCCTACTCTAAGTGGTTGGAAGTGGTCCCAGTTCCTTCAACCTCTACTGCTGCTACGTTAGATGTGCTGCGAGACGTATTTGCTAGGTTTGGCCTGCCAAAAAGTCTTGTAAGTGATAATGGTACGTCGTTTTCCAGCGAAACATTTCGTCAGTTTATGCAAAGTAATGGAATAGAGCATATTCGTACAGCACCGTACCACCCAAATTCGAACGGGTTAGCAGAGAGGGCAGTTCGGACCGTTAAGGCTGGTCTGAGGAAGATTAAGGGAGAATCCTTCAGAGTGCGACTTAGTAGGTTTTTGCTGAACTATCGCCGTGCTCCGTCGACAACAGGAGTATCACCAGCTCTGAGAATGTTTGGTCGTAACATCAGAAGTAGGTTAGACTTGCTGTCTCCGAGTGCTGATGAGAATAACCGCACCGATAGGCAAAATTCACCTTCTAAGTGTTTTTCTCCAGGAGATTCCGTGTGGTCAAGGAATTTCGGGGCAGGTCCGAAATGGGTACCCACTTCTGTTAGATCGCACATAGGTAACGCAATGCTGGAACTTTCGACTTCTGAAGGTACTGTTAGACGTCACGTAGATCAAGTTCGTCCGGGGTTGCACCCAGAGCCATCTGTGGAACCAGGCCTTCCGGGAAGTCCTCTGCCTATCTCTTCTCCAACTAGAGATTGCATTGGCACACCTTCTGTACCGCATGAGACGTCTGTTCCTGAGGTTCCCTCGGTACCTGTTGCGGATCCCCTTGTGGTACCTCTTCGTAGATCAACTCGTCATCGAAAAGCCCCTGACAGATTGCAAGTGTGAACTTCTTTTTTTTAGGGGGAAAGGACTGTTGTAGCTCTTGTTATTCTTTTGTTCAACCATTATAACCTGTCCCAGTCCTGTATCTGTAACTGTCATTGTGTTATGCTGGTTTTGGAAATGTGGATTGTTTTGTCACTTGTTCGTGTTGCAATGCCGGAATAAAGTTGTTTTTACTAACTTCGTGTATTAGGACTCACATACAAACATAATTCTAGTTCAATAACCATTCCCAGCCCTTTGTTTTCTAAATGAATTAAAAGATGTGATGCTCAAATTGTCGCTGAATTTTTAATGTGGGTCTCATGATGCGTTAGGGACATCTCCCATGGTGATTAAATTAATCATTGTGTAAAGACCCTGTAGGGTGAACATAGCCAATGGTCAACTAATGTTTTTCTTCGGTTTTAATTTTCGGTTAAGAATGTGCGTTCTTTAGTGAAATCGGTGATGAGTAGAGTTTAGTAAATATGAATTTTGGATTTTGTAAGCGTTCGTGAAAGGTCGATTTGCACATTATTTTTTTATTATTCCACTTCCACATTCCACAATGGTATGAATGCAGATATTTTGAAATTCTGGTGTAGAATTAGAATTTACAAGTTCATTTGAATCTTAAAAGCAAACAAGGTAATTACGCTAATCCAAGATAACTATGCCCTGAAATATATTCTTTCTAATCTATACAAATAAGAGATTTTTTTCGCGAAGATATAGCAATATTTTTAAAGACATATCAACATAAGTATAGCGGTCTGGAATTTTCACATTTTTCATAGTAAAAGAAAGTAAATTGTAAAAAACTGCGCTTTTTCAAAAAAAGTTTTAAATTTATTAACTTAAAATATAAAGAGAGGCAATTTGGTATGGGAAACCGGGACAGTCCTAGTAAAACAATTTTTTGAGCAAACATTAGTTCAAGCCCTTTTAAGAATTTATATCCTAGCATTAAAATAATGACCTTGCCTACATCAAATAAAGCGGCTAAAAATATCTATCTGTGCGGTAATATCATATTCCAAATTTACTGTTGCTTATTAAGTAAACACGGAATAGTCAAACGAGGCTCCAAGTATGTTCGTTTCATAAAGTTTACTGAATCATAAATAACTGGTATTTTGAACTTAACGATTCTCAATATCTTTTCATTCCATCAGTGGATTTGCATAGTGAATAAAATATGTAAAGTCTGCTTAGAAATGGCTTTTTTGTGGGAATCTCCAGACGAAAATAAATAAATCTGATACTGTTTTATGCTTTTGGTTTTTTTTTTTTTAAATTTCCCAAAAGGACAAATAATGCTGTAATTTGTCTTGAAGCTACTTTCGGACAAATAAAGTATTGCAAAGTCGGCAGTAAATTTACACAAACGTATTTTTTTACAAAACAGCTAGGCACTTCTAAAGTTATTTACAATCTAAAAAAAAACCAAAAGCATAAAACAGTATCAGATTTATTTATTTTCGTCTGGAGATTCCCACAATTTTTTTTAAATGTCCTTACATTTATATCCAAAAAAATTTTAAGTGAATTCTACATTTAAGCTCCTTGAAAACAATTTTTTCTTGTTGTTCTGATATTATACTTTACTGATTGATTTGAATCTTCCATTTTTTTTATGCTCAATAAAAAAATAACCTAATTTTAAGGCGTTTATTAAACTAAGGTGTAGATATAGTAATGAGGCTTCAATTTAAATAAATTCAAAATACAAAAAGGTTTATACGCAATTTTTAATTAATCTAAATGCTAGTTTCGATAAAATTTGAAGAGTATTTAATACTATTTTGGTATGCGTAGGAGTAAACCTCAGATAGTTTGGAGTGACTACTAAGACTTGAACTTAAAATAAACTTAAAATTGAATTTATTTTCACTCTCAGCATCAAATTTTGCTACCTTTTTATTCACTGTTTTGCTATAATTGAAATTAATGTACAGTGGACTCCCGTTCAATCCTTTTATATCCACCCTAACTCCTTATTACCGGCATCACTGTTATGACGGCAATCTCGCGAAGATCTTCAATAGTCGCTTTATGGCATGTTTACCGGCTACGAAAGGCTATAAAAAAGAAGCCATGCCACGGCGGCTGTCAGATGTGACGTCAGAAGCAGGCCAATGCCTTTTATAAACCACAAAATAAATTATTTTTCTCCGAAAACCACCAGGAAAAATTTATGGATAAAATGGAAAGAATTTTGTTACGTGACCTTTTGAAATTTTTGAATATGTATTATGACGTATTTGTAGAAATTTAATACATGATGCTACTTTGTCGTTTTTTAAAAACATAATTCTATTTAAATACGTATTTATACGAGTTTTTATGATTTCTCTTAATTAGAATGAAAATTATCTCCATTGATTTATTTCCAGATTTTCGGAGATTTTTTTTTTAATTAAAAGTATCTTCATGGTTTTTTTTTATTTTTTGTATCTGTCTTATTTCATAATTTAAATTGTATCAACAAATATGGAATAGGCTAAAACTCTTAGTCCTTGTTTAATGTCCTAAAATTTTCCAACACATTTTCTCGGTTGATTTATTTATCAGATTTTTGGGGATCCTAGGAAAATTGTATTGGTAAATATGGAACATTCTAAGACTCATAAGGCCTTGTTTAATGTTCATCTGCAATTAATGAAGAAAACATAATGACGTTTTCGTATTCAAATCTCAAATTGATTTCATTTAAAATACGCTTTATTGGAAAAATAACAAAACTTCTGAAAATGATATATAAACTCATATGAATAATCTATAACATCCAAAACATGAATAATGGTTTTATATTAGCATATCTGAGAGATATTTCACTTTAATTACTTATTATCGGAAGGCAACATATTGGAAGAAATAATTTTTTATTCTTTTTGCAGGACTCCCTGTTGATTCTATGGTTTTCTTTTCATAAATCACGTCGCATATCACACACCTTTATGAAAACACGCACTTCTTGCATACAAATTGATAATTTATAACATTCACGTTCCTGTTTTTATATGATAATAGTTGAGTCAACGGTAAGGTTTTATTTTCTCCAAGTACATTAGGTTATTTTTTATCAAGTAGTTTCTTTTCAGATTCATACATTTATTATATTTATGTAAGCACTTAGCACTATAGACTTACTCGCTTCAAAACTTAAAATTGTATTCTAAATAATATAAATGATCAAAATTTATGTACCATCAAATGGAGGTAACTGAAGCCAGATGGGCAATAAAGGCCTGCAATAGTTTAAATTTGAATATAGTTTGGAATGCATGACGTAACTCGAGAAATAAAATCGTATTTTTAATTCCTAAGTTTTTACTGCTAATTAATTACATATATTATTTTGTTTGACTTTACACCTTTTAAACGTCATTATTTCAGCTATTTTCTGACGAAACTAAGAACACCGTATGCATTTATTTTTTCATATTTAAACTTGAAATTTCGGAAACAAATTATTCCATGCAATAAAGTTGAGAGCAAATAAGATTTTAATTTTTTTTTAATATTTAGTTTAAAAAGTTTGTTTAAAGCTCGCAATGTCGTAAAGTTTGACGATATTTAAGAGCGAGAGAGTGCAATAGTATAACAAACTAATTTTATAATAAAATAACATGCGGAATTTAGAGTATCAAATAACATACAAAAAATTTTTGTGGCCTCATACTTAGGGTGACCAAGCATACTGCTTTTCGAAGTACATTTTTAATGGTTATTCAACTATTTAGTTATAAAAGTTGTGCAAATAGTCTCCGTTTCATTTTTTTTTATAGTTTTTCAAAAAAACAACGTAAATAAAATGATTTATAAAAAATTAATAATGATTTCATATCCTAAAACTAATCACTGAAACAAATTTGGTTTCAGGCTACCCATACTGCTTCCTAATATTCAAAACATTTTCTTACTCTTGTTAAACAAAAAAGCTACTTAAGATTAGTAGGTTCTCGTATCATTAAAACCACCAACCAACTGAAGCATTCTTTTTTAAATGGGGCAGTCAAAGGTTGTACAGGTAGTTCCCACGCAATTGTATTTGCAGTTTATAATGCCTTCATTAGGTAGTGATTAATTTAGATGAGAGAGAGAACGAGTTTTGATTTGGAGATTATTCAATTTAGGGAATATAAATAGCTAGAGAATAAACTTATTTTAAGTGCCGTTTTAACTTATTGATTTCCGCCATTTTTATTTAGCTAAAAACACGTAGTTTAATTATTGTTTCAATATCTCTTTTAATGCCTTTTTTGCTTATCTATGGTTCTAGGTAACACATAGCATGGGCGCATACTGCAGCTGCCTTAGAATTTTAAAGTTTAAAAGTTATTCAAATTACCTAATGGGGTATAAAATTACCTTTAAACGCGTATTGGTATATAGTTTGGTAATTGAAAGTCGTGCATTTTTACACACTCCTAGTACACAAATCAGTAAATAATTTCAGCAAACACACAATTCACACATTAACCCCATACTAGTGATTCCCCAAGCCATACACATCAGAACAACTTACTAACGTTTCATTACCTCAAGAACAACATTAAAAAAGGCGGAACAAATCACACCCTCTCCTGACCAATCCTACCCCCGAACTTTTAACCCAATTTCCTAAGAAACTCCCCAGTAATAAAAGGGATGGACGCGGGAAAAGCGTCAAATTGAGGCCTCCTATCTTCGTTTTTCCGGTCCATCAGAATCTCCAGTTCTGAAGACGAATCGTTCCCAACCCTATAGGGATGGATTATACCTGGGCGCTGAAAGGAAGATCTATATATAGGCACGGTGGTTTGACGAAAATATAACCAGTATTTTGGTGAACGTTTTATTTTCGTATGTATAGTTGTATCGTCTTAAACCATGTAGGACAATAAAAAATAACTTTGATATTTGATAAAAGTCTTACACGTTCGTTTAGTGTGCATCTTGCCGATAAATTCAGTGCTGTCTAACTGCTGTAATTCGCTACATAATTCACTCTTGTTGACCCAGATCATAACTTGGGGTCTCTACAGTTTTTGATTTATTAAGTAAAATAAAGACGAGTGAATAAGTTCACTATTATTTATAACGATTCATTTATATTATAAGTTTTGCTGTGAATCTTTGACTGTCATACAAGGAACCAGTGGTATTGAATCACTATTTTGTATTACAATCATTCGACAGAAAAACAGCACATATATTCTATTAATCCCTGTGGTCAGATACAGAACAGATCATTAAGAAAAGTACCTGTACAATCATTCGACAGAAAAACAGCACTAGTATTTTATTAATCCCTGTGGTCAGATACAGAACAGATCATTAAGAAAAGTACTATTAAAACTTTATTGCTAGATTGTACGCTTCTAAGGCGCCAGGGAATATTTCTAGGGTGCAACGAGTATTGTATTTTCCAACTAATTATAAGCTTATTCTTTTGGATTTCTCATGATTATTTGTATTGACTTTAAAGTTGACTTGCTTGCTTTCTCCTAGTCTCTTCTAACTTAATGTCTAGATTGAACAAAAATGTTGATTATCAATGCTTGTTATCTTTATTCCTCACTGCACTCTATGTAATACAATTTTGATCTTGAACAAAAATTAAGATTACTATTTTGGTTCTCTTACTTGACAGTTCTCTTATTTCTCTGCAACTCATATCATTCAAAACTACAACAAAACGGAAAAGTTACCATTTTATACCTAGGTACAAGAAAATAAATAAAAAAAAATTATATCCATTAGCGTCCACTATCCGTATTTTCAAATTCCAATAAATTCATTGACAGTTACATCTTTTACGAATCAAGGCTGCGATCTACCGATGGGTTCCTCCTCTATATGTTGAAAGCTCTTTCATCTTTTATTCACGTCCAGCTTGAAAAATACCGGATTTCTTTCTTCTGATGATGGAATTTTCAGTTTCTCCTGGTTCGCATTAGGGACTGCTTTCGGCTCGTTGGAAGCATTGTCCTGGTTTGGTTAGGTTTCTTTATCTAGGTAGATGAAGTGAAACCTTGTTTTGATCGATGTCGGATGGCTGCTGTGACAGGTTTGCGAGCCCTTGTTTTTGAATATCTCGGCGTATATCGACTGGAAGAGGAATTTGTTCTGGAGTATATGGATGGATGTCGTTCTTTGTCTGGGCCTATATATTATTCGCGTAGATATTTGTATATAAGTAAACTAGGGGAAGGGAGTATTTACGCAGCTAAAATGAGATTGAATAATCGGTGTAGTGCGCTAATTAATAAATTTTAAAAGATAAGATTAATAAATTTTTAGAATCAGAAAATATAACCATTTATTCTTAATGAAAAAGTACGCTCAATAAAGTTCTGCATAATAATCTACTATTAAAATATATTACCAAATTAATGAAAAAATAATTTAAATAAGTAGTATTTTTGATTTTGACTTTCATGTTAAATATGTCGTAGTCCAAAGTCCTGATGCTGTTTAATATGTCTCCATAAGGTTGCGCTGGGTGCCATATCGAGTGTTTTTCTTGTTACTTGGCCGCGGTTTTAAATTGCGAGGTTCGTCGCTAATACCCCTCGTGTACTTCTAGTTTGAAAAATCTGTTAAAGTAAAAAAAAATTGCTTTAGAATTGTCCATTTAAATTACTATTATATTTTTAGTATTTAAAAAGTGAAACAAAATGCTGTCTTTAAATGTAAAAAAAAATACTAAAAAAAAGTTAGTTTACAATATATTGTTTTTTAAAACAACAATAGTATGAGATAAACATAGTTAATATAAACATCACAATTGAAAATTGAATTGAAAGTCATCAATTACACATAGACTTTTTTTTGTATGCGAGTTCTGTTCCATTTGGCTGAATGGCAAGTCACTTTATTTAATGAAGTATTCAGTCTGATGCTATAGAACTTTAGGGTCTAGTTGCAAAACTAACATTCTCCAAAATACAACTAAGTTAAAGGAGCCGGTACATCGGGGACTTCGTCCAACTGTATTTACGATCATCAAATGTTGCCAATGAACAGGCTGGACACTATTCTTTAGTTATACAGGGTGTCCGTTAAAGAATGTCCTAGTTTTAATGGTATATTACAGGAGTTTATTTTATACTAAATATAACAAAATCATACATGATATTGAAGGAAAACTAACCTAGTTTTTCCTATAAGTGCTCAATGTGTGCGCATTTAGTGATACGGCACACATCCAAACGAAAATGCAATTCTTCCCATACTGTCTGTAGCAAGTCCGGAGTAATGGAAGCAACAGCCTGTGCAATTCTACCTTTCAAGGTTGGTAAATCGTGGAGTAGGGGTGGAACGTAAACCCGATCTTTTGCGAAGCCCCAAAGGAAGAAATCACAAGGCGTGATGTCAGCTGAACGAGGCGACCCAACAATACTATTACAATTTGAATCTCGGACATTCTTTTACGGACACCCTGTACTTTGTAGAATGTGAGTTTTGCTACTATAACCTTCAACTGTTAAGTGCGCCCATAAAACAGAGCTCATAAAACAGCAGTGGGCATGTAACAGCGACCAGTTACACGGAACAGAAGTACAAGTTCGGTGTAGTGAAGTTTGTTTAATCCTGCGGTTTGTTACAATAACTCCATTTAATGTGTCGTAAAACTTGGAATTACGAGACTTGCATTAGGGACTTTTCACGCTGCTAGTAGTAAGTAATGCCTCGTATTTGATGGTGATAATTCTGACGGAAGTTTGGATTCAATATTTGAAATGGACTACGTAAAGAGAGAACTTTTTTTCGTGTTTTTTATGAGATTAAACGTTAAAGAACTTTCGAGGCGATACCTTTATTATGTAGTTTAATTCAAACTAAATAAAAAAACTTTACCATAATGCACATAAAATTTCATGATTGAAATTCCAAATATGTCCCTAATATTAGAGTAGACAAACATATTTCGTAGAGAATATCTTTTAAAATAATTTCAAAATGGGGCAAAAATTATATCCCACATGTTTTCAATAATTGATTAAAAAAAGCTACTATAAAATACATTGGCCCAAAAAGTGGCATCATTGAAAAAAAATATTAAAAACATAAAAATAATGTTTCTTTGAAAGATGGGGATAGGATAAATTATGTCAAGTCAACTATTTTATTTGACTTATAATAAGTGGTTAGTTAAGTTCTAAAACAAAATGTTGGACACATGAATTTAATCTTGCCCAAATAAAATATCTATCACTAAGACATCCCCTGTTGCAGTATCAAAATCCCTCACCCCTATGCAATTTATCACCTACAGTTGACCAATGTCCGAAATCCCTAGCGTGATTTACAAGCACCACATTTATTTTTTCCGGAACGAAACGGAAACTCCTTCTATAACTCTTGACCGTATGTGGCTATAAAAGAAAAGAAAGGAATAAGCAAGATCTCAAGTAAAAAAAACTTCTTTAAAAACGAAATTTCGAACGTCTTAAAGTCCTCCGGGGCGCCACAAGTCCTCCCAATTACTATGCGGTGCGCGGCGCCATTCGAAGAAGAGTTGAGTTGTTGCAGAGTTGTATCTGGACGCGGCGATTTCCCGAAAAGAATAGGATAAGGTCTTTTGACGTTTTTTTACTGAGCGGTTTTTCTAAGTTTTAGGTATTTCTGTACTTATTTAAAGATTTTTAGCCTACTTTTCTTTTTTTAATTTGAAAGAATTAAAAAAAAGGAAAAAGTAGGTATTGACATGCGGTCGATGTCCGTCCGTCTGTCTGTCCGTACCCCCTTCCAAAATCAGTTCTATCGATCGTATCTTAAAAATTCTTTTTTTGTTAGAAAGCTATGACCTCAGAGACGCAACTTTCACACTTTTTGTCCTCCTGTCTGTACGTCCGGACGGAAAAAAAATTACTATCTGTCGGCCGATTTCCCATTGAAATAGCATTGAAATTCAATTTTGAGTCATTTAAATCACTACTGCCAAATCAACAATAACCTGAGAAACTTTATTTATTTAAACATATTTGAAGCAAAATAATATTTTCATGAATCAGTTTGGAATGACGTCATAAAATGTAGCACAATGTGATTCTTTGATTGTTCATTAATTGTTTACCAAGAAAGCGGCCAGGCATATTTTTTGCATACAATTATGCTTAGTTTTAATTTACATTTCTTATTTTTTAATGCAGTTTGGAGTAGTTTCGTTACTTTTGTTATTATTAAATATTTAATTATTCTTCGTACTACAAATAAATCATGCAGACGATTAATAATATTAAGTTAATTTGCGAAAGAATATTCAGAAAAATAGTTGATTTTGGCTCTTAGAAGTTGAAATTATAGCTGAATGCTGTCTTTAGCGATTTTTATTTTTCGAATGTGTATAAATCTAGTGAAGAAACTATTGTTAATGGTATTACTGTTAGGAACCTAGTTGTTTTCCTATTAGAATTTCAGTAAGTAATTAAGTAACAGGAAAGTAGGCTATTTTAGTTCTTTAAGAACTTCTTGTTTTTTTATGCCAGTTTGTTTGATTGTGAGGCATTAGAAGGCGTACATGGTTTATTACAGACAGTTAGTGTCCTTTAATTAAGAGAAACTTAGAAATACCATGTTTTAACTTAAATCTTGATGTATAATATCATCTTACAGTTTTTTCAAAAGCTGCAACTAAAGCAGGTAATTTTTTATGGGAGCAAATCAGGCAATCGTACTTTCTGAGTAATCAACTGTGATTCATTTCGTGTTCCAAAAAATAATAATTTCATAAATTAGAAAACATTTGATAAAATCTACAAAATGCAATTAAATTTCAGTTAAAGAAAATTTACCAAATTGGTATTTAAAACATTTAATTTCTACATATTGTTTAAAATAAAAATATATAGTTATTAGTTTTTCCGTTTGTTAATATTTAATAAAACTACTTACTGCATTGTTGCCAAGTAAAACTCAAAAATCGAAGAATACAGCCTTGTCTCCTCATTTTAAAGAACCAATTACCAAAGAAAGGAACGTTATTTCATTCCTCGGAAAACAGATTATTCTATCTTCTTTTTATTGTTGTTATTTAGTCCTTTTTCTCCAATTTGTTGCAAGCGCGATTTAAAAGTCCCCAGAGAATGAAAATTTATTTTCTATAATTTTTTTTTCTCTTACAAGTGTCTTTTTATGAAGGGTCTTTCGATATTGTGTTTCTTTGCCTGATTGGGGTTGTCCGGCAACGCGGAATTTAGGAGACTTCTCTTCCAACGTAACGAGACATCGAGAAAAATGGCATTTCATTTGAATTTATAAATGTAAAAGGGCCCAAGTCCATCGGAGAGTTTCCCTCTGCGCTTCTCCCTTACAGAGTTTAGCGAAAGAAGAAATGTATCCTCTTCACTCTCGAAAAAAAAAATTGTGTATAGATTTTTTATATATAAATGATTTTCAAACATTTATATATTTATAATGTTTTGAAAGAAATTTTGAAGTAACTAACGTTTATTATTTACCGAGAGGCATGTCAATTTAATCGAATTGAGTTTAAATGAAGTTGTGAAGTGAATTTTACAATTCTACAAATTTACTATTCTACTAAACTATTCAATTATTCTACAATTCTGCAGTATTCCTCGTATCTGTGCCTTTGGCGCGAAGAGGGTATGGAAATAGTCCAATGGACTTGTGCCCTTTTTACTTTTATAAATTTATTTGGAAGAGAATCTCTAAGAAGATATATGTTCCCGAAGAAATCATTTTGGGAAGTGGAGTTCTTAAATCAATTATTTTCATAAAAAAAGTAGCTGAAGGGTTTCTTGTATACTTTAGAAGTAAGTTATGGCTTTTGTTATGATATGAATGCAGTAAAAGGATGGTTTGTTCGAGGAAATGTTGTAAATGAAATAAATCAAAGAAATAAATGTATGCGTTGGCTTATGGGAGCTTACTTTAGGATTGTTGAAATTGAATTCGAGTTCGTAACCCTGTAAACGTTAAAGAAATATCCAAAGTTAAAGTTTATGTATGACAAAACTTATATTTTTTAAGAGGTTGTTGAAAAATAATTTTTAATAACTTTGTTTTACTTATTTCAATAATGTAAGCGAAATATTAACAATAAATTTTTTAGTTTAAATATTGTTAAACTTGCTCTTTTTTTCCCAAAAAGTATTAAACGTATTAGCAGATTAAAATTTTGTTTGGTTTTCTCGTCAAGTAGAATGTTTTTTTAATTTCAATGTCTTTAACATTTTCTTATTTAAAGAGCAGAGAAACTAATAGTTTGAAATTCTAAATTTGATATTATTGATTGGATGAAAGAATTTAATGATAAATTAGACGTGTGAAGTACAACGTCAATGAATTAGTTAAGAAATAAGTAAGATGTTCTAACATGGACATCACTCAGGTAAAGAAAGATATTTTCCATAGCTAGTATTTTCAATTATAGGACTTCGCATATAAATATTTAATTTTGAAAAAAATAGCAAAAATATATATTTCTTTTTGAAAAACATCTGTTATTTTTTAAGTAACTAACTTATTCCAAGAGTTATGAAATATGTTTGGTAGTTGAAGATTACTTGCGATAATTTTGTCAATGTTTATATTTTTTCTGTATTTGCACAAACGTTTTTATATTAAAATACCATAGTAGTATACGTTTTTAAATTAATTTATTTGTTCATGTGCTTTCTAATAACAGAAAAATGTGTTGATGTGCCATATGTTGTAAGGGGAAAAAAAGCAAAAACTCATTTCAGTAGTTTTCTCCTTACGTCCGTCCCCAGCAAAGTTTATCGAAGCGAAAACAACACACTTCTAAACCCTTTTCGAATTCACTACACCGTATTCGAAATTCTTCCATTAAATTCTCTCCTAGCCCTTTTTAAATTAGATCGCCGATATTCGGAGATGCAACAGCTTGTGCCGATCGAATCCCCTTCACCATGTCTATTGTTCAAAAATGTGCATTTTGCGAGCATTCTTCCATTGTTGTTCTATGATCACATTATGCACAAGTATAAAATCAAAAATAGTAGTATGTTTACAGTGTATCAATCGGCTTGTTTAAGGAGACATAGTTCCTTCCAGCTTTCATTCCTGTTCCGCCTCCGATCGATGCTCTGTTCTCACGTGACATTGATTCATCAGTCGAAGCTCGAGAAAGAAATTATCTTCATTCAGCAGTTCCGTTGCCACTCGAGGCCTGAACCATGCCCGTTGTATATATTTAATTTTAAATAAAAAACCTTTTTATCAAATTTGTCAAAGAAACTTGTGTGCGAAAACATTGTATTTAATAATTTTTGTTTGAATTTAAGTTTGAAGACATTTTTGATGGGTAAATTTAATAATAGAAAAAATTCACCAAAAATAGTACACTATTTTGTCCTATATATTATTTTTAAGAATATTTTATGCTTATCCAAAGGCTGTTCTGTATAACAGCCCTTGACCATGGAGCAGATTCTTAATATGATTTAAATTTAACAATGACAAAGATTCGTAAAAGTTTCAATTTAAATGCACAAAATTTATTTTAACATTCCGAATTATAGATTTAATTTGGAAATTTAAGAATCGTATAATTTACATAGTTTCATTTTAAAGTAAGTAAGTTTGGGATCCTTGGCACACACAAAAATAATTTGATTAAGATGAAAAATATTTTTTTCACTATTTTAATAAACTATTTACTTTTTATAAATTCTAATTAAGTCTCGTAACAAACAATTTCATCGAACAGAGTTTTCTTTTTCTAACTTTTTAAGTAGTACTTTAAAGAATAAATACTTGTTTGGTGCTTATTAATTCTTTCACTTTCATCTGGGGAACTGTTTGTTCATTTGAAGGTTGACGTTTGTCTATATTTATAGCGTAAATTACAATTATGGTTCATATTTGCTAATTTACATATTATATTCCTATTTGGATTTTTTTTATTCTGTTTTTAACTCCCTAAAAAATGTGGACCATATATGTGTAAATAGGTCATTCACATGCCTCATTGCCAAACTATTTTTGGCTTCATAGTCATATTGAGGTTTTTATGTGTCCAACTGCAATCGACGACCTTTTATTCCTTGTCCTTTTAAAAGAAAACTGCTGGATTCAGGATTGACTTCTTGTCATTTGGTGAAAAGAATAGATATAAAGAAAATAAAAACCACGACGGATCTTTGGAGCACCGCCAACCCGCTGATATTGTTTGTCAGAAAAGCAGTGTCCAAAACATACAGATAAAAAGCAGCTCGGATGGAAATCTGTTGAAAAGAATGTTTTTTAGTGTTGCTAACGGGAAGTTTGTTTTGGCGACTAACCTTTTAAAAGACATCGAAATCTTTGTTGGAAAGATTTTTGTTCTGAAAGTTCCAAGAATGGATTATGTTTAGTGGAAGAGTAGTAAACTTAATGTTGACAAATACAGATCTGCTAACTTTCCGAAATTAACTTGGCGATTACGATCTTGGCGATAACGAGTTTTTAACCATTTTCTGGATTTCCGGTTTCGAAAGAGGTTAAAAATTAGAAAAAGATTGTATAATTTCATTTTATAATAAGATATATCGGTTTCTAAAGTAATAGACTTAATATTAACACTTTACCGACCGGTAGCGGTTCGAAGATACTATGCCCTTTCACCGCCGTCACCTGTCGTACTATGCCCTTTTACCGTTCATGGATCGAGGCGTAGACTGAACATGGCCTAACCTAACCAAATCTAACAGAAAGAACAAAAGTCGATTAATCGACGACCGGTCGGTAAGCGCTGGGGAGCAAACGTCGAATAATCAACGGCCGGTCGGTATGCGCTGAGAACAAAATGTCGATTAATCGACGGCCGGTCGGTAAAGTGTTAAAATAGTTTTAGAGTGAAATATTCGAACATACATTGGATGCAGAGGGATTGAAATTTGCATTCTGCCATTCCAATCTGACGCTCCTAAAGTAAAAAACTTAGCTATGTGTTTCATAAAGATGAAATTTAACTTTCTTTTATATTTTTTTCAGATACTAGTAAGTTAAAAAGTCGTATCATTACGTTATATAGGGGGGGGGGGGAGACTAGGATATTTGACCCATAAGGATACATGACCCAATGTCTTTTCTCAGCATTAGGAAAGTTTATAAGTTGGAAGTGGCATCACTTTTTTCCTTTCAGTCAGCTGACCACATGGTGAAAAAACCCAGATGAATCATTGAATACGTGTTTAGCTATACAAATAAATACGTTTTCATGCACTGAAAGTAAATGTTTGATGCCATATGATTTTTGGTCTACATTTTTTGATTTTAAGGAAAGTTTTTTTCAATTAGTTGTTTTGTTTATGCTTAGCTACAATTAAGTGCATAATAGTGTACATGAATTTATTTGGAAAATACTTTGTTTTAAGGTTAAACAAAAAAAAGTGCAACTAGGGATACTTGATCCAAGCCGATTGGGGATATGTGACCCAAGTAAATAATGCAAAAAATAGATAGAAGCAGGCCAAGTAGATTTTTCAAAAAATCACGGGAGTCCTAAAAGTAAATGACTGGGTTCTTAAGAAATATTTTGGGAAAATGAAAAGTAAGAAGATTTGTTGGGAAGGTACAAGAAAAGAAATCTGACGAGATTGAAATTCAGTTTGAAAAAAGAATATATGAAAAAAAAATGTTTAATGTTAAAATGGCTTGAAATGGATAATACATCCTAAGTTGGTATTGATAAAATAAAAGCGATTCTTCAACCATCTGTGTTTTCTCTGCAAAATAAAAGAATGTTATGTATTCAAACAAGCCTTTATACGCTTAAAATTGAATAATTCGTTAATATAAGAATAATTGATGGGTAAAAAATATAAGTAATAATTTTGTCTGACAAAAATGAAATATATATATATAAACTTTATAGGTTGTTAGTTTTGTTATAATATATTAAAGTATTTTGATAATTTTTAGTTATTTTACCAAATATATGGGTTGGGTAACGTATCCCTAATGGGTGGGTCATGCATCCCTATACATTGGGATACATGACCCAAAACTAAAGTTTTAAATAATTTATATTTTACTACTATTGCAGTTAATACTTCAGAAAAATACTAATATATATTGTGTGATACTTTATGTAGTATAAATTGACTGCATTTGCACATCCATAAATAGTGTTTTTTAAAAGTTACAAGCCAAAAACTACAAGTTGGGTCATGTGTCCCTGGTTCCCCCTACGATTTATAAACATGATAAATTATTATTTCGGGATTTCAGGGTTGGCAGGTCTGCAAATATATGGATTCGAAAATAATCTAGATGTTTCATACCGTTTTTTAGCTAAGTTTCTAAGGGATAAATAAAGTAATTTATATGAATAGATAGAAATTAAAATATTAATCGAAGTTGCTAAAATATTCTCTGATTAAACAAATGATCTGTAACAGAAAAAAGTCAATAAAAAGTTTGAAATTCTTTTATCAAACGTTACTTGTGTGATCATGCATACTGATTTCTATTTATTCTAAAACTTTGAACACCTAAAGTTGAAGGAGTTCATTAACATTGGCACTACAAATTATTTATTGGTTCGAATTTAAATATTTTTCCATTTTTGATTTTAGCTCATTTAGATGACTAATATTACCAAATGTATTAAAAGTCTGCAAATTGTGCACAAGAGTCGTCACCAATCACATTAGATTGTTTAAGAACCTTATAAGCTTGATTTCCGAAGTAAATCATTTAATATATAGGAGTATTCTAATCATAAGTAGGAATATTATATCAAGGCATCAAATAAGTTGCGATCTTTATTGGCAATAAATATTGGTCTCGACAACCTCTTCACTAATGAAATTATCACAGAAACTCCATTTATCGGCTCTACGAGCTCTCTTAAATAGCAAACTTACTTTACCATCGATAAAGTTGAATATCATAGAGTTTTGCTTGGGTATGTCTCGTATTTTGTTGATTAAAACTTAAAATAAAAATCAAAGTTCACATATTAATTAAAAACAACTTAAAATGCAAGTACAAAAACTTGTCGATGAACAACAAGCCAGTGGTCCAGCAAGGTAGGTTCAAAAATTTCCTAATTATTTACCAGTCTCCAATTGCTATCGAGATTCTTTTTTTTTTAAATCTTTTACTCTCTTCGAATATACAACATAATCTGGTAAAGCATTCCACTCGTTGATATAATTACTTATATTATTAATTATTTATATTAGTTTTATATATATAAATATATTTATATTCATAACATTTATTCCATCGTTCTCTTTTCTCAATATTTTTTTTACAAACAAACATTACATTTCATTACATTTACACAACATTACATTTCTTATTTTTTTAATGCAGTTTGGAGTAGTTTCATTACTTTTGTTATTAATAAATATTTAATTGATCTTCGAACTACAAATAAATCGAGCAGAAGATAAATAATCGATAAGTTTAGTTTGCGAAAGAATATTAAGGAAAATAGTTGGTTTTGGGTTTTAGAAGTTTAAATTATAGCTGGATGCTGTGTTTCGATTTTTTTTTTCTAATGTGTATAAATCTAGTGTAGAAACGGTTGTTGATGATATTTACTGTTAGGAACCTAGTTTTTTCCCGATTAGAACTTCAGTAAGTATTTAAGTAAGGAAGTAGCTATTAGTCTTATGACTTCTGTTAAAAGAAATATTTATATTTAATAGTAATTTTTGGGGACGAAATAAATTATGCAATGTTAAATAGTAGTTCAAATAGCAACTTTTTATCATAAAAAAATTACTGTTAACGTAAGATTCTTTTACTTTACGACCCATTATAAATGTAATAAAGTAGATTTCGCTTATTTAATCATGTAGTTAAGTCAAGCTTTGGATCTTTTACGAAAGTATGAGTAAATTTTGGTAGTTTTAATATTTGTCGAAGATATAAGATGGCAAACTTAAGTTGACACTTTTGCACTTTCTTCCTAGTGAATTGGGGCTGGGGAGCCTAGTCGGTTAGGCGCTCGCCTAGCATGCGAAAGGTCCCAGGTTCGGGTCCGGGCATCGCCAAAATAACTGCCGACCTATAAACGGACCGTGCAGCCACAAATGTCCGACGAATAATACCCCGTGTAGAGGGAGTGCACGTTAAAATACGCTCCAAAGTCCCAACTCTGCGTACGATGTCGCCCTTAACGGTTGCGTTGGGTGCCAACTCAGGTGTCGGCTCGTCACTTGACTGTGGTTCTAAAATACGACACCCGTCGCCAATAGCCCTCGTGTAGCTCTAGTGCGACGATAATTCAAACTAAACTTAAACTTGCTAGTGAATTTCCATATGATGTATGAACTATAAAATTAAAAAACAGGTAATTAATTTCTATTTACACAATATTTAAAATATAAAGATACCATATTTGCCGTCCTTCTTTAATTCGAATCTACGAAATTAACCGACTGTTTCATCCTAGTTGCTAATAAGATTCCAGTATATTTCATCCATTATCCAAAGATCATTTTTTCCCAGACGCATATGTTACTCACATTAGGTAAGATAATAATTCTAATTTGTTTAATGTTCATTAACATTTCTTTTTTTTTATAAAAAAAAACCTTTCTATTACTTGCATAATCAGTCTGGATATTTGAATAAACTAGTCATAAATAAACTCTCTCGGACACTGAGACGTTCATAAAAGAAAATTCCCAAATTTGTAACCGTACAGTCCCTGGACAAATTATTAGACGCACTGTATTTTTAAAAGTAATTTTATGGTATCGTAAGAGTTTTATGCAATAATGTTTATATTTAACTACATATTATTGATTTTTATTTAAAAGAATTGTTGGTAGACTACAATTTGTATTTATTTTAAGATAATTAGGATAAGATTAATTTATATTAATTATTTATTATAAGATTATGTGTGGAATCATCATCCTCAAATGCAGGAGACAGTACAGTCTTGCATAGTTAGCATGCCGCGCAGAATTAAAGCTTTGATAGCGGCTAAATGTGGCTCAACTAAATATTGACTTTCACTAACATTAATTTCACTTTTATTTAAAACTTAATAAATTTATGCTTTTCTAAATTAATGCTGTTTTATTTATGTCAACTTAATCGGTAATTGATTGGATAATATAAAAATAGAAAAGAAATCAATTTAAAATAATAAAACGATAAAATATCACCCGGTAATTAATATTTTACATGAAATCTTGCAGTGCGTCTAATAATTTGTCCAGGGACTGAAAATAACAATTTCACCAAATCATTCCTGAACGCCGAAGATGAAAATCCGAACCCATTTTCGCCCCAGTCCTTATCTTTTACACACCCTGCGATTAAAAATAGCTCTGTCCAAACCATTTCAATAATCGAACGGACACCTTCACACCTGAGCTAACTTAGAGGCCGGTTTTGAAATTAATGATGATCTTAATCCGAAGTGAAAGATTTTGGTCTTTAATCGCCAAGTGCCCATGATTTTGTGATAAGGATAAAAGAGTGTCTTTAGTAATGCTAGGTTTGGGTTATTTTTGGTGAACTTCGTTGATTGGTTTCTGTTCCTTCGTACACTGAATTGTTGTATAATTTAGTATTTTATTTAATGTATTAAATTTTATGAATGAATAAATTATTTAATGATAAGAATGAAGTATATACATTTGTGCGAGAATTACGTAATTCAAAGATGATTCATAATTTTATTAACATCGCAAGTAATTGTCCAGATATTGCAGTTAATGAAAATCTTTTAAACTGAATAAAAATTTACAAAGAAAATATAAAGCAAATAATTTTTTTAAACACCTCTTATTTAAACGTAAGAAAAGAATCGAAATTCTCATAGCAGTCTGTTATTAATTAACATGGTTACACTTAGTTCTCATTCTTTTGATAATATAACTAGGAGTGTTAAGCATCACACGACTTTCAATTGCCACTCAATAATAGATATTTGATACACTAGTTTAGGCTGTACAGTTGCACCTTTTTTTTTTTAACATTTTGATTACTCAAACGTGTAATATGAACTAGTGTTCTAAGTTCCATTCGGATTGTCAACCTCATCGTAATACTTTCACTATCTTACGTTTCACGTTAAGTTTGTAAAAGTAAAAAGTTTTTTAATAATAAAAATTAATACCTGCAGTTGATAAATAATTTTTTATAATTGCGTGAAAAAAATTCCGATTTTTACACTAATTTTTATATCAGACGCGTGCGAAAAGTTATACTTTTTAGAAACGGTGATAAAAAAATACTTTTTTTCACCCAAAAGCAGTGAAAAAAAGTACTTTTTCACCCAAAAGCAGTGAAAAAAAGTACTTTTTACACCCAAAAGCAGTGAAAAAAAGTACTTTTCTTCACTCTTTTCCCAAGATGCCAACATTTCAAGTAAAATTTCTATTTCAAAATATTCATAAAATCCAGAAATTTAGTGATCTGCTTTATTTATAAATATTATGCGCGTGAATGTTATTATTATTTTATTTTTTAATCGGTATCCACGTTCAAATGTTTGACTTTAAACTAAAAAATAAGTTTGTCTTTTGTAGTTCCAGAGATTTATCGATGCCGATCTTCTTTACGTAAACAAGTTAAGCACGTGAATTATTTTTGAACCAATGAGATTTTATTTTTTCACGTAATTATAAAAAATAGTGTATGAAGCACGTGTGAAAAGTAAACTTTTTAAAACACGTCATTATTTCACTCGCTTGTACCTCGCTCGTGAAATAAAATCAACTAGTTTTAAAAAGTGTAACTTTTCACACTTGTTGCATAAATAACTATTGCAAAACGAGCATAAAAAAACTACTTTCCAAATTGTGAAATTTCAACTTACGAATATTTTTTATTAAATTAAAGCAAAATTTTTCTAGAACTACTTGTTATTATTCTTTACTAAGAATTATAGAAACTAACAGGTTATTTTTACTTTAACATTCTCTGCAATTTAAATTGTAACTGCTGTCCTCAATCACTTGTTTGTGATTGTTTTAAGCATTTTTGTTGTTTATTTGGCGACAACGCCCAGATTTGTTAAGCGATGCGCCTGTGGCGACGGTGATGATATGGAGTTTTAGCACCTGATAAAGTTGGTTAGGTATTTAGCAGAGATTAAAGATGACTGTAGGCTAGATATATTGAGATTTTATACAATGTATGGTAATAGGAAATTTCTCAATCAAATAATGTAATATATGGCCATTTTTTTTTACTGTCAATGATAATGTTTACACAGTAAATTTTACTTGCGAAATAGTTTTAATTAAGAGTAAGTTTATAGAAAAATTCACTGAATTTACTATTCATCATTAATTAAAATAACATTTAAATATAGACCAATTAAAAAAAAGTTCTGCTAAAAACTAGTAGAAACCTAATTGTAACCCTTGTGTAATAGGACGAGTTTTAAAACACTTTTTTTCAGTGGAACATTTCATTTCCAAACATCACGAATATGAAATACCATTTTGTGACAAACCTCATAATAATAATATACAGTACTTTTCCATTTGTCGGGCAAAAATCTCGCCCAAAGGAGTTTTTTGTAAACAGTTAAAACTACAGTACAGACAGTTAAAGGTTACCATTGGAAATTTTCAGTTTGGCGGCGGTTGTACATTTTTGGCGACATTATCGCTTGCTCTCGTGAAATAGAAAAGTTAAAAAAGAAATATAAGTCGTATAATGTTCCCCATATTAACACAGAACCTAAATCACAATTTAGTTAATATGCCAATTAAAAGATATTTGAAACATAGCGTTGAAAGTAATAAAATGATAAATGAATGGCTCTTTATATATTCGCAACAAACATTACACCTGACTAAATACCACATAATCTGTTAACATCGTTTCTGAATGAGGGACGACAGGAAAAGACTCGCAGTTCTAAGCACACAAAAAAAAACTCCCACTATTTTATCATCATTGGCTCGCTTATTTTTGGCCTCACCTCGATCTAAGAATTGTAGAAAAATAATGATTTGTTCTTTTAACATGTTTTCTAGCTTATATATAATTCAGTTTGCTTAAATAAAAAAAAAATTACAATATATTAGTTATGTGTGCATCAGTTGTTTCGAAAATCGTAAAAGCTTTTGTGCAATAAGATTTAAATTTCACAGTAGGTTACATAACTCGTAATCGTAAAGGACATTAAAAATATTGACAACATAAACTATAATCAACATAGATTACTACTATTTCACTATTTCTAATGAAAAGTTAATGATTATTACAAAACGTGCTGCAACGTTTTATTTTTTTCATGACTGTATATAAAGCTGAAAAAAGCAAATTCTTAAGTCGACAGTGTTGAACTTTTTGTTGAAGTGGCGTAAGTCATAACTTTGACTTTATTGACTTATGTTCTTTCAACCATAAATCGATTCGATTTCATTTGTGCCGCTTACTTTTAAACATTTCTTTAACTTATGTCGATTCATAAAAATAATTTGAGTATACTGTTCTTTAACCAAACGTTACTCCCCGAGTCCTTTTTTTAGACAACTTTTCAAACCTCTGCATGATTAATTTTTTGTGAATTTTACCTTGAATATACAATTGCATCTGATAATACATTCGTAAAAAGTACTATGTTTTCATTATTGGCTAGTACAATATCTCCATGGAAGATGGTAGGTCTCTCTAACCACAATTAATAATAATGAAAAGGTACGGGCATACCCGGTTTTGATCCCAGAATGTCTTGCTTGCAAGCCCAATACTGAACCATCTGCAACAAAGTAATTAATCGATGGCAAGGACTAGTTTTGGGTATTTAGGCTGACCGCCACAGTACTCCCCTTCCATGAATCGGAGGGGGAACGATGTTTGTGGTGTGGTTATGCTGCTTCCTGCTTTGAATCTCAGGACATTACTTCGGTTGCGTGAAAGTTGTCAGATGTGCTCTCTTAGATGGCGAAAGCTCGTTAAGAACAGGGGGCGCAAATAAAAGTGGCCCCGGCATGGAGCAGCGAATGCAGGGAGATGCTTGGCGAGAAAAATATTGAAGCCACCTGAAAGCCTCCAAGTCGAATTCAAAAAATATTCAAGTTTTCAATATCTTGACTTGGCAAACTTGTTTTTTCATTGGTTGGTTTGGTCGTTACTAGACTAGAGCATTGGCGAGTTCAGATCTTAGTGCGAGCTTTGTATGTGTGCTTTGATCAGTTCAGTGCACATGTGAAGATGGCATAGTTAACGGCAAATAATTCGCCAAACGTCTGTTTGGGCTTGAAAATGAAGCAAACAATGGCTTCACATAGTAAACCTGTTTTTGCATTAGTTTTGACTTGGCAGCATTTCCTGTCTTATTCCTACTTCTAAGCCGTGCCACTTTTATTTGCGCCACCCTGTATAACGAATAACAATAATGGATAATGGAAGATGTCTCGTTATTCAAGCAGCAAAAAAAAAATCAGGACTGGGGGGAACAGCTACCACAAAATAATATTTAAACCCCTTTTATCTTCCTAAAACGCAAGCATCCAGTGGCATGAACCCCAGAAGCGTCACCTCGCATTATCACGCTGTAAGCACTACTTGCAATCACGCCCACAAGCTTCCTGATGTCGACGCGAGTGTGTAAGTGACACGGTTTGTCAGTGGCACACTCTTCGTTGTGGCTGTGACTGGCACGGCTTGGCAGGGTAGTTTGGCTTTTGATTAGGATTGCTTTGACACAAGTCTGAACGGTTGAGTTCTTTGGGACGGAAGAATTGTTAGGTCTTGTCGCGGTGATATTTAGTTGATAGTGATTTTTTAACCCTCTGATCGTTAGACCCGGCTTTTTCTGTATTTTGTGCATCAATCTTTCTTACAGTCAAATTCTATAATTTACAATTTTTTATTCATTATGTACTTTTTTCGTCTGGAAATGTTTTTAAGATCATCTCTTTCCAAATAAACCTGATTCTAATTTCTTTCTACATATTTCTTAAAATACAGGATTTTTTAATTTGTTTTTTAAGGACTTATCTGTATATATATATAAAAGGCAAAGTCCTGACTGACTGACTGATTCATTCATTCATTCACGTATCAATGCCCAGCCAAAACTACTGGAGGTAGAGCTACCAAATTTTAGGAAAATATTCTTTTTATATGTGGAATGTTTACCACATTTTGGGCACTTTCGGGTGTATAAGGACAAATATAAACTGGTCATTATATCACAGTTATTCTGGCAATTTAAACAAGGCCTATGAGAAAGCCCTCTAACTTCTAAAAGGGCCTGGATACAATCGGATTTCTTTTTTTAAATTAATGCTGATATTAGAATGGGAGGAAATTATAATATACCGATGGTGTGCTGACCAGTTGAGAAGGGATCAATTGCTATGATATAAACGTTTACATAAAAAGAAACAATCACCGTTATAAAGGGTACACCCGTGCATCGCCGGGTTTATAAAGCTAGTTAAGGAATAAAATGGAAATGCTGGCTACACTTTGGAATTTTATACAAAATTTTAGGTTCATTGTTTAAAACCCAAGAGTTCAACTGGCAGAGTATTGTTATTTGGTTGAATGTTCATGTAATATAATTACAGCAATGTATTCGGTTAGAAAAAGTATCCTTCTTATTCTGGTCATCCTGGTTTAGCTTTAACGATTTAAGCTATCGTTTATAGTTTTGAATGGAAAAATAGTTTTGTGTATCGCTCTCAAGCTTGGTTAGAAATATTCTTTTCTAATCGTTCAAAAATAATCACTTTATCGTTCCGTTAGAATATTTCCTTGCCTCAAAAACTCTTTTATTGCTATTTGACTAACACTCATTAA
Organism: Oedothorax gibbosus; assembly: GCA_019343175.1. Lineage (NCBI taxonomy): Eukaryota > Metazoa > Arthropoda > Arachnida > Araneae > Linyphiidae > Oedothorax > Oedothorax gibbosus. The sequence goes on from CM033271.1 coordinate 32,624,974, forward strand.
ATGTACTAAAAGATGTCAGAATATGATATTCAATATATCCAAATGAAGATGTTATCTTATATCTATCTAAGCGGCATATTATAAAACCTTTACTGAAATAAAATGTATATATTTTTATAAATAAAAACGAATGTGATAACTAAAACCAGATTAATAGCTCCGAACAATAGTTTCCTACACTATCAGTCACCAGCCGTGGCTGAGACCTTTGACACTTGCCGCAAATTAAGAAACACCTCACAGATAAACGGGGTTAATTACTCTTGCCCATCCCAGAAAAGAACGCAATGTCCTCCGTGGCCGCTAACCTAACTAATCCAAGGAATGGTCGGTAATTTGTCCAACACGGAATGGTATCACTATATTCGTTTTTGTGACGTCTCCTTTATCCAGTCTTAACCTCTAACAGATAGAGATGTAAGTCCGCGGATTAGATTATTTGGAATGCGTCCAAATCAGGAAGCAATGGTAAAGAAAAGCTGATTTTGTGCATTATTCCCTGTTGTTCCTCACTTGACAGCGGTTCTTCTTGTCGCGTCGTCAATAGCCCTCCTTTGCGACGTTTATTCCAATAAACAAAACCTGCCGTTTTTTGTTGCTGTATTTAAGGCGAAACGATTGATTGCTTTTGAATTCAATATGTTCAAAGCATTTTGGTGTTAATGGGCATACTTGGAGTATTTCTTCTAAAGTAAAAAACTCGACACTTTTCGAGAAATTCTCGGTTTATGGTGACATAACATTTGGCACAAAATATTTACAGATAATTTTTTCTGCCTGTGAGTTTGTGATATTGCATATTCAGATTTTCGAATATAAAAATATAATAAAAAGAAAGTTATATTATGAGTTACAATTTTTGTTCTCTGAGTATTTACATTTCGACGGTGTGAAAAATACGCAGTAGAGCATTTTTTTTGCATGTGGTACATAGTTTATGTTTAGACTCATTATAAGTACACGGAATCGTATAATGGTATTGAATTCTTTTTATGCAATTTTACTTAATTCTTTTCGGTTCGGAAGATTCCATTTATTTATCTTTTTTTTTAAGTTTGGAAGTAACTATAAAACAACTATTATTCTAAATTCTAGTACTTGTAAGAGCCTTAAACTATTATTATAGTGCACATAACTATATCTTATTAGCTCTATTTAACCTTATTACAAGAAATACAATAATTTCAAGAGAACAGAGAATTTAGATTGATGTTTAGACTAAATTTATTTGAGCCAATTTAGTTTACAAATAAGCACAGCTGACAAAGTAAAAAATGGTTTGAATTTTAAAAGAAACTTCCAGATGAATCAACCGTTTTTTAAAAAAGAATTAAAAACAGGCATATCCCTTTACTAAAGCACGCAAAGAAGTAACTGCTTTACACATAAATTCTTACGAATTGAGAAATGGACTTCAAAAGCATTTTGTACGCAGAGATGCCAGCAATCAATCTGTTTTACCAGATACTGAGATGGCGGGCATCAAGCCGGAATGTTTATTTAAAATAGATTTCGTTCGTGGAATGTTTTAGTTCATTTCCTTCCGCAAATGGGGTTTCGTGTTTATTTTGTTTCAAAATGGCATCGTTGACGATTTGACGAAAGCTGTTTTGAATACAAATGGAGCTAAATTGGTATTCGTTGTTGGTGGCGTCTTAAGGCGTTGAAAATGGCTAAATAAATTATGTTACATTGAAATGAATCTCTATATATCATTTAAATTGTTGAAGCAATACATTTAAGTCCTAAATTTCTTGTTTAAGGGTTTTCCATTCTAATAGTTTGCTTTACTTGCCTGCTGAATTTTCACTTAAAAAAAGTTAAATCGGTAGTTATACTCTGTAAGAGTGTTTAAACTTAACCCAAAATCTTTAACGACAATGTCATAGTTCAAGATTTAAACTTTGTCAAATAAATACAATTATATTTAAACTCTTCTGTTCAGTACGGACAAGAATTAATTAACATAATAGCTTTAAATACCCGGCCGTTTCACGGAATATTATGCAACATTTTATTTTATGCCAACACTGACAATTTGAAAAAATCCTGACTTTTTAGATTCGTGCTTTTTACAGAACAAATCAAGAATCGTATGGGTACCTGTCTCTATCTTTGAGGCATGAAGGAATTATATGGATACCATGCCCCCTCCCTCTTTGGGCGCGAATTTTGAAAAAATTGCTTCTTAAGCGAGGCATTCACTACAAAATGAATAATCTCCTAAAATTTTACTCCAATAGTTTTGGGTGGCCGTTAATAATTGAATGAGTGAGTTGGGACTTATTCCTTTATAAACAGATTAATTTGTATTGCCATATTTAAACAGTAACATTTGAATTTAAGAAAAATTGACCACGTAAATAGAAGTTTAGTTTATCTCAATAGAGATATTATCTTTCTATTATCAAGTTAAGAGTAGATTGTGGTCGTTCACCACAGGGGCAACCTCAAATAGCTTCCACGCTAGATGGCGCTGAATTACGTTACTACCAGAAATTTAGATTCTAATAGTAATTATAGTATAAAAGCCGAAGTAACTAATCTCCACTTTGATGATCCTTTTGGTGGACTATTGGTTGCCGAGGCTGGGGCTCGCAGCTCACATGCAAGTACCTCTTCAAGATAAAGTTTAAGTGTAAATATTTATTTCAATGTGCTTTTAAAAATGTCTTGTATATTTTCATAGTAATATTTAAACTTTTATCTGGCGCAGTATAGCCTTTGATGCCCTTGCGTCATTAAAATCAAACATACATTCATTAAACTTTTAAATACTATAAACTATTTTTTATGAAATATTAGTACTTCACTAAATTTTATGAAATATTAGTACTTGACTAATGTTTAAGAAATTATATTATTCAATGGGCAACGTTATTGCTTCATAATAATAAGACGGCAAAACGTTTCATACAAAAGCATAGTATTTATTTTTTCCTTCAAACCACAGAGTTAAACTTCAAATAACATCTTATGATTTAAAAAATTAAAGTTCATAATTTGATACCTGATGACAGCTTTTTTTTGAAAAATGTTTTCAGACCTTTCATTAGCCCTTCAACGCAATTCGTCACTCCATCTCTTTATGACAAGCTTACCTTCCCCCAGTGGCCGAATTAAAATAAACGTTTAGAAAGGACGTTCCACCTAGTATTCAATAAGGCAACAAAAACTTGTCATTCGTTTGCGATTTCTATGAGTGTCTATTGATTGATTTCTACCAAAAGATTGTAATTTTAAGCACTACCCGAAGAAGCATATAATTTTGCAAGCACTCTTATTTTAGTGTAGATAACAATTAAATTCGGCTTGCCTTTCAACTCTGAGCATCTTTAGAATATTTACACTATTCTATTTCACTATTTTTGGCTGGTTAAGTAGACTTCTTTTTCAGATTAATATATATCATTAAATATGTAAATTCAATAATTATCGATACATAGCAAGAAATCTTTTAAATCTGGTTATAATTAGACAATGATAGATTTTTAAGTATGATTTTCTTAAGTATAATTATATTATCCTCTTTCCTATCCTATCCTAGTTTGTCTTTCAACTTATGCCTTTTCGGTAGAGGGCCTTTTTTTATAATAGGCAAATTAAAATGACTGTGTACGAAGAACTACCTATTATTATAAAAAACTACCTATTATAGAACTACTTGTATTATAAAAGGCTGACATATTGTTTAATTTCAATGTGAACATGTATATTAAAGGCCTAAATCTATCATAATTACAGTTATGCTCTCAGATAATCTTAAAACCAATTAATTTTATACAAGACCCATTTTTATCTTCAGACACTATTTAAATTTTGTTATTTGGATACGAATATTTATTAAGTTAACCAATTAAGTGCCACCGGCATGTATACGTAATTACACAGTATATTCATGAACTTTCACTGACGTTTTCTTACGTAATAGAATGTTTATTTTTTTGTTTGCTGGTGTGAGATCTTACTTTAAAAATTAATGTATAGATATGCACGAACTTATTGTATGGAATAACAGCCAAACTAAACTTATCAGTAACGTGTGTTTTATGTATTTTTTCCTTATTTAAAGTACAACAATTTTCAGTTTATTGTAATTATTCAACAGTTATTTAAGATTTTAATTATGAAATTTTTCCTTAAAAATTGCAATAATTTTCCCTGCTGATTGATATTGAAACTAGAAATGCGTCTGCAAAGTGCCAATTAAATATTTAAAGAATTAAAAAAAAAGCTATACATAATCGTGTACTTTAGGCCTCGAAGGGTTAAAGCACCTTGACCCATCAAACACCAGATGCATTTTTAGGGAATTTAAATGAACTCTTACAAAGGTATTTCAATTCAGGTAGTCTGTAGAGCTACAAAAGATGTCCTCAGAGTTGGTTGCAAATCGTAATGGCTGATGGACATTGATTGACTTCTAGCGAGGCGTATAAATTAGGCACTAACGGATGTGAAGTAAATTGGAGGCGCTAAATATTGATGGACAAGCGCGAATTCATGGCGTCAAGTTGTGGTAGCTGATTAACATATAAGAAGTTAAAATTTCTCGATGAGTCGATGTTTTGATGGATGTGAACCTAATGAATAATTTCCGGATTTTGGTTGCCAATTGATGTAGAAATTTTAAAATGACGAAATAGATATTAAAGTAAGTGATTAAATCTTTTTGGAAAGCAACTTATGATGAGGGGATACCTTGCTAGTCACTGTGCTATTCCTCTTCTAAAATTAAGCCGTTCCGGTAAAAATTTTATTGATTTGCATTACCTTAAATAAGAATCATGATGAAATGAGTGAATGCACGGTTTGAAATGAAAAGCACTGACAAAAATGATTTTGTAAATTAGTTTAATCGCAAAAAATATTTTCAAATACCTTAGTTTCAGCGTATAAAGATTAAAAAACGTAGAACATTTCCTTTGCTTTGGGCATATAAAAGGAAATCTTTCATAATATAAACGATTTAAACACAGATAAACTATGCTACAAATAGTTGAAGGAAATGATATGGTGTGGGTCTTAATCGCTAAGTTCGAACATTCATTAATGCAGCTAAATGTCATAATTAAAACATCACACTAATGCTGAAAATTAATATTTCAAAGAATTGAAATGTTTATGTATCAAAATTTAGCCTTTTTGTGGGCTGTGAAGCCCAGTCGGTAAGTCATTTGCCTTGCATGCGGCAGGTCCCAGGATCGGGCCGTGCGTTGCCAGAAGGAGTGTCAAAGTTCGGGCCCCCAGAAGTTCATTCACAAAGTCCCAACGCTGCGTACGACATCGTACGCAGAGTCGGCCCTTTTAAAAGTTGCGTTTAGTGCCTACTCGGGTGTGGGCTTGTCACTTGGCTGTAGTTCTAAATTATGACAGCCGTCGCCAATTGCCCTCGTGTAGCTGTAGTGTGACGTTAATTCAACGCAACTCAGCTTTACTTTGTAATAGCTCTTAAATAGTCCCAAGTTGTGGCTTTGTGGCTGGTTCCAAAAACAAAACATCGATTTAAACGCACGCCTGTCATTTAGCGATTCTTCAAACGCAGAACGTGTCTAACAAAACAATCACCGCTTGTCTCCTCGCACAAACGGACAAGAAACAACCAATTCCGTTCCAGAAAATCAATTCTATTGGGTGTTGGTGAAGACATTCATCAGGACCGCGCTAAATGTTTGAACAGATTACAGGCATCATTACCTATGGCTTTGTCTTGGACGACATCCAAAGGAACACAACACCAGATTGAAAAGCTTTGTTACATGGCTGAGTGGAGCATATCTGCATTTTTCACGAGTTTTTTTTCTGTACTATTAGTGATTCATAGAGAGAGAAGCTGGAATGAAAAGATCTCGTTTGGAGTGACGGAAATTGGGCTGATACAAGCCACTGATGAGTTAAACATTGTGTCATGTTTCATTTTGAATGTGTTTTTAGAACAGAATAGAAAATCGTGGATATTTGTTTTGAGATAAATTGTTTTAAACTTCATGAATTTTCTTTTATCAGTTAAAAGTACAAGAGAGTATTTTCCACTAGCAAATTACTAATTCAACTTATCGTATTCGGTACTTTTCTCATTTTTCTTTTTTAATGAAGTGCGCCTTAGAAAATGTATTGTTACTTCTTTTGAGCAATTTTTTTCTTCTATTTGTTTTTAACTTTTTAAAAACTATTTGATTTCACAGAATATAAAGGTTCTGTTCCATAGTCCCTGATAAATTCCTACAGACAGAATGGTATACGGATAAATTTTACGAAAACAGATTAGTTGGGGATTTCATTAACCAATGATCCGATCAGTTTTCATAAAACTTGTCCGTGTCGACAGCGACCATAAAATAGCCTTACAAGTACAATAAGTTACGAAAATACCACATTCCTCTTTAAAGTTACAATTCCTCTTTAAAGTTTTGAATGTATTGGTTCAATACTCACAATATCCCATCGTTTATACAATTTTCACACATGTATCAATATAGATAATAAGTTGCAGTTACAAAAACGTCCAACCTATATAATAAACATATATTTATAAACAACCTTAAGGAGGAATAGGATCGGTAGCCGGGTCTCCACACCAAAAACTTCCCTATATGTTAATCCAAGAGAAAAATAAAATTTTCAACGCCAAATTACTCCGTATCTATTGAATAATTTAGCAAACTGCTGTTTATATGATAAATGTAGCTGGCTTACAAGGCTCTATAATACCACTTTTGAAATTTGGTTTGACTACTTTTTTATGGAATTTCATGAAATTATTCGAATCGGTTTCAAAAAATAGTACCATAGAGAACTGTCGGTCAACTACATTTATCATATAAAAACCGCTTTTAAATATATTCAATACAACCGGAGTTTTTGGCTTAGAAAATTATTTGTTCCACTGAACAGAGAGACAAGCATAACATTTAACATAGAGAGAAGACTTCGGTTTGGAGACCCTTCTACCGCTCACATTCCCCTTAACTAAACGCAAGGCCTCTTCTCACATTTTCTCCAACTTAATCTTTACTATAAACATTATTTATTTACGCCTTTTTTCCTTACTATCGGAAGTAAGTAGACCCAGAAGTATAGCATATCCAGCCTCTTAAAAAGTACATATTTTCTCCTCTGGGCCGCATCTAGTCGAGCTAAGCATCTTTTACTATATTTTAACCGGTCCCGGCGATAGATAGAGAAGCTCATAAAAAGGATGGTTTACGACGGTTTAGATGCAGCGGGGGCAAAATGAATTCTATGTGAAAGCTACTGAGGAGGCAATAAAGTCGAGGTAATGATTTTCGGTCTAGAAGTTTTAGTTATGATGTGTGACAGTGGTGAAAGTCGTGTATGTTGTTGATAAATGTACACTGCTCAAAACAATTAGGGAAACGCATGGTTTAAACCCTTTCACCCCCAACGATTCCATTTGGTATAATCAGCTTCTGATTTTTTTCTGATTAAGTTGAGCTCAAACTTATTTATTGTTAGATGGAAGAATCATGTATTTTGAAGAATTAAATAACGTTTGTTTTATTTAAATGAAAATATGAAAAACATGGTAAAATAAAATTCACTCCCAAAAAATTTTATGAAATAAATTGACCCTAAATTCTTGACGCTTCCATTCTTAAATGTTTAAATATTGTTTTTACCTTTTTATTACAAATAAAGTTTTGAAAAAACTATTGTTATAATTTATTCAAAAGTCATGATTCCAATATCCCCCCCTCCCTCCTTTAAATTTTAGTTAAAAAATTAAGATTTCTTCCCCTGTTTTTTACCATTTCATTCTGGATGCATAGTTGAATCTATTTCACAAATTATAGATTTTTATAATAAAAAAATAAGAAATTGAAACTGAAAGGGTAAACAAAGTAACGCAAAGTGCTTCCCTAATTGTTTCGAGCAGTGTATTTTGTATGTATGAGTGACGTTGGTGTGGAATATCAGAGACTTGTCAGTTTTGACGAAACTACAAAATATCTTATAATAAATCAAAGGGTGAAGTGACCGACTGATTCGAGGATGAACGCCCAGCCAAAACTATTAGAGGTACGGATTCCTAATTTAACTTATTCCTTTTGTAATTAAATAACCCATACATATTTTTGTAAGTTATACTTAAGGTTATTGCATTACTGTATCCATTCTAAGAATAGCTTTAAAATGTTTTTGTACTACAGTGATACAAATTGACCTAATTAAAAGGTACATATTTGGCTGAATTCCAATGAAAAATATAATAATTATTGAGATTCTAGTAAAAATAGTTTGTTTTCTGAAAAAATAATTCCATTTTACTTTTTAAGCATAAAAGTCTCCAGTGTAGCATTAATATTCTCTAGTGTAATAATAAATAATAGTGTAGTATTATGGTGTTATCATTTAAAAGAAAAAATACTTTTTAGTCTTCATTTACTATAACTTAACATTCAACTTAATAAAATATTGAGTTTAAGCTAAGTTTTTAAGAAATAATTTATTTACACTCATTATCCTTAATGTTTCGTGTAAAGTACGTTTGTATTTTATAATTTTTTTTCTAAATATGCTAATAGAGTAGAATCTGGGGAAAAGCTTAATGATATCTATCTAACTGTTAATACTTCCTATAATCCAAAGATCTCCACCTTCTAATTGATGTCACTTTATTTCAAAGACCTAAACGACCAACTCGATTGACCCGATTTGTTGTCCAATTGATTTTTCGAGGAATTGTGCAACTACATTTTTTTTCACTTGAATTAGTTCAGTATGGCAACGATTACGTCTCAACTTAGCCCTTCATTTCGACCAATCAGATGCTAACTTCGAAATGATCCAAGTGAGGCTGCAATATTTATTTCGCTCATTTTTTTAAACTTGTTCTTACATAAAGAGTTATCCTTTCTGAAGAAGAAATAAAATGAATTTTTTAATATAAAAATGAAAGCTGATGAGAAGAAAATGTGATTTTGTTCAAAACGTTTTAATAAATATCATTATTAAAAATTAGTTTAAGATAAATAAATTTAGCCACAGGAAGATTTTTCTTTTATACACGAATTTATTACATTCTTAAACATAATACAATTCTCTTGTTAACCACTTTATTATCGTCATTAGACAATTTTGTTTCGTGATATGTGTCAAAAATCTTGAAGGGTTTTGTTGGACAGATAAGGTGTCAAAATTTGTTACTTTGCAGGGGCTTATAATTGCATAACTGGGCACATACTGGTTTAAAAATTTTGAAATGAGATTATAAAATGATCACCGGGGGCTTAATATGTTTTTTAAAATTAAGAAGAAAGCTACAAATTCGCAACAAAAGGTTTAAAAATAATAAACAATAAAATACAAATCCTTCTGAAAACGCAAATTATTGAGGGGGAAAATGATAAAAAAACGTTTAATGAACTTGTATTTAAGTGTTCTCGATAAAAAAAACACAAGTAGGTTTGTAACAGAATCTGTCACTTAACCCGCTTCCACACAACAGTTGTGTTTAACAGGTAAAAAGGCGACAAAAACAGCATTAATATTCTATATTAAACATTTATATGCTAAATTTGGCTAGTTTCATTATTTCATTTCAAAAACTCAATAATTATTAGTTATCGTTTGCAAAAATTAATTTATATTTCAAAGAATAAATACGTAATATTCCTCGCTTTTAAATAGAATTAAAATATTTCATATCAACGTACAGAGAATCTCGTAGTGAAATATATTTGACGTCATTTCCAACTAATCGATGTCGCAAAAATAAATTTATTTTAAATTATTGTCTAAAAGTTTCTCGAGCAATTGTTGCTAATGGCAATGGTGATTTAATTCTAATAAAAATGGCTTCCTATGCTTTTTAAATAAGCATTAAATTTTGCAGTTTTTTTTAAATAATCGAAGTACTTCGAATCCGAATTATTTTCTGAAATTTTCAATGTATTCTAATTTCGATGCGCTGAATTTTTTGACGTATCACACTTGTCCGTAGCATTTGTAGTTTGAGATATGAAAGTGGGTGACAGACAGACGGACTGAACGATTATAATACCTTCCACTTGTTACGTTATAAAACGTAGTGTGGAAACTAATACAAATCCTTCTGAAAACACAGATTATTGAGGGAAAAAAATGATAAAAACCGTTTAATGAACTTGTATTTTACGTGTTCTCGATAAAAAAAAAACAGGTACAAAAAAAGAAAAACACATTTAAACATCATCCTTATTATATGCTTCCTAATTTCTTGGGATCTCAATTTAATTAGCAGCAAATGAATTCTAAATCACTGTCATTATATCGAGGATTATTTTTTCTATCTCTGCTCCAAACTGATTTATATCACTATGTTGTTGCTTGACCCTTATGGCAGGTATGTCTTTAGAGAAATGCTGCTAACGAACAGTTGATGTTTTTTTTTCTTCTGGTATAAAAAAGAGGATTTAGTTTGATATTGATGTTTAATAATCGATGTGAAACCACTTGAAGGTAATTCCCGACAATTTATTATTTTTTTGTACACTGGATGATATATCTGCGTGTTATCGATGTCTATTCTATCTGAATTATTGTAATTGATATCATTAACTGCTGCAACGTACCTGAAGCCGTGGCCCCCTACCGGCCACCTTGGAAGTTATCCTGACTGCAGCAGTAGGCAGAACAGAACTTTTTTGTCGACTAATGGAGTAACACGGACTTAGAGATGCTCATGTCCGAAAACGGTCTGATTGATACGAAAAGAACCCTTTTAACATTTTAAATCGATGCTTTAAAATAAAGAAGCTGAAGTAAACTAACTTTAAAAAAATGTGTTTTTAAATAAATATTGGAACTTTGAAATCTTCTTTGGTTCGTATCTTGTAATTCGTTACACTGCTGTGATGTAATAATGCTCTGATCGAAGTTGACTTTTTTTTTTAAATCTTAAATAATAATGTCACAGCTATTAGGGCATAGAATTTAAATGATAAATTGGATAATTACTATTCATTAAAATATTGAATAAGCTCAATTAAAACGACTTAGTGTGCACGGACACCAATAAAACTATCACAGTGCTATGTCTGTCTATTATAGCAGTACGATTGAGATTTTTTTCACAATTATTTTAACACTTTTACTTTAACACTTTTTTTACCAATTATTGAAATTTGAGATAGATTAATAATTACTTTAATAATTACTAGTTATAATTATTCAACTGATTTGATAATTTTCCAGATAAAATAAAATAGACCATGACCATGTTCCTGAGCTATCTATCCGCTAGTGATGGCTGTTCGGGGCACGATTGTACTCTATCAAGGCGTTTTCCGTGCAAATCAATTGGCCATTGGACCTTAAGTGAAATTAGAGCGAAGATGGGTCCGGCTTAAAAAGTCGTTCGTCATTGCAACCGGCTCAAGCGAATGCATTATTTACCAATTATTGAAATTTGAGATAGTTAGAGTTAATAATTACTAGTTATAATTATTAAACTGATTTGATAAGTTTCCAGCTAAAATAAAATCAACCTATAATGACCATGTTCCTGAGCTATCTATCCGCGAGTGATGGCTGTTCGGGGCACGGTTGTACTGTATCAAAGCGTTTTCCGTGCGAATCAATTGGCCATTGGACGATAGGTGAAATTAGAGCGAAGATGGGTCCTGCTTAAAAGGTCGTTCGTCATTGCCACCGGCTCAAGCGAATGCATCATTTACCGAAGGGGCCAACGTGCGATAATAGCTACATGGAGAGGGGGAGATTTTTTGTGTGACAATGTTTCAGGTCTTTAGTGTGACCAGAAATGCTGAGTTTAACATAAATTCTTCCTCGAGCTTCGATTGGTGAACCAATGTCACGTGAGAACAAAGCAGCAATCGAAGAAAAGGCATTCAATTTGTAGAAGAGGATCTGTCAACATTGTTCATATAATCAGGGCTCGAAAAACCGCACGTCCTCCCATCCTCGGCGGTCGAAAATTCCCCAAAGACAACTAATTACTCGATTCCTACGTCCTCGTGGACGACCTTTTCTCCGTTAATGTTCGTGATACATTTTTAATTTTTTTTATCTTACAAGAATCTACAACTCGCTTCTAAAATGACCTTTTAATCTAGAAATCCTGTAGATTCCTCCGTCAGAACAAATGGGCATACTCAAGAAATCGGTAAACAAAAAAGTTGCACTGTGCGTGTGCTTTTGGATTTGTAACGAATGAATTAACATTTGCGTACAAAAAACATTATGCACTGGTCTTAAACAAGAAGCATTAAATGCAAATATGAGCATCTACCTAACTTGGAAAAGCCCTTTCAGATTTCTGTGCAGAAACCTTTGTAAATAATTACCTTGATTGTGGAATTGGCAAACTCCATATTTAATTTTTTTGAAAAAAAGGTGGTAGCTACCGATAAATTGACATTCTAGATAATTAAAATGACAAAGATCAAATTATTTCATGAAAGAAATACTAAGTTGCTATTATAGTAACCTAGTATTTCTTTTATTACTGCATAATGTAATCCTAGTAACTACTAATAAATTGTGTATTTTATATAAATGTTTATAATAAATAGGACAAAAATTATATTTTCATTTATTTAGATGCTATTTATATACATAATTAAAGTTTGACGTATTAGTTTCAAAGGAAGACGGGTACATTTGTCGGACAAGCCGTCCTTGGAGACGGGTAAAATTTCTGAGATTTTTCAAGCCCTGCATATAATATATAAATAACTTTTGAGTTTTTACCTTTAAAAATAAAAATTGTATGGAAACACTAGATAATTAATTTACATTAAAATTAAGGGCAAAATCAGGTGTGCAAAATTTAAATTGTAAAACTACTGTCTTGTAACTTGCATTGCTTTGGTTCTGCAAGAGTCGTGTTTTACAAGCATTTTATTGTATAGAAAAATATAAATATTGTAACAATGTTTTTAACGTACAACAGCTGTTCTATTGTAATAAAAGTAAACTCTAAATACCAAAACAACTATGATTAATGGCTCAGTGGGCCGTCCTTAGTGTTTTCTGGATAAATAATGAACCGTTGATTCAATTACTTAATTCAAATGAATTTTGTCACTCTTTCACTTCTAGAAACAATGTTTCCGAAATTAAATTGTGGCCTATGTAAAACTAGGTTGCCTATTTTCAATGAAACATTTTGTGCAATTTTCTAATTCTATTCACCGAGAGCAAATGACGGACGAATATGTTTAAAAATGACCTTTTTTCAAAAAGTGTTCAAGTGTTTCGATACGTTGTCTTATTTCTAAAGGATGTTTTCGATACTGGTTGGTTAATTTTTCTTATTTCGTTCTTCATTCTTTATGCTAATGTGCTTGGCCATTCAAATTGAAATGAACACTCCGGATTGAAGCTCTGTCATAGTTATTCTTTTGATACTTTTGAGAGCGTTTTGAGAATTTTGATTGCCAAGTTACAAAGAACAAAATAGTTTTGATCAAATGTGATACATTTTGTTTAAAATAAGAATCCTCTCTTACTAAATAGTAAGAGAGGATCCTTAATTTTAACAAATTGTATCACATTTGATCCGAACTATTTTGTTCTTTGTAACTTGACAATCAAAATACTATAATCACACGACGAATTTATAACATTTTAATATTAGTTTTGTGAAACATTAGTTTTCAAACATATTTCTTAGTTTTTTGTTCGTTAATACAGATTTTGCTTTAAAAATTTTACAAATTAGCGATTTTACAAATATAACAACTTTAATAAAAAACCGCAATTAGTTCATTTGAAATATATTTAAATAAAACGAAAAAGTATTTCAAAATATGATTGCATTTACGAATTATCTAAATCTGATGCGTGGCTTTATTTCTTCATAAAAACTTCGAATATCAGATAACTTTTAAATAGTGTGTTATTAACGAATGTAACTCCTATCATCGAATAACGCTTTAACTTAAAAACTGCTACATTAATCCCTACACATTTTAACGAATGGAAGTTACTTGTTCACAACCCCACACATTTCACAAGGTCTCCATTATTGTATCACAGTAACAAATGATAAATTTCGTCATACTTAGCCAGCCACAAAAATTTAACAGGGGTTCATTTGTTTTGTAACACTTTTTTTTATTTTAAAACAAAAATGTCATCCATCTTTTTAGAAAGTCGCAGTTTTATCACCGAAGTGAGATGTTATGTGTATGCCACTTTACCCAGTTCTTTTCCAATGAAAGATACGTCTTATTTAAAGCAGTCACTTTTGGCAGCTAATAAAAATTTCTATGAATAACATCGAAGTAAACACGAGTTTTGTAAAAATAGGGTTATTAAGACTGTTTAGAGGGAAAGATTTAGGATAAAACGTCACTCTTGTTGAAATAATTTACCTCTTGACATAAGTCAAGAAGACATCAAGATTTTAATCTTTTTGGTTGTAAAAATTTATGCGAATATTCACTTTTCTATTTTCGTAACACAGACCGACTTAAGAACCAGGCAAGTTTTTCAGTAAATATATTTGAAAATTGAATAATGTAATAATAACATTTTAGGATTTTTTTTTAATTATTCTGAAAACAATAGTAAAAGTATTAGTAAAACATTCTCCTGAATAAATTTGTCTCCGCACGGTTACAAAAAAGAAATAAGTTTACGTCAGCAAAGTATTTTTTGTAGATTTTTTATAGTGTTATCTTTTTTATACGATAAGTTAATATCACTTTTTTACCCGATACTGTTTTCAACTTGGTGTATATTCAAAATGTCTAATTAAGATGATAATTACGTAAATCCCTGCAATCTTATAAGCATACCATATATATTTGGGCATACTATAAGTAGCAAAAGGGATATATAAGTTGTTAAAATGGGATCGAATCCATATTCGGGTATCTTAGTTTAGTTTTAAATATCGTCGCACTAGAGCTACACGAGGGCTATTGGCGACGGGCGTCGTATTCTAGAACCACAGTCAAGTGACGAGCCGATCCCTGAGTAGGCACCCAACACAGCCTTTAAGGGCGACATCGTAAGCAGCGTTGGGACTTTGGAGGATATTTAATGTGCACTCCCTCTACACGGGGTATTATTCGTCGGACATTTTGGCTGCACGGGCCGTTTATAGGTCGGCAGTTATTTTGGCGATGCCCGGACCCGAACCTGTGACCTTTCGCATGCTAGGCGGACGCCTAACCGACTAGGCTCCCCAGCCTCATGCCCCATCCTGTCATGGATACGATAAATTGATTTGAGGGTTTATATGGTGGAATGAGCCACATTTTGTCAAAGTATTTTATTCAGCAACTAATAAATTTAGATTTAATAAATTTAGATTAATTTCTTTACTACTTTTTTTACTTAGTGTATACAAATAAATTAGATTAAAATCTTTCACAAAAGTTTAAAAATATTAAATAATGTTTTGTAAAAAACATAAGAATGAATTAAATATTTAGACACGGTACACATGACAATGTTGTAAGCCGTAGTAAATTAAAAATATTTTGGTATACTATGGAAATTTTGTTTTCGACACTATGCTTCGTTTTCAAAAATATATTTATAAGATTTCAATATCCCTTTAATAAAAATATAAAATACATATTTTTAAATTTTAACTGTGTGCGACAATTAATTGTCGTGCATAAGAAGTGTATGTATAACTATTTCCAAATCTTAGAGGGAAAATATTTAACACTCAAAATGATCTGTTAAAATCTTTTAACTATTTTCAAAATTGAATATCGACAAATTTTTAAACGTGAGAAATGTAATAACTTCAAACCCCCAACGGAATGTTCGAAATGAATTTCTTTCCCCACCAGGGTGAACGACACCTCGACGCAACCACCATGGACAACAGCCAAAGGTGGATACACATGGGTTTTTGAAGGAACAGTTGTACCATTGTCATGTTTTTTCACCATTATTTCTTCGTTAAAATAACTTTGCGGCTTAAAAAAAATGTTTTTAAAAAGTTTACTTCAAATAAATTTTGAGCTTTACTGATTCATAAAATGCTATTATGTTGGAAATTTAATTTTTTTGTTTAAATTTTTTCGAACAGGAAAAATTTCTAATGTACATTAACTCTTTCCGACGGTTGGAAAAAAAATTTACAGCGCGAAAATAAGCTTACTGCTTTGTATTAATACACAAAATATCAGACAAAGTAAGTTAAACGAAAAATGAGTTTAAATAACCTTAAAATTAACGTTTTTTTTAAAAATGAAGGTGTAAGAGGTACTCTCAAAGTCGTCTTTAATGAGTTAACACAAATTGTACAAATTGTTGTTGCGAGAATTTGTTTATATTAGGCAAATAGTTTTGATATCTCTCTGTGGTGCAATATTCAAATAAAAACAATATGATTTTTTATATTAATACAAATTAAAAATTAATAAATTTAATCATGTTACCATTCAAAAATTATTTGAAATTTTTTTTAATAGAGAATTTTAAACATTATTTAAGTTTTGCAAGAAAGAAACTTCATCATTTTTTTCTCTCCTCCTAGTGTATCCTTAAATCATTAATGAAGATCTGTGAATATAACACAATTTAGAATAAAAACGTTAACTTTTTGTGTATGTTTTTTATTCGTGTTTTGTGAAACTTAATTTATCCCAGGATCCCATCTCTTAATTTATCGTTCAGGACTGTGGTTTTCGTTTGTCCTATATTTTGTTTATTTAGATAAACTTAAGCAGAAAGCTCATTTTAGCTTGGTATTTTTTGCCAATCGTCGTTATTGGGTAAAATGGGTGCATGCTTCATAGAATAAGTCAGCTACCTGGTCTATCTAAGGAGTATCATCGTTTAAATTTACCCGGCCAAGGTTTAGGAAGCGTCTATGTAAAAACATGTATCAGGAATCAATTTAATCAGACACATGTTTCTTAGTTCACTGTGTTTAATAGACTAGGCATAGACATGCATAAAATTTCCAACCTCGACGTAATATAGAAAAGGAGAAAAGTGAATAAAACGGCTGAAAAATTGTGTTTTGAAATCATGCAATTTGAAGATGGCAAACCATGTTCAAATGTTTATTACATTCATTTTTTCGTAAAAGGCGTAATTTAGTTGTCAAAAGTTTAAAATAAAAAGTCAATATTAAGAACCATCGTTATGTTCCCTTTTACTTTAAGGGAGAATTGGCGCGCTGGATTGGGGGTCTCCAAAGCAAAGTGCATCAGTGTTAATCCTATGGAGAAAAAATATTTTCCCTGCCACATTTGTCCGGCCGTATTGAATATTTTTACAAGCGGGGTTTTTTATGAGATAAATGTAGCTGACTTACAGGTCCCGACCTTCCCATTTTTTGAAATTGGTTCGAATATTTTTTTTTAATTTTCAATAAATAATTTTACACAAAATATTCGAAGCAATTTCAAAAAGTGAGAAGATAGATACCTGTAAGTTATCTACATTTAATATTTAAAAAAAACGGTTTGTAAAAATATTCAATACAGCCGGAGAAATGTGGCAGAGAAAATATTTTTCGCCATTGGATTAACACTGAGGCATTTGAGTTTGGAGACCCGCTGTCCAGCGCGCTCATTTCCCCTTAACAGATAATGAGACCGAATGACCACGATCTCTAAACCAAAATCATTTTCCCCATCGGATTAACACAGAAGCACTTTAGTTTGGAGACCCGCGGGGCTCATTCTCTCTTAAGTGAAGTTCGGAATGATTTTTTTGCTGCTGTACATTAACGCTACACAGAATTTAGCATCTTCACTACTTGATTGAAAATCACGAAAAAAACTAAGTCGTCTTTCACTTCCAGTGTATGTGAAAAGCCCAATTGACTTAGCATTGCCACTGTAATCATTCGGCACCATACATAAGATGAAAATTACCCTGAATCGTTGCATATGAACGAGCTAAAGGATCATAGCGGTATTTGATACGCATCCCTCAGGAGAAGGGGGCAAAATCTTAAAAAGAAAAATACCAATATATGCGTCCCAAAAGTCTTTTTTAACCAGTTTATCTCTCCAACGAATTTGTCACTGTCATCCGACACTAGCTTCCCCGCCGTATGCAGAAATTGAAAGGGATACGACTTTTGGTGGTTATTATTTTTTAACGAATTCTGTTTCGTTGGTTTTTGGTTAGTCTTCAGTTTTGGAATGTCTCCTTGGGACCTACAGCGGTGATGAGACTGACGTCTGGCGTTTATCATATTCGAAAAGTCTGGTTGAGAATTAATTGATGTACGTCATATTATGTGACAAGGTCTTCCTATCGGGGTTTGTATTTTTGTGTCATTTATTATCTTACGATGTTTGCGGTGTCAGTCTTTTTTGTTTTATCCTTGTTGGTTATTGCTTGTTAATTTAATGATTTATTAAAAGTTGTGTTTGATTAGATCAAATAATTAAGATGAATGGTTAACCCATGAATTATTCTGTCATTCATTCTTATCTGTAATAGTTAATCATAATTATATATTCTGACTAATTGCCAAAAATATAAATTCGCTTTAAAATTTGAGTGGAGTTTAAAAAACTAAATTAGACATCTTAGCATTAATTGCGAATGAAACATTTGAGATGTTGTCATAAAGTAGTTATAGTCAAAGTAGTCATGTCATAAATTCTCTGTTATTAAGATTATGCTATCATTGAAAATGTATTAGTGCCTTGTATTCGCATCAGACCTCAATCATTGAAACCCTGTTATTCCCTTTCTTTCAATGCCGGCCTTCATTAAAAAGTGTATGATACTACTCATTGAATTAATGTTTTTGTTCTTTAAATATAACCAAAACTGTTTTCTTTTATCACTTCTACTCAAGTCTTGAGTCCTTTTCAAATACCACAATGGGCATGTTTCAAGGCTTGAGTGCCAATAAAAATGCCGAGTGAAAATAAATTATTTCTCAAGACTCGATTGGTGAATCAATGTCAAGTGAGATCAGGGAACTATAATCAGCACCAATAGAAGGAAAAACAGGAATGAAAAATGGAAGGAACTGCGTCTTCTGAAATAAACCAATTCAATTTTAGCAATTGCTGCTCTTAAATACCGTAAATACATCTTAACAAATTACCATGCCATACTAAAGAAAACGCTTTTGTTATGCACTGCCAACAAAAAAATCTTGTATACATTAATAACAACAAAAATCCTCTTTATTAATAACATCAATCTTTCATTCCCAATACAATCAATTTCTCCCCAGAAGATTCATTCCACCAGTTGATAAGGCCAAGAATCTCGACCACTCATCTACATTAGACAAAAACCAAAAGAAAAAAACTTCAGTCGCCAACGCACTGCGATTGATGAAGCCAAGCTTCCGACACATAACGTGTCCCATCTCTATTAATAAGCGTAATTGAATACCCTCCATCCTGTCCTGGAAAAAACCAGGACAAGAAAAAAAACAGGAGATTGTCCTGCATATCCTGGGAATCCTGCTAAAAGTCAGACAGCCATTAATCAATGAGACGTCTTGGCAGCATTGGTCTATTACTGGCTGTAGCTTGTGATGGGATCTTATTATTTATTCTGTCTTAAGACTTGTAATTTATTGGTGTGTTGTTTGTTACAAAGGTGGGAATGTAGGAATTGATTAATTTATGCATCGGAAATGGGCGTTTTTTGGAAGGGCCGGTGATGAAATACTTTGATTATTGAAGTGGGTGTCAATAATTGATTGATGAATTTATTGTCAATGAAAATTATTTTAATGTCAATAAGTACAATTGATGGGGAATTTAATGTCAAGATAAGTAAATTTAGGGAATAGGTAATATTCAATAAGCAAAATTAATTAATACTGAATTTAGTGTCAGTTTTTATAGTAGAAAAGTCATGTATGAATGATTGATAGATTAGCTCCGATTGACGTCAAAATGTTATTTCTCTATACCGCGTTAACTTATTAAATATTTTTCATGAAATATTTTTAATGCGTTGTAGGGGTAGTTATTAGTTGATGTAAATAACGAAAATAAATTCGAAATAATAAATTATTTGCGTAAATTTGTTTTTGAATGTGATATTGATTATTAAACTTGTCTTGTTTTAACCCTTTCAGTCCCAGTGATATGCCATTTGGCATCATCATGTTTCTGATCATAATTTTAATAAAAAATAGGGCTGACATATATTGGGATTAATAAAATATATGTTCTAAGAAAAAAGTTTGAAGAATCGAATGATGTGTTTTTGATATAAATGGCTATAGACGGTCAGAATTTTTTTTTCTAAAATGATGATTCCAAATTGTCATTGGGATTGAAAGAGTTAAATGCTTAGGTATGTATAGCATATATGGAAGATTTGCTGAGTACAATGTCATAATAGATGCATTGCAAAATATGTTTTTTTCAATTTCAGAAACCTTTAAATTATGCATAGAAAGTTATAGTTTAAGTAATGAAACAAAACTTGTACATAAGCTAACAAGTTTTATCGAAGTTTTGAGACTAAATTAAGAAATACTGTTTCCCATTAAAATTATTAATCTACATTTGTAGCATTGGTCTTACCACTTACTAAACAATTATGTTTAAATTTGGTTTTACTTAAAAAGATATTTGATAATATATTTGTATCTTATACAATCCAATTCTACTACTCTTCGAAAGAATTTCTTACATATTTTACAACTTAGAATAATTTTAAACCATGCTCTCTTCTCAGCCCGACACTGTTATTACTTCTGATTCTAAAAGGCGTTACTTTAAAAGACACTTGCATAGTAATTATTCAGAAGCCGGTGAATGGAAGTTACACCTACGGCAAAAGGACACAAAAATCATTAATCTTCAGTCCGTAAAGACGTGGGAAGAACTGGAGTAATTACTCACTAATTTATTATTGATACGGTTAACTTTTACACGTTAAAAACTTAATTTTATTTTTAAAGAAAACTTTTAACTCGTTTAAAATCTTCGGTAATATTTATTCAATCATAATTCTTGCGTAGGAATGTATTTTGCGGTTATGGTATAATCGATCGATGCAATTATTCAATCTTATTTCTTTATATTAAAAATCAATTATAGCTGACGTTTTTACATTTATTGAGTTTAATTTCTTTTTGTCGGATAAAATACTGGTATGAATTGACTTTGCACTAGTTATTAACTTAATCAAAAAGAAATGAAATCCTCTAATTTATTTTCGCAATTGGTTTGTTTCACGTGACGTAGGTAATTCCTGCTTTGATTCCCGGATATCATTGATGGCACGACACAGTAAGCCCCGCCCACTTCATTAATTAGGAAATCGAAACCTTATTTCTTTTCTGTGTAGCTGTTGCCACTCATGACTTGAAACTTGTCCATTGGTTTACTTTCCAAAACTAAAAATGATTTGTGTTGATTTAGAACACTTTATATGCTCTAGTTAAATATTTTAACACAGCGATTTAAAACTGAGCTTTTTGATTAAATTTAGATAGATTGTAATTTCTTCTAAATACCTCGAATTGAGAATTTCTTAATCCTTTTATATAATTGAAACACCAGATTATCAACCCATTCAATAAAATGAAACACCAAAATTTCATCCAATAAAAAGAAAACCAGTCATTTATCATGGAACAACAAAAACAACAAACAGCCTTTTTAAAAGTCGCTGAAAGCCATCTTGCCAAAAATTGTACCTCGTTTATAACCCTTCCCTCTCTACGATTCATTTAATCGATATCGAGTTGGAGGTTAAAACTCAACACCAGAGTTGAGATGTTATTGTGGAAAACGTAATAATAATAATAGAAAATAAGAAGATTTAAGTAGTTAGAAGATTTATGGTTTAGTTTTCAAGAGAATGGTGGTCATTTGTCTTATGTCCGAGATGTTTTTGTGGGATAGTTTTTTTTTAAAGATGGAATACTTATCTTTTACATTTGCAGCCGACAGTTTTGAGTAGCTCTTATTTTTTTTGTTGTGTTTTTTTGAAAACATGGACACCGGCAGCCTGGGGCCTAGGACGCAATAAGTTCTGGGGGGGGGGGGGGGGCATAAAAGGGATGTTGAGGTTAATGATAACTGTCCATTTTTACTCGTTCTTTCGAATGAAAAATGTTGCTCTGAAATATTTGCTTTCAAATACCCATATATTTTTCAACTCTTTTAAATAAATTATCTTTTTTCGAATTTTCCCATTAAAAGAATCAGACACCAAACAATCCATATGTTTCTGTGAACTTCTAAATTTCGGTGTATGTCAACAGATACCGTTGAAAGTTGAAATTCGCAGGCCTTCGTACATTCGTCATAGATTGTTTATAATACATAAGTTTTATTATAATATAGCAAATTTATAACGTTCTTCGCACGATTAAAAAATATATCAGATCGTTCCAAAATTGTTTACATATAACCTTTCTAGGATCATAACTTATTATTGTTTCGTCGTATAAATTATAAATCCCTTTATTGCTTAATTAAATTAAAATGAAAAATACGTATGTAAGATCATAAATGATCACATTCCTCGTAAATATTTAAAAGTTTTTAAGCTCAATTGGCGCGTTTGGGAAACATTCGAGAAAATTATAGCTACCAACCCATTATAAGTCAACAATTGACCTTCGACAATCCGACAGCTATAAATTTTTATAAAAGCAATGCTATTTCGGAATTTAGTAATCATTGGCGCATTGCAACGTTTTGGAAAAAAATAAAGAATAAAACTAAAACAGCTCTAGTGTCGATGCCCTTTTTTAACCATCTAGTTCATAATAGCTTAACATACATTTATTGTTAAATTGCAACATCAGTCACGAAAAATCAATGAAAAGATCATCAATAAACCCACAAAAAATCGAATGAAGACTGCGGATTAGTCACTTGAAAAGTGTCATTATTTTTAAAAGAATTATTGTCTGAAAGTAATGGCAAGAATAAAATAACATTTTGAATTGTAAATGTTTCGTTAAAAAGTTATTTAATTTTCAGACGATGGCATCAGAACAGTAAAAAAATGACCGATTTGAGCGAAAGTGGTGTAATTTTTCAGAAATTTCGAATTTTCTAAAATGAAACAATATGCAAAAACTAAAGCTCAGTGCACACGTTGATTAAAGGGATCTATCTTTAAAATTTCGAATTCCTGTGGGCAGTATAAGTAGGTCTTTTACGATCCGAAGACAGACACACAGACAGACTCTTTCTTTTATTATTATAGATGCAAATTTAAAAGGCTTAATTATGTCAAAAATGTATTACTTCATATACTAAATTCTTAAAATTGATTTACATATTTTCAAATTTCAATTATAACTTATTCAGCTGTGTATAAAATTCGGGATTAGAGTTCTACTTACATATGCGAATGTAATAAATTTAAAAGGTAATATTTTGAATAATATTAGTATGGATTTTAAGTATGGAGTAATTGGATGAATATATTTTTAAAGTGTTTGTTAACGCTGTATTTTTGCGTTTGGAAATTTCGAGTTTTTTAAAATTATTTTGAAGGAAGTAAGTGAACATTTTGCTCTTGAATCATAACAAACTTTTAGCAACTATTTTCGGAAAAGAACTCGCATTACCCGCCTATCGCTAGTTTTTGGAACAAAATAATTTTAAAATATAGGAAAAGGTTTGTGTTGATTCCTTTTTTGAACTCATCTCCCACCCATACAAAAAAAGTTTTCTGAAAATTCAAATAAAAATAGTAAAGATCTTGCAGCTTTAAGGAACTGGCATTAAAAAGATTGATAACGGACTTGGTATTGAAAAAGGTTTTTTCCATTTCAAAGAAATATATTGTCCTAATCACATCTGTAATTCTGTGTGTAATGGTTTGTTAAAAAGATAATAAGAACATCGAACATTTGCAACAGCTTAAACTAAATTTTATGTTAAAAGTTTAAAGTATTAACATATTTCCTACTTTCAACGATTTAAACCATTCCAAAACATTAAATTGCTCAAAGTTCAGCAATTGCATTTATTTTGATAAAACTCGCTCTCTATTTTCTAATGTCCTAATATCATGACTATGACGGACAATAAATTAAGTTGACTAGTGAAACTTTTGATTAAAAGATATTGTAAAGTTTGTAACTTTAATCAAGTTTATCCAAACATATATTTGTTGATTCTATCTAACTTTTCTGAGTTCTTTAAACAGGATTTTTTAACGTAATAAAAAATTTTAAGATTTGTTCAACTTCTATTCCTCTTATATAGTTATTCTCATTAATTTAAATGTTTTGTTTTCATTTAAGTCTTTTTAAATTTATGTACCAAAAAAAATCTCAAACTATCGTCTTTTTTTACATGCTTGGAGAATTTATTACTGTTACTTCATTTCAAAACTTATTTTACATTTTACTATTTTTTGCAACTTTTATTGCAGTTATTTTATTTCAAAAGTATTTTACAAAACATGTATAATTTACTTTAATTGATATCACCACCTAATTATGCTTGTTTTTTACAGGTATTTGAGTGACAACAATATTACCAGGCTAATTGACTCACCATTCATCAACTACACAAATTTATTAGAAATGTAAGTACAAACCATATTTCTAATAAACCATATTTTTAATTTTATTAAAATGTGTAAAATAAAAGTTTGTTTTTATTAAGTCATTATGTGTGTTAACTAAGAAAACGGAAAAATGGTAAGAATGGTAATTTCAATTAAATGGCTTGGGAAAAATGGTAATTTCATCTTGTGAATAACTAATAAGTTACAGACAGCAGACAAATATGCTACTACTAAAAATAAGTATCTACCACAGGAACATTTAATTTATAAAAACATCTTCTCCCATAATCTTTTTAAAGTAAATACAAATTCTAAGATAAAATAAACCTTTTTATCACAGAAAAAATTCTAAAACCAATTTTTTAATTTTAAACCATAAATAAGCTTAAATATAATACCAATACTCCAATTTAACGATATAATTCTATTCCCAGAATCAATATATGCTTCAAAGTTTAAAAAATAGCAACACATTTTTTTTTTGTCACAAAGAAAAATCAAATGACGTATCAACCATCCCTATCAATACGATAAAAGTCCTCCGACCCATAAATCTATAAATACCCAGGGAAGATCAATCCATTGCGGTCATTTATACTGACTTTTGAGATATATTAGTAGGACCGTTCGAGGAAAAACACAAAATAACGCTTTCCTCTCCAAAATAGATGTTTGAAATCGGGATACGAAACAAAATAACTTACGGTTGGCTTCCATATGTTTGTTTAATGGAACCTCCCGAACGGCCAAAGAATGAGCAAATATGTATGGTTGTGTTCCCTGCATAAGTTTTAAATTTAATTTATTTCAAATAAAATATTTATTAAAAAATTAGAATCTTATTTATTTTGAAAGAGATAATTTTAAAACATTTCCAGATGAAAAAATTACATTATGAATAAAAATTTGCAAATTAGAAAATTTAAAAATTTAAGGTTATTGTAAGAAAGACTGATGGGCAAAATATGGAAAAAGCCGGATCTAACGATCGGAGGGTCTGACACAAAACTTTGGTCTAGGGAGCCCAGTCGGTAAGGCGCTTGCATGCGAAAAGTCCTATACGTTCGGGCTCGAACATTGCCAAAATAACTGCCAATCTATAAACGGCCTGTGCAGCCAAAATAGTCGTACAAATTCCCCGTGTGAAAGGAGTGCACATAAACTATGCTCCAAAGTCCCAACGCCGCTTACGATGTCGAACTTAATTGCGTTGAGTACCTACTTAGGTGTTGGCTCGTCAGTTGACTGTGATTCTAAATTACGACGCGCGTCTCCAATAGTCCTCGTGTAACTCTAGGGTGACGTTAGTTCAACCCATCCCTGCCCCAGAACTGCATTTTTCAAGCATAAGGGTATTTAGCGTCGTGTGTGTCCTCAAGATCGTATACTCTAGGACCCATAGGGCTGTTTCATATGGACGGTTCTGTTCGCCTTAATTACGGTGCGAAATAATAGCTATATAAAGTCAATTGCATCTTTCACATGCTACGGAATTTGTATTCGGAACATGCGACGAAAATTGTATTTACGGATTTACCAGCGGTTTTTGATTAAGCAGTGACAATGTTAAACGCTGCTGAATGGCAATATACGAAAGAAAATTTCTCCGTACTTTGGAATCTCGTACATACATCCGTAGTTCTCAAGAGAATAAATTTTATAAGTAACAATGATTTGTCATCAACACTTATTCCTCTAACACAGGTTAAAAACTCTTATACTTCATGCTCACAAACCGAACCTTTATTGAGTTATACATATAAACACCTTTCCTTATAAGATAACAGGACCCCATGACAACTTACCTTCCAAACAAACGTTCAAAACATCCTCAGCCACCAAGACGACATCTGGACGTTAGTAACAAATTGGTCGATTTTTCAGGAGCCCGTCTTGAAGCAGTTACTTCACATTAAGTGGGGCTCTCACCGCATGCGGTCCCTCCAGTTGTAAAAGTAGTTCGTACAAACGCTATTGTATGTTAGATGAATACCATTCATTTTAAAATTGCCGTGGACAAAGCCACTTTGAGAATTGGGGCGGGATGCAAGAAGACAGTCAATAATGTAATATGGTGGGGGATGGAATTTGCAGGTGTTGATGTATGTTTGTTCCAGGTGGTTCTGACAATTTGTAAGGTAATTTGCTTCAGAGAGAACAATTGAATGAAATTATTTTGTGATTGAGTTGATTATTTTATTGAAACAGTAGGGTTCTGTCTTTTCATTTGAAACTTTTTAAAAAGGTAAATTCATTTGGACGAAATCGCCAATAAATAGGCCGGACATTATCTCTTAGTTATACCTTGGAGAATGTCAGTTTTGTAACTTCGCCCTTCATATAAATTACATATGCTACTTACATATTTTATAGACTAACTAGAGCTAAGTATTTGCTATGCATTCACAATGGTTTTGCTTTTCCCGGTCTAAGGTTATTACTTTCAATTACCTAATATAAAATATAAGGCACAGAATAATATAATGAAATAACCGACCCCATAGGTATATAATAAGTATACCGACCCATAGTATATAGAAAGTATACCGACCCCATAGTAATATAATGAAAGTATAACCCGACCCATAGTAATATATGAAAGTATAGCCCGACCCATAGTAATATAATGAAAGTATAGCCCGACCCCACAGTAAATTAATGAAAGTATATCCCGACCCCATAGTAATATATGAAAGTATAGCCCGACCCCATAGTAATATAATGAAAGTATATCCCGACCCCATAGTAATATAATGAAAGTATATCCCGACCCCATAGTAATATAATGAAAGTATATCCCGACCCCATAGTAATATAATGAAAGTATAGCCCGAACCCCATAGTAATATAATGAAAGTTAGCCCGACCCCATAGTAATATAATGAAAGTATAACCCGACCCCATAGTAATATAATGAAAGTATATCCCGACCCCATAGTAATATAATGAAAGTATATCCCGACCCCATAGTAATATAATGAAAGTATATCCCGACCCCATAGTAATATAATGAAAGTATATCCCGACCCCATAGTAATATAATGAAAGTATATTACTATGGGGTCGGCAATCTGAAATGGAGAATTTATTTTTCCTACACTTTTTTTGGTTGCTGCTTCTAAAAAAGTGGTTTTCATTATCGAATTCTCTGTCTATCTGACACCACTCTACATCTCAAACTAAAAGAACTACGGACTTTAAATTTGGTTTTAAAAATTTTAACTGAGATCATCACTGATAAAATTCTCATTTTTTCGATTGCAAACACAACGAGATAACCTAGAAAATACTTTAGCGCTTTTTTTTCAATTGACATACAAATAAAAAAAAAATATCAAGTAACATTGATCGCAAAACGAATCGAACAATTTTGAAAGTTGTTCGCATTCGCAAAAAAACAACCCTCAAAATTGACAATGTTAGTAATTTTCGGTTACTGCATCCCCTTAAAATAAGTCGCCTCATCAGTACTAAAAGACGAGCAGGGGAAAAAAAATTTAGAAAATAGTTTTCACACACAATTTGATAAATGTACAGATATTTAAACTCTTAATAACTGGGATGAGCAATACGAATAGATCCACACTGGGCCCTCGCTTGTAAGCTAAAGGGGAACTTTTCAGATGTATTTTTATTTCAGCTGTGACAAACGTAATTATTTTCCGTAGTTGGAACAATAGAAATAATGGAAACATGACTAGAGGCGGGGCTGGTTGAGACTCCCCATGCGTTAAACACCATTTGTGCTTACTTAAACCAGCGCTAAATATAATTGAATCATTTATTTAAGAAGAGTTTCGGGGAATTTACCCATTATTTAATTAATATATATTTAAGTAATATATTTTTGGAAACTGGTATTGGTAGTACCTTGAAGAGTTTACCCAAATAACTTTTAGTTTATTAATAATCTTGATTTCATAACTTTCTTTATGGTAAACGGGTTGTTTGTTAACTTTATTTTTATCCAACAAATGATTAAATTGTGCAGTAGGATTGTGATCAAATTCACATGAATCAAGAAATGTTTGATGTAAAAACAACAATATAATGAATTTTTTGTAGTCGAATAGACAATTAGACCATATTCCTTTAATTATCTTGCGATATTGGAGGGGGGGGGGGTAATTGCTGTTATGCACGTTACTGTAAACTTTTCATTATTTATCTCTTTTTAGCTTATATAATAAAAAAATTCAAACATTTTTTTTTCATTTAAAACATTTTTATTGCAGGAATATTGCTAATAACAACGTTTCCTACATCTCCCCGAGAGCGTTTTATGGATTACCGAAACTAAAATCTTTGTAAGTATTTTTGAATTAAACATCAAAACCAAAGTATTGAATAGAGTATAAAAGCTTATTTTTACTTTATAATCAAATATATATATTGTTAATTATGTGTTGTTGTAGATCTTTGCAAAACAACTTGTTGAAAGAAATTCCAACTTCTGCTTTAGAACCATTGGATATCTTGGAATCCTTGTAAGAGCCACATTTTATCCTTTATAGTTTATATAGCATTTATTAGCCATTACTTTAAACAAATGTTCACTTCTCTAAATATTTTGTTTTTCTAGTTAGCTTTTTATACATTTAAAATATAATTTTCAAATATTTAAATATCTATTAAAAATTAGAAACTATTTTACAGCTTGTTAATTTTATACCAAACGTTACTTATTGACAATAAAAGATTTCAAAACATTGTTTCAATAAAAGTTCCGTTAAAAGTGATTTAACATGAACTGAAAAATAAAAAAAAATAAAAACTCGCATGTCATAAGTTTTTTTTATTAAAGTTTTAGCTAATGTCAAACATGTACATGTTTATCACTACTACCATAATTCTTCATTTAAAAAAATAATAAAGAATTACCCTAATTTCTAAACACGCAACTAAACATGAAAAAAAAATCTTTAAAAGCAGCTCAGTAGGTAAAACCCTTTTTATGTTTTGAAAATAAGTGTATACGACTAAACTCTATTTCGTGGTGTAGCTATTACGTTACCTGGTTCAAGCATAACATAACCTATCACGCAATTGTATCATTTGTGGGTGAACCCAAATGAACTCATACATTGCCAATTACTATGGGAAAAACGGATTTTTTGCATTTTGTTAGTAGACCGTTAAGTTTTACGATTACACGTAACAAAGTAACTGAAGAGTAATTTGAGTTGCTATTATTTTTTTTATTTGTTACCATAATTATTGTTACATTTTTTTCTGAAAAGTTAATTGGTTGGATATAATTTTTTGCTTTTTGTTATTATTTACAAAAAAGAAATCTTTAAGAATGTAGTTTTTTATTCCTCATTTTTAGTTCACACTGTGCGCATAATTGAAATATTAATGGTTGATACTGCTTTATATTGATGTAGTAATATCAGGGTTTCAGAGGTTCAGGGCTATATCAGGATTTATGTAATTCAAATAAATTTTATAATGAAAATAAAATCATTATTATTAAAATGCAGACATAAAGTGAATAATTAAGGCTAAACACAATTTTAATACGTTATATTAAAGTACTTCAATACTACGAAGTACAAATTGGTGCGATATAAGCAATATCATAAATTAAAGAAAATGTAAAGTTATTTTCTGTGATTTTAAAAGCATTTTAAAATATTTCTACTTTAGTGACACACAAATAAAGCGAAGAGTTTCGGTTGGGCAGCAATCCGAAAAATGGATTTCTTCTAATTATCTGACGATTATATGACGTTTCAATCATTCATTTCATCCTTTTCAAAATTTCTCATTTGTTAGTTTACTAATAAAATGTTCTTAATTACGTCCCATCTGATAAAGATATCTTTATAAAAACTATCCAAGCAAATGTCTAACTATACTAATGAAATATTAAGGAATTGTAATGAAATATTAGGAAAGGAAACTTGTTAATATCCAACTATCTATGTTACATCGAAATACAAAGTATCTTTTTATGTTAACCAAATACAACAACAAATTCGAACTGCATATTATTGACGTATATCATAGACTTATCTTCCTTCAGATTTTCCCAGAGTGAACATTTCACTTAAATGTCACTAGAACGGACACTTATTGTCAAGAAATAGTACGTGACCATATTTTACAATTCAGCAAAAGCATTTCTAGAAAGTAATCCTTATGTAAAAAGTAGCTCTATAACTACTTGATGACTGACACTAACGAATGTTATTTTCTGGATATCTATTTTATAAACATAAATCTTTTCATCTTATCTTTAACGTGAACTACATCAAATTATTATTCTTTTAGAAGGGTTTCCATTAATCATTTGTTAAAGTAGCATTTCAAGGGGATATTTTTTTAGGTTGTAAATATTTCTAGAATGTTTAATGGTTGTAGATGTAAAGATTTGTTGTTTTAAAAGGATAAGATAAAACAGTTAAATTAATTATTTGCTCATTGGGAATTTTAGGTTCCAGTTCTAACATCAAACGTGGTAGATCTTTTACGAAAGTTTCGATTGATCCAATAGTTGACTAGATCTGAAATATTTATGGCGCGCTCTTGTACGATTGTAAACTAAACAACCAAACCAGGAACAGGCTCTTCAGATTTATTTCCTAAAACTGTTAAAGTTTCCAGTTTGTTCTTCGCAACAAAACGTTTTGAAAAAAGGTTTCATGTTAATTTTAACGAAGTGTATGTAAACTGAAGCACCGTTTTTAAAAAAAAAAATCGCCATGTATTGTCATGTTACATTAGACGCCGTTTTTGGTCAGTGAGTTTCATGAATATTTAATGTGCATATTTCAAGTAAAATTAAACATTAAAAAAATTTAAGCTGATATTGAGAACGTACAGCTTCTAATGTACCAGAAAATGGTATAAGTACGTCACATTGAGTAGAGTACAAGTTCATTTTTGGTCCCAACACTGTATTTAGTACATTTTCTAGTACAAAACATCCACCAACCCCACCAGGACCGCCTTTCATCTAAAAAACATGAGAAGCAACAAGTTCAGATGTTTGTTTTCATTAAAGTCCCTTGTTGTTTCAGGCACTTGGACGGGAACCAATTGCAGAGTGTCCCTGAGGACAGCCTGAGGCCACTTCGACGATTGCAGAAGTTGTGGCTCAACGGAAATCAGTTGCAGAACGTACCAGGCCCTGCGTTGTCCAAGCTCCCTGACCTGGAAGCGCTGTGAGTTGGTGTGGCTATTAGTTAATGGGTTATTTTTTTAAATTTAAAAAGGATGTGGGTGGTTTTTAGAGATTATGGTGTTTGTTTATTTTGTTCTATTAATTTAGATTTTAATTTCGTGACGTGAATATTATTGTAAAGGGCATGTTTGAGGTCATAAGTAACAACAGAAATGCTGAATGAAAATAAAGTAAAGTTCGTTATAACAACCTCGTTTGCAAATACAACTCGCTTATAACGCCAAAAGCGTTCAATCTCTTAAATTGCCTATAGACCTTAATGCCATATCTTGCTTAGAACGACAATTTTTAATTATATCCTTGGTTATAACGCTAAAAATATACATTTGTATGATATTTACAATGCCTTTTTAACAACATAATTTTTTAAAATTCTTTTTAATTATTCAAATTTTATTTCAAGGACATAACCTTAAAATATATTCAATATATGCCATTATTTTTTCATTTTGATTTTTATATGAGTTTATAATACGTATTTTACATGATTTCTCACGTTTAATATTTAACCTTGTTCATAAGGTCTTACATAGTGCGCTCCTTTGAATGCGCTATAACCGGGTTAATATGCAATTCTTTTTTGTGCCTTTATTGGTGAATTTATGTCCCGTGGGGAAAGAGCACTGATCGAATGAAATGGCAGGAATGAGAGATGGAGAAATTACGCTTATATTGTACTTCGTCATTGGTTGAACTCTCGAAGTAGGAGCAGACATAGTCTAGTCAAATTATGATTTGACCTCGACAAAATTGCTTCACAAGCATTTTAAATGGCACTCGTATCAGAAAATGGTGTATTTTAACATATCCAAAATCGGACAATATCCAAGCATGGGAACCCCCCCCCCCAAAAAAAAAAATTAAAAAAAATTGCAATTTAAAATGGCGGCCATTTTTCCATATTATCGCATTTCTTAGTATCAGATTACATGTTTTCTAATGCCTAATTTTAATATGACAATAACTATAATATTAAAATAAATAATTTTTTATGTGTTCGGCTTATAAGCCCAAGTTTGCGGGTTGGAGCACCGGCTGAGTCGTCAGATTTTCTGGATGGGAAAATCGTAGGCACGCATGTCATATGATTTTGAGGGATGTAAAAGATCCCTTAGGTACCCATTTGGCTTGCGTTCTCTCGGCAAAATTAAATCTCGGCATGCTTTAAAAAATGGGCAGGATTAGGGAGTGATTTGATGATAGAACAAGTGCTCATGCGGTCTATTAAAAGCAGGGGTGGGTTGACACGAGTAAGTGGATTTACAGAAATTTAACAGGCAACTTGGCTTAAATCAATGCCTGTGTGTTTTTTTTACAACCTCGCAATGCAAGAATACACCAGGACTTCGTTTGAAACTAGCGAACAGCACAAAGAAGTTGGAGTGAGCAGGCGATCCAGAGATTTAAGTGACTTCCAGAAAATTATGGAATGCATGAAATCAATTTCTCCATTTCATTGTGACACATCTCTCCGAAATATTGTTACAGGAGTTATTGCTGATCCAAGTGTAAATGTACATGAACTACATTCCATTGGCACAGAAATAATAAACAAAAGGTTGGAAAACCGGTATACGCAAATGCTACGAAAAGAAGCGACAGAGTGAAAACACTTGGTCAGCATCTGCTGTTACAAGTGCTGGCAAAGACATGGACATAGATCCAGCCTTGTTGTTCCAGAGAATGATGACTGTTGCTACAGATAGTGACATGAATCTTGTAGATGCTTTAAATTATGAATTCTGTGGTTACCCGCCAGCGTTATTCGAATCGAGAACTCTATTAAGGAAAACTGACAAGCCTCAGTTAGCCCATGCGATATTGGAAAAGTGTGATAACTTGTGTGCAGAAGATGTTCCAGAAACTAAAGCAATTGTTCAGTACGTTTTAGATGGCGGATGCCTACTTCATCGTGTGCCGTGGAAGACTGGGGATACCTACCAGAACATTGCAAATTTCTACGCCAACTTCACATTTCATAATTATGGCAGAGCTATTGTTGTCTTCGATGGCTGCGATAGTGCTCCTTCAATTAAGGATATGACTCACAGACGGCGCATCAATTCTAAAATTAGCAAGACTGTGAACTTTATTCCTGGTATGAAGTTTGTTTGGTCACAAAGAAAATTTCTTAATTAATGATACAAATAAGCAACGTATTATTATATACTTATATCAGAGGCCTTGACGAAAATTGGGTGCACTGTTCAACATGCTGGTGGAGATGCAGACTTCGATATTGTTTATTCTGCAGTATCATCATCCCAAATTAGAACTACCATCACTATTAGCAAAGATACAGACTTGTTGATTCTTTTGTTACACCATGCTAAAAGCAATCGTTTTAAACTGTACTTCCGGAGCGATATTAGACGTGGTTTATCTACCAACGCGTGTACGATATTCTTGGAATTAAAGTCTTGCTGGGTAGTGATATTTGTAACAACATTTTGTTTTTACATGCTTTTACTGGTTCTGATACTACGTCAAAATCTTTGGAATTGGAAAAGCTTCAGCGCTGGAAAAACTGATGTAGGATAAACAGCTACAGGTGGCTGCAAACGTATTTTCCTCAGATGGAAGACGACAGATTGACATTGAATCTGTAGGACATAAGGCTATTTTACTGCTGTATAGCTGCAAGATAGGGGATTCTCAGTAAACACTTCGTCATCGAATGTTAGTGGAAAAAGTTGCAACAGCTAAATCATTTGCACACCTGCACGTTTGCCACCAACATAGTCAGTAGCAAAGTACCACAGTTATCGTACGTACTACCAAATCAGTGTTTGGAAACCAAAAGAAACATTGGTTTCATAGAAAAAGGAAATTGGTTTCATGCATTCCATAACTTTCTGGAAGTCACTTATATCTCTGGATCGCCTTCTCACTCCAACTTCTTTGTGCTGTTCGCTAGTTTGAAACGAAGTCCAGGTGTATTCCTGCATTGCAAAGTTGTAAAGAGAACACACAGGCATTGATTTACTCTAAGTTGCCTGTTGAATTTCTGTAAATCCACTTCCTCGTGTCAACCCACACCTGCTTTTAATAGACCGCATGAGCACTTGTTCTATCACCAGATCACTCCCTAAACCTGCCCATTGTTAAAGCATGCCGAGATTTAATTTTGCCGAGAGAACGCAAGCCAAATAGGCACTTAAGGGATCTTTTACATGCCTCAAAATCATATGACATACGTGCCTACGATTTTCCCATTCAGAAAATCTGATGACTCAGCCGGTGCTCCAACCCTCAAACTTGGGCTTATAAGCCGGACACATAAAAAAATTATTTATTTTAATATTAGAGTTATTGTCATATTAAAATTAGCCATTAGAAAACTTGTAATCTGTTACTAAGAAATGCGATAACATGGAAAATGGCCGCCATTTTAAAATGCATTTTTGGAGGGTTCCCATGCTCGGATTTTGTCCGATTTTGGATATGTTAAAATACACCATTTTCTGATACGAATGCCATTTAAAATGCTTGTGAAGCAATTTTGTCGAGGTTGACGGGTTTTTTTTCTTAGTTTGACTAGACTAACACACTTTTGTAAGAGCATTAAAATACCAAAACATATTTAAACTTTTAAAGCATGTTTAAAAGAAAATTTTAGGTTGAGTATCTTTATAGGCTAAGATGCAAAAGGTTTTTTTAGAAGCTTCATTTTAAAAGAAATATTCTAAATATACTTATTTTAAAAAATGATTTCATTATCCAGCAAAAATAAAGATATATGCCAAACTTGTTATAAGTTATGTAGAAAATTTAATTAAAAAGTTGTTTTCTATTTAACATTAAAATAGCAATTATTCTTATGGATATATTTCTGCAATAAAATACTGCTTTAAAGCGTGCTAATAAACTTAAATAAATACACGTAATTTATCAATAAAGTGGTTCCAAAGTGCAACATTTACCGAACTAC
The DNA here is from genome assembly GCA_019343175.1 of Oedothorax gibbosus. Lineage (NCBI taxonomy): Eukaryota > Metazoa > Arthropoda > Arachnida > Araneae > Linyphiidae > Oedothorax > Oedothorax gibbosus. The sequence goes on from CM033271.1 coordinate 32,660,523, forward strand.
TGATAAATGAATTGTCGGTAAAGTCCAAACCCTTATTTACCAAACAAAATAATAATTGTAAACCAAGAATATTTTTCCCGGATATTTTTCGGGAAAGTCTTCCATCGAACTACCACCATGACAGAACCATCACTTTTCAACGAACGGTGCGACATCATAAAATTTTAGTTAATTCGATAAACTGAAATTTTAGAAGACCCTAATAAAGTGAAATTTCCAATTTATATGCAAAATTTTGATAATGACTTGGATAAACCATTTGGTGGCTTAAGTAGACCATCCTTAAGTAGTAAATGAGACTTTAATATGCTTCAAAGACATACTTTGTATAATAAATCAAATTATGATAAACTTTTATTGAGAAGAATCAAAGTTAAAATCACCGAAGTTCCACTTTTCGGAAATTGGGTCGTTTGATAGGGTAATCCTGGTTGATGATTAAATATGTAGACCAATCCGTAATTCTTCATATGGATACTGTTATTTATTAAATAGAATTACATTTTATTCTTCCAAAAATTATGGCCCTTAAATATTTTAAGAGTTTTGAAAGTAAAGATAAGTTTTTAAGAAAAGTTTTAATTAAGAAATCTTCAATATTAAAAAAAGTATGTAAAATGTATAAATTATTAAAGGGTAAAGATCTAGCTACAGGGCGACGTTATTTGAAACAAACCAAAGCAAGTTATTTTTTTAAGCAAAATTGTTTTGCAAAGGTATTTTATAAAGGGATAAGGTTGTACGAAGAGATAAGGATATTTGTGTACAAGTACTATTGTTTTTAATAAAGTTTTTTTTAAATTTGTGATAAGATATATTCATTGCATTTATTAGATACTCAATTCATTAAATACCCTTTTTTTTTCAGGGATCTTGGGGAAAATAAGATACAAAGTATCTCAGATTATGTGTTCCTGAACCAGACACGGCTGGTTATCCTGTAAGTATTTTCTTAATTTATAATATAAATTCTATAATTTGATCTAATTTAGGTACGATAAAAAAAAATTTAGTGTCAACTATTGAGTTCTAAACTTTATTAAAAGAAAAAGTCGGTGTCCAATATTATATTTTAGAACATTAGTCAATTTTCTACAAAGCTTATTATACCATTTTACAGCTTCATTCGAGCAGAATATAAATACTACTTGTTTTTACACTTAAAAGGTCGATAGTTTCTTGTAAAACGCCTACGATTAAAGTTACAAAGGACACTAACTACAAATATAAAAATTTAATTCCAAAAAACAAGAAGTTCTTAAAGAACTAAAATAGCCAACTTTCCTGTTACTTAAATACTTACTGAAATTCTAATCGGGAAACAACTAGGTTCATAACAGTAAATATCACCAACAATCGTTTCTACACTAGATTTACAGACATTAGGGAAAAAATCACTAAACACAGCATCCAGCTATAATTTAAACTTCTAAAAGCCAAAATTAACTACTTTCCTTAATATTCTTTCATAAATAACTTAATATTATTTATCGTCTGCTCGATTTATTTGTAGTTCGAAGAAAAATTAAATATTTATTAATAACAAAAATAATGAAACTACTCCAAACTGCATAAAAAAATTTAAATTAAAACTAAGCAGAATTGTATGCAAAATATATGCCTTGCCGCTTTCTTGGTAAACAATTGATGAACAATCAAAGAATCACATTGTGCTACCTTTTATGACGTCATTCCAAAATGATTCATGAAAACAATATTTCGCTTTCAATATTTTTAAATAAAGTTTCTCATATGCCATTGTTGATTCGGCAACAGTGATTGAAATCACTCAAAATTGAATTTCAATGCTAATTCAATGGGAAATTCGCTGGCAGACATTAGATTTACTTCCGTCCGGACGTACAGACAGGCGGACAAAAAAAGTATGAAAGTTTGGTCTCTCAGGTTATAACTCTCTAACAAAAAAAGAATTTTTAAGATCCGAATGATAGAACTGATTTTGGAAAGGGGGGGGGGGGGGGGGTACTGACAGACAGGCATACATCGACCGCATGTCAATACCTACTTTTTCATTTGTTTTAATTCTTTCGAATTAAAAAAAGAAAAGTAGGCTAAAAATATTTTATATGCATAAGTAATATAAATACTACTTGTTTTTAATGGTAAACGGTCAAAGGTTTCTTGTAAAAAGCCTACGATTAAAATTACAAAGAAAGCTAAGTACAAATATAAAAATTCAATACCGAAAAAACTTAGCAAAAATAGTTTATATGCATAAGATTAAAAATGTAGATATTTTTAAAAATAAAATGCAAGTTTTATGGCATTTAAATATGGAAGCATAGAAATTAAAAATCATTCAAATTGCAATGTCATAATAAATATTTCTTTTACTGAAGTTTTGTTACATTTTTGAAAGAAATGTTTTAATAACATTTAAATCATTCATTAAAAAATTGAGAATTGCTTAGACAATAAATAAAAACTTTTCTTTAGCTATCGCAAACAAATCCAATGTTTGGTGCAAGTATATTTTATTTAGGGAAAACACAGGTTGTTTTTAAGCCAAATATTTATATTTTCTTGTAATTAAAGAATATATTACCTGAATTGGCAATCTTAAACCAAAATCTTATTACCTTTCTTAATTTACATCAGTTACTTAAGCCAAAGAAAATAGGAAGTACTCGAATGCTACGTTAACATGTACTATTACTTTTTTTAAAAAATGCAAGAAAACTTCAATTACGACGATGAAACTTTTTATCTTCTTCTTTGGGAATTCTAAAGCTTGAAATTAAGTGCTTACTACTATTTTATTTATTTGCTTTGAAATTGAAAGCAATACATTTTAAAGCTGTAATGGGAAAGATGCCAAAAGATTTTCTTTTACGTAGAATATAAAAGCGAAACAATTTCATTCAATTTAAATTGTTTTTTACGTATTTATTCAATAATCTCTATTTATAAATATCCAATATAGTTTAAGTTTTAGAAAAATATATTTTAGATTATTTAAAGAACTTTAAACGAGATCAAACAAAAAAAAAACAAATTCTTTTAAGAACAATATATGGTACAATAATACTTGAAATAGATAATTTAGAAAATATAACTAGAACCATAGTACTTAGCATTTAGGCAAAAAAAAACGCAATACAGAATTATCGTTAGCGTAAAAAGTTTTTTAAAAAATCTTAAATAACATTTAAATAGCACTGTTTACTCTTAAGGGAAAAAGCTCTTCTTCTTGAGAGTAAACAACGCTATTTAAATATTATTTAATTTTTTTACTCTAATGAAAACGGTAATTGTATATTATCGCGCTAATTAGGCGTAATAGCTTCCAGTAAATTTGAAATCTGAATTTCTCTATTTTCTACGGAGAAAATAATTTAGAAGACTTAACGACTTTTCCCAAATCTATCACAACTAATGTGTATTTAAAGAAAAGTGCTCTAATCTACGGTAAATTAATATAAGCATGGAGAGAAGTTTTTAAACATTAGTGAGGAATTGGGCGACAAAAATTTCAACTCTCATTTCCTCTTAATGGGTGATTGCGTGGAATACATAAAAACATGATATTGTTTTACTTACGCTAAAAGTAATAACTACAGAACATTATAAGTCTTGCTTGTTATAATTCTTTACTCGTTTTGTTCCATCTGTGTGTATGTGTGCGTGTGTGCGCTTCTTATTTTGACAGAAATAACTAAAATGTTTTGTAGTTTTACTCTATACAAATCGTTTAACAGCTAGCTCAAATTATCAAGATACGCTTGGCATTATATTTTTTTTATTAGCATTTTATTTTTTTAAGATATTTTAATTAAAGAAATTGCTATTAATATAAAGTTTTAATTCCAGTCTCTTTAAATAGTGTTTAAAGTAAAACAACGAAGGAAGTGGAGGAATATACGAAACAATTTATAGGAGAAAAACATATTTCAATATCTCAAATGCGTACAACAGGAACTAGTTCATACAAAGAACGTCCTATAAAGTTTTTTTGAAATTAAAGTTGCAATAGTGTTTGTACAAGCACATTCTTTTAAATGCACTTATTCACGCTCTATCCGTGACATTTAATCTGATTGTATTTGCCTTCCTCACGTTTTACAAAAACTACTTGACCTCTTCACTTCCGAAAAATATCCTGCACATATATTCTTTATTTAAACATATTTTTCAAACTATTATGTATTTTAAAGAAATTTTTTCTAGAAATTTTGAAAAAGTTAACTGTTTAACGTTTGCTGAAGGGCACGTCAAATTTGTGGAATTCTGATAGCTTAAGTAAAAATACACATTTTTTTTGTGCAAGGGATGGACGAACAATCTCTGTCAGTTTCTTGTAATTAATGGTGCATTTAAATTTTTTTTATTGCACTCCCCTTATAAATATCGCTGGAAAAACAAGGTTTTTTGCAGGTCCTTCGAAATCTGTTTGGAACTTTTGCTACGCGATTTTTTTTATACAATTAATAGGTTGCTCCTGTATCGGTATTATTGGAAAATTTAAACATTCTAGTGTTTAATAGAAATGTTAGCATTAGGTATTTTTTTTAAATGAAGATGTAAAGGGAATTCTACAAAGTTTCACAAATGGGTACCTCTAGAGTGAATAGGTTAAACCGTATAATGCGGAAAAGTCGAAATATCGCAAAAATGAAATTTTTTTGTGAAATGATGTTAATTTTAGGGATTCCATTTAATTTTAAGATACAATTGAATTGAGATATTGCAGATATTTTGTTGGTATTCAAACTGGTATCCACTCATTTTACTTCCAAATTTGGAATTTCTAATCAAATCTTAAGTCAAATATGAAAGTTACGTCACTTTTTCACGTGAATTCCCATCCACTATGGGGCCAGCTAAAAAAAAACCTAGACACGCAAAAAACCAAAACAACAATGGAATTTCCATATTCTTGGCCGTCAAACCCGTGTTCTAACCGCCGCGACCCCAAACTATCACTCCCTTTGCGGCCCGGTCTTTTCATTTTTCTGATGTGTATCGCAAACCACCATGCTCCGAATGCTGCCTGATAAATTTGACTACGCATTCGCTTGTCAAGAGGGTGGAAAAGATATGCTTGATCTATTGCTGTATGATTTCCCGGGACCAAAACATTTATGAGATAGGGCATTGCGGTTTGAGAAGCCGAGTTTTTTTTTTAAATCTTTTTTTTTTTTAATAGAATTGGTTTTGTCCCTGTTTTTGAATGGTTTTTGTTTGTTTACGATTTTGAAGTTTTTGTAAAGTGTCCAAGATTTTATATTTAACTATCATATATTTTATGTTTAGTTATGATACGTTAACCCTCTGAATTGAACTGAAAGAACATGGTGGGTCTTTACTCTTTCGCTGCGGATAATACTTAAAATATCAAGAACAACAAGGATTCAATTTTGCTATTGCTGAGACATGTTAAGCAGTAATAAAAATCCGCAGCTAAGTGTTAACACTTTTAATTTTATAATATTGACTTTTGAGTTACAATTCAAGCTACAACAAAAAAGTTTTAATTCCTAAATAATTTTTCTAACAAACATTTTCGAACTTTTTTTTTGGTAAAGTGCTAAAGTTTGGGGTGGGAGGGGGGGGGGTTCTAATTACAACTGTGCTTTATTAAAAAGTTTTAAAAATACGATTTACAAACAATTTCACTTTTGTCTTTCAGAATGCTTTACAGGAACGAAATTAGCTACATTGGACCACATGGTTTGGACGGTCTTGAATCCCTGAAAGTTTTGTAAGTTACTTTTTAGAGTTAAATCTTTATTTCTATTGAAAAAAAGTTTTTTAAAAAACTACTCTACCTTGACTTATCTATCCCATCCGTTTTATAAATACTTTATACTTATTGCCAAAATAACGAGAGAAAACATTAAAAAATATATAAGAATAAGAGTTTAAATTACTTGTTTAAATAAAATAAGATTAAAAACATATTAAAAATTAATGTAATATAATGATTTATATTTAACCGAACTAAAAAGTATACTCTTATCAATGAAATGTCACTGTCTACTAAAAAAATTTAGTAATACGTCTTTAAGAATTTTTTTTTTTTTTTTTTTTCAAAACGAGGCTTTGGACATATATTTAACTATGACCAAGTTGATTCGATACTTAAGTAACAAATTTTATTATAATAAAAAAATTCAAAATTTAATTTTTTAATTGTCCATTAATCCTGAAAACTAATTTTTCCAATGCCTATTTAATGATATGCTTATTTGTTGATGACAAGTTTGTTTATTATTATTATCCTTTAATCTTTATCTTGTACTGTACAAACATCCTTAATTAAGCAATAAAACTTTGAGAAGAGAACTTAAGTATCAGTAATTTTTTTTTACAAAAATAATGAATAATTCTAAAATATCCTTGCAATTTTTATTGTATTTTTAGTTGAGAGTACGCAATATGCAAAAGTAATAACATATGAAGAAAGTTTAACATAGCCAGAGAATGGATTGTACTTAAATTAAGAAATAAATGCAAATACTTTATAAATGACAAGATTTATAAAGGTTTGTTTTGAAATCAATTTTATCTGCCATAGAATAAAGTATGTCCTTTAATCACATCGAAACCAAAATAATCATAATAATAATAATACTCTAAAAAAGAAAATTTTAAAATTTATCTTAATATTATGTAATTATGCAATGCATACTTTTTAATGGTATAACTATGTAAGCCGAATAAAAATATTTACACTTTGATGATTATGATAAAAGCTTTATTTTTTAAATGTAAAATAAAGTTAAAGATAAAAAAAAAAGACATAAACCGATTTCGCCTTTTTTTGCAATAATCCCTCCCAAGCCTTCATCAACAGAGTTTCTTTTTTCCGAAAATTCCGTTAAAAGCATATGGTTTAGTCACATCTCATTTAGTGAAAAAGTTTACCCAATCTATTACAGTGTCACTTTACTCATTCCTCTTTTAACAATTCAATTTAAAACTGTTTTTTCATTACTATTATTTTCCTCGGGCTCGTTGGACGGGCTCCAAATTTCCCCGAAACCCTTTCAAAGGCTTGAAAAAGTTGTTAGCGTCAATCCATCAGGATGTCTTGGAAAGATGTTAAGGAAAGTGGGGGGGATTCATATATTTACTTGTTCTTATTAATAGTAAGCATGAGAACCTTGTCTATCGATGCTAAGAAATAAGGTAAAAAATATCCTAGTGTGAGGTTTAATTTTGATCGGTAGTTTATCATATGGTCCAAAAATTTAGAATTACGATGTATTTTAGACGTATTAACTATATTTAGTACTTTTCTATTTCCCGGGGGCAAGCGATAATATCGCCAAAAATGTACAACCGCCGTCAAACGGAACATATCATTAGTAACCAAAAGTTGCAAAAAAAATACCGTTTGTTGCCAAAGATTCGGTTTGGCTAGATTTTCGCCAGTGAAATGGAAAAGTTCCCTATTTTTTTTTTAATAAGATGTTCTTAGTAGCATACAATATTGTATTGATATAATTTCTATAACGTTCTGATATAACTACGATATAGACGGTCCGTTTTCTCGCAAAATATTATGCCCAACTAGGGGTCTAACAAAAATTTAATAATTTTGACACTCTTAAGGGAACGAAAAGGCATACAAATTTAATCTGAAAAATAGATGTTGTCTAAATACTCTAATCGTGTTTTTTTTATTTAAATACCACACCATTAAACATATCATTCACACCAACCTTGTTCAATTTCCATAATCATCATTTTGAAGCTTGAGTTTTGTTCCTAAAAATCACAGGAACATTCACAAGAACATTTAACATCTCCTCCTTAAAAATAACTAAAACATATATCCTTTAATTTTAAACTTTTTTTAGAAAGTTTTACACTTTGTTGTTATAGAATCATCCCTTGTTGACTGTTAGTCTACAGGAGTCACTGAGATCATTAAGTAGTCGCTTTACTAACAAAGTAATAGATTATAGAATTAGTTATGGTTAAAAAGGGTGATAGGATTTAGTTAGGCCGTGATCTCATGAGAATGTTTGATTTAGTTAGTGCATCGATCAAGAAGGGGTTTTGTTTATATGAATGAGGATTAGTGCCAGTTTAAGTTTCGAATTATATGCTAGTTAATTTTTAGTTGAAGAGAATAATTGTTATAAAATGGTATAATTAATATGATATCATTAAAACTTCTCAGTGCTATGGGGGATGATATGTTTAATTAAGTTCTTAAGGCTGATTGAGGAGCTATATCTTCCATTTATGTTTCAGGCAGTGTTTCTTGGAATAGATAACGTACAATCATCAATTCGTCTTATAATGACCATTATGCAACCTGTGACAAGGTTAAAAATAGAACTTTTCTCAAATGTAAGGCTAGAACTGAGAAAGCATAATGTGCTACTTTCTTCCAGTCTTAGTCAATTTATAAGTCAGCCAAAAGTATTTTTTCACTTTTCAAAATATTCCTACTCCTTTGGTTACAATGCGAAATCATATGTGTCGTCATTTTCAACCATGACCGATTCCAAAAGTATGAAGTGATATGTCAGACTTTTTGAGAAATCTTTAAAAGTGAGACTGAGAATGGTCCCTTTAGTGAAAGATGAAATGTTATGGACGAAAATGTTACAGTCATAGACTTCATTCATAGTATGTGGTGGAGAAAACATTTTTCTAGATGAATTTTACATGGTATTTTTATTTGATAATAGTCTTGTTGCCATAAAAATTCGCATCTGCAAATACAGTCGCTCCGACACTTTCTCGCTCTGGACAGACGGTATTTCTATTTTAGGAGCCTAGAAGCCAGTTGAGGAGCCTCAGTGCAGCTTTTAAGTATTGGAATTAAGTGCCTGAAGTCGTTGCTGGATGGAGTCAAACGTTGTTGTAAACGGATACAAGTGAACCACTGTATGGTGCTGCTATCTAGCTAATGGTATAAGTACAACCTTCAATCTCAGCTACTTCCCTAAGACCAGGACCTGATCTACCACAAGGCCTGTTAGACCCAGGCATACATCCCCCACATTTTAGGAGCCCTTAAATATTAGCTTATTTTATTCTAAATGCTGTTGATTTCCAGAATTTCTGTAAGTTTTTAAATTTTTCAAGTCCCCACTTTGTTTTTAGGTTAACTTGGACTCAGACATTGATCTAAAGTCAATCGTTTTGATCGATATTATAAGGAAGCCGATAAAATGTTACAAAAAATAAGTTACATTGGCCAAATAGCACCATCATTACGGGTGATCATGTACAACTTTTACCGTAAAGGGGCCTCCAAAGTTTAATGTGCCTATAGTCAGAGTTTTCCTAGAACAGGCCCTGCCTAAGACCCTACTCACCTTGTTTTTCTCATTACCGATGAGTAGTCACTTGTACCCCTTGGCATCTAGGCTCCTCTTTCGATTACTTATACGATCGAACTTCAAAATGACAGTCAACCAAACCCACAGGATGCTCCCCGTTTACATTACTCCATGAATGACAAACGCACGCCTCCGAGCAAATCACATGTCATGCCTTATCGAAGCAGAGATCTCTGGAAGTTGTATTGATTGAATTTTGTTGTATTGGATCAATATATATAATATATATTTTGCTTGACATCAAATCTGTCAGTGATAACATCAGTGTAACACGAAATTTTTTGCGTATATGTAGAGAAATATTCAAATATTGGATGCTGTTGAATATGTATTGTATAATTTCCATGTTGCTGCAATTATAGGTATTCAAATAGCAGGATATTTGATTTTTTATGCTATTGCATATTTAATGGCTTTGCATGTGAAATATAAGTTTTGGAAAATCAGATTCAAATGGTTTGAATTGTCAGTTAGTTTTGAGCAATTTAGAGACCGTTATTTACTGCTATTATTGTGATCTTATTGGAAATATTATACATAAAAATAAAACATTTGACCAAATAATTGCAGTTTTTTTTAATGGGGCTCATGTAAGTGTAAGACTTTCTTAGAAAAATAAAACCGCAAAGAGGCAAAACTGGTCCAAGTGATGGTGTGTTTAATCGGTAATTTTAATTCTGTGTCCTTCTAATATTTTAGAGAAATCCATGGAAACAAACTGACTGAATTTCCTGTTGCCGTGTCTAGTCTTCCAACTCTAAGAGAGCTGTAAGTATTTTTAAATTTAATGTGTTATTTACATATAACATAATTACCTCAAACTCTGGTGTTTCTGAATGTGTGCTTTTTTCGAGAAAGGGGGGGGGGGGAGAATCACTGCATATACCAAATGAAAACTTGTAATTCCCTTAGTGTTGATGGCTTAATTTAAAAATGAAGTAAATCTATCGAAAATGAACTAATTTTTATCATTTCAATAATAATGTAATCAATCCTAATAGTTTTAGCCTACTTTCCTTATTATTTTCTTTTTTTGATTTTGAAAGTATTAACAAGAAAAATGGAAAGAAGGTATTGACATGAAGATTTATGTCCGTCTGTCTGTACTTACCCCCCACCCCCCTCAGTTCAACCTTCCCTCCCAAAGGTTGAATTTTTTCTATTTGTGTATTTGAAAGGTGCACAACATCAGGGGCCAATTTTTTTACCTTTGTCCGTCCATCTGCTCATATGTTTAACGATGGCCTGTTTAAATTTCCATTCTAACCGTCCGATTTTACAAACTTCTGTTTTATTTGAAAGCAATTCAAAATTTCCAATAGCTTCAAAAGTTTTGTTTGAAAAGTATGACATTAGATACGTATCATATATGTTTTCAGTCTTATGATTCTTTGTACAATAAGAATATCTGGAAATTTTGAATTATCCCAAAGGTATGCTTTTTATAAAATCTTTAAGAACTTGTTTGTTTGTTTTTAGAAATAGACATGTCCCTTTTGGTATTTTTCGTCTTTTTTCCGACTTTAGCATTCACCCCTCTTATTATTTTATCGATGTTTGTTTTTTTCCGCTTCTTTATTATATGATAAATTTAATAATTATTCTCTATGAAATCAACCGGATACACATCAACTCTTTTCAATTGAATTCAGCATGAAAAATTAATTTACGTATCACGTCCAACTACTGTTAATCTTCAATACCTTCTACCAACATTTATCATGGCCTTTATTCTAGTTAGCAAGCAAAAATGGTACAGTACTATCTTTCAATAATATTAATACATACCAGATTCATAATTACCACTTTAAATTCAACGTAAAAACAAGAACATTTTCCCAACTTGATGTGTCGTACATGTGTTATTTATATGAAGATTTATTTTCTACATCACCACATATAAGATGCCTATAGTTTTGTTAGTATGTCTAAATTGTAACTGACATTACTGATTTTGAGGAAAATAGATTTGAGAATACGTAAATAAATTATATAAAAATGATATAATAAAGACTTGCATAGTTAAAAATGTGTTAAAAATGGTTAACATGTGACTCCCGAGCTGAATTAAGATCGCTGTTCATGTGTTATTACACGGTATTTCATCCGTCAGGAATGGCTAACGAGCTTATTTGAGAAGATTACTTTGTGTTATTTTTTTACCAAAAGTTTTACATATATTTCTAAGTTAGAGTGAATTCTTACATTGACATCTTAAACCTGTGCATATTCGGAATAATTTTTCTTAAAAAATATGTAGGCAATACATTTCTATTTATTTTGATGAAAAGTGCATACATGTGGAATTACTCTATAGTTGTATTCATACAAACGTGTTGTTTTTTTACCAAAAGTTCAAAAGTTTCTCATGCAACTGTTCCGGTAATTTTTGTTACACTAACGGTATTGCATAATCTACTGTGTCAATGTTATACAAATAGTTCTTCCGCAAACAACGGGGAAAATATCGTATTTGCGGTTTTATCAACGATGTTTGATATTGCCACAACTTAGGCGAATATCGTAATAAACCGTAAGTACATTATTTTCCTTGTCGCGTGTGAAACTTTAAATCAATGACAATGCCATTGTGAATATGCGGGACCGTAATTGCGGCAAAAACATCGGAACCCGCGAGTGTAAAACGGGAATTAAAGCCTTGTCAAACCATTACAACTAAACGGCATAGGTGCGGTGATGAAGAATTGTAGGTAGTTCAACCTTATGGTGTGATGCATTCCGATATAAATCTTACCGTGCAAGATGGGATAGGTAATGTGGGTTTGGTTTTGCTGTTTGTTTAATTTTATATGAAAATTACCCGGTGGGAAATCTGTTGCCGGTTCGTGTTTGGGGTACGAATTGTTTCTGGAGGATGGAAGTTATTAATATTTGTGTGTGATTGGAATGGTACGTGTGACTGAGTCCCTGAAACGCGAGATTGTTTGGATTGATTAATTTTTCTGCCGCCTATTTTTTATTAAAAAACAATTAAAATATTACGTAGTTATTCAATGTAGATGCAAATAAATGTGATGGAATTAATGGGAATGGAAGATATGATTAATGACATTTTTCTTGTCATCATTAATCTTTCTAAATATATTAAAGTTTATTTATTCAAAAAATATTACCCAAATACAAATTATGCTACGTATTTTTTTTATATTTTATTTGAACTATCATGATTTTTTTAAGAACAACAGAATGCTGTAATTTTGTTATTTATAGTTTTTTTTTTATATCTACATTAAAAAAACTAACGACCTTTTGTAATAGGCATAATTTAAAATAAAAGAGATATAATCTAAAGCTATTTAAAAATTCAATTTTATATAATTTAAGTTTCGTTATCTATCGCAAAACAGTTACTGATAAATGAACTTTAAATTTTATAAAATGATTTCGCTGCGAAATGAGCTTAATTTCGGCTATATGAAGCTAAAAGTAATGAATTAAAAGAAAGACTCCTTTGAAGCTTACGCTCCTTTTAGCATGTTTTGGGCTCTAAAACATAAATATCTTTTTGCAACGTCGTGATGTGAATTACAAACAAAACTACATATCTTTGTATTAAATATTAAACTCTCACCTTAAAAATAGAACCCTACCGTTTTTAGCAGTTCCATCTCTAACTGTCAAATACGGGACTGTAATCTTTATTTCTTTTTTTTTGGGGGGGGGGGGTATCAATGCCATAGGCAAGTTTGACAACAAAATCTCTTTCAAACGTTAAACTAACTGCTTAAACATTATAATGTATCCTTATACCTCTTATAACAAATCCACATTCTTTATAGCTTTAATGACCAGACACACTCATAACGCAAAACGAAATAGACTCGTCTACTATTCTTTTGGTATTAGTAAGTTATTCGAACACAACACGGAATTACCCTCCACCTCTAACAATTACGTGTTGCTGGCACAATTCGACCGCTGCTGCATAAAGGCTGAACTTACCATTACTGGTTCATAATGTTTTTTTTAAATCTTTTTGTACAGCGTGTTCTCTGACAACGCCATCAGCGAGCTATCGGACACTGCCTTCAAGAAGAACCCGAAGCTCACCCTGCTGGAGATGGGGGGAAACCCCATCACTCGGGTAGGGGGCAGCACCTTCGCACACCTGCCCAGCCTCAAGAAACTGTGAGTACTTACAAATAGTACTTACTACTTACAAATAACTAACATACACTAATTGTTGTACTTTAAAGCTTTATTAGATAGACCGTTTTCGTGCCGTTTCTAATATTCAATGAATACACAATTATATCTATGTTATTAGAACGAAGTGTACAGAGCCATTAAGTTTTTTTTTAAATATGATTTTAGTTCTTTTTTTCAATTGCTCTCAGGTCTTTCTCATGTAATAGACATCAAATATTCCTACTACTTAAAAAAACACTTTTGTTTCGGTATACAAATTTGTTATACATTAAGACGATTATAGGTTATGCATTAAAGACAATTATAATTATGGGACGAGTTTCAGCAGTTATTTTTATAGAGCATGGGTTTGAGTACTAAGTGTTTGCTTAGTACAAGCTATTTAGTATATTATGAAAACTTAAACTCCAAAGTTCAAGTCAACTTCAGTCAAATGTAATTTCTTTTCAGTCGTGTTTCTGAAGCCCGCCAGATGGACCAGTTTCCAGACTTGACGGGCACTGATGCCTTGGAGTTACTGACACTTGACCGCGCCAATCTGAAAGACATCCCGCCAGATCTCTGCCACAAAGCGCCGCTGCTCAAGAGACTGTAAGTGCTGACATCTATTGGCTATTTAAAGAGTTATAAACTCGGTCGATTTGTTTTATGTTGAAACACTGCGGATTTTTTTTTTCGAAGTTTTATATGAAGACTAGGATGCAAACTATAAACTAAGGTAAATTAATAAGATATCGTGGGTAATATATTAAGTGAAATCATGCGGGATTTCGATTTAGTCCTGGGAAGGAAAAGGCCTGAGGGATGGCCGTCTGTATTAACGTCTGTGGGTTCGAATCCCAATTTCGTATGAGTTTTCGAAGTCAGAGTAAGTCTCTTGTCTAATTTTCCCTCTTGTAGCAAAAAAAAAGAGATTAATTTCTAAAAATAAAAGCAATTTGAGGTAAAATAGCGTTGTACTTTATACTCGACAAAAACATTTATTAGGTCGTGAGTATAAATATTAAAGTTCAAAATTTTCGAATGTGATTTTAATGAATAAAAAAAACTATATTATTCCAACTTAACTATTCCAAAGTTAATTTCACAACTTTCAAGAAAAGTCCAGTATTATGTTATTGTTCCTCTCAATATCCCACACCTGTTTTGAAAAGCTCATTTATGTATCCACTTATTTTGTATAGAAAGTAGCTTGTTTTAACATTTTTGTATATAATTTTGCATAAATTTAGTCTTGTACAAAATATTTAACACCCATTACCGAATCGCATGTGGAACTTTTGTCCTTTGCCAGAGCTATGCAGGTTTTTCACTTAAATTCCACATATTTATTTTCAGAATTCTAAGATCAAACAAGATAGACAAACTACCGGACCTCCAAGAATGCAAAGAACTTCGACAAATGTAAGGAACTGTTTGTACTGAACTATACTTCATTTTCATTTTTTTTAATTAATTTTTAAATAACCGATCCGTGTGTCTTAAACCGAGTATCTCACATTGAAAATATTTATTAATAGAAGAAATACTAGTGCTTTTGTCAACTTATTGCAAAAATACATTGGACTAAAAGTGTTGTATTGTTTTCAGAGATTTCAGCTACAACGAAATATCTTCATTAGAAAACTTGCCGTTTCAGTACCAATACAAGTTAGTCGACTTATTCATCGGTTTCAACTTTATCAAAAGTATACCAGAAGATGCTTTCTATGGACTGGAAAATTTGCAAGTATTGTGAGTACCAACATTCTACATTTTAAAAATTGATTTAGAGTATGAATAATGAGAACTTTTAGTTTAATGTTCACCAAATAGTCCTCCAATATAAATGTAACAGATATTTTTGTACGTATTAGTTTAAGTGTTTTTTTTTATTCTCTAGGGATCTGATGCATAACCAGATCGAAAGAATACACGAAAATGCTTTTATGAATCTCACGAAGTTGAGAGATCTGTAAGTATCTCTTTTTTTGTATGCGTTTGATTCGTATACGAATAATATTCTTAGATGTATTGCAGCATTAAAGCTTGTTTTGTCAACTAAAAAGCAACCTCAATAATTTTCATGGAATGATTTAAATATTTAATGTTGTATAAATTGTTTTTTATTGTTGAAAAAGGTGGTCACTAATCACCCATTACAAGAAGCGTCATAAAGACTTTTTTTGTCCCCATAACAGGTGGAAACCGAGCAAAGTTTTTGAATGGTTTTAAGCGTTCTCTAACTTTATAGCCAAAATTTTTACCATTGCTTCAGGAAATAACCTTCTGGAGGTTCTTCTGTGGCGTGACTCAACCAAAACCAAGCCAAACCTTCATTTACCAGATTAGATAGAACTTTTTTAAAAACCAGTTTTCAATCTCCCTTCTATTTTGAATTAAAATACTGTCCTGCCAACTAGCCGGATGCGTTCTAGTGCACCTACTTCAAACAAATGTTTTGTACAAGTGCAAATGTTTTTTTCTTTTAAAAAGTTAGAATTCTCTAGGGGAGTAGGCCGGGAAAGCCCAGTCAGTTAAGCGTTCGCCTTGCATACGGAAGGTCCCGGGTTCGGGTCCGGGCATCGCCAAACCAACTGTCGACCTACAGACGGCCGGTGCAGTCAAAAACTGTCCAACGGATAATAAACCGTGTAGAGAGAGTATACGTTAAATATGCTTCTAAGTTTCAAAGCTTGCGTACTATGTCGCCTTTAAAAGTTGCGGTGGGTGCCTACTCAGGTGTCGGCTCGTCACTTGACTGTGGTTCACAATTCTTACGCCCATCGCCAATAGAACTCGTGTAGCTGTAGTGCGACGATAATTCAAACTAACCCTCTACAATAGTACCAGTATATGCCCTTGAAATTAACATGGCTCTAATACTAAAGACGTTCATCAAGTTAATCAAACATTATTTCCCATGTCTCCAGCAACTTGGGCGAAAACCGCTTTCCTGTGCTCCCGACCACCGGCCTCCAAAACCTCCGCCAGCTGAAGACCTTCAACAACAAGAACCTCCGCGAGTTCCCGGTCCCTGAGCACTTTCCAAAAGTGCACACCCTAGCCCTGTCCTATGCCTACCACTGCTGCGTTTTCCGGCCCTTGAAGAGGAGACAGCCTTTGCCGGCTGCCCTTAAGGAAACCATCGTGTGGCTGTCCAGAGAGGATGTGGATATGGAATCGTGGAGTACCAATGTCACCGATGTGTGGCCGGGATATGGTGAGTTTTAAGTAAAACATGTCTCTCTGTGGGAATTTGTCCCTGTATGGGGGGCATGGGAAGAGTAGTTCATTCGCATATCTGCCAATTGTGGCACCTAGTGCGACGTTATTCAACCAACCTGCCAAGGCTCCTGATTTAACTTTGTAATAGCAATTCTCCGGACGCGCTAGAAGAAAGTTTAATGTTTCTCCCTTTGAAAATCCGAAAATTTTTATATATGAAACGGAAATTCGGAAAGTAGTTGAAAATCCAGTTTTACCGGGTTAAGTCCGAACAGTTGGCAAGTCTGTATTCGGATTTAACTAAAGGCTTTTCTGAGAATTGACAGTCCTAAGCGACAAAACATGACTACAACAGAAACTATCCAGGAATAACAGAACGGTTGGTTGTATTCGTCACATTTCTGTTTTGTAATTGTTATTACAAAAAAGTTGTTATTGCGAAACAAAAATTTTGTTGTACTTGGCCAATAATAATAATCATTTTGCAAAGATGATTTTTGGGATTTATTTACTATGCATTCCTACCTAAACTTCTTTAATTTTTATACAGTTGTATGAATGCATTTTCTAGAAAACTTTTCGTCCAAATTTGAAGAATTTGCTGGTCAATTGTGGAAAACGTTCGGCAGGGACTATGCTATACCAGAGAATCTAGCCCAGTTTGCTGAAGAATATTTCCAAGATTACAGAATAAGTCAAGGCCCAGAAACTGCAGGTCACGACAAACAGCCAGTCCAATGTATTCCAGAACCAGGTAATTTCCATAAACTTATTAGTCCTATACAATCATAAAATGATGTGATTGCGATCGTTTCAGATTTGATTAATATGTTATAAGGCAATCTATTTTAAACTCAAATTCTCCACATTTCAACCAAGTCTAGAGTGCTGAAGATATTACAACAGCTCGTGGCCAACAACGGAACCTCAAAGTGTTAACGTATCAAGTTGCTTAGGCTTATGTGCTACAGCATTTGTTATAATCTGGATGGCTAGTAGTAAATCCGCCATCTAGCGTGGATGCCATTTAAAGTTTCGAGCGTATGTGCAGCGGACTTCAACACCGCTACACTCCTAGACTTATGAACCGTACCCAAGCTATTTCAGTGCGCTGCGTTGAGGTTGTGTGCAGAGTTGAATGCATTAGCAGCGAGTGAGCAACTGTGGTCGAGTACAGATTGGTAAGAAAACAGAGGTGGGGGATGGATCACAATCAGGTCACCATTGTAAGATTTCCGAATATTTTACAAGATCCCCGTGTCCATCCCAAAGGTACCTCAACGTGAAGACCAAATTGCTTTGACTTATCTACATTCTAACCGCCGTGTTCACAAGTTCGAGTCAAGTAGCGAGATATCCCCAGGACATGAATCCTGGGAGGAAGGGACAACTTGAGGGTTATTTCAAATTCGTATTCACAACCGCCATATACATCTGGGTTTCACCTTTGAGTTTCTTCCCCAGGTTTCACTCAGATTTTGTAACAGGACATATCATTGGTCAAGCGGAATCACGTGACGTTGTTTACTGCTAGAGATATTTCTCACGTGTTCTATTTGCAGCGTGAGACAGATCGCAATCGCCTCTAGGGAGTTGGATGATTCTATCTCGGTCCATGATAATTTTACTAACTTTAGGAACATTTTTCTCAGGAACTTGAATTTTTTTATAGTTTGTTCCTTACATATAGCTCTTGAATTTAAGCTGGGGATATTCCACAGTATAAAAAATATACTTTCACAGTGATTTTAGTGATTAAAGTGATTTTAGTGATTAAAGTGATTTTAGTGATTTAGTGATTAAAAAATATGTATTAAAAAAAACCAAAAAATCCAATTTAAAGTTATATATCTTATTTTTAGCAGAGATATTTAAAATTGAGCAGAGAAATTCTAAAATTCCTCAGTTTAAATCAAAGAGCTATTAATGGGGAAGAAATAATAAAACAAAACACGCTGATATATTTTATAGTTCCTGAGAAAAATGTTCTTAAGTGTTGAAAAACCTTATATTTCAGGAAACGTAAAAGAAAGTTAAGGTATTGGTAAGAACTGATGTACATAGTTTCTGAAAAATGCTTATAAAAAGAAAACTACTAAACAGAAATCGATAATCTTAGTCTTAAATTAAAGCTATAGATATGCAGATTAAAAATAAAAGTAACACAGAAATCGACATTTTTGACCCAAACACCCATCCGACTCCCCTTTAAAAAATGGCTGAAGCGAAGAAAATAAACTTTATGCCAGATGACTCTGAAGTTTTAATAAAATTTAAAAATATAAAGGAATATTGGAAATAAAGGAAACTACTACCTTTATAATTATCATTATGTATATGTATAAATCTTTAACCAAGAATATTAACCTGCTAATTATATTTTACAGTGGCAAATACTAGTATGGTTATAATATTCCTCTGTTATTTGTATTTTATTATTAAGTTTGTAACATTTTTGTGCGTAACTACCGCAGCACACAACTTTTAAAACAGTTTTAGTCAATTTAAAGATACGTTTTTAAATGGATTATACAATAAAAATTATCATCGCATATCTCACTTAAGTCTCTACGTAGAAATTTAGTATCAATCTAAATCATGTTGAAAATATATTTAACTTTCTAATATGCTGTACTTCTCCAATGAACTATCTTATAAAGATCAATTAAAATAGATTAGAACTAAATAATTATAAACACTAATTTGAAGAAAGAACCCGATAAGCTATGTTTGTTTTGATTTTGAACATTTCTCAGAGATATCCCTCTGAAAACCCACCGATATTGCTGGTATACCCCGCAGAGCAGATTCGGCTCCGCATCTCTCCCTTTTGGCATAACTCGAACTTGTGAATAAGGAATTTCACGAAACCCACCGATCTATCCCCCAGACGGGGGAAACCTGCGGGTGACTCGAACTTGTGAATACGGCCGTATCAAATATTGTAGTCTATGACTGGTTATAATTGATAGGAAAAAAGTGCCATCTAATATGTTTTTTAGGTTATGTGTGCGGTTTAATCGATATATAATACATGGAGTCCAGCCCGTTCGCTAGCAACTTCTTTTAATTCAATTTACGATCGTCAAAAGTCGCCAATAAACGGGCTGCCCCTATATCTTAGTTATACTCTGGAGAATGTGAATTTTGAAACTACACTTTTCAAATGACTGGGACCTACTGTACACCAAAAATTTGAAATTGTTTTTAATACATTTTCCAATCTAATAATCGTCGCCTTCATGTTAATCAAATACAGGTCCGTTCATGCCATGCGAGGACCTGTTCGGTTGGTGGAGTCTGCGTTGCGGCGTGTGGGTGGTGTTCCTGCTGGCACTGTTGGGAAACGGTGTCGTGGTCGTCGTGCTCCTGTTCGGCCGCAGCAAGATCGACGTTCCCAGGTTCCTGGTTTGCAACCTAGCCATGGCAGACTTCTTCATGGGCATCTACCTTGGCATACTTGCCGTGGTAGATGCATCTACACTGGGGGAATTCAGGGTAAGTTTTGACTTATTTTCCTTTATTTTGTTTATTCAAAAGATTCTCCTAGTAAGACAAAACGAAAAGGATCATCCACAAATAAAAAGATCCGTGACAGGGATCATCCACAAAGTGAGCAGTTGGTCCACATAATATACAGTCGTTTTTTAACTTTGTAGACATGCTCCTCTTTTTTTTTTTCGTTTTTAATGAAGAAAAATTGTAATAGTGGAAAATGACTAACCAAAGTAGCTGCATTTTCTGCAAATTTATAGATACGACACAGCTGCTTATATGAGTTGACCAAATTACATTAAAATAATAAAAAAAACGTAGAATCGCCTAAATCGACGATTATAAGTTTTAAATGTATTTAATTTTTTGTATACTAGAAAATAAGAACTTGTATGAATTTACTAATTAATATTTTTAGAATTATTCCTACATCAGCTTAGCATAGACAAACAGCGAAGTCCTCCAATTTTTCTACTTGTTTGAAAAATTAAGAAAAATAAGATACGCACCTTATCTTCTTAGGAAAAGATCCTTGTATAACCCAATATGTTTTATCTACTACGGACATATTTCTGATGTACCAAGATCAGATTTAAATCTTTAAAATATCAGAACGTGACCATACACAGTATTGTCTATACTCAAGAATCTTTATACAAAGTTTTGGTTTAAACCATTTCAGGTGTACGCTATCCAGTGGCAGATGTCTTGGGGTTGCCAGCTGGCCGGCTTCCTTGGTGTTCTCAGTAGTGAACTCTCTGTCTACACATTGGCTGTCATCACTCTGGAACGGAACTATGCCATAACCCACGCTATGCACCTCAATAAGAGACTTTCTCTGAAGCACGCAGGGTACGAAACATTTTATTCATGAATATATTTAAGACCGTGTAACAAGCAATGGCTCCTGTAGTGATTTTTTTGCCGTTATTTGGGACTGAAGTGTCAAAGGAGCAATGCTAAGTTTATTGAGGCTTTCAAACGTAACGAGAAAAATATTATTCTTGCAGTTTCAGTAAAAATGGTGCCACTATACAGATAGCTTTAACATTGCCACTACTTGAGAGAATATTCTCGATAAAACCATAGATAGGCTGTTTTTTCCAGTAGCGTTTGAAAGCTCCAAATGCCTTATGACATGACGTTGCCACTATAAATCATGTAGCTCTGTAATTACTGCAAAAATTAACTGAAGTATTGTTTGTGAAACAAGAACGGACGATACGAAGCAAGGTTTGTAGGCAATATAGAAGACATATATTTGGCGTAGCAGTGACGTCACCATAAGCATGGTCGTTCTAAATTGGACTAATTATCAGAAGGGAGGTTTGAGGTATACAAGACAACGTTTAACTCAGATGTGACTTCGCCGCAGGCTTTGTCCAGTTGTTCTTTAGATTTTTGTTAAAATTACTTACTCAGCTAAATTGTTTTTCACCCGATGTTGACGAATTGTAGTTGCTCTCGGACGTAATCACTGTTTTGATATTTAAAATGTAAAGTGTTGTCTAACTTATAAATCATTGGACAACTGCTGAAAGAATTCACATTGGAAACATAATTTTTAGGTACATCATGGGTGGGGGCTGGACCTTCGCCTTAGTGATGGCCATCTTGCCTCTATTTGGAGTGAGTGACTACAGGAAATTTGCTGTGTGCTTGCCTTTTGAAACTGGGGACCCATTTTCACTGTCTTATGTGGTATTTCTGATTCTCATAAATGGAGTTGCCTTCCTGACCCTCATGGGGTGTTACCTCAAAATGTATTGGGTCATACGTGGATCGCAGGTAAGTCGATGTTTGTCTATTAGATTAAACGTGTTGATATATTTAAGTAAAAAAAGTCTAGTATTTCCTTTAGAAGTACTTTATTCATAAATTAGACGTTGATGAGATACTAATAGAATCATGAACCAGTATATAACCTTTTTTTCATTTTGTTTAAACTCATATAATCTTATTTATGAAGACAATCTTTCATGCTTTACTGCAAACTTACGGCTTCATAATGACGTCTTCATAATGGTAGGCATAAATATTACCCGTTCTTTTTGACCAAATAGCAAAATCGCATTTAAAGTTTATGATTACTTTTATTATCCTTTAGCACAAAATATCATTATGCACCGTATTATATTGAAAGAACTTTTTTATTGACGGAACGATGTTTGTTGCATTGTCAAGAGCATGAAAATTGCAAGCCTATTTTTTTCTAACTTAGCAACTATTCTTGCCAAATACTTTAGTTAGAAATTTAAGAATATCAAGCTTGAACATATTTAATTCAATAAAAATATATACTTAAAAATCCGAAATTATTGTGCTCAGCATCACCTCTTCATAACAAATACCATTAACAAACAAAAAAAAATCCAATCAAATCCAGGCCTGGAACTCCAACGACTCCAGGATCGCCAAGAGAATGGCCCTCCTGGTCATCACAGACTTCATCTGCTGGGCTCCCATCGCATTCTTCTCACTAACAGCCGTTTCTGGCGCCAACCTAATATCTCTAGAGGAAGCCAAAGTCTTCACCATATTCGTGTTACCCTTGAACAGTTGTGCCAATCCTTTCCTCTACGCCATCTTCACCAAACAATTCAAGAAAGACTGTGTTCTTATCTGCAAGAGGATCGAAGAGTCGAGAGTCACTAGAGGAATCGGGCGATGCAGGCATAGCTCGAATTTCTCCAACAGGTACGTTTTCTGTGTTATGATTTTTATGCTCTTTTACTGGCATAGTTTTGTGTAGTATAGTATGTTCTCAACAAAAATAGATGGTTTCGGATCCTTTATCTCATCTGACTTAAAACAGACATTAGCCTGAAACTGTTTTCATCCTTTGTGCTTCTCTGATGGCCATCCAAGGGAAAATAGCGACAAAATATATGGACTTGAGTCTTCTATTCAGTTCTATGTTTCTATTTTTTTATGGTAGTAAAAAAATTTTAATTTTTAGTTCATTAATATGTTTTTTTTTCATTATTATACTGCTTTTGTCTGCAAAACTTTAACTCTGCATAACTATGTAACTCATCAAATCATTCTACATCTTAAACTAAAGATACAGCTACATAAACAGGAGATACAACAATGTAAACAGGAGATACTACGTAACTTACAAGTTATACAGTGTTGACAATCTTAATATAACATTTATACCTACCTGATTATAGCTAGTTTTTCAATTTCCATTTATACAAAAAAATGGGTCGAGTGCATATTGAAAATAGTTGTAGTACACGGAAAAGGGTAACAATAAGAAACACTGCATTCACTCGTTCTAGATCACCCCTATTCACTTAACTATTGCTAGTTTAAACTTGTCTTTAAGGTTATCCTTGAAACCTCTAATTCAAAGCTCAACTCTAAGTGTAGCTGGGTAGCACAATAAAATAACACTATCCCACAGGCACACCCCGGCCAATACCAACTCAGCAGGTGAGCGCAAGAGCGGTGGTCCCCACCCCGCCTACGACAACCAGCCCGTGTGCCAGTGCGGCGGGCACCTCAAAGTACTCAGTCCAAAGTACTCCTCGGACGTACTACAGACCGAGGCACGGTGGAAGACCTTGGCCAGGAGGTACTTGAGGTTCCAGTTCATCAACAGGAGAGAAGAATTGCCAGTGCAGGGGAATAGGACGGCGGTGCAGAGAAGAGGGAAGCAGGTATGGGATTTTTTTGCTTTTATATGGAAATAGTAGGGTTTTTTTATGTTTTTATATTTATGTTAAAGTGCACCAGGAGCTGGGGTATAACGTACGGTTAATAACTTTTTCGTTTCGGTCACATTTGATACTGTTTTAGGATAGTATTCGTGTTAACTTATTGTAGTTCTACATTTCAAAGAAATATTTCCAAGTATTTTTTTCCTTTTGCATTAAAAAAAAACTAACACTAGATAAAAAAAAAATAGGTTTTAAACATTTACATTTTTAAGTAAAGATGTAAAGAAAAAGTAGGTTTGTTACAGAATCTGTCACTTAAACCGCTTCCACGCAACATTTGTGCTCAACAGGAAACAAACTATTTATACACCTCAGAAAGAAATTCGCCAAACAGAGCCTTTAGCTAATTGTAATTAAACATTTAAACGATAAAATTAATTATTTTCATTAATCTTCTCTGCCGTGGGCAGGCAAACTGCAGTAATCGCCAAAAATGTGTTTCGGAGATATTTGATGAAACGCGTTTTTGATTTCCCACAAACTCCAGTAAAACATTGAAATTTGAAGTTAGGTGATTCTGAACCTTGAATTAGAAATGTTTTATGGGTAGTATGTTTTATTTTTATTTTTGCAGGCATTCATAGAGAAAAAACATATACTGCAGTTTGCCTGCCCTTTTCGCCCTGCCGTGGCACGACTTTCGGCAGGTAGACTGCAGTATCCGCCAAAAATGCTTCTGCTATGTTTGATCAATGGCGTTTTTGCTTTTTTTTTCACGAACTCTAGTAAATAATTAAAATTTGAAGTCAAGGTAATTCTATACTTTGATTTAGGTATGTTTTGGGTAATTGGTTTTAGTTTGATTTTTGGACGTACATATTGAGTAAAAGCGTATACGGCTGCCAATTTGACTTCCTCTTTCTTATAATAACTAGCAACAGTTTGTAAATATAATATAGATAAAATAAAAATAATAAAAAGTAACTGAAAATGAAAAATTAAATATTTAATAGGTACAGAATATACACATTTATAAAATACTAAATGGTAATATTACCTGACTTTCAGACGAATTAGTGTAACAATGACGAATCAGTAGAAGATCCCAAAAAATAGAACTAATTAGTCATTCGAACAAATCCATTCATTGTAAAATGAGGCAAAAAATCGTTTGCCCATTTAAAACTTTAAAAATGTGGACGAACCTATTTATTACTACCAAAAGAAGAAATGAGTAATTTTTAAAAAGTAAAGCTATAAAATTATTTTTTGGAAACGTTAAAAATAAAAAATATATATTATTATTAAATTTATATTATTAAATATATAACAAATAATTATTAACACGAGATTCATTAGAGCAATTCATTTTGCTATAAAAAAGGGGGAAAATCGTCTGCGTTTTAGAACCTAAGGGTGTGTAACACTACACGACTTTCAATTACCGCTCAAAAAATCAACGCACACTTATTTGTTTACCTTTTCTCGACAGCTGGATTTTGAGGGTTCCAGTAAATCAACTAAAAGCCCACTGGAAAAAGACTAACTAGGGGGGGGGGGGGGTCACTAAAGAAGACACCAGACAACCTTTTTTTCTACAAACCGAAACTCAAAATATATAATAAGTTGAGATCCAACTTGGATAATCTAAACAGCAGATGCATTGTAAATGATGACGGTGGGTAAGTACTTTAAAATCACAAAAGGAGAATTTTTTTTTTCTTATGGAAAATGAAAATACTTTGAACATGTGCCGTTTGGTCTGAATTAAAACTAAAAAAGAGAACAGAAAGAAACAAACGCCAATCGAATCTCTATAAAAGAACGGATTTTTCTTTATCCCTAAAACTTTTTAGGACAGTTCGGAGAGCCACGATAAATATTATCATGTAAAGATTTTGCCAATTTTAAGTCCAGAAAAAAAAATACTGGAATTTTGCGCCATTTTATGGCAAATTTTGCGTTGATTTTTTATGGGGGAAAATTACGTGTTATTTAACGAGACCTCCCCCCCTTTCCCATCACCCCACGTGACATTTGGGGATATTCGACTCGACCCCCTCCCCCCTAAACAAGTCACGTATTTATAGACACAGCCCTAAGGTAATTTCAATAACTTAAAACCAAAAAGTTCTATCGCAGATACCCATTATGCACTCAAAATGTCATCTAAAATCTTTTTATGACGTCCTACAGGTACTAGGAGTTCTTGTACCAAATTTGAAGCACGTATCTCTTTTGGTTTTCCAGCAATACCTTTAAAACTAAAAAAAGTTCTATGGCACCTACCTATTGCGCATGAGCAATTTTATCGAAAACGTTATTATGACGTTCGACAAATACTAGGAGTTAATGTACCAAATTTGAAGCCTGTTTCTCTTTTCATTTTCCAGCAACACCTTTAAAACCAAAAAAGTTCTATGGCAGCTACCTCTTGCGCATGCGCAATTTTATCGAAAGCGTTACTGTGACATCCAACAGGTGCTAGGAGCTCGTGTACCAAATTTGAAGCATGTATCTTTTTTCAGTTTTTAGTTATTCCTTTAAAACAGGCCAGGTGAAATTATACTGCAGTTTGCCTGCCGAATCTTGAATTTTTTTTCCTTCTACTGCAATTTGCCATTGCCGAAATATGGTGAATTTGTAACGAAAATCGTCAAAAAAGGTCGGCATAAGAAAATATAAGTTAAATAGATGCCGAAAGTGCAAAAAACCGAAAAATGAAAATTTTGAAGTTACTGCAGTTTGCCTGCCCACGGCAATTCTTTCTCAGATTTAATAATTAGACTTTATCGTTTGCTTAATTTGTTTGAAGTTCGAAGAATAATAATGTAATCTTTTTTAATAAATATCTTTGTGTCGCCACAATTTTACCATTAACATTTCTTTCGAAAATTCAGTCATTTATCGTTTGTTAAATTAATTTTAAGTTTGAAAAATATATAATTAGTGCAATTGATGCTTTAAAAATAAAAGCGAAACTTTGCATATTTTTTTATGCCAAGTTAGAATTCTCTATGCATCCTCTTCATATATATATATATAATAAACCATCAAAAGATCTCTATTGTGATATTACAACAATCCAAACTGAATTATATCGCATAAATAAATATTCTTTCAAAAGTGTTTATTTTTATTTTAAATAAAGTTTCTCAGACGTTTAACGAAATGGCAACAGTGAAAATATTGAATAAAAATGGAATTTGTATGTTATTTCAATGTAGATTAAATTTTTAGTTATTTAAATTTTAAATAAACTTCCAATTAAAATTTTTTAATGAAATTTGGAATGTAGCCTAATCTGATTTTTTGCTTCAAAATGACGTATCCCACTTGTCTGTGGGACTTGTGGATGGCAACAGTGAAAATATTGAATAAAAATGGAATTTGCATGTTATTTCAATGTAGATTAAATTTTTAGTTATTTAAATTTTAAATAAACTTCTAATTTAATTTTTTAAATGAAATTTGGAATGTAGCCTAATCTGATTTTTTGCTTCAAAATGACGTATCCCACTTGTCTGTGGGACTTGTGGTTCTTTCTGTGAAAGTGGGTGACAGACGGACGGACTGAACGATTATAAAACCTTCCGCTTTTTACGTTATAAACGTAGTGTGGAAGCTAAAAGTAGAAAAAGTAATGATGTGTGTGTTTCATTAATTTTGTTAAAGCACTGTTATTTTATTTTATGTCAAATTAATATCTTTCTCTGATTGGAATACCTTTTTATAAAATTTGCCGTTAGTGAATAGTTTTAAAGTATCCCAAAAGAGAGCAGCAGCAACATTTAGTTAGTGTTGCCATCTGTCGGAATAATTGAAGACTAATCACTGCCCTCTGCTGCATCCCATTCATGATGTTCCTCTTTCAATGAATGTTTATGGACTGTTTAAATTTGTTTAATTCTTATTAAAACTAAAACTCAACTACAAAAAATATTCTTTCAAAAAGGATCTCCTTTTTATCTAATGGGGATTTTTTTTATAACCCGAATACTTACTAAAAAGGAATTTTTCTTACAACTATGGTTGTTTACCTAGGCATTCATCGATTCTTAACATGCAAAAGCTTTTAAAAAAACTATGCATAGAAACTCGTCACATTTACAATCTAAAAATGTTTTAAAACTTAATTACTTTTAAAAATAGGGTTTATTTCAATTATTATAATAAATTTCGAGTTTTATATGTGTAACAAATACATTTTCATTTTTCAAGTATCAACTTATGTACATTTCTATTTGATTTCATCCATTATTATGCAAATTACTTATGTCCCATAATTCCTTTGTACCCCATATAAGCGAGATGCTTTCCCCCATCGGGGTTGTTGTCTGAGTTCAGCGGTAATAAAAGTTACTCTGTTCAAACTTCTCATCATTCCTTCCTGTCTGCTTCAAAACTACGTGACAATACAATGCATCTTCTCTTTCGTAGGAACCTCTCCAGAAGCGCGGCTCCAGCATCTCAAGTGACAACTTCTCCTCGCGATCGGACAGCTGGAGACAGGGCAACTTACCCTTGAGGCTCCTGGAACGAGGGACTCGGAGAAACTCGTGGACAGGAAGCACGCAGAAGTCCTCGCAGGACTCCTCGAACAACTCGTGCAGTCGCCAGGATTCGTCATCTACATCGACCACCAGGTGAGAAAATGTACTGCTCAAAATAACTCGTCACTTTTACGGAACTGCCCCATACTTACGACCGGCTTTAAATTGTTTCGTTTGCTTTACAGTCTTGAACCGTTTTAATGAATCCAGTTTAATACCTTATATGTAAATTTTTCATACTTTCACAGTTTAAAACCGTTTTGTTTACTTTGCGGTTTCGAACCGTGTTATCAACCGAGCTTACAGTTTAAAACCTTGTTCTTTTCACACTTACTTTCAATGGCATCACTTTGGAGATGCGTTAAAAGTCAACAATATTGCTTCGTTTAGTTTCCATCTGTTAAGAGATTTGGTGGACGAGAGGGTATGACACTTTCTTTGTAAGGTGATGGTGTATTTTTATAGCAGCTGATGCAAAACTATTTCTTAATTTTAAAAAGTGTGAATGTTTAACGGGACAGTATTCTAACAGAAATAATCCTGTGCAGGCTAATATCGAATGGTAATAACTTCTTGAAACTAAAATAATTTGGAAACTAGGAGTTGCTCGCACATGTTCAATTAGACATCCAGTTGAACAAATGAGATATGAATTATAAGCCTTGAAGTTTAATTTGTTGTATAGGTGTGATGTCATTCAATGTCATAACTTAAATAAACATGTGTTTCAGACTCTCCAGGTCCAGCGTAAGCAGCAACGCCTCCAGTTCCCGACCTTCCTCCAGCATCAAAGAACGCTCCCTCATGTATCGCAACTCCAGCGGGGCTGGCCCCAACGGCGACGCCCCAAAGTTCTCAAGGGGTGTGACCATCGCCAGCCTGCGCGAGAAGCCACGCCTCTGTCGTCAAGGGGCGGTCCTGGAGGAGGTGTCTTGTAAAGGATCATCGGTGTACAGGGGCGGACCCACTGAGATGGCCATCTTGAGGAAGGCCCAGCCATTCATCGCTCCTGCCGCCTCGCAGAAAAAGGGCGTGTGTACAACGTGTGGGCGGAGGGAGACGCTGCCGTCGTTAAGGTAAGTTACAGTCACTATAGATAGACTAACGCAGACAGAGACACGACAACCTTTATTCCGGTGAATAAAAGCTATATCGATACTGCCTTGAGCCTTGTGAATTGATACTGAATTGCTTAAGGTGGTAAGAGAGAGTGAACGCCAACTTGCCAAAATTACTAGTTGTCAAGACTACTCTGTACGTATTAGTACAAATTCATATTGGTTGACTGTACTACAAGCCATTGTTTTCAGAGGCAGAGGATTGCATTTCAGAGGCATGTGGTGATTGCTAGATATTAGTATTACAGAAATTGAAATGTTCGCACGGGCTATTGACGACGTATTCCTATAACGATTTTTTAGGGATATCTCTGCCGTAGACAAATTTAGGAAGTAAGTTGATCAAGTGACTTTCTAATTATATCTTTAGATTTGACACATTTTGAAAAAAAACTGGTACATAAGGGTATTAGTTCTAAAATTATCCTTTGGGGTTTCCCCATACGCGTTCTGGTCGGGTTAATGACGAATTGTAAGAGCTAATAGTCAGTGTGTAGTTCTTGTGGGACGTTATTTCAACGAAGTAAATTCAAACTAACTTAAATAACATTATCTATAATTCTACTTATTTAGGTGTTTACATGCAAATTATATTGAATTTAACATATAAAAATAGTATAAATGGTTGCAGAATTATAATGTTCCTCTGGGTTTCCAATAAATTGGTATGAGTAATGATATTTTATGGGAATGAAAGGAAATTGAAATGAATTTGAGGAAGCAAATTCTGTGACAACGATTGATTTTATCTTTTTCCCAAAACCTAAGAAAACACACACAAAAATTAACATTATTTCACAACATCAATAAATCTAAAAACTGAGTAACCTTACATCCATCCTCATTACACCTTAGGCAACTCTGAATAATCCCCATTACTTCTGCCCAGGTTCAAGAGCAAAGAACTGGAGGACAAGTTCAACTGTTTCTACAACCGCTTGGTGGAGACGAGCAACGAGGACAGCAGCGAGGTGAACACTTCCAAAGACGATCACAACATGTCGACCGACCGATCGCTAGACGACCGGAAGACCGACTCTGGCAAGGAAACGGCCGACACGTCGTTGTCTGAGCAGCCCAGCGAGGACTTTGATGCTCATTCGCCGGTCGAGAAAGAGTTTCCCACATCCGCCAGAAACAGTGCTTCGAGGTGAGTCGGAGTAATTGAAATACATGGGTTATTACCAGTGGAAAGTCCAAATACATTCGAATAATCAGAAATTAGGATAATTGAAGTTAATCGGTAGAAAGATCAATTACTCAATGTATAGTTAGGCTGTGAGATCCTGTAGTTCTATTTTCGGTCGTATTCAACCCAAGTATAAGGTGATTTTTTGGCAGTTTAAGTTATAGCCTTTTGTAATATTTTTTTATTCCATTTATGTTAGAATCTTGGTTCTAGAAAAGTTTATATGTGACACATAAACTATAATAATCGGCTTATTTGTTACTGTTGGATGTCATTCCTAGTAATTTTTTTGGTCGGTCCAAAAAAATTGCTAGACATGACATCCAAAACAGACAAACAGTAGCATATGGCTGGGTGGGGAAAAGAATTGAAATTCGGATCATCAGCAACGCTTTGTATATTTGGAGTTCTACTGTACCATGTATTTTTTCTGTGTTTGAACAGGATGTCTGGTCCATCATCGAGCCACTACGGCGAGTTCGGTGCGTCCGCACCTCGTCGCAAACCCCCTCGTCCCTCGCCCTCCGTCCACGTGAGCTCGGAGGAGATGTCCAAGAACAAGTCGCGGAGTATGTCATCCCTGGGCATCGACTTCCGACTCTTCTCCAGGTAAATGTTCTGCGGGAGTGTACGGAGATTGAACCGACTATAAATTAAATTTTAATGCTATTCAAATTGGAGGACCGTCGACAGACACAGAGGTTCGTCCAGACCTATAGACAGCCGGACAAAAAATATAAAATATAGGTATCTGCTGGCGTACCTTTCCAACAAAATAGAATTTGTAAGATCCAACAAATAAATTCAAAATTTGGAAGGAGGGGTACATACAGACATCTCCATCCTGCCAATACCTACTTCTCTTGTAAATCGTGCGTACTACCTATATTTTTTTTTAAAAAATCGAATAAAAAAAAAGGAAAGTGGGTAAAATTATGCTGGCTTTCGGTATCAAAGCTTATGGGTTACGCAGATCACTGGTCAACCTTTCTGTAAAGCTGGGCATACGGTGAGACTGAAATTAATCACCAAACACCACCACTTTTCCACCAAAACGTTACTTAAATCCCTTTTGCTCGTCAGTGATTGTTTTTTGTGCCCATGTGACATGCTAAACTAATCCCTGACTGGTGGAAATGCTTCCAGTAGCGTGTTAAAGGAAAAGAGGTTATGTTTGGCGAAGGTTCATGTGTACTGCCCCTGGTCCTGTCCCTCCGTGTATGCCTAGCATAGTGTTAGTTCAATCGTTCATAAAATTTATTGTTGTAAAGTATAGTGTAGATAGATGCATGTTTAAGTGTGACTTTTTAAATCCTTTTATCTTACCTAGATGACAGCACCAAATTTAATTTTATTGGTTTTGGTGGTGCCATCTATGAGGATGAGATATTAAAAAAAATACTCAATTCATCCAAACTTTTTCCAGACAGCGCAAAGCGATCTCTGACAATTCTCTCAAGAAGATCTCTCTGCGAAACCTTCCCAACTTCTTGAGGTCCCTCTCTAGTCAAAGCAACTCGCAGCTTAAGCAGAGTCTCACGTGCCATACCAAAAGCCAGAGCGGCCAGCTCACGCCGTATTCTCTACAGGGTTCGTACATATATTTTCTTTGGAAAGCTAGGCTAATAGATGACTCCTTAAAAATTATATTTTAAAAAATTCAACTGTTTTTATCCAAGTTCTAAAGATATTGATATTAATAGTTAAAAATCTAAATATATACCGAATCCCACTATATTACTTAAGAATCTAGTTAAAATATTTAAGGCAATTTTTGTAGAAGTATTTCATTTCTTGTACCCAAAATTAACTCAATTACTAGAAGAGTCACTCCAAATATGTAAGATTGAGCTGTTTCAAGGCTTAAAATTTAAAGCTTGATTTAAAAAAGCAAAAATTAAATTTTAATTAACATTTTTATAATATTTTGTACTACTAGGAGGACAGCTAGGGTTCTCAAAGTCTTATTAAAAAATATTTATACGATATATATTTAAAAATAAGTGTTTACTAATGAAATCACGAAATTCTTTACTACAGGATCCTCATCACGACCCATTCCCTACTGCCGAAGCGAGGCGACCATCGTGAACCGGTCTCCAACTTGGTCTCAAACAGGGTCTCTCGCGAAGGTCGCCTACAGCGGCGAGTCCTCTGGGGCCGACGACGGGGATATAGATGACGAGGACGAATTTAGGACGAACGAAAGAACGAAAGTGCTGGTGCATCGCAAGCCGAAAGATAACAGGACGGAAGACGCCAATGACGCTGGGACGTCGTCGCAACAGACGCCTTTGTGTGGGACTGTGAGTTCGGCCAGTGACGATACGCCGCTGATAGACAGGGAACAAAAACCTGCAACGTGATAAGTTGTTCTGAAACTGAGGGAATTTGAGAGTTTATATGGAATAGGATTTCATGAAGATGTCGTATTTCGATAGGTGTATCGTCATACAGACGGAAAAATGACGTAAATATTTCGTCAAATACACCCATCGAAAAGGAATATATTCGACTTCATAAAAGATCAGAAGAAATCAGTTTCATGAAGTATTAAATTCATAAATGAAATAATGTATAGATTTAAGAAATATTGGAGGCGAATTTTCAGCCTAAAAGAAGTCATTGTATTTGGACGACGTTATAAAATTGTCATATAAAAAATATTTGGTACGGTGTTTCTTTTTGAGTATTTTTTTAATCACAGTTGTTGATGGTTAGTACTTATGGGAATGGCAAAACATCGTCTGGAACCGATGTTACAAACTTAAAAACACACTGCCCTTAATAAAACTCTCGGTTCAAGCAGTGAAGATGCTATTAAAATCATTTTTACCCAAGCCTCAGATTGGAAGACTGATCCAATAAAACTGTGTTCACAAAATGCATCTAGAAGATACTTTCACCTCAATATAAAAAAATCTGTCCATCTGGTAGAAGGTATTTATTATTTTAAATTGGACAGTCCATCAAGTTATATCGATGGACAATAGCATTTATCTAGAATGTTAACCTACTTAGCCAAAATGTTTAAATCAAATTTTAACTATCTATTCATCAAAAATTATTATTTGAAGCGTGTATTTGCAAAACCACATTTTTTCCAAGGTAACAGTACGATGTTTACCCGGCCCGTTCATTTGCGACTTCGTCCAATTGAATTAACAATTGTCAAAATTATTCAATGAACTGACTGGACCTTATATCTTAGTTATGCTTTGAAGAATGTGAGTTTTTCAGTTACTTTGTCACTTATCATTTTTATTATTCTCGGACCCAAAAGGTGTAAAAAAAAAAGTGTAACTAATAGGATACAAATTAATATGATACTAATTTTTAATTATCAATCTTTAAATGCAATATTAGTACCGTATATTATCTCAAATTTAACTGATTTGGTTTTCCAAGACCACTTGTGAGTAAAATATTATCACCCATATATTGCATAATATGTGTTGATCAACATCTACATTTTGTGTTGGTGCCCAAATAAAATTCGGACTTAGCAGTTTAACATTCTAGATAGAAACTGTTTGCATTATAGACCGTGCAAAACTAAGCAGTAAATGTGATTGCCTTGTGTGATATGAATTTCATCGTGATTATGTCATAAAAGGTGTAATTGGGTGATAAAGTCTCTTATTTTCTTAAAAAATAGCTTTTTATAACTATGTTAACCCATTGAGGATTTTTTATTTAAATGTCACTTCCAAACTAGTCAGGTGCTAACTAGTTTCTATATTATCTTTTCTTATTTCGAAATGAAATTTTAAAACAATGTTTTATGTGTTTCATAATTTCTCTGTTAATATGTAAGCAGCTAAGTTTGCACTATTGTTTCAATTAATTTGAACAATATTTTTCATTAACCATATATTTAATCTAAGCAATATACACTGCTCAAAATAATTAGGGGAGCACTTTGCGTTATTTAATTATACGCTTTCAGGCCCAACTTTTTATTTTTTTTATTCTAAAAATCGAAATGTTGTGAAATAGATTCATTATGCATCCAGAATGAAATGGTAGAAAACAGGGGGTGGGAAATCTTAATTTTTGGAACTAAAATTTAAGGAAAAAAATTGGAATAATTTCTTCAAAAGACATGATTATCCAACTAACGATGCAAAAAGAAAATATAACTTTATAGAAAAAAAAAGTCGCAAGCTGATGATTCCAAATGGAATCATTTGGGGTGAAAGGGTTTAAACCCTGCGCTCCCCTAATTGTTTTCAGCAGTGTAATTTTTAGTTACAATATTGTAAATTTGAACCTATTGTTAATTATTGCGGTTAACTATTGTATAAGTTAATTCTAATAAAGCGCATGAGAGTCGTTCTCAAAACATTTGTTTCCAACATTCTTAAGTGCCCACAAATGTTTAGTTTGATGCATATTTTTGCTGCATAGGCATATAATCTATGTGCTAGGCAAATTCTATCAAACCTAATTGGCATACGTACTTTGTAATCTAACTTGAAAACAGAAGTGTACAAGAAATATCCTATTGAATTTGAATGTATCCAATAAGGTGTAAACCCATTAAACCAAATGCGCTATTTACGAAATTAGTTATGCATCTAAGATGTTACGTCGGTGTTAAGGTTTAAATTATTATTGTTATATATCAAGTTCGTGAAAGCAAGTGGCGAATGGAAGTGAAAATATTGTACTAGTAATAAATGCTGGAGGATTCTACTTGTAATATATTTTATCATACTTCATAACTATTTATACTATTCCAAACATTGGCTGGTTCATGGTCTTGCATCCATCCATTCATAGTATACTGTTAAAGAACAGTGAAAAGAGAAACATGTCTCAAATGTGACGATGAATTTTGTTTTGTACAAAGTGAAACTGTTTTTGAAAGGCATTTAAATAAAATTATGAAAATTATTGATCTAGTGGGGTTTTTTTATTCAATGTTGTTGTTCAATTAATCTTGCAAACTAAGTAAAAGAAAAATTGCACCTTTAAAATATATAAGGTTTATTACTTTAATTTGAGTTGTCCTATACATGTGTACAAGGTGTAAGTAGCAGTTAATTGTGTCCAATTTAAAGGATTGTTCACTTTCTTAAACCATATTAGTATGTTTTGCATTTAAAGTAGATTTATTTCAGTTTTAAACTTAAATGGTAAAGATTTCGGAACTGTTTTAGTAAGTCTGCATAAGAATGTCTTTAAAACACGAGAAGTCGTCAATTCTATTTGAAAATGCTGGTCTTTTGGCAATGAGCAAAAATACTTTGCTTTTTTCAATGAAAATGCAGAAAAACTTCTGAATTTAAAAGGCAATAAAATTTTGTATTAATATTTGGGTTATGTTAATAGTATAATTTACAATCAATAAAATGTGTGCAACTAGGAACTATTGAACAAAAAGATTACAGAAACACAGTGAATGTTATCCAATTTATTGAAACATAAGTAAAACAAATTTACAATCTTTCAGGAATGAAAACATTAATAGAATTTTGCTTTTTATACTAAAATAAGTGTGAAATCAGGTACATACAAACTACATAATATATTTCCTTCATGAATAAACTCATCACTTCATCAAGTGGGAAAGTAATAGATGAAACACAAGCATTCTACACATTTATGCCTGTAATCGATAGAAATCATGTATAAAGCAGTTGTGACAGCGAAGAATGAGAATCATGTGGTCTTTAATTTTAGGAAAGATAGTTTTTTACATGGCTGTGAATCATGACTAGTGGAAAAATAGTCATAACAAAAAAAAACATGGTTAAAGCTTAAATCATGTTTAGTAGTTAAAACATTAGTCCACACTTTCTTATTATGTTATGTTTCTATTTAATATGAAAAAATTTTAACAGTTAACACATAAAATAAAACGGCTTGGCACGATTTTCACTGCAAATAATACCAAACTTCAGTAAAAGAAATATATATTTCAAAACAACCTAATTCATAATTGTAAATGAATCTTCATTTAAAACTAAAATTTAATATGAAAAACAATACAAAAATGTCATTTTATATGGTTGGTTAAATTAAACATGAATAAGAGCCCTAATTCAACCTAATTTTGACTAAGCAAAGTTCAATTTCATTTTGAAAAACTTAACTAGCTTTTTTAATATTAAATAAAAAAAAATTAAATGGAATGCTTATGGTTTTAAATAACATACATAAGACTAAATTAGAATCAATTATTAACAAAAGACTTTAGGGCCCCATTCATATTTCAATAAAATATTTCATATTCATTATGGGTTTTTTTTTAGTGGACCAGGGTAAAATAAAAAAAAGATAAACCTTAAACCACCAAACCTAAAGCAAAAGACCACAAAACAAAATCGATGATTATCTTTTCAGAAACAAAATGTCAATAAGTAAAATGTTCTATACAAGTCTATGTACACAGTATTTGGTTTGTAGAATTCTTCATTTTCTACTTGACTTTCTTTTGTTGTCTTGCGCGATACACATCTTTTACGGGAGGAACCATTCCGCCGTCTTCATCATCACTTTCGTCCATGCCGTCCATTTTACGTTTTTTACCATCTCCCATGGCATTGATGGCATGCTCAAAGTACTTCTCCATATCTTTTGAGAGCCCGTTTTCGATCTTGGGAGCTGTAATCGAAGTTGAGATACAGTGTTAGTAAAGGTTTGGCTGCCTATTTCTCATTAAAGCAGTACATTAGATACCCTCTTAACCAGCCCAAATGAGACCAAAGTTAAGCGAAAATCAGGTTAAACCTGATAAAAGACTTAATAAATCAAGGTTTGAGATGTACATTTGATTGCACATTCAACATTGGTGATCAATCCCAACATTGCCTTATCAATAAACACACAATTTAAATAATGTGTCATTTTATTCAATGCATTAAGACATTTAAGTTACATATAAGTTTTAAAAAAGGTATAAGTTGTTTTTTATTGAAGTCCAGAAATTCTGCAACTTGCCCCATAGTTCCTTCATTTTTTTTATCGACACATCACAAGGGAATCTCAATAACAAAATATGTAGATTTGGGGAAAAAAATAATTCGCCGGTTAAAGTAAACGAAGTATTGTTAAGAGGGAGCCAGGGAGCCAACTGCATTCATTAATTTACTTTTTAAATTATGCCTTAGCAAGAAGTATTAAAACTTACACTTTCTACTTGATATTTCCATAAATGAAGAAATACGAGGGGAAAAATAACATTCATTTTACAAAAAATTTTGAGTAGTATTTTTCACAATTTCTTAGCAATAAAGTGAAGATAATTATAATCTAGCATTACAAAGAAAATATTTTTTAAAAATAAAAGCAAAATCTAGGCAAATTGGCAAAAATGGATAATTGCTTGCTTGTGTTTGATACATTATCTGTTTAACTTACCATTTTCAGGTAACTTCCAGTGTTTGATAACTTTAATCAGATCATCAACTTTAACAAATGGACCCTAAAACAAGAAAAACATCATTAGCCGCCATGGTCACTAAAAAAAGAATTCATTCAACATTTAAAAAAATTTTAAGGTATTTTACATTAGTATTAAGAGTTATTTATGGAATAGCTATTAATGATTAAAACATTGAAGTATAAACAATCTAAATAAAATTATAATCAGCAGTAAGCCAATATATTTAATCCCAGTAAAAAAAAACTATCCATTAATATTTCTTAAAACTAACAGACCAAAAGGTAAATAAATTAGTGGCCTAAAAGTTAGCGCCTGATAAACAAAAATTAATCCCAGTGAGATTCGTATAATATTTAGGGTTTTTGCTCTTGGCCTCTGTAACATAGATAAATGCCATTTAGAACACGAGAAGAAGTTTCAATGATTAGGACAGGTTATAGCGACATTCAACGGACCACAAAGTTTATGACGTTATAAACAAGGTTAAATATTATGCATAGGAAATCACGTAAAATATGTTTTATATACTGATATTACTAATTACGAGGCCCAGTGGCTTAGTGGTAGTGCTTCGCATTGCCACGCCACAGGTCCGGGGATCGAATCCCGGATTGGGCGAGGTTGTCCCATCCTTTCATTCCTTGAGTGGGTCGATAAAATGGGTACCAAGCATGCTTGGTAACTAAACACTGGGGGTTCCGCGTGAGGCTGACCACCTAACCGGGACATATGCGTAGCACCCCAGACCCCTAAGTCACGAAAGCTGAAATGGGCACGGCAGGCCTTGGTCCATAAATGGGCTGTTGCACTGACGGGGTTTAGTAGTAGATAATTAATTAAATTCATAAGATTACATCCATGGAAAATTTTAACTCTATGTTCTACTAGTAGTAGTTTAAACAAAATAATTTGTAAAAAGCAGTGAAGGATGATTTTTTTTCTTTAAGAAGGCATTTTGGACATCATAAACGTATATATTTTAGCGTTATAACCAAGGAGTTAATTAAAAATTGTCGTTATAAGAAGATATCATAACATTAAAATATATGGTCAATTCAAGGGACCGAACAATTTCAACGGAGTTGTCCTTACAAACGAAGTCGTTGTAACAGAGTTAAACTGTGTATGAATGTAGTAAGTATCTCACTTCGAATAAATGTTAAGTATAGGAAATCTATAGGTTGTCGTATAGGTTGACCCATCCTTTCATCCCTTAAGTGGGTCGATAAAATGGGTACCAAGCATGCTTGGGAACTAAACACTGGGGGTTCCGCGTAAGGCTGACCACCTTACCGGGACATATGCCTAGCACCCCAGAGCCCTAGGTCACGAAAGCTGAAATAGGCACGGCAGGCCTTGGCCTACTAATGGGCTGTTGTGCCGAGGAGTTTAGTTTATAGGAAATCATGTAAAATATGTTTTATGTACTCATATTAACTATAGTCATAAAATGATATCTATTGAATAAATTTTAACCCTAAGTGCTATAAGTAGTACTTTAATCAAAAAATAATTTGTAAAAAGCAGTGAAGGACGATTTTTTTTCTCTAAGAAAGCATTTTGGATATCATACAAACATATAATTTTCAGCTTTATAACCGAGGCATTAATTAAATTTGTCTTTATAAGCAAGATATAATAACATTAATGTCTATGGTCAATTCAAGAAACTGAAAGTTTATGATGGTATGACTGAGTTGTCATTGTACACGAGGTTGTTGTAAGAGAGTTTAGCTGTGTATGAATCAGTGTTAGAAATTTCAATGCAAAAATTTAGGAGCAATTTTTGCTACTAAAGTAACTAAAAAACCTAGGAGCAAATGTAAATTTTCTGGGAGCATTTTTGAGAAAAATACTCTCGGAAAAAATGCTACTTTCATGCAATTTATGCGCAAACTCTTTAGACTGCTGTAGTTGCGCACCTATAGAATCACCAGAGTTTCGAAATTTCAAGAGAGATCTGGAGGTTTTAAATTTTAAGAATTATATTTAACGACCGCAGGAGTTTCTAGATTTTAAAATCGTCAGAGTACCGCATGTTATGCATTGTCAGAGTTTTGCAATTTAAGGATTACAATATACAGGATTTTGGCACATTTCAGATCGTTGGA
Source organism: Oedothorax gibbosus (assembly GCA_019343175.1). NCBI lineage: Eukaryota > Metazoa > Arthropoda > Arachnida > Araneae > Linyphiidae > Oedothorax > Oedothorax gibbosus. Next base: position 32,700,753 of record CM033271.1, read on the forward strand.
GGATTATATTTGACCAGATCTTTAGAAGCCACTTTTAAAAAGTTGATAGTGACATTTATGAAAATTAGTCGCGATAACTGCTACTAATGACAGTGAATTTAGAACCATGGTATGAATAATACTCTTGGAAAAATGCTACTTGCATGCAATTATGCGCAAACTCTTAAACTGCTGTAGTTGCGCACCTATAGAATCACCAGAGTTCGCAATTTCAAGAGAAATTGAGGTTAAATTTAAGAATTATATTAACGACGAAAGTAGTTCTATTTTAAATCGTCAGAGTACCGCATGTTTGCATTGTCAGAGTTGCAATTTAGGATCATATACAGGATTTTGGCACATTTCAGATCGTTGGAGGATTATATTTGACCAGATCTTTAGAAGCCACTTTTAAAAAGTTGATAGTGACATTTATGAAAATTAGTCGCGATAACTGCTACTAATGACAGTGAATTTAGAACCATGGTATGAATAATACTCTTGGAAAAAATGCTACTTTCATGCAATTTATGCGCAAACTCTTTAAACTGCTGTAGTTGCGCACCTATAGAATCACCAGAGTTTCGAAATTTCAAGAGAGATCTGGAGGTTTTAAATTTTAAGAATTATATTTAACGACCGCAGGAGTTTCTAGATTTTAAAATCGTCAGAGTACCACATGTTATGCATTGTCAGAGTTTTGCAATTTAAGGATCACAATATACAGGATTTTGGCACATTTCAGATCGTTGGAGGATTATATTTGACCAGATCTTTAGAAGCCACTTTTAAAAAGTTGATAGTGACATTTATGAAAATTAGTCGCGATAACTGCTACTAATGACAGTGAATTTAGAACCATGGTATGAATAATACTCTTGGAAAAAATGCTACTTTCATGCAATTTATGCGCAAACTCTTTAAACTGCTGTAGTTGCGCACCTATAGAATCACCAGAGTTTCGAAATTTCAAGAGAGATCTGGAGGTTTTAAATTTTAAGAATTATATTTAACGACCGCAGGAGTTTCTAGATTTTAAAATCGTCAGAGTGCCGCATGTTATGCATTGTCAGAGTTTTGCAATTTAAGGATCACAATATACAGGATTTTGGCACATTTCAGATCGTTGGAGGATTATATTTGACCAGATCTTTAGAAGCCACTTTTAAAAAGTTGATAGTGACATTTATGAAAATTAGTCGCGATAACTGCTACTAATGACAGTGAATTTAGAACCATGGTATGAATATAGTAAGTATCTCACTTGGAATGAAGTTGGCGGTGGCAGCACTGTCATGAGGAAAGAAGCACTTGGGGGAGGGGGGAAGACGCCACCAGGAACAGGATGGGCTGCAGTGGCTACAAAGGGAAAATTAATGACATTAAATACAATTATGAGTGATAAATGGGAGGACAGTATAGCTTACTTTCATTAAACTCTTTGCTCTAGAGGTACACATATGTGCTTTGTAGAATCCCTTCACAACTTCGGTTTACAATTTATCTCAATACTAACTTTTTTTTATTATAAACTTGAATGTTCAAGCTTTCCAAAAATATTAATACTCAAGCAGCTGATTTATTACTTGTATTAAAAAATGACATTCCAAGAGAGTAAAGCAGATTTCGGAGGTTTTAGAAAAAATCAATCATTTCATCGGTTAATTACATGAAATTTTGGATTAAAACAAGTTAAAATTTTCTATCAATCACATAAAAACTGGTTTATTCATAGCACACCAAAAATGTGTACTTTTAACCTTCAGAAACTCAAATTTCACTAAACTGATGTGACCTTCAGCAAATGCTTAATGCAATTTTTTTCTACAATTTCTTTTAAAACATATTTCTATGCAGGGCCAGATTTAAAGATTTGCCGCCTGAAAGCTACGAAACGCCCGATTTGAAATAACGAATAAGCGAATTATTTTAAACTGGGGGGGGGGGGGGGTGCAATTGCTCTCACAGCGGCTATGTTTGCTACTAAATATTAGTACTATCTATACGTTTACAGTTTATGTATTAATGAAAATTATTTGTTTTCTTTCTTTAAAATATTAGTATCTTTATAATAAGTTTTATGCCGAATGCCACTTTAATTGGTCGTAAGTCGGCTTGTAAAATTTTTACGCCCCCAAAAATTCGCCGCCCTAGGCTACAGCCTACTTAGCCTATTTAGAATTCCGGCCCTGTTTCTATGTGCATAATTGTTTGAAAACTATGTTTTTATAAAGAATATATGCATAGGATTTTTTTTTCAGGAGCGAAGAGGTTATACATCTGAGATATGAACACATATAAATCTGCCAGTTGGTGTAAGTTTTACCAACAACACACAAAACTTCTACAAACTGAGGAATTAAATAATTAGATTAAATTATAAAATTGTAAGTATTGAGAATCTTCAAAAGAAGATTTCTAAAAATTTATTTTAAAAGTCAATTATCACGATATATTTGAGGCTTAAATGACATCTGGGAAATAAAAAGTTGCATCTTTTTCCATTTAGTTCTTTTTATGGGTGGCAAGCTGAACATTGTTTTTCTCTAACAGTTTCGTTTCTTGATTTTATTTTATAGTCTAATGTTGATAAGAAGTTGAATAAAATCATAATGCTGAATTTTACACATAGAGAAAAAAATTATTACATGAACCTAAATTTAACAATAAGCACTAGTAAAAGGGTGCCTACTCAACAAACTTTTAAACTTCATCGACTTTTCCAAGTTTTCCCATACCAAAAACTTCCAGACATCACTTTTAAAGGTTGATATATGTCACTGTAAAATCATTTGATGAAGCAAAAGCTAAGAATCAGAACTCCTAGTGCTTAAACTGAATTCCAAACTATTACTATACCAGGCTTCTAACCTTTTTTAAAAAGTTAGGTTCAATCATAAAATATTTTATTTTATTACACAATATTTTTTTAAAAGAGAGGATTTCTGTAACATTTCTTTGATATAGTCAATACTCACGATATATTTGGCGGGGCTTAAATGGAATCATCTGGGAAGTATCAGGAATTGGGAATGGAGCTTTTCGATCTTTGGTGTCATCTGAATAAGTTTCTTTTATCAGTGAAGATGGCAAGCTGGAAACATGCTGCTTTACTATCTCCTAAAAACAAAACAAATTATTTACAGATTTAAAAAAAGCTTATTTGTATTATTTGAAGAGTTTTGTGTGTAAAAAAAAATTCTTGTCTAAAACCCTTTAATTCCCGCGATTTTCATATTTTCCAATTGCTGTAAACATATAATATTTAATATAAACTCTTATTATGTTATACTGATTTTTACAGAAGGAATTTATAATATTAACAAATATCTAGTTGCTTTCCAAATGTTTAAAGACAATACTGGACTGTATGTAATTTGAACCGCAAAAGAATACATTCATTTTCTGCACTTCCTATAAAAATGTTGTCACATACAAATACACAGAATATGTAGGGTACAATTTAGGCTTCCAGTAGGCTTTCGGCTAAATCTCATATCTTGTAGGTGTGTAATATTACTTGACTTAATTATTATGGTGGTGTTCAGAAATATTTTAAAGAATTTTCCAAACAAAATACAAAAATGTCTTCTTACCTTATATCCGACTGATTTCAATTCAGAAGCAGTGCAGGGATAGAGATCTTGGAATTTGTATCTATCTATTAAGAGGGCTGTTTCTTTTCCTTCAAATTCTTTTAGCTAAAACATGTATTATTGATATTATTAATAAGTTTAACAGATATGAGACTTTTTTCAAACAGTTAAGTTTTAAACATGTATCCTTGTCAAATAACGTTTCTGTTGCCTGACTTGAATCATCTCTGCTTGTGATTTTCACATTAACTAATCTTATTTTAAATTTCGAATCTTTGTACTACGATCTTTTATTTAAAATACAAAAGAAACAGTATCAGTTTTCACATGATCATGAAATTTTGATTGATTATGAAAATAAATTGAACTTAGCTGGTTAAAAATTCTTTTGTAAAAAAAGTTCACATAACTTGAGTTCAAGGTCATTAGTTATAGAAAAAAACTGAGAAAGTGTATGAACTTAAAAAGAATTGAGTACTAGGAGAGTAAGTAGTGGTATCTTCCAAAATGATTTGGACATAAAATTACAAAAAATGAGAAAGTGAATAAGAATGAGTGTGAGTGCTTGAAGGTCCAAACAGTCCTAATACATTTTTTAGATAATGCCGTTGACATACCCAAAGAATATGCAAATAAACCAAATATATTTCAATCTACCTGTTCAATAACCGCAGCTCTTCTTTTTTCAACTTTCAAGATGCTTGATAAATCTCCAACATTTGACTCAAATTCAAGGAACTTATTCCAAATTTCACTAATAAAAGTAAAAAATTATTATTAATATGTTTAATAAATTGTAACGGTACACTAAAAAAATTGGTTCAGAAAACTCGTCTGGTTGAGATGTCCAGATCAGATGGCTGACTTAGTCACCGACAAATAAGAGTTTTCTGGAATGCATGTTTAACTATCATTGTACTGAAACATTAGAATATATATTAACTAAAACTGGTTTTCAGAAAATCAATACAAATAATTCTGAATTAACCCGGCAGCACTCGCGCTCCTAAGGCTATGTCCTCACTACGACATCAAACGCCACAAAGGCAACAAATTTGGCGACTTGGCAGAGTCAGCCACCATGCTATTGCATTGCTTGGCGCACTTGGCAGTCGCCAAATTTTGTTGCTTTTGTTGCCTTTGTGGCGTTTGTTGTCGTAGTGAGGACATATCCTAAGAGAAACACTGTCACTCGCAAGGTGGTACTTTAGACCCCAGCACTGAATTTAATTCAAATATCACTTTTACGTTCAAAACTTGCACAATTTTTACTTAAAAGCTATTTTCTAACAAATATTTAAGGTATTTATGGAGAAGTTTCGGTATCGGAATTATAATTATGATCCACATAATTTATCACTTCAGCGATCGTATCCACAGGATCACCAGTAATGTCTTCATTTTCCAACAATTCATTAGACTCACTATCCGAACAAGGCGATAATCAATTTTCATATCATCATCATCCTAGCATCACCAGCTTCTTCTTCTGATCCACTAATTTATCACTTCACGATCGTATCCACAATCACAGTAATTCTTCATTTCCAACAAATTCATTAGACTCACTATCGAACAAGGACGATAATCAATTGTCATATCATCATCATCCATAGCATCACCAGCTTCTTCTTCTGATTCGTTTGTAGATTTATCATCCGAAGAAACTTCTACTAATAATTTTCGCATACTTTGCGTCTCTTCATTGTAGAACAACAAGTAACATGACAATTTGAACTAGAATGAAGAACCGCGGGCACTCGCATGGGGTCTTTCACACCCCAAAACCACAATTCTACCAAAGCCACAATTCTGCTAAAACTGCTTTCGGAATGCGAAAGATAATCATTCCTTTCCTTAGTGGGTGACCTTAAAGGCTACTCTGGGCTTGCCCAATTTTAAAAAGTGAGAAGTTGGGTAATTTGAAACATGAATGTGCGTGGGGTCTGATAGACCCCTTGCGAGTGCTGCCGGGTTTAAAAAATATTTAAAACATTCATTCCTTTGAATATCTCATTTTTCCTTTTAAAAACAAACGATTGTACTACTGTACTAGGAGTAATACAGTGTTAGGAGTTAATAACAGCAACATGTGAAAGAAAATAAAAGAATATCACAATTTTAATACAATTAAAATAAATTTTTCTATAACCTGTCTCAAATTTTTTTAGAAACATGTTTGTGCACAATTTTAAAATGACCATGGGAAACAAAGTCTTACATTTGCCTATCTGGCGGTAAACTTCCAGACGAAAGAACTCTTTCAAAGAGAACCCTTGTGTTGTTGTCATCTAAAAATAATAAGTTTTAAAAAATTAAGTCAAAAACAAATCAGTTAGTTTTTAAAAATAGAAACTGTATAGTGAAATATTTGAGTATGATTAAAACATCTATATAATTGTGGATTGCAATATAAATTTAAGTTTAAACAATAAAAAAATCAACAGAAAAAATGTAAGCTGATAATTACCGTTTAAGTGGGAAAGATAGTCAATATAACATAATACATAATCTGGAGTTTCACCATATTTTTTCAGGCCTAGTTCAAAGATCTTCATTGCAACATTTTTGTCCTGTAATAAGGGAAGTATTCTGTGTACCATGCGTTACATAATAAATATATGTCAAAACATAATTTTAAAATACCGAAATTGTTATTATTAAAAAAATTTTTAAGTGAAATAACAAAACTAAAATTGTTCAAGAATTTAAAAATTGAAGGAATTTGAATTCCTGAAAAAAATTATATTTTCATTTAATATAAACCATTAAAAAGTCCCAACTCAGAATTGAAGTTATATTTTTAAACATAATTGCAATTCATAATTACCAAAAGTTATTTAATAAAAAACTATATGTTAATATTAAAGGAGATTTTTTTATGAAAAAAAAGTTTAAAATACAAGTCAGCTTATTAAACAATGGCATCTTCTAAAAACTCAATTTTAAATAATAGAAAACTAGTAAACTACACATAATTATTTTAATTTTCAAATATACTATGATAGGCAATTTATAAATACAATCATTTAGCTACTAATTTTAAAAATATTTGACGACTTATTACAACCTAATTAGCCATCACTATTTTGAAAAATACTTACTTTGCTGCAGTAGTATTCCATCCATGCTGCTGCAACAAATACTTGATATTTAGTCTTGGCATTTTCGCGAGTTTTTCGAAATATTGTCCTGGCAGCTTTGATGCCTTCAGCCCTTCTGGCAAATTTCATGTACTGTATGTAAGCCTACGAAATAAATGGGAATTATGGTTCAGCATAATTTTAAAAAAATATTGTAAATAAAAACTTCTAAAACATTAAATTTTTAACACATTTAAGTTTTGTTTAAAAATATTTTTATTTGAAATAAATCAAAACGTTCAAATCAATGCATTTTAACTACATTAAGGTATAAATACTATGGTAAAACAAGCAACATGCATATGCTGTGTATCAAACTTAGCTAGGAGCACATTAATTCGAAAGTCTACGAAATAAATGGGAATTATGGTTCAGCATAATTCAAAAAATATATATATATTGTAAATGAAAACTTCTAAAACATTAAAATTTTAATACATTTAAGTTTGTTTAAAAATATTTTTGTTTGATATAAACCAAAACATTCTATTCAATGCATTTTGACTACATTAAGGTATAAATACTATGGTAAAACAAACAACATGCATATGCTATGTATCAAACTCAGCTAGGAGCACATTAATTCGAAAAAAACTCTTTAGATTTTTAAAATAATGAAACTTAAAATAACTCACCAATGTGGGATCAATGTCAGGGTTTTCGAGAAACTTATTATATATGGCATGAACTCGGTCATATTTCATACGACCCTGAAAAGAGAAATATTACAATAAAAATATATTTTTAATTTCCAAGCAGGTATTATTGCAGAATTTTACTCATGTCAACTAATAAACAATTAACTTAATCTTTAGGTGTAAATGTATTATTGTTAAACATGTTATTAATGTAAGGTATTATTGAAGCATTAACGAAATTAGCAACTGGTTGTTTCAAAAAGGATAATTGTAGATAAAATTGCAAATTAAAATAACTTCAAAATTCTTTTTTGAATGGTGTCTATTTTGCATGGATGGTCCTTTTCTGTAAACATAGATCGAGTGGTGCATATTCAATTGCTTTTTCTCCTGTGTATTTATTCAATACACAAATTTTATCGCAGTAGCTATACTGGCTTGGTGCGTTCGATATTTAAAGCTCTAGTTCTTTTTTGTTTGATTTGGCAACATTGTTTTCCTCCATTTGTTAACTAATATCATGTATAAGAATTATATTCAAACTTGTGTCCTTTAAATTCCTAAGTATGCATCAGTCTATAGGTTTTTAAAGATCCAACTTGTTGCAACTCTATTGCAAAACTTTGGATACCAATGCAAAATTTATGTAAGCCTATCTTGTAATGTAAAATATTTGGGAAATTTTCCAATAGATTGGTGTAAGTGTTGGGAGTAAAAACATTTTCTGCACTCGGGGCCTGAGCATGACAGGTTGAGAGCCCAAAGCCCAGATAGTTTTCAGGGCCTTTTTCGGACTGATATTTTAACAAACAATACATAGTTAAGGTAAAAGACCTTTTAAAGTAAGGTCAATGAACAAATATAATAATATCAATCTATTACAGTGCTTAATAATTATTTTAGAAAAGCAAAAATATTAATACTTTTAATTACTTTGGCCATAAAATGATATGAAATTGTTAGGTGTGAAGCAAAATTTATAGGTTTAAAGACAATTTTAGGGCCCCCTAAACTAATGGCCCCAAGGCCTTGCTAGGCGATGATCAGGGCCTATCTGCACCTCCAGATAATTCTGTGATCATCATTAAATTTATAATTTATTTGTAAAATTAAGGGTTTTACCTCCTCAAAATCAGCATATGCAAAATGCAGAAGCTGGTTTGTTTTCAAAAAAGAAGAAGTAGCACGTTCATATACAGCGGCAGCTTCTTCAGCATACATTTTACCTGCCGACAAATCCTAAAAATAAAATAAACACACTTCAGATTTTAATTGAACACTAGTTACAAAGATTTATAGATCGATAAATATAAGTTGTTCTTCAATGAGGAAAGGAAAATTAGGGATGTTTTTGTATAGACACTTCTGAGAATTCTTTTTAACTAAATACTAGTCTAACTTAAATTAAGAGTTACCTATTATTACAATTAAGTACCATGTATATACAGCTACATACAAACATTGCAGGGAATTTTTTTGTTTGTCAGCATTCAATGAATAATATAATTGTAATTAAATTCAGTTGGCTAATGAATAAACATGCAATGATCTACCATCATAAAAAAATTATTTTGAAATCATCAATTAAAACACTTCTGGTGATCTTAAATTTTATTATTTAGGCATTTAATAATTTAATATCAGTATTGAAAAACAATTGTTTTAACATCAATTATAAGTTAAGTTTATATATTGAGCTTACAAGAGTTACAGCTTTTAACATTAAAAAGAAAAACTTATATTTCATACTTAAAAAATGTTATTAAAAAAAAAGACAGAGATAAAATGAGTTTTAAAAAACTTTTAAGTACTGTGAACTCGATGAACTTACGCCTTTTTCAGTTAGAAGTTTGCAAGACTGCTCCAAAAACAAAGCAGCTTCATACCAAATATCGGGATGATGACCCAGACACAATAAGCATTGTTCATAAGCAAACATAACTAAAAAAAAAAAAGAGTTTAAGATAAGTTTTAAAACAATGTTTTACATTATATAAGAATTTGGACCAAAGTGATAATTTGTTTTCACTGCATTAGATTTAAATAAAAAAAACCTTTTAATCATTTATTAAAAACCACCTCAATACTTTATTTTTTTTTATTTTGCTTGGAGTTGCTGGAAAAACGTGTCCCTTTGCTAGTATATATGTCTGTATCCCTCAAGTAGTTAACACATATTGTGAATTAATTGTAGTTTAACCAAATTTAAAAACCTTCCAAAATACTTTTAAATAATTAACAGACAATAGAAAAGCACAATAAAGAAAAAATGCAGTAAAGAACTCCAAAAATGAAGGTAAAATGTGCTTGTGGATTTTTTGAATGTGGGGAACAAAATTAACTACTCTATGAACATAAATGATTGAAACATTTTATATAAAACAACAAAATCAAATAAAAATTGTATTTTATCAGAGGTGTTGAATCTTTGGAAACCAGTGTATTTAGTAAAATAATATAAAAGTACCACAGATCAAACATTTGGATTTATGCGTTAGGTTATCATTCATAGTTATTAATTAGTTAATTTATTTTAAAAAATAAATTAACTTGAAGTTGCTTCCAATAATTAAAAATTAAGATACTTGCCTCTTTTAGTTAAAACATTTGTATCTTCAGTTCTTAGAGGGTTACTCTTTTCCCATGCAATGTACTTCTTCCACAAATCCACCTTAATTATAAAATAATAAATTAAGAAAAAATTATTTTAAATCTAAATTAGCTATTTAAATTTACCAATACATTTTATAGAATGTAAAATAACTTGTATTTATTTAAAAATAAGTAATAAACTGCACGCACTAGCCTCCACTCATTGACAAGAGTAATTGAAAACCACTCACAAATTGCAAAAACAACACACAAAAATGAGCTTTTTTGGCTTTGAAGAATAATCCTTCAGCTCATCCCTTTTTAAAGGACACCACGATCATAAAAAAAGATAGTCACAACTCTTCAAATGCCCTATAAGCATATATAGACTAGCTCTTAATGTCTGACCTAGGAAATAGATAGTGGAAAAGTGTACTTGGAAAACTATATGGATGCATGGTGATACTGGTTTTCAGCCAACTGTCAGCTTTAAGAAGACACATGGGATCTACCTGTTATACAAATAGCTCAATCAACCTTCCATGCATCCAAGGCCAGAAATTTACAACTTATACGCTTTCCAATCACAATGCAAGCGTCGAATACAAGCGTTTCTTCCCTTGTCCAGTCATGTGGTTTTCCAGGAAACAGCTTAAGCATCGCTGTTCTAACCCTACCTTGCTTGAAGCTCCAAATCCAAGTAAGGTGGAGGTGGAGGGAAATTAAAAACAGCAACATTCATGCCGTCAGAGGCGGATTTAGGCTTAGGCCCGTGAGGCCCGGGCCTAGGGCGGCAAATTTGTAGGGGCGCCAAAATTTTTAATATATATATATATATATATATATATATATATATATATATATATATATATATATATATATATATATATATATATATATATATATATATATTATGGTTACAAAAGAAAAAGGGCGCCATGTCGTCTCGGGCCTAGGGCGTCCTCAAACCTAAATCCGCCACTGCATGCCGTTTCTTGGAAAACCACAAAAGGGGATAGGGAAAGAAAGAGTTTTCGAAGATTGCTTTGTGATCAGAAGGAGTATTGTAATAAACAAGATTTTAAATAAACAATCCACAATAAGATTCAGAATGTGATCCCACCTGTTTAATTTCTTCAGGTGTCCCCTGGGGTGGTGTAGAGGGTGCATTGCGGTTGAGGCCTCGGGTCACGGCTTCGTATTCTTTGGCTACCCGACGAGCATTCATGTAATCCCTACTGCGATCTTGTATCATTTTATCGGCAATTATATTGTTGATACCCTATTTAAAGAGAATTTACATAAAAATGCAGACAGGTTCAGGAATAATTTTAATTACAGATTGAACTGTTTCTTTGTTTCTTGAAACTGTTAACTTAAAAAAAAAGTAGAAACAACTCAGTTTGTAAAAGGTTCTTTCCTAGAAGATATCAAATAAAACTATCCGGTTTAATTTTTATGACATGTTTTACAGTTATAAATTTTCGAGGCAATCTGAAATTATCCTTTACACTCAATCATCTAGTAATGCGATGAGTCTGTTAATTATATATAGTAAAATAAATAGGATATTTTGAAATATACTTTCGTTTTTACAAGAACATTACTAACTACACAAACACAATAAGCTAAACATCTTTGGCTGACTAAAGAAACACTTAAACATACACAATACCAGCTATAATGATCACGTGCACCAAGTTTGGCATTGCTTGCTTTACTTAGCATAAACTATTAAACTACACAAATTTTCACATGAAATATCCACTGTGCTACAAAATATTTTATTTTATGCCGAGTATAAAAAATACCTGTTCATAAGCTACATAGTCTTTCCAGAATTGTTCAATGTTGGTCATAGGATTGACTATACCTCGCTGATACACTTTTCTAACAGCGGTAATTCTTTGGTTTTCGGCATAGCTACCAACAGCTTCCCTGTAAACCAAATAAACTGATATTAAAAAAAATTCAAGCTCTTTTTATAGTCTTAATTCACTAACCCTTTCAATATTCAAAAGTTCTTTTATTCACAATTACTTATTATTTTACTTATTTTTTTTAACTATATTTGTTACTCAATAATTAAACCAATCATTAATTCAAAGAAAATAAGATTCACCAAATTAAATTAAGATACTTCTTTATGAAAACATTGCCAATGGTTAAAGCTTAACTAACGAAAAAAATTATCTAAACTGAAAATTAACTAAATGAACTAATAGATGAACACTTACACATTTTTCAAGAAAGTGATGCATTCATTCCATATTGGATAGGAACTGATGTCCATCCCCATTTTATCAAGAGCAAAGTCATAGGCTTGGGCCATTTTCTCCCTGTGAAATTATAAAAAAGTGAACATAATCAGACAAAAATAACTTATGTAGGTTTTTTTACACAGAGCAAAAGTTTAGTTGGTTGGTTGGTTGGTAGACATATATATTCAGGTTTGTGTGCTTGGTCAGAGACCCGCTTATAAACCTTCGTCAAGTAAGACAGACACAACAGACAACACACACACATAAGTGGATCCATCTAATTTTTAGAGACAGAGGCCAACTAGAGGATCCCCAGAATTGGCTTGTCACCCCCAGAGGTATTGATTTGGTATGGGAACATGGAGGACTTTCGGACCCAACAGATTTAACGATCACGTACTCTGCATATACTCGACAAACACAAACATCCATGCCTTACCGGGATTCGAACCCGAACCCAGAGGCTCCAGCAAAAGTTTATTTCTTTACCAAGAGAAAAATAAATAAAATTTGCAGAGTTGCAAGCAAAACCTAAAAATTTTGTATTTTTAAATTTGAAATAATTAACATGATTTAATTATCTTTGTTTAATAAACAGGTAATTTTTACCTGTTTATTAAACTTTTATTTACAAAAATGATATAAATTAATAAATAATTTTTTTAAACCCTAATGAAGGTAAAAATTGACAATTGATATTTGTGGGGAATTTCAAACTTTTAACATACATATAAAATTTATTTTAAAATAGGAAAATACTAACTATTTATTATTTATACCTGTAAGAAGGAAGTGATCCTTTGGTTTCTTTGACATAGCTGAGGTATGTTCTCCATAGTTCAATATTGAACACTTTCACAAGACATCGTGTGAATAGCTGAAATTATTAATGTTATAATTAAAGAAATTCAATAAATTGCAAAGAAGAAATAGAATAATTAATCAATGACTATACAAGGTATACTATATAGATATGTTAATAATTTATACATACCTTTTCTACTCTTTCATAGTTTCTGGATTTCATCTAAGGAAGAAAAAAATAAAGTTTAAAAAAAAACCTCATTCAATTCAGCTAAATCTTAAGCCTCATACATTTACGATTTTTATAATATTTTTTAGACAACCAATATAAGGGGAAAAACACAAAATTAAACTAATTATTATAACCCAAATTAATAAATTAAGTGGGTTTTTGTTCTTGTTTGTAGGACATTTAGATTAGATTTAAGTTTAACACTTCTTAACTACTTTCTTTCAATGATTCATTGGATTTATATAAAAATAACTTAGTAACATTATGAAGTTCTAATATATTTATATCGCAAAAGCTCAAGGACTTTCAAATCAGTTTAACATTCAAAATTTAAAGTAAAAAATAAATATCTAAATACTCAAGTTTAGAGCTATATATTAACCACTGAGCTGGCACCGAACTCAACCTTGTCAGAAATTAGGACCACGACAGATTAAACGTGTCCCAGTTACATGACGCTATTTATTGGCTTTTTTCCTCACTTAGATCCGTCCATAGGATAGCTAAGAACAGGAAAGAACCCTGGTAGGTATCCGCAAAGCCATGAAGCCTTAAATCACCACGTCACGTGTTGTTATTTTAATTTTATAAGAAGGGTGCATGGAGAAATCATTCAAAGTGGATAAATATTAAGAAAAAGAAACCATATGACATCATAGATATATTTGATAATAAATATATGTTCTTCAGGGGTCTGGCTAAAAGAAAATATGGTCAGTTTTTGAGTTCTTCATAAAAATCAAATGAGGATAAAAATAGCCGCCGCAAGCTAACAAATTTTAAATGGCGAAAACGGACCCTTTTGCCAAACTTGAAACATCAGAAACGGTCCAATTTACCGATTTCTGTTTTGATCGCAGAAAGCCAAGGTAACGAAATGTTATCGATTTTAAGTCTTTAAAACTTACTTGGTTTGCATTTGCCTATTATTAATAGGCATTTCCGAAGATAAAATTATCGCAATTTTATCGGTATTGTAAGTTTATTCAATTTAAATATTGCAAGAAAGCACATTATAAAACTTAAAAAATCTTTACCATCGCTTATTTTTTTTAATCCACCAACTTAATTTAATAGAAAAAGAAAACAGTTTGTTACTTACTAATTAATGTTTGTACCTTTTGTCACAAAATTGGATAGCGCAGCTTAAAAAAATTCAGAATTTTTTTTCAGTTATATTGACTCTTAGTTACTTACGTACTATATATATTTTTTTTTTAATTATATATTTTTTGGTACTGTGCTTTTTAAATAAGTTCAAAATAGAGTATTTCTGCTTAACTTTTAGATAATAAGGGGGCGTCCACTAAGGGGCTATTTTTTAACAAAAATCGCTAACTATGCACATTTTGTCTACTTTTTCTTCAAGAAGTCAGTTTGAAAATACTTTGAACGTGCCTACGTAGGAGAACAGAAAGAAGCGAACGTCAATCGAATTTAAAAAAAAGGATGTTTTTTTCCCCCTAAAACTTTTTAGTATAGTTCGGAGAGAGCTACGATAAATATTATGATGTAAGGATTTTGCCAATTTTATCCCCAGAAAATTTTTTTACTGGAATTTAGCGCCATTTTACGTTAATTTTTTACTGGGAAAAATAACGTGATATTTGACGAGACCCCACCTCCCCCTAAACAATTAAGTCACGTAATTTATGGACGGCCCCTAATGTGTAACACTTAAGGTAGACCCGTACCTTGAAATCGAGGAAAAACAACACTTTTTTTTATTGCATAAAACAAAAGTAGACATAGTGCAGAAAACGCATACCAGATTTCAAGATTCTACGAGTTTAATAAGCGATCCAATTTTGCAGTTCGAAAACCCTTATCTTCGAAATTTCTATAGTTGACACTATGTTAAAATGCTTATATCTCAAAATCTTTTTTCATTTCGTCACAAATTAAAAAGTCTAAGGCTTTTTTATTAATTTACATCGAGTTTAAATTCTTTTTGTAATACATTTAGCATTTTCAACTGAACCAAAAAAAATGGTGAGTTTTTTTGGAATAAGTAGTCACGTTTTTTATAAAAAAAAAACCTTTTAAATTAAAAATTCAATTTTTTTTTTGCAAAATTTTCTTAACATAATATATATATTTTTAAAAAAATAAAATTAGTATATAATTTTTTAAAAAACTCAGCATTCTTTTGTTATTACCCTTACACAGTTGTAAAATAAAAAAAGTTTTAAAGTTGTAACTTAAAAGGTAAAAAAAGGAGTAGGCTTCTAAAAAAAACTTAAAAATACTCAACTTTTTTAAAAAAAAATTAATTAAAAAAATTTATCTGTTATAATAATTTTTTTACATTATAATGATTATACTAATATACTCTAAATGTATAATGAGTTTTACATTTTTAGCACCAAAATTAAAAAAAAAAATCATGTTTATCCTACGGGTCTACCTTAACTGGAAAGAATTTTTTGTTCGATATATTTAGATAAATTATATTTCAGATATTTTTTGTAAGTAATTTCTTTGACGTAATAATATTTATATTTTATTCAGTTTCTTTTATGCAACAAATATCTCGCCACGGAAATATGCAAACCCAGCGTAATATATTAGAGACGACAAACTTCCTAACTTTTAAGTTTTTCAAGGATTGCAAAAACCTTTCGAGGTGAATAGAAGACGCCCATCGTGATCTACTGCACTTATATTTTTTACATTGCTAATACCTTTATAACTAAATATACTTATACATTAACCATTATTGCACCGTTTAACCTAATACCGAAAATATGATGAAACACTTCACCACACAGTTGTTGAAACTAATAGAATCTATTATGTTGTTGAAACCAAGCGCCAAATTTTTAACAGCGTATAACTATTATAGACCCACTTAAATACTATCTTCGATGGTTATGACAACCTTTAAAACCCATCTTAAAAGTAAAATACTTTATTGGGAAAAAAACTTCAATGATCAATTCAATGGTCTAGAGTTGTAAACCTCACATTCTCCAAAGTATAACCAAGATATAAAAGTCCGGTACGTTCATTGGCGACTTTTGATAATTGTAACTTTATTGGACGAAGTCGCCAATGAACATGTCAAACATTAAATCGCAGTTATACTTTGGAGAATTCGAGTTTTGCAACTAATCCCTTCAATTACCATATCATATATCCTCCTGTAAACTCAGAAAAATCCTACATATATATTTTTAACTCCCTAACTAGAAATACACATTTTTTTATGTGCTATGAATGCATAAGCAAGTTTGGTTAATCTTTTGTAATTAAGAGTCTATTCTAACATTTTTTTATGCAAAATGCCTGTAAAATTTAAATGCTGAAAATCTATAATCAACCTACCTATATAGTCAAAAGCTGGAACGTGATTTTCGGATCTTTTTTTTATTGAACCATTTCAATAAAAGAGGTAGAGGTTTTAAAGTTAAAATAACTAACAAAATTTTGGTTTTTAGGACTCCTTGGGCACTAAATAGTTAGTACGACCTGAAATGCCCTGAGCTTTAAAGAGTGAGGCCCTTAAACAAACCCCTGTACATTTCAATATAGCCTACATCCCACTACGAGGCACAAATCCGAAATGGAGATTTTATGTTTTCTAAACGTTTTGATGGTTGTTTATTCTAAAAAAGTGTTTGAGTATTGAGCCGTAAGATTATAATTTTTATAGGAAATAAGTAGATAAACGAAAGAAAATTTGAGGATCGGTGCCTTGTACCTTTTCTAAAAAATCCCTGTACAGCTGTGGGAAAAAAAAGTACCCACTAGTGATTATTTCGGCCGTTAGTCATCCTATAGAATGAGACATTTTTGACTTTGTGAAAAAAATAACATTCTGAGTTAATTGCATGACACAAAATTTGCATAAGGGGCCGTCTTCATATTAAAAATGTTACCAACTTCAAAATTTTCAATAGCAACACCCCTTTTTGAGTCCATATTTCAAATCTATGACATATTTTAACACGAAATACCAAGTTTTGTTAGTTTTTAAGCATTATTAGTGGAGTTAGGGACGTGCAAAGTTTAGGGGCTGTAATAATAAATGAGTTGCACATAAAAAACTATACCAATCTATAAATAATTAAGATAATGAAACGAATTTTTTCTGAATAGTAATTATAATAACCCAAACAAAATGCATAAACTATTGGGGTATTTAAAACAATTTTTATCTTTTTTAAAAATTATTATTTTAATTTTTTAAAAATTTATGAATAGAAACCCCTTAATATTTTTTACAAAAATGAATTTAAGACATGAAGTTTAGTAAAATATCAATTTTTAAAATGTTTTATCCATAATTTACCGAGTAAATCTCAAAATACTTTTTACTTTTAGGGGGTTGTAAACGAGAATAAATATGAACTTGATAAACAAACACCACCTTGTAAAAATGGAAAATTTTAAATAAAGACCTTGAAAATTCTATAGAATGACACAACAGATGTCTTTAACGTTGATTCATGATATTCAACGATTTGTTTTCTGCGATTTGTGTCTTAATAAACTTAAAATATTCTAACTATATTGCAGAAATAAACTTTTTATTGGAACGAGAAGTTCTAAAAGAATTAAAAAGCCTACAATTGCCGCTACTTAAATACTTAAATGAAACTTTTGTCGAAACACAAGTGTATTAGTAACAGTAACTGTCAACTATAACCACTTCCGCACAAGATTTATAACCTTAGAAAAAATATAGACGAACCAAGCATTCAGTTGCAATTTGAACTTTTCAACGCTAAAAAATTGGCTACTTTTTATAATTTTCTTTCGCAAATTAAATAAATAATCTTTATCGTTTGCTAAATTTATTTGCAGTTTGAAGAATAATTATGTAAAATTGAATCAAATCCTATAGCATCCTTTCCTTGACATTTGCCAATGTTTGGAAAATGTCGCCTTAAATAACGTGAGATTATTACGTTTCTTTTTCCTCCTTCAATTAACCTACAGACTACGCTTGTCATTTTAGAGATGGTCCCCCAAAGGTTTCAAGTGATTCGATTGAATAACTCGTCAAATATTAATCCAAATGTAACAAAAACTTAGATTTAGGGATTTTCGAGGGTGCTTAACATTTCTAAGTTATTAAAATTGGGAGTTACTATTGAAAATTTCAAAGTTCGTAACATTTTTCATATGAAGACGGACCCTTATGCAAATTTTGTGTCATGCAATTAACTCAGAATGTTATTTTTCACAAAGTCAAAAAGGTCCGATTCTATAGGATGACTAACGGCCGAAATAATCACTAGTGAGTACTTTTTTTCCACAGCTATACAACTTACAGAAGGTTATTTAAAGAATTTATTATGAAGTAAGTTAATTTTATTAATTAATTAAAAAGTGGACGAAAATGTGGTTTCATTGAATTTGACCATCTTAACATACAAAAGATATATTTTTATGTTGCTGTTATTTAACATTAAATAACTAGTTATCCATTAAAAAGGTAATTAAAACAAATTTTTAAAAAATTTAAATAGGTAATATAATTGTGCAGTGTTAAAATTACTTTAAAAAAAAGCGACTCAAAAGTTTAGCTACATGCATATTATATTTTGAATTCATTAAAAATGTACTGAATATTGAATGAACTCAGGTGTCGGCTCGTCACACGACCGTGGTTCTAAATTACGACGCCCGTCGACAACAGTCCTCGTGTAGCTCTAATATGACGATAATATAACTTAACTAATCATCCAACATCATTTTGGAGAAATACGACGCCCGTCGCCAATAGCCCTCGTGTAGCTCTAGTGCGACGATAATTCAAACTAAACTAAACTCATTTTGGAGAAAACAGCCATTACAGAACTATTGTTTTTTTTTTCTCTAGCAATTTAGTGTTGATTGATACTGTACCTTTAAAGTAAATTTTGAAGATTTTGAAATTTGTTAAATTGCAGTTTCCATTTTTAAAGTAAGTCGATTTCTGAAATATATTTGTTTTAGTCACTTTTTTAGATACATATTGGTACATAGTGGTGTTATATAACTTCATTTACTAAAATATTAGGATTAACAAAGCAAAGCTAGCTAGGGAGACTTGATCCCATTATTAATTTGTAATTTAAGACCCAATGATTAATTGGTATTTAAATGAGTTTCCACTTTGATGGGTCTCCCTAAGCCTAGAGAGACTTGGAACCCATGTGCAGAATTAAGGAATTTTTATTTTTCGCACTATTTCCTAGAGAGAACTATTCTATCATTTTTTAACCACAATAATGTACAAAATAAGACTATTTTTTCATATTTTTAATTTTTATTCAGCTTCAGTGCCGGATTTCGGCCTAGGCCTACAAGGCCCGGGCCTAGGGGCCCAGTCAGGAAGAGGGCCTTAAAAAGATAAATTCGCCAAAAAAAATCTGAAAATCGAAATAATGCAGTCAATTGACTATGATGACGTCATTCGTTCTTTTGCACAGAAGAAAGTTCGCCGTGTGATTTTAAAATTTTATAGAATAACTATAGTAAAATACTGTATTATTCTGATGTTTATTAAAGTCGATTAAAATTATATGTTCTGTACTAGTGCATTTAATTTGCTAAATTTTCAAAATAGCTTCGAGATAGTGAGGGCCCCAAATGGGGGGGGGGGGGCCTAGGGGCCCTGGGTCTTTAAATCCGGCACTGTTCAGCTTCAACTCTTATACAAAAAAAGAGGTCAAGTCTCCCTAATTGCCACTATTTTAAAAGTAATCAAAAGTACAACCCCCTCCTCTAATTGGTTTTTATAATCATTTTAAGATGTTTTTCAAAAAACACAAAAAACTAATATAATATTTTCAAAAACTTCCAAGTAGACTGGACCATAAGGTATAATTTTTCATAAAAGTTTTATTTCAACAACTATCAAAATTAATAACACAATTCTAACCCACGATCCTAGGAATCAGGAAACTCTGGCTATCCCGTTATTAATAAAATAATGTAATCAAGCAATTGGCAAAGTCGAGTAACCCCTTAATCAACAGAAATTGACGAACCCGTATTCGAATAACTCCGTTGACCCGTTATTTATAAAATCTGTGGAACCGGTCAATTGTATGGGTGGTCCCGTATTCAGCAAACTCAGGCGATCTTGAAATCGGAAAACTCGAGCGATCCAGTAATCGGCAAACTCGGGCGATCCAGTAACTGGAAAACAAGGGCTATTCCGTAATCGAAAAACTGCAGTCGGACGTCGTCATGATAAAATCCACAATACCGGCAATGATAAAATAATCCGACCATCTCGTGATCGGCAAACTCTAGCGATCGTCAAATTGACCCTTCCACTCTACTTGAAAACTTTTGTGGTATCTCCTTACCAAATCATCTGGGTGCAGGCTCAAATAACAATGGCAAAGATCTTCATATAGGCGCACATGAGAAATTACTCCCACCAAATCTTTGCTCCACTCACTCCAACTTTGTGTCCAACTCCAACTTTTTTTCCACTCACACAACATGCTTTTAGAGCCCTCAATCACACTTAGACCTGCTTCCTTGATGTCTTCCTCAATAATCGTGTTCAGGTGCTTAATGAACTGTCTTTACCACCTCCCTCTGATTACCACAGTAGGGCTGGACAAACTATCCTATTCCAACTTTTAAAAAAAGTTAACTCACTGGATGCTGTATCAAAACATACTTAAATCAAGAGACCATTCTAACTCTCCTCTTGACACTTCTACTAATATTGACATAGCAGTTTAATGCTTCACATATTGAATTTCAGAAAGCCTACGCTGAAGCAGCAAACCCAGTGGATAATCCACCAAGTTTTCGTATCCTTCAAAGCATATACACAGGATGATCAAATACAGAAACTGGGTCAGGAAGAGGTACCAAATAACCCTCGATCTTATAATTAAAACCGAACTCAACAGACTTAATCGTGAGATTAAAGAACTGCGCGCCAATCATCGACAAACATCTTGGGAAGAAAAAGCGATCGCACCTCTGATCAATTTGTTTAGAGAAATTGGTTGATACTGAAATCAATGGCTTCCTCAACAACTCCAAAAAATATCTCCAACGACCCGGATGACTGGGAAGAAATCTCATTGATTATTGCTAAACTCAAAAATCGTAAAAACCCCATAATCGAACAACAGTAACAACAGCTTGTTAAAAAACCACCTTTTAACTCTAGGCATAAAAAGACTGCAGATTATTAATGCATGCCTTAATATCGCATACTGTCCCCTTCCTTAGAAGGAGTCCACCACACCTATGATCCAGAAGTCACTAAATTCCCATGTCCCCTGTCCCCCAAGTATCTACAGACCGATCAACCTTCTACCATCTCTGGCTTAAATTTATAGTGTGATTATTAGAGAGCCACATTAAATATGGCTCAGCCTCATCAACAGTTAGATCTATTGAAGCAGGAGTGCCCCATGGTTCAATCCATGCGCGATCTTGTACCTGTTCTATACATATGATTTTCCAACCTTTCAAAGTGGCACTAACAGACTTACGGCCATTATATAAGAACGACACAGCGATTGCCTGTAAGTCCATGAATCCAAAACACGCAGTACACAAGCTCATTGAGAAAGTCCCTAAATTTGAGAGCTGGTGCTTCAAGTGGAAACTGGCTATCAATGCACGAAAATCAAATATCCATGTTACCAGGAAAACTAAGAGAAACAAGTCAAGCAGCACTGTGTTTGATATCTTTGGAGAACGTGTGCCGATAGTTAAGAAAGCTAACTACCTAGGACTTACGATTGATGACAACTTGACTTGGAAGCACCATGTCAATCAAGTTACCAATACAAAAGCTACCACAGCTAAGCTCAGACCACTTCTAGGTAGGAAAAAGGTAGTCTAGACTTCTTTTCAACCTTAAAAGACTCTTCTACTTGTCTACAATACGCCCCCTATCCTGACCTACACTTCACCAGCTATTGCGTGTCTTTCCCAAATAAGAGCAAAAAGATTCAGACGTGTCAGAACAAGAATTGGAAATGGTCGACCCCCATCGGTACGTAAGAAACGATCTAATTAACAGAGATCTAAATATCGAGAAAATTAGTGAGTACATGGCCAAACTCAATATCAACTTCTACAAAAAGGCGTTGGCCACTAATAGGTAAGCTGCTCCATTCACTGAGGAAACAAGGAGCGACCAGAAATATGTTGAAATAGGTAAAGAGTTTTCTCTCGCAGCGTAACATCCGATGCAAGTTTTTCAACGCCACCTCACCCTAGAAATAATTACGTCAGGGTCTGTGGCAAGGAACAGCTCTTAGTAGTCTCCTATTCAACATCATGATAGATGGCCTTAATCTTACCATCGAGAAAATACCAGAAGTGCCATGCCTCTTTGTTGACGATGTCGTAATTTGAACCAAGGGCAGTGATGTCCAATCCCTGGAATACGCTCTGAACAAATCGCTTCTAAATTTTTCAACATGGACATTCACAAATTGGAAGTCAGTGATGAAAAGACAATCCAACTCTTCACTATGTCTACCAAACAGCATACTTTCAAACTTGAATATAAAGTTCTACCTTTTAAACAAGTCTCCTTACCTAAATATCTTGACAAGCAAGCTGTACAGGAGTACTCACATCACAGGCACAACAGAAAAGGGCCTTAAACGCCTAAATCTACTTAAAAAGCAACTGCTACTAATTGGGGAGCTACCCAATATGTCCTGTCTACAGTTTACAAATCCTATGTTCGTTCAGTGCTGGGCTAAGGCTGTGAAGTTGTGACTCTGGCTATAGCACGGTAACAAATATGACGTCGTACGAACAACGCCCTCAGAATCATAACCGGTGGAGCCAAATCAACTGCAATAACATCAGTGCAACTCCAGACAGGTATCGAACGCCCAAATAGTCGTCGAAACAAATGCACTGTCAAATTTTGGGAGAGAGCTGAATGAATGAATTATAAGTACTGGAACGGGTTTAAATGTGCAACCCAGAGACTCAAGACCCAGACTTCACCAATACCCCATGCAGGAAATCTTATGAGGAAATACCAGCGACTCTTTAGGTTCCTGTACAGTATACAGTGCTATAATACAGTTGCACATGCACTACCCACATATCGGCTTGACCTGATTAATCTAAAAAGGCCGAGGCCATCTCCGATGAGTTCAAGGCCTGCGCCTTGGATACTATCGACCAAAGATATCCATGTATCCCCCCCCCCCCCAATAAGTGGTTACACATCTACACTGATGGCTCGTACCTCTCTGAAACAAACGAAGCAGGCGCGGGATGGTTCTGCTGACTATTCGAAGACCCATCGATCGGCCGTGAGAAAATATGCCACAAACTACGATGGAGAGGTTGATGCAGTTCATTAGGCTGCAAACCAACTACTTACAGATGGCCTGGCTCCTGCAAAAGCTGTCTTCCTCATCGATTCACAGGTAAGCAATTCTATCCCTTAGCAACAACAATCGATCTGGCTGCTTACGAACTATCCAATGCCGTTCTAAACTGGCGGAATTCACTGAGCGTTCCAGATTGTGGACCTTCAATGGGTTTCAAGCCATGTCGGAATCCCGGGAAATGAAAATGTTAATAAAAACGTCAGACATGGGGCTGAATGTGCTGAAGCCAAGCACATAATCAACACCTTTGTTAGCAAGTCTTTTCTTGCCGCCCAAAGAGAAGAGAGTCTGGGAAGCATTAGGAAAACCTCGCCACTGTCGGCCCCATCCCGTGACACCTAGAAAGAGCCAAGGCTGTTGCCTGCTTTCGCCTCACCACCGGTTTGGCAAGCCTGTTGATAAGTTGATAAAAAAAAGTTTTTTCTGGAGCGGTTTCTTAAAAAATCAAAAACCCAATATATACCAGGCAACGCTGAAAACCACATTAAAAAGTACAGCTGAATTACGTTTTCATTATTTTTTTTAAAGTAATACATAAACGTCGTATCGATAACATAAAGCTGTCAAAAAAAAACATGTCATTTTAACTTCTTAATAACGGATATATATTTACTATATTTTGTCTACAAGTGTATTGGTCATGCTAAATTGTCACAATTATTTACTCTAAAGAGGCACACTTGCAAGGGATTTAAATGACTAGACGACCAAATAGAAGGTTCAAGATAATTTTCTTTAAAGAAAAAAGACTTACGCCTCTATCATAAGGATGCCGTGATTTGAGCGGACACTATTTCGAAATAATCGTGTCGGAAAGGAACATAAAATTTTAAATCAATTAAAAATTTATATCCCTTGCGATTGTAAAAAAATGAAATAATTTAAAAATTAAATTTGGCAATTATAAAACCATTATAAAACCGTAAGTAAGAAGTAAAAAATTGGCTTTTTATAATTAAAAAAGAAATGGGAACGTAACTCTAACGTACCTTTTTGCTTATTTTTTTTTATAAGGATTCATTCTGTATAACCATAAATTTAAAGGTTGCCAAATAAAGAATTTTAAAACAAAAACTATTTATATGTATTTTTTATTTACCGAAAAGACTAAAAAGTGAGTGAATTCCTTTCTGCATTCAATGACTAGTGACAGAAATAGTTAGGAAATTCGAATGACTAGTAACCAAACATGGCCACCTGAAATTATCAGGGTTGGAGAAAAAAGACGTGGCTGTAAACTAATCAAAGTGTCATCTATCTCTATAATATCCACCCCTTCAGTGACAAGCTACTTTTTTTATGACCGTCCGCACAAAACACGGAATCACAAGAGAACTTGCTTCCAATTGCTGAAAAAAAATATTTCTTTCAAAAAGATAGTTCGCACACAAAACTTAAAATTAAGGTAATAATATTAGAATTTCTTTTACAATTTTAGGTAGTATTTTAAAAAATCTTTTTTTTTTCATAAGCAGCTTTGATACGTTAAAAAAACAACTACGCATTATTATTTTGAATAATAAATACTAATTAAATTATCAAAATTTAACAACTATATCGAGAGGTGAGTACTACAGGGTGATCTAAAAAAATTCTACCCGCTTAATGCTATGTAGTATTAGACGTGCAAAAATATTTTTTGATCACCCTGATGGTACAACTATGTAACTACCATTTCGGCAAAATTTGGGCAATTGCAGAGACAAAATTCCATTACTAAGATTAGGTCCCCGAAATACTACCATTTGTAACAGATGTAGCCATCAATTTATAAGAAAAATTAGCTATAAGTTTTTAAAAAAAGGAGGGTGCTCTGGTATAAAATTTTTTAGACTAATACTTGAATTTTGTAAACTGTATACTAGAGTGTTGAAACTAAACAATATAGTTTTTGCATTACATGAAAAAAATTCAAAATCTTTTAATACAACGTTAGAACGGGACGATCTTGGTGAATTCTTTTAGTCGCCGTCACGGTATATTGACGTGACGGGGAGAGGGGTTCGCAAACCATGGTACGCAAAAGCCACGCTGCCCACCTGAGTAGGCACCCAACGCAACCAAAGGCGACATCGTAAGCAGCATTGGGACTTTGAAGCATACTTAACGTGCACCATAGAAGAAAAAGAGTTATAATTATGATAGTAATTGTCCATTTTCTGCGTGATGTATTTTCATATGGTTTTATTTCAATTTCAAAAAATTGTGTTCAACTCGTACAGAAGCGGTATCCATAAATTTGTAGAAAATATGTTCAATTCAATTTTCCTCAATAAACACTCATAAATTACCCGTAATTTAACTACCATTGTCTTTTTGTGTTTTTGAAAAGATAAATTTAGAACATTAAAAATCTTTTTTCGTTTTGGTAATGTTTGATTTAATACATTTTTTATTTATTAATAATTAAAAAATATGGTAAAATCAAGCTTTTTGAGTGATAAATACATATTAAAAATACGTGAGCGCTAATTTAATTATTTTTTGTTGAACTACTAATACTTTAATGCGGGCCATTTATAAGAATTTATTGAGGAAAATTGTGTTTGACAAAAACTATTTCGCTGAAGAGAAATAGAACAGCCCAAAATATGAATCCAAGTTCATGAATCACAAAACAAAAGTAGAATCAACGTCTAAAAAGAATTTCAAAAGTTACTTGCCATAGACTCCGATATAAAAGCTTCTAAAAAATGCTCAATTTCAATACTGTTTAATTTTAGAACTGTTACTGTAAAATGCTCAGTTTAGTACTGTTTGACTGCAGAACTGGGGGTCTGGGTTCGATTCCCGGGTTAGAATTGGTAGTAAATTATACCTATCTCAAGTCTTGTAATACGGTGAAAACCTCTTAGGCTGTGTGTCATAATAATAAAAAAAAATATTAATTAGATGCAACTCCTCGGGCAAACCTCATGAGTGCACGCGTAGTCAAAATCACCTCTTAGTTCTTCATTACTTGTATCCTCTAGCAAGTTTACGAGAGCGGTCTTACTATGATTTCATCCATAAAATACACAGATAAGGCTACTGTAACATTTTTAATTAAACAAGCATGTGATAAATAACATTACAAATGAGATTATAGAGCCTGGTCTCGTTTGTTTTAATCAGGACATTTGT
Organism: Oedothorax gibbosus; assembly: GCA_019343175.1. NCBI lineage: Eukaryota > Metazoa > Arthropoda > Arachnida > Araneae > Linyphiidae > Oedothorax > Oedothorax gibbosus. The sequence continues at coordinate 32,727,461 of CM033271.1, forward strand.
TAATTACTTTGCTAATTAACCAAATGCTACAAAATTTACTGTTTTTTGAACATTTACACATTCAATATCAAAATTAATAACTCAATGGTTTATATCTCCTAAATTAAAATCTCCGGGTTAGGCGGATCGGGTTCAAAAATTTTAAATTTATAAAAAATTTAATATAATATAAAAAAAACAACTTAAAAGTTTTCCTATCTTCCCTCTGAAATTTCATTCTGTTTAACAACAATCCTAAAAGCATACTTAAATGAAGACCGTCCTTGTAATTTCTGCTTATTGTGGCGCGTAATATTAATACCTTTCTATAAAGCACATTTAAAAGAAAGATGTGCTCTACACAGTATGTGCTGAAACATTTTAAATTAAAAGTAACAATGAAAGTTTACAGCGAAAAGCGTCGTAATTTAGAACCACTAAGCACACTAAATATTGTATTTCACACCATAAATTTATGGGGTTTGGTACATAAATTTACCTTTGCAAAAGTGGCGGAAACCATATTGGTCAAGGATTTCATCTATGTTCTTCAGATATTGAGATTTTATAAATTTGTATCGAATACACAATTTTTTATGGTTTTATTTCATAACAAATTTACTGTTATTTAGTTATGGCAAGCCCAGCATAGTTCATCTGAAAATAATATATTATTTTAAAAAAATACATATGTTTCTATCGTTTATCCTTTTCACTATGGAGGTACACATACGTACATGGAATTCACTTCACAACTAAATGTTTTATTATTATTAACATTTTCATTCCTAAGCTAGAATGTTTAATTCAAAAATAATGATACCAAAGCAGCTGATTAATTTTTTTAAAAAAATGTAGCAAGAGGATCAAACAAATTTTTTAGGTCTTGCGAAGTTTCTTCAGCCGTAAATTTATAAGACGGTTTTAATTTAAAACATTAGTAGAGTGAACTATTAATTGCAGAAAACTGATTAATGTTTGTGTATTCAAAGCATCAAATTTTTTTTCTTAGCTTAAAACTTTCAATTACACTAAATTGACGGGCCCCTCCCAAAAACGTTAAAAGCTATTTTTTTTTCTAAATTACTTGCGAAATTGCAATTGCAAAAAGTATATAATCGTTTGAAAAATACGCTCATATAAAAATATAAGTGTAAGATTTAGTTCAAGAGTGAAGAGGTTATGATTCTATGACTTATGTGAATATTTTAAAACCTTTTTAAGCAGTACCTATATTCATGAGTTAATACATATTACCAGTGAGCAGTGTGTTAAGTTATTGAATATTTCCAACCTGTATTTTTAAATTTGTAATTTTTTTAAATGAAGTGCAATTTTAATAGTTTTTACAGATTACGTTTTCATAATAAATGTTTAAATTGTTACCGTACTTCCTTCAACTCTAGATCTGTGTTATTTCAATTAATAAAGAGTGGCAAGAATTTCACGAATTAAGCTCAAGCGCGCTTTTGAATCTACCATTAAAGGAATGCGAAGAAGACGATAATAAATAAATTTACAAACAATTTATATTTTGTAAAACATGACATTTTTTGTAGAAAAAATTAAAAAATTTAAAGCTTTCAATTATACCTCTGTGCTTGATATCTATTTAAAAAACAACGCAAATTAGAGTAAAATTTTAAAAATTTTAATTTTACTCAGTTTTGGAATATTTTAACTTCCCTTCCCTCCCAAACGTGAGTAGATTTTAGTACCACTAAATAAGTAACTACTAGTACTAATAGTGTAACTACATAGATTTTTAGCCATTTGTTACTGCGTCCTCCCACGGCTTAATTTACGACTACAGCCATGGTAAACAGTCGATAAGTTATATTAAAAGATACATTAAGCAATACGCATAGCATTAATCAAGAAACTATAAGAGCCTCCCAACTAGCATTAATAAAATGCATATATGTGTCGCAAGGATTGGAAAGCTACTTTTAAAAGTAACTGTTACAGTTACTTTATATGAAAGTAACTAGTTACAGTTACTTAATACGAAGAATTATTAGTTACAGTTACTTAATATAAAAAGTAACAAATCACAGTTACTTTTTGAAATTTCAAATTATAAGACAAAATTTAAATTTGGCCATCTTACTGTTTTACAAATAGAACCAAGCTTAAAGAAATAGGGACAATCGGGAAAAAGTTAATGACGAAAGTTCAGTGTTGTTAAAAGTTAAGTCTTAAATAATTAAATGTAAGCCGAACAGTGAACTGTGTCGAAAAAATCTGTAAGAGCAGCATGAGTAGTGGCGGAAAAGTAACAAAATTTTTCGTTACTTCCTTAACCCTAAAAGCAAGTAAATTTCAGTTCGGAGGTTCCTTGAGATTTGTTTTAATTTGTTTGTCATTTTAATGGCATATTTTTAAAAAAATCATTTTGAGAACAGAAATAATGAATTAAAATTGCAAAACCGACAAATAAATTCACATTCTTATAAAAGCTGTGTGCCAATTGCCACTTATTATTCATAACATTGATTAAAGGATCGCCAATGCTGATTTGCTTAGATGCATGTAAGCAATTCATTTTACATTTTTGAAATATGCCCCAGTGGAATTGACCAAGCAATAAAAAATAAGCTTTTACAGAAATGAATAATTGGAATTCATTCATATTCTATCACACCAAACATTCACCAAAACAACATACATTCTTTGCTCTTCCACTCATATATGAAGAGTACCGGGTAAAACATTTTCATCGCCAGGGAACCTGTTCGGATTGACGCCTGCTTGGCAAGTAGTGGTGATCGGAAACCGGCTTTTCTCTTGGTTCTTCTGTGGTTCCAGTGTCAGACTATTATCGGCCATGAATCTCGATCATAGAAATAGTAAATCTGTGCACCGTGTAATAAAAACCAAGGCAAAACTGGTTTCTTCGTATAAGTTTAGGCGATTCGATGACTCGCTATCTTTGCCAAGCAGACATGATGCAAACCGATTCCCGATACTCTTCCCCCGTACCTTCATATGCTTTCATTCAGATACTTAAACAAATTAATATTACAGGAGTATAAAAGCATTTTTAAAAGTATAGTATGTATATTTTATATGGATTGTCCACATTGTGTAAATAAGCAGGCTAAATCTATTTACCGCAAAATTTCAATGCGTTTAAAACTAATTAAACTGAAGGGAAAGAATAGTAACAATAAATAAAATATAAATATATATATATATTTATAAATATATATATAATAAATTAATAGATTTAAGCTTGCCGATCTTATGACACTGCATTTTTATATTGACTGAATTTGGGTAATATTGTAGTCACATAGCAGTTATTTAAACTTGCTTTAACTTTCCTATGTCCCATTTTTTCAATACATAAAGGTAATTCAGTTAGGGGGCAACCATCAATTACGTGATGCGTTTAGGGGGGGGGGGTGGAGCCAAATATCACTAAAACTCATATAGGGGGTAGTAGGTCTCGCCAAATATCACATAAATTTCCTAAAACAATCAACGTAAAAATTAAGAAAAAATTAGTTAATATTCAGTAAAATATGTTTGTCGACTTTAATTAGGCAAAATCTTACAAGATATTTATTGTGGCTTTTCTAACCATATAAATCAAATAAAAAAAAATAAAGTAAGAATTTTGAAAAATCTCACGCGAGGGTAAAAATCGCATCACATGATTAATGGATGCCTCCTTAGTGATGTTCTTGTCTAGTGATCAAAAATTAAATTTAAACCCGCCTTGTTTCAAAAATTGTTTAGGGGGAAATTTTATGTCCTAATAACATTGGATTTTCATCAAAGAAAGTTTTAAAAAACTTAAAGTTTACAAATGGATTTAGAAATTTCTTGTATTGCAGTTGATTCTGGTTTACTTAAATTTGAATATCATAAAACTTAACAAAGAGAACTTTCAATATTTAATTTTATTTGAAGAGTATAACTCTAGTACCACCAAGTTTATAAAGCAGGCTTATTAATTTCAAATTAGAAATAGTGTGAATCAACTCACGAACAAAAAGTCCAAACAATCAATATTAATATTTGTACAAAAATGCAGTAACACTTTATCAGAAATAAATGAAACAAATTAATAACAATAATCTTCATTTATATTCTGAAGTTTTTGCTACATTTTAACGATTCAGATTGCTTAGAAACCAAAGCCCTACTATATTAAAACCTCTCAATATAAGAGTCGCATTACAGCATATTTTTATTAACTATTACTTATTTTTAAGATTCCTTTTCGTCTATCCTTACTGTATCCCTTCCAAATTCAGGTCTAAATGTCAGATTTAAAAAATTTCTTTTTTGTTAGGTATGACATTAGAGACAAATCTTTATGCGTTTTTTTTATTTGTCTGTATGCTTTTCCATCTATCTGACCTGGGAGGGTCTGTTTTAAATTAGTTCTAAAATCCGATTTCAAAATTTCTGTTTTGTTAAAAAGGTATGCCATCAAATGCTACCTTTTATGCTGTTGTCTATCTGTACTATAAGGATAAGTAAGTTAATCTTGTTTTTTTTCTTCTGAACTTCTTGTTATATTTATAACTGTTATTGACTTGTGTGAAAAAGCTGTTTAAAATAAATTTCAACACGTAATTACAGTATAGAACCTTGATTATCTGTTCCCCTTTTATCCAGAACTCTCTGTTAACCAACCATCTCTAAGTCCGACATAAAAAAAACATTCTCCAAAAAGGTCATTCTCAGTTGTTCACAAAAGAAACCAGTCTCTGATGTCTTCGACGAATTTAAAGTGTGGAATCTCTGGCAATTTTTAAATCAGGAAGTCATGGTGTTTATGAAGCTTGGAAATTCCGAATTTTAGGTCCGCGGTTTTCGGTACTCTTCTGTTCGTTTTACTATTAAATGAAAATTCTTTATTATCTTGAATTTGTGATTGTCCGATCTACCTCCAGTTCCAATTAGAATGGATAATCGTAATTCTACTGTATAGGATAAAAGCACTCACTACCAGACTCATAGATAGAACCCCAGGAAGAAATTAATTAGCTTACTCCATAATATAAGAACTATGTTTGAAAACCATCCCAATTATCTCTCCCACTTAAGGCAGGGCTCGAAATTAGCGGGTGCACCGTGCACCTAAAAAAAAAATTGTGCACATAAGTTTTCAACTTCGGTGCACGTCGTGCACCCTTGTTCCGAAAGTCTGACGATCCGAAAATCACAAAACTTCAGGGATCCGAAAGTCGCGAAACAACGGCATTCCGAAAGTCGCGAAACTATGGGGAATCCGAAAGTCGCAAAACTATGGCAATCCGAAAATCGAGAAACTCCAGCGATTCGATGGTCGTTTTTTGTTCAAATTCATGACTTTTGATTGTTTTTTTGCTCAAATTCTTGACTTCATGACAAAATTTACCCTATGTCCAAATTCATGACTTTTCATATGCGCAGAAACCCTGCATTTAGTCAATTTTTATGAAGAATAGTTTTTTTTAACTTGTTATTTATGTGTGTGTGCACATAATATTTATATTTGTGCACCTAACTATTATTTAGTGCACCTAAGTCACAAGACTTGGGTGCACTCGTGCACCTGGCATAAAAAGTTAATTTCGACCCGACTTAAGGTAAATAATGTGAGTTGCCCAATATTTAGGGACTTATATATGGAAACACATTTGTTGTACAAGCACAAAGAGGCATACTTTTTCAGGAGTGTCTTTTTAGACAATAAAAAATCATAATCAAGGAAAGTTGGGGGGGGGGGGAGGTAAATGTGTAATGAAAATTATATTAATTAAGGGTTGAAAGAGATTAAACACCAGTTATATAACTGTAAGAACAAAGACAAGTCGAAGAACAGTTACTTTCTGCTCCCAGAAAAGTGTCAAGACAAGGAAAAAATACACAAGACCAAAAAAAAGCATTTTGCGCATTATGTCAAATATTTGAATTTTATTACATGGCACAGTGTGTAGCCATATAAAATCAATTATTAAATGAAGAATTGTTTACAAGTGTAAATAATAAAGAAATTACTATCAACATATTTTATTACACATAGATTATGTACAGGTAAACTATAGGGTGTTGCCATTTTATTCTTATCACACATCTTTTGAAAGTACTGCACAAAATATACATGAAAAAGGGACCCAATCACAACAAATCATACAACCATTCACTCACTTTATTGCATTGTGCAACGAGTAAAATATTTATATTGTTTGAGTACTTGTTTAAACATTACAGTTGTAGTAATTATGTTTCAGGTGAGGATTGTTTCTTGTAAATTTATTAAGAGGTGTCAATTAATTTGATCTTTTAACTTCAAATTAATAACCATGTTAAGATGGGTTTTTGTTAATAAAAGATTTATTCAAATTAAAAATTAATTAGTCTATGTGTGATCCAAAAGCCGATTACTCCAAAATACATAAAAAGGCTAAAGAAAAAAAATAAACCGGAACAGTTAAAATAATAAAATAAAACATTTTTTGGCATTTAACTATTATTGCATAATTTGGTATAACTATTTATATGAATGGCTTTATTTAAGTGGGAATAATTTGAGCATATTTGTTTAAAATAATTTAGGATGACACAAGTTTTAATTTACAATTTTTAGTTTAACAGGATATATTTCTTATTGTTGAAGCAAATCCATACTAAAACTATCAAAAGAGAACTAAATTGACTAAAAATATTAATAACCAAAGTAAAATTGATCAAATAGCCTTTTCTCTAAAACTACATATTAGTTTTAAAAAAAGAAGTAAAGTGTGCTCACTGCGCGCATGCATTGGACTAAATTTCATTTTAGAAATGTTGAATTAAATATCTATAATAATCTTATGACTTACCTTTGGTTGACCTACAATAAACTTACAAAAAAAATAAATAAAATAATTAAAAATTGTGTCAAGTAGTGAAGGATTTTTATGGTTTTGTTTGTATATGTTGGGAAAAAAATAAATAGTTGTATGTGTTTTAATAGCAAGCTGAGTAATAAATATGTGATGTAAAAATAGTGTCTACAACTTTCAAAGCATTCACACAGGCAAAAAAGAGACATGACTCAAAAAATGAGACATCGTTGTTTAAACCTTCTATGTTTGTGAAATAAAACTTTTTATTATCATCACTCTAATACCAGAAAAGAAATTGGCAACACCCATTTGCAAATTTATTCAAGTAATATCACCCATTTAAAAGTTTTTCAAGATTGAAACGCGTATAAAAAATTCTGGGAAATAAGAAAGAACTAAAAATTTAAATAGAAAATCTTACGTATGGATAGATCATCAAATAAATAAATTTAAAAACCTCGTGTTCGATGTACATTTTCCAGTATCTTCCTGCGCTGGGAAATTGGGTGACAACTTTTTCATAGTGCGGCCGAGCATCTTCTATCTTCTTGTTCTGTAAATGTAAGATAAATATTACTGAACTGCAAATTTTATGTTTGTAAGCAGAAATAACAAGAGATAAAACTGTTTAATATGGGCTATAGCATCATTTAGGGGGAAAGCAGTTACTATGTTAATGATTTTATAAATAAGATGCTATATAAATGATTTTATCTTCTACGAGTAGAAGAATATTTATATAAGAGTAAAGTTGGATTTCATCTGTATATTTTTTTTTTGAAATAAAGTCATTAAAATTAAATGGAGAACTTTAAGACAGAAACATCAAACTAAAGCTAAGACTGGTGACATGAAAAACACCTTCTCCTAAAAATCATTTTGTATAAGTTAAATATTCATTGCTTTAACAGGGATGTTAAGTGGTAAATAACATTACGGTCTATGTATAACTGCGTTAAGGTCTCTTAAGTCTCGATATTCACACGACTATGGCTGATAACATATGACACAAGATGGGAAAATAATGCTAAATTTTTCATCATATGAATGTACATATTAATGGATTAAGAGGCACCAGATACTTATATAAGGAATTTCTAAAAACTTTCATTTATTTAATAAAATACTTCTTTATTTACCTGTGCATCCCTAACTATGATGCTCCATGCTTCTACATCATATGGGTTCTGCTCTAGCCTCTTTTCAGCCTTCTTAATACGGTCATTTATAAATCCTAAGTGAGAACTGTCCTGCAAGATTCAATACAAGAGTGAAAATTTTATAGCAAAGTAAGACTTGATTTAAGTTTAACAAATAAGCAGTATTGTATGTCCTATTTAGCTACAGGGATAGTGGGTCAATAGAAATTTTACTAGAAAGACAAAAATATTGCCTGCTAAATCTGGTATTTGCTTTAAAAAAAGGTTTTTATAATCCAGCTTGACTGTATTAAAGATACCAGTCAATTTTTTCTGTAGTTGACCCAAAAGTGACCCGAAGACTAAAGATTTCCAGCGACCAGCGACTTTACAAGCTCGGGGACATTTCGAAAATTATGTTTTCCAAACGCTGTCTTTTTCAATAATCCTAAAACATAACTCGGTCAGCTATTGGATGTGTGCAACACTAGTTAAGCATCTTCCTTTGAATAACATACATGGTTGCCAGAAAAGTTATTTATTGCTCTTTAAAAACTAGCGAAATTTGGTATTTTGTCGGCGGGACAGTGACTAGAATTACAGAATATAAAACTTCTAATGAAATGTATGGCTTCTAGAGGCATATGAATAGTTTAGGTTCTACTTTGAGGGGAACAGCTAGCGTATTATGGCCGGAATGCTATTTGGCGTTCGTGAAAAAGTAAACACAGGGTTGCTATAGCAACAAGATTAATGTAAACATCTATTGAGTTGAACTGTAATGTTTACCAATTTAAGTACGTTTTCGCTATTTCGCTACAAAAGGAAAGTCGCCAAATCGAGACCGGCCATAAAGGGGTACCAATGGGGAATGAAGATTTCTTTTAATATTAAATCAATTGGATTGTTTTTAACATTTATTGCGAGTCAAAATAATTTGAATATAAAGTATTGTTTTAAATTACACCAACCTTACAATAATTGTGCATGAAACAAGTTTTATAAACTAAGACGTTACAACCTTGAAAAATAATTTAACGTGGCAAAAATAAATCTTCCACCAACGACCAACAATATATGGTACTGCTAGCGTATTCAGGCCGGTCTCGATTTGGCGGCTTAACTTTTGCAGCCAAGTAGCGGAAACGTACTTAATTTGGTAAACATTCCAGTTCAACTTTCAACGCAATGGATGTTTACATCAATCTTGTTGCCAAATCTTGAAAACTAATTTACTTTTAAGTTGGTTTGGTTGAAAATACAGCGTACAAGAATTATGTAAACAATAGTAAAGCATGAAATGGGTTTATTTTGAAAATTCCGGTTTTTGTGCAGGTGAGTATTTGTTCGAAAGGTGTGTAGGGTTTGGTTTGGATTTTATTATAATCGGCCGCAGGACGATAATAATTTAACTTATTAATAACTTTTGATTAAATAAATTATAATCACAACGTAGTTTCACATGTCTAGTTGCCACAATCAACACCAGCGGTCTTTTGAAGAATATAACGGCTCGAGTGGCCACAATCGACGGCCTGGAGGATTGCCGAGTGGCCACAATCGACGGCCCAGAGGGGGTACCAGCATTTTTGTTAAGGAATATACACGGCTCGAGTGGCCACAATCGACGAGCCCGGAGGATAACAGTGCACAATCGACGGCCGGGGGAGTCGAAACTTCCGAGTTTCACAACTTGCGGCGCAGACGGGATAATTTCGTAACATATATGGCGTAGAACATTTTAAGTTTTGACCATTAAAACATTACTGAGCTTTCAAGACATGATAAAAACAAAACATCATGTGAAACTATTCCCTCACGCTACCGACACCACTCCGTGAGCAGAAGCAGCGGAAGGAATTCAAGAAATGCAACCGAAAGAATACGTCACTGGAAAAAAAGCCATACTACAATGACAGGAATAAGCCGCATCTAGAGAAGCAATTCACCAGCTATGAAACAAAAAAACAAGTAACGAGCTACGTAATTATTATTCTAAATTAACTAATCTTAATAATTTTTCAACGTTTGGAACCAAATATTGATGTCAAAAATTAAAATAATAATTTTTTTAAGTGAATTTACTGATGCCGTACCGGAATTCATATAAATATTTCGTAAAATACTACTAACTATAGCAACCCTGTGTTTACTTTTTCACGAACGCCAAAAGTTGCCAAATAGCATTCCGGCCTGAATACGCTAGGTGTTCCCAATATATAAATAATAAAGGAGAAATATCCTTTAAATATAGGTCTTAAAAAGTTTTAATAGTTTTTTAATAAAAAAAAATACTCAGATTGCATTCTAAGTTCCTACTAATGCCATTACAGCTGTAGACGCAAACACCAAGATCATGCACACGAAACAGTTTGCCGTAATAAGGGGAAATTACGTACCTCGAATATAGACATCTCAGGAAACTTTGTTACCTAATAAAGGGATAAGAAATATAATGTACACTTAAAATTAGGTGTAATTAATACTATCTAAACTAAAATATCATTTGTCTGGAAAATAAACAACGACATTAAAATGTCAAGAACGAGATCTTTTTCTTCACTTCTTTGTTCTCTTCTTTTCTTCGGGTAGAATCAAGCAAAATTAAAACTGAAGCGAATTGAATGAAAAATTTTGGTTTGATGTCAAACTGAAATTAAAGAAAAAATTATATTTTTAGACAAAACAAAAAAAATATTTAAAATAATTTTTAATAATGTAGTATAACACCACGCTTTTTTAACTACTGATAGATGACGAAAACTCCAACTGAGCTGACTTTCTCAGGTGAAAGTTTGAACTGAAGTGAAGACAATATGGGCAGGCAAAAGCAAATCAAAATATTTTTAATTTTTTTGCAGCATTTGTTTTCCTTAATTCATTTGTTATTCAAGCCACTATATGAAAATTTTCCAATGTAACCGGCTATTTTTTTATTACTAGGTTACTACTACTATCCCATCAAATTCTGTAACCATGCTATCTCAAATGTTCTCCAACCTGTCCGCAAGCAGAATTATATCTCGCCCAAACTTAAAAAATATCTCTCGTATTGCCGCTTCGCGCTTGCAACACCAGTTGGCTGAAATTAAAAATGAAGCTCCGAACTATCCACCCATCATCGATCCCTCTGACGAAGGTCAAAAAAGACATCAGCGGCAACTATGGTACGATTCCATCAAAGCCATGCCGACTGCTGAAGAAAAATTATACGAACTAAGTGTGCAACAGAGGGTGAGATCCACTAAACATGTCATCAAAGACGTCCCTAACATATATACTGGGATTCACTTTCAAAATTTCATAACCAGAACACATCTAGAGAAAGACCTACCAGATAAACTAAAAATGATAAATGTTGATACAGAACTCTCGGAGATCAGGGATGTTTTAAATGAAGTGCTGTATAACTACTATTGCAATGCTTTTAAGCATCGTTCCCCTAAGCAGTTGTCGGACTTTTTATCCGAGGAAGAACCTGGATCAAGTTTGGCCAAGAGCTTGATAGCTCAGTGCTCCAAGAAATTAGCTGTCAGGAATGAATACATAATGAATTCTACAGTGAGTTATAGGGAAATTGATGCATCACACAAAAATTATCTGTAAGGGGTACAGCTATGATATAATAGCCGCTGTTAATTGGCGTCTTTTAGCGATCGTAACAATTTAACGTAGGGTTGCTATACCAATCCAGTTGTATGAAGTATAAAGTTGAATGTGTACCACATTTGTGCATTTTTGTTGCTTGGCAACATAACACAAATCTCCAAATTGAGACACTATTATATTATAGCTGTTCCCTGTAAGGTGTTTGATAACCTGCACTGCACAGTGTTTCTAACTTGCATGTTTAGTTAAACATAAAGTAACAAGATGTCAATGTAATCTATATTTTGCTATAAGGTGTTTGATTTTAAAGTTAGTGGGGTTATAATTTTATTAATTTGTTCTTTTTAATATATTGTATCTCATACATATATTTACTTTTTATTCTTGTATTTCACTCAGTTAAGAATGAATACTCGCTAAATAAATATAGTCGAAACACAATTTTTAAAATTTAAAAAGTAAAGAAAAAGTTGTCCAATTTAATTATACAAACCACATAAATTAACTTGTAAGTAAAGATCACAATTAGCTTTTTTCATGTGATGTAGAATCAGTCCTGCTTTTATCTCTGGATTCCATTGGTGTTATGATACAGCAAGTTCTGTCCACTACAATGATTAACCAATCAAGGCCTTATTTTCAATCCTGAGGAACTGTTGCCTCTCAGTATGTAAAACAGGCCCTTACCAAATGTTCCATGCGTTCAAGGCGATTGAAATTTTAAGCAAAATGTTTCTAAAGTATTTTTTCAATCTTATGAATGTATTTTAATGTCATAATCAAGGTGTTAATTGAAGACCTTAGTGGAAGAACGTGTTAAGTGATAAAAAGGTAAAAAAGAGAAAATAAGCGTTAAAGTTTTTCGTTCACACTTAAATATGTTAAAAACGGCCCTTACAAAAGGTAAAAAATGCACTTATCTTAAAGTTTATCAAAAGAGTGAATCACATCTGAATCCTCTTTAAATATTAATTACTGATGTTAAAACGGATAACTATATTTTACATGACATTTTTTATGAAAAGTAATTTGTTTTGCTTCACATTAGTTTAAACTATAGTCTACATTTACAAATTAATTTAAATGTGCCATTTTATTTTTAAGATACAACATCAACCCAGAATTGATAGCTTTTGGTGGCATGCTGGTTATCCATCTGAAACGGAAGATGTGTATGAACAAAATCTGTGCTTTCAATACAAAGATTTTGCATCTTTTGTTGTTCGTATGAAAGAGCCTCTATCACCAGTAAGATTATTTACAAGCAATAATTTTTTATTATTACTATTACTTAGAATATTTTAGTTAATTATTTGTTTAAAAAGAAATGTATTTTATTAATTGTTATCTAACAAACTAGGACCTACTAGTTACTATATGTTACTGTATTACTGCCAAGCTTAGTATTTTCTGCATATATGAAAGGTGTTGTAGTTTAAAGAGGCCAAGCGGCTTAGTGGTAGTGCTTCGCATTGCCACGCCACAGGTCCGGGGATCGAATCCCGGATTGGGCGAGGTTGACCCATCCTTTCATCCCTTTTGAGTGGGTTGATAAAATGGGTACCAAGCATGCTTGGGAACTAAACACTGGGGGTTCCGCCTGAGGCTGACCACCTTACCGGGACATATGCCTAGCACCCCAGAGCCGTAGGTCACGAAAGCTGAAATGGGCACAGCAGGCCTTGGCCTAGTAATTGGCTGTTGCGCTGAGGAGTTTAGTTTTAGTTTAAAAACTCTCTTTCACCAAAGTATAAGATAGAAGGTGTGGTCAGTTCATTGGTGTCTTTTAATAATGGTACATGCCATTGAACAAAGTCTTCAATGAACAGGTCGAACCTTATATTTTAGTTATGCTTTGGAAAATGTGAGTTTCCGAACTACATCCTTCATGTATCACTCTAACTTATTGCTATGTTCACTTATTGAAAAAAAATTTCTGTTAAAAACAACTTCTGTTTCTGTTAACTTAAAAACTAATTGAAAGTGGAAGGTCAAGATCCTATATGATTGCTTAAGATTACATGAATTTATTCTCATTGAAAATGTTATGTTTTTATATGTTCTAATTGACATGTTTTTTATTACATATAGTGTTAAATTAATATAAAACATTGAGCTCTTAATCTAAATGGAATACTTACTTCAAAACTAGACTTATTTAAACAAAAATATATATATATTACTCGTATCAATTTTCTTTTCTTTAGTCAATTATTAAATACATGCATACAATGTGAACAAAAAAAAACAATTTTTGTATAATTATATCCAATTGATTTTTGTTTAGATCCTGAACTTGGACCATCCACTTTGTGCAACTTCAGAAGTCCCTGATTATAAATATCAACCAGAAGTATTTGATTACGATACTACCATTAGGCATATATCATCTGTCCCTGGTAAGCAAACTCTAAACAAATTATAAAAACCCGGTAACAAAGACACTTTTACGCAGATTGAATAAATTATAATCATTTAATTAATTTATAATCGGGAAATATTTCGGGAATATCTAGTGCAAATAGTATGCAGAATCACAAATGATTAACCCTTTCAGTCCCAATGACAATTTGGCATCATTTTAGAAAAAAAATTCTGATCGTCTATAGCCATTTATGATGTCAAAAAGCACATCAATCGATTCTTCAAACATTTTTCTATTAAAACATATTTTTTTTAATCACAATAGATGTCAGCCCTATTATTTTTTTCAATTATTATCAGAAACATGATGATGCCAAATGGCATCACTGGGACTGAAAGGGTTAATCAGCCTTGTGTTTGTTTATGTTAAATTGAATTAAGTCATGGCCTAAGAGCCTATCCGGTGTTGCTCTTTTTTTTGGTATCGTAGAGCTCCTATTTCTATACTCCTATCGCTTACAATGCAAGCATCGAATACGCTTTCTTCCCTTACCCCCTCGTGCAATTTCCAGAAAAGTGATCATTGCTGCTCTAAACCTAACTTAAGGCTCTGCTGTGAGGTTAATCACAATTTTTTTACAAACACAAGTAGGGGGGGGGGGGACTTTTAAACGGACACGATTATACCATTTCCTCAAAAATCACCTAGGGTGGAGGGAGAAAGTGTTTTCGAAGCTTGCGTTGTAATCAGAAAGAGTATAGCTATAACCCATGTCAAGTGGCTAAATATAACCTGATTAATTATATTATACACTGGCTTGTCAAATGTTTAAATTAAGCAGTCACTGGGTTATAGCACAAATCCTCAACAATACTCCATAAAAACTATTTAAATAGTATGAATGATGTACTATTCCACAATAAATCAACTTATGGTTCTATGCTCCAAATTCTTCACATACTGCATTACCAGGTCGGGTACCTTTCAGGACATCTCACCATGATTGATATTTATGAGGCTTTAAGTTAACAATCTTGGTTTAAAACATAAAACCAATCTTAATTCCGGAAATAGGCTCTAATACAATATTATCCACACAAAACTAAATATATTTTCAATGATTGTAAATTGCATTTGAATTTTCTTACTTTCTTCTTCTTTTTCTTATTTGAATTTTCTTAACATGTCTTGTCTTAAACTTTCTTTTGTATTCTCAAAATATATTTTCTTGCAGGTATTTGGCCTGGAGACGAACATCAATTTCCTTTGATTCTTTTCAACACAACTGACAAGCTTAAGGATCTTCTATCTCAAATTAAATATTGTGATATTAGTAAAATAGAACATAGTCTTGGCGTAACTTCTTCATTTGGCTATCTAAATGCAATTGCAACTTATCAAGGTATTTGTTGTTAATGCTTTCGATATTTTTCATGAACTGATTAATTACTTTTATATTTCTTAACAACTGATTAACTGACTTTATATACTGTTGATAACGGTTTAGGATAATATTAGATAAGCAAAAGTGCAGCAAGTGTTTTTAAATGATCCTTTACATTTTTTAAGTTAAGCCCATTAATGTCAAACATCCAATTTTCAGGAAGTTTTGTATTTAAAATATTATTAAAAAATTTTATTGTAAAGGGATCTCTCATTAAGAAAGAATGCATTTCTTTTATTCCTGTAAACTGGAATTCTTTCATTTTCCAAAAAAAAACCCCACTAGTTTTAATTCAAGCACTTATGGTGTAAAATTATATGTATGCAGTCCCTGGAAAAATTATTAGACACACTGCAAGATTTCATGTAAAATATTAATTACCGGGTGATATTGTACCAATTTATTATTTTAAATTGATTTGTTTTTTATTTTTATATTATCCAATCAATTACCGATTTATTTGACATAAATAAAGCAGCATTAATTTAGAAAAGCATAAGTTTTGTTTTTTAGAAAAGCATAAGTTTTAAAGAAAAGTGAAATTAATGTTAGTAAAAGTCAATATTTAGTTGAGCTACCTTTAGATAATATCAAAGCTTTAATTCTGCGCGGCATGCTATCAATGCAAGACTGTACTGTCTCCTGCATTTGAGGATGATAATACCACACATAAATAAGAAATAAATTAAATAATTAATATTATTTTAATTATTGTATTTATTAATTATTCCATTAATAAATACAAATTTGTAGTCTACAACAATTATTTTAAATAAAAATCAATATTGTAGTTTAAATATACCATTATTGCATAAAAACTCTTAAGAAACATAAAATTACTATAAAAATAAAAAAAATACAGTGCGTCTAATAATTTGTCCAGGTACTGTAGATTTATAAGTTTTAATTTCTAAAAAAGTATCCATATTGAAATTTTTTGAAGCAATTGTAGCTAAACTAAAGTAATAACAAAAACTTAATAGATATATTTGTAAGTCTAAAAATTCAGAGCACTAGAATCCATGACACAAATTCAAGGTCACTTACATTTTCTCTAGGTTTCACTCCTTTCCACGACCTTACATATCCCTTGGTAGCCCAATCAGTCCTGACCAATGGACAAGATTGGACCTTCTTTGTCTACCAACTAAACACCATAGCCTTCCACAGCGATGTAGACCAAAAGGACCGCCGAAACATTTGTTGGTCTTCTAAAAAAATGCGGCTGTTCGACACCATTGAAGATGGACAAGTGAAAGGAATTAATGAGGAAGTTTATAAAGTTCTGTTGAAGTTTCTTCTGAATGCACCGATTGCGAAGGACGGATTGAACTTGAGGCCTTATTTAGGTGAGGATTGTTTCTGTAACTTGGCTGGAAATGAGTTGGTTTGTAACCAAATCTGTCTCTTAGAACTGCTTTTACACAAGTTTTTAATCATCTGGGGGAAATGGTGGAAAAAGCGCTAAACAAAGTATTTAAATTTTACTCGCCAAATTTAGCTAGTTCTTTATTTTTTTTTCAAAAATTCAATATTCCTTATTGTTTTCTAAATTTATTTTTATTTTAAAGAATAAATATATATAATTGTCCACTCTCTTAAATAAAAGCATAATTTTTCCTATCAACATACAACAGAAATGGGCCTGCTTTTTAAAATAAAAAATTTGTCTGAGCATTACCCTTTTTTTCTCATGATACATATACAGTCAAACCCTGTCACAACGACAACTCGTTCATAACACTATAAAAGGTTCAGTCTCTTGAATTGCTCATAGACCTTAATGTAATACTATCTTACTTATAACAACAATTTTTAATTAACTCCTTGTTATAACCCTAAAAATATATGTTTATATGATATCCAAAATGCATTCTTAAAGATTTTTTTTAACAAATCATTGTCATTACTGTTTACAAATTATTTTGATTAAACTACTACTAAAGTTAAACTCATAGTTTCCTTGCACAGAAGCCACGACCACGGGCGGAGCTATAAAACGCGCGGAGCAATCAGATAAAGACAAAATAAAACGGCTGAAATTTCCTTGTCATCTGAATGCTCCGCCCTTTTTATAGCTCCGCCCATGGCCGTGGCTTCTGTGCAAGGAAACGATGAGTTTAACTATAATAGCACATAGGGTTAAAATTTATTCAATGGATGTTATTTTAAAACTTAGATTAATCATATTTGTGCATAATACTTATTTTACATGATACGTAATATTTATCCTTGTTTATAATGTTCCTCGTTTATAATGTCACAAATATCATGATCCCTTAAATGGCGCTTAATAGGGTTATACTGTATTCAAAGTAATCTTTCCCAATTCAATAGGTGAAGATAAGAGGGAAAAAGAGGATGCTGAACACATGAGGTATTTCCTAAGGAAGATGTTTTCTTGGGCACCTGAATTCGACGAACATTTATTGGAAGTTCCAACCTGGGAACAGATTTACAAGGACCATCCTGAAGCTCCCCCTTCGCCCTATATTAAGAGATCAAATGCTTCATGGTTTTGAGGTTTCGTTTGTGTTCTGTAGTTATGTAGAATAAAGAGCTTTGTTTAATAGAAAATGATTGTGGCTTATTGATGTTTGAAGTCTTGTTTAAATGAAAGTTGTGTTATTTCTTTTGTGTATTTAAAAAAAAAATTCTTAGTTAAATTGCAAGCAAACTATTTACATTCTCTTGTTAACATTCTTCGATTGATAACATAACTTCTATCATTTTTATGAAGTGGTTGGAAGGTATTTTATTGAAAAGATATTAATATCATGATTTGTCTATTACTAATGGTTTTTATATCTGATTCTCTATCTAAATATTATTAAAAAATACTTTATATATTTTGTAAGCATTTTTTTGGGAAAGGAAAGTTTTAAATTAATATATGTTAGTGTAGGAATTAAACTAAAAAAGAAACGGATCCTGTTAACTATTTGACTTATTTTTAGAAGGTCACCTTTTTTTTTAAAGAAAAAGAAGCATCATAAATGAACAATGGTGAACCCACATTAATGAACTAATATATATTCAGCTATTTATATTTGTTGTAAAAAATAACGTAAACTACTTAAAGACTAAATTTTGTTTTTTAAAATATTAAGTTTTAGTTAGACAAGTAGAATTTATTAATATAACGATTTAAAGGTTTCCGACACGGATGGGAAAGTTACTTTTAAACTAAGCAATTCTGTAACAATTAGGTAGGTTTGTAACAGAAAACAAAGTAGGTTTGTAACAGAATCTGTCACTTAACCCGCTTCCACACAACAGTTGTATTTAACAGGTAAAAACGTGCCAAACACAGCATTAATTCTATATTAAACATTTGCATGCTAAATTTGGCTAGTTTCATTTATTTTATTTCGAAAATTCAATAATTATTACTTATCGTTTGCAAATAATAATTTATATTTCAAAGAATAAATATGTAATATTCCTCGCTTTTAAATAGAATGAAAATATTTCTTATCAACATACAAAGAATCTCGTAGTGAAATATATTTGACGTCATTTCAAACTGATCGATGTCGCAAAAATAAATTTATTTTAATTTATTGTCTGAAAGAATTAAAGTTTCTCGAGCGATTGTTGCGAATGGCAATGGTGATTTAATTCTAATAAAAATGGCTTCCTATGCTTTTTAAATGAGCATTAAATTTTATCGTTTTTTGAATAATTGAAATACTTCGAGTTCTTCTCTGAAAATTTTCAACGTATTCTAATTTCAATAAGCTGAATTTTTTACGTATCACACTTGTCCGTAGCATTTGTAGTTTGGGCTATGAAAGTGGGTGACAGACAGACGGACTGAACGATTATAATACCTTCCTCTTTTAGCTTCCACACTACGTTTATAACGTAAAAAGTGGAAGGTATTATAATCGTTCAGTCCGTCTGTCACCCACTTTAAAAGCCCAAACTACAAATGCTACGGACAAGTGTGATACGTCAAAAAATTCAGCGCATCGAAATGAGAATACATTGAAAATTTCAGAAAAGAATTCGAAGTACTTCAATTATTCAAAAAACGACAAAATTTAATGCTAATTTAAAAAGCATAGGAGGCCATTTTTATTAGAATTAAATCACCATTGCCATTCGCAACAATCGCTCGAGAAACTTTAATTCTTTTAGACAATGTGCAGTGAAAACAAATTTACACTTCATCCAATTTTTTTTTTATCCGTCATGTCATATGGATCAAAGTTTCAAATAATTTTAAGTTCACCCATTAAAAAATAGCCGTATCGAAACATTTATTAAATCTTAAATTTATTCACGATGATTTCTTTTTCATAGAAATCTGTATATGCTGTGTGGTTGGAGAAGTTGACCCTTTACAGGATCTCGAATATAATACGGAAGTTTAAGAATGATAGCTTAATATGCAAAGATCCGCATTAATTTGCGGTCGTTCTAGGAATAAACCTCAACGAAACATTTAAGTATCGTTTAATATGCGATCTTCATTTTTGATAAGGGTGCTAATGGGGAAAAAAACTAATTGGTTTTAAGCTGACAAATTTTAGTGAGAATTTTCGTTACAATTGTGCCTACATTAACAAAACACATAACTAATTTTTACTTTCAAATATAAAATATAAGGTAATGAAATATTGCGATGGGATGAAAATCCAAAATGAGATTTTTGTGTTTTCTACACGTTTCGGAGGGTGCTGATTCTGAAAAGGTAGTTTTTTAACACTGATTCTCGTCTGTCAGACTATCTGAAACAACTCTACGATTCTAACTAAAAAAAAAGCTACGGACTTCAAATTTGGTACACGAGTTCCTAATTGTAGCTGTCGGACGTCATAATAAGGTTTTCGAGAAATCACGCATGCGCAAAGGGTAGCTGCTATAGAAGTTTTTAGGTTTCAAAGTTATTGAATTTTCCTTATAAGATACATAATTGCGTTTAAATGTGCATTGATTCATTAAGGGGTAATTAGAAGTCGCGTATATAGTGTTACACACCCCTAGATTTTTAATGATGTGGAAACCCAATACCGTTGACGAGAGCAAGCTATGAGCTAAACATTTTGTTAATTTAAAATGTATTCGATAAGAATAGTAGCGTGCAATACAATTTCGTTTTATTATATTAATAAAATGTATAACATTAATTATAGGTATTAAAAAATATATAGATCTGTAGAGAAAAAAAATTAGACACATATTTTAAAAGGTTAACCCCTATTTATATATAAAAATACACATATTCTAAAAGTTTTCAGGTCACATATTTCTAAAATAAAAAGCAATATGATGGATTCGTAATCGTAACAATTCATCAGTAAAAATATGAAAATTCTAGTTTTCCGGTTGTAAAATTTATGCAAATTCAGTTCAGTCACGTTTGCAGGAGGACCTATCAGTAAACATCTATCCTGATAAGAGATTGAACTTGTGCTTCAACCTAATTCAAGGCGAAGGTCAGGCACGACAAAACTAGAAATAGTCTTAAGAATAACTAAAAATGTTCAAATGAATATAAATAATATATTTTTAGGAATTGTAAATAGTAATTTATATTTCATATCCGCATCTCTGTGTCAGATTTTGTTTTACTACCTTTTAGCTCATCATTCCTTAACATATTTTGTTTTAAAACTAAACTAATTAACCAGTATTCAAGAATTTGTGAGAATTCTTACAATTTTCAAAACTATTGGTACAATTGGTATGTTTCAGGTGACTTAGTCATTTCATCTTTCATTACTGTACTTCCTCGATTCCATTGTTGGTGTCGGGGTTTGATAGTGTGAAATGATAAGCGCCGCTTACAACGTTGGTTGGTTGTCACGTTGACAAAAAACACTAATCATGGCCATATTTTCATTCCTGGGGAACTGTTGCCACTCAAGACGTGAAATCTGCTCATTGATAACTTTATCGTTTTCCTAAGATATGGCTAGGTTCTAACAACGCAGCCATATCTAGCCAAAGTATTTGCTTTTAAGTATCACCATTTCACAAAATGTTTTCATGTTATTGCCTCATAAACATTACCATTTTTTTTTAAACATTTCACAATTAGCAGGTTAAATCATACCATAACAATTCCACTCAAACATAAGTTAAATAAATTGAATTGCAAGCAAATTGATATTACCATTCTGCATTGAATTAAGGTTAGTTTGAAGATCGCCGTACTAGAGCTACACTAGGGCTATTGGCGACGGGCATCATAATTTAGAAGCGCTGTCAAGTGACGAACCGACACTTGAGTAGGCACCAACACAACAGTTAAGGGGCGACATTGTACGCAGCGTTTTGACTTTGAAGCATATTTAACGTGCACTCCCTTACTAAAAGAACTAAACTAAACTCCTCGGCGCAACAGCCCGTTAGTGGGCCAAGGCCTGCCGTGTCCATACCAGCTTACGTTACCAAGTGCTCTGGGGTGCTAGGCATACTCCCTTATAAGGGGTATAATTCGTCGGATATTTTTTGGCTGCACGGGCCGTTTATAGGTCGGCAGTTATTTTGGTGATGCCCGGACCCGAACCTGGGACCTTCCGCATGCAAGGCGAACGCCTTAACCCACTGGGCTCCCCAGCCCCTGCAGAATTAAGAAAAAATTCTCCGGTTAACTAAAGTGAAAAAGTTTGATTTTCTCCTTATCCCTTCTCAACATTTTCAGGTAATTTTTTTAATTTGCCCAATTGTTACATTTGATTAAATTAAACAATTATATTTTCTAATTTCCACGATCTTGAACTTGTAGGTTTCCGAAGAAAATGAGGGCCCCTTTTTGTTCCACCCACTGGGTCACCCTCCTAGCGACCCTTCGACCTTGGCCTCTTGGGCCCCTTTTGGCCCCCTTTCTGTATGCACCTATTTGGGGGTTAGGCCCCTCATATCTCCCCTTGCTAAGATCCCCGAAGATCCCAGGCTCAGTTACAAGTTTCATTGTATAATACGCATGTTAAACTTTGTATTGTATCAGGGCATGTGGTGTTCAATTATATTTTATGTTTTAATTATATGTTTAAAAAAACAATTTTAATTTAATTTATTTAAGGTTTAGAATTTTGATAATCATGTTTGGAAAAAAATGTTTCTTAAGAAATCAGTTACTATTTAAATTTAAAGAACAACATGCCATTTTTTAAAAAAAAATGTAGATTTTTAATCTAGATGAATGCCGCTAGTTCCACTAAATACAACTTGCCAACTTATCTGTTTATTTAAGTTAACAAAAAATTATACATTCAGCAGTGATTCTCCAATCTTAGGTACAATATGCGATTTCATCAAAACAAAAAGAAATCGCCCCGCTTAAAACTTAATCTACTAACCCATCTTTTCCATCTTCACCCAAACAACAATAACTTTTCTCTGGCCCAGTCTTTCCGTCCGACACACTGATCTCCAATCCAGAAAGGGTTGAACAAAATAAACGAGATCTGCGATATCACCACAACCAACACAACTCTTGAGACATTTATGTTCGAATCGAGGAACAGTTACATTTTTCTAAGATTACGTTCAACGAAAAAATTCTTATAAGAAGGAACAAGTGAATGATGAACAGTTTAAATGGGATGATGGTCCAACGACCGAATAGGAGTAAAGTCCTCTCTACTAATTTTCAAGAGACCCCAAAATTTAGCCAAATAAATCTCTTTTTAGGTATGCTGCTTACACTTATTACACGAAGATTATGTGTTCAATGTGTTTTTAAATTGAGTGCATACCCTCCAAATCATGCTTTGTTTTCCTGTTAAATTAGTGGCTTCTAATCTCTGATTTAGATGCCGAACCGTTTTTAAATGTTATGTTTCACTTTTACGAACTATTTAAACTTTTTAATTAGAAGAACCTAGTGTTTGGCGCAGTAGGGTCTTCTATGACTTTCCGCCATTCAATCCAAGCATGCATCCATCCAATTGAGAGTACATAGCAGTTAAATGTTCTAGAAATACTAATTAGCCATTATAGTCATGAAATGCAACGAAAATACGGAAATTAGTTTGTTCTGCCTGCCTGATTAGTATACATATAGGTTTTGATTGGCCACATTGAAATGCACATCCAGAATTCATAGCGAAATTCCAAATAAAACTGTATTTTTGTAAAAATAATTATTTTTGAAAGGTTTTTCATTTCCAGACGCTCTACGCGTTGTGGTAGTGCATCTGTGATAAATAGCAGATGTAAAGTGCCTTCTATAATAATATCACCTAAAGGATATGGATGTAAAACCCGTGTAGGAAATGTCAGTTTTTCCAACAATACAAGTAATTTTAAAAAAATTATTTATCTTAACATGTTATTAAATTTTGAAATGTAAAGTATAAAGGAGACTTTTAAAACTACTAACAGAAGAAATATAATTTTAATTTGTTTAAATAGTTTTAAAAAAATTTAATCTTACACAGTGAAAACAAATTTATGTCATTTTTCTTATTATACAAAGGGTAAAAGGAAAAGTGTTTATTTAAAATAAATTACTCCTATTTAAGAGTGAAGGAAGAGTATTTTATATCAAAGGTTCATCAATAAATGGAACAAATTGCAATAGAATAGGGCTCTGGAGAGGAGGCCTTCGCATAAACGGCTGGTTTTCTTTTTCAAAAAGTCTGGATCGGGTAGAAGGTGTACCTGTTGCTTTACAAGAGTCAACAGGTGCCTGATCAACAGGTCGTTCCCCAGTTTGACCCGTTACGTGAACGGACCAAAGCCCCCTCAGGGCCCTTTTCCAATCCCTGCTGCTCTTCCGGGTGTGCTTTTCGCGGTCATGGTCAAAGAGGTGCCTTCGAGGAGACTCACGGAATAATAAGAATCTGAGGCAAATTAAGGGTGGTTCCTGAAAAGTTGCCTGATTGGTAGGAGGCGTAGAAGGGGGGATGGTATGGTCGTATAAAACCCTGCGAAAGAGGGGCCCCCGATAGGGTTCTTATGGTGTCAGCGACCTAAACGGTTGATTTTTTAAGTTTTGTGAAGTTTTTTTTTTTGGTGGAAAGTAGTGTGGTGGTGGCCTTCGGGTAGCCAGCAACTCTTCTGGCACTCTCCAGGGAATATCTGTTCGAGAATTCAAGGTTAGTAGATCTGTGTTTATGTGTTGGGGAACATTAATGTTAAAAAACGTATTCGATATTAGCCCATTAATGACGATCGGCAAAGAAATGTACCACGCAAAAATGAGTTTTTTGCTTAAGTTTATCTTAATAAATAAAATATAAAGCAAATTAATATCGTAGTCCTAAACAATTTATACAGGAAAAATAAAGTTATACAAAAAAAACGGAATTTATAAATAACGTTTTTATTCGGAAATGAAGGTGTAGATGATATTCCCAAAGTCATCGCTAATGGGTTAATCACATACATAGATAAGACTTTTTTTTCCATGGAAAAAAGGAAATTTAAATTTTTGAACAGATAAAATATTTTGGAAATTTAAATTTTTAAATTAGTAAAAAGTTTTGGAATTTTAATGTTTGTGTTTTAAAAAAAATAGTTATGTATATGTAACTAATTTTATTTGAAAAATTCATTATGTTTGTGGTACTAATGTTTATATATTATTATAAAATGGATGTGGCGTTTTTAAATTTAAATACGTTACCTATATAGTCTTCGGCCTGCGACACATTTCATTTTTGAATTTAAATTTTATGAATATTCGTACGAAAAAACAAGTTGAATTTTAAAAATTCATGCATAAAATTAAAATATTAATGCATAATAATGAACTATGTATTTGTATTAAACAAAACAAGTCAATCAGACTTGTTCTCACGGACTTATTACAGTAAAAAAAAATTAAAGTTTTTAAACTAAATTAAAAATATTTTTTTAGTTTAGATAATTTAAAGGTTATTCTATGGTGCAATATTTACAAAATATTTTTTATTTACAGTGGCTTCAATTAAAAATGAATATTTATTTATTGTTAACAACTTTTTCTGCCTTTGCTGTCACCACACTCAGCGCAACCCCTGTAAAAGGATATCCACATGTTCCTTTCTATACAGATGGGAAAGGTAAGTTTGCATTTTTTAATATATATATTTCAAGTGTGATAAAAATAACTAAACAAAAATTCTAATTTTAAAATCACTTGTGTATCTTATCACTGTCTTTATTGTACAAATCTGTCCATAATATCTTTAAATTATTTTATTTCTGATTTTTTTTTACTTTTTCTTAAAAACAACTTTGAAATATGTAATTTGCTTTTAGCGAGTTTTAACCCGCTCCGTAACACATATTTTGGTGCATAAATAAAATCTCTATTGTAATTTTTGTGGTACGCTGAATGTGTCCAAAGCGAAAACACGTTTTGGACCACCTTGATCTTAAAATCCATAAAAAGCTTATTTCTTTTAAGGAGGTGTATATATAAATATTAGCGCAAATTTTTTGTAAAAGAGATAACATTTATCTAGAATATTTTAGGAGATATAGACATTTTAAAAGAATAATAAAACAATCCGTCCTGTAGTTATATGGTCATAAAATCTTTATCTATGAAAGCAAACAAAACTTTTTGGACATTTAACAGACTATATGAAATATATTTCATATGATGCAAAATCATGCAAATCATTCAAATTCATGCAAATTTTAAAGCAAACAGTTGGTTAAAAAAAAAGAAAGAAATTATGAGTATTTGTGGCCCATTCCATGAAGGATTTACCCTATCTGTATAGTGTAAGTCACGTGTGATCTATTCGCATGATTTTTAAAATTACGTATCTTCCCGTTAGAAAGGTACAACATCAAAGACCTATCTTTTATACTTTTGTCTGTCTTTCTATCTATCCATAATATAAGAATTCTGTGAGAATTTAAGGGTCTTCTTTCTTCCAGCTTCGTCCCACAAGTACAAGGTGGTGTGCTATTACGGCAGCTGGGCCGTGTACAGACCCGGCGAGGGTAAATTCCCGGTGGAGGAAATAGACCCCCACATTTGCACGCATCTCATATACGGATTCGTTGGGCTTGGATTTGACAACAGGATTCGGTGCCTCGACCCTTACTACGACCTCGAAGAGAACTATGGAAAAGGTGAGTGGGGCTATTTTGGGGTAGTATTCGATTTTTGAGCTCAAATGAGGTACCGTCGAATGGGGTAACTTTGGCCCAAGCTTAACCCTTTCAGTCCCAGTGATGCCATTTGGCATCAACATTTTTTTGATCATAATTTTAAAAAAAATAATAGGGCTGACATCTATTGGGATTAATAAAAAATATTTTCTAATAGAAAAAGTTTAAAGAATCCAATGATGTGCTTTTTGATATCATAAATGGCTATAGACGATCAGAAAAAAAAAATTCTAAAATGATATGCCAATTTGCTCTTGGGACTGAAAGGGATAAATCTCTAGCACTGACTTTCTTCTTGAATATGTTTCTACGTATTGGTAAAGACAGAGCTGTCACTAATTGAAAAAGGCAAACACATTTTTTAAAGAGTATTTAAGGAGAAGTAATTATCTCGAATAGCTTATTGGGCTAAAATTACCCCATTCGACGGTAGTCAATTTTGAGAAAAATGAATTTAGACAGCGTAAATGCTAGAAACACAACTTCTTGACACTCAATTTTATACTCTTTTGGAGCTTTGTTTCTTTAACATGACTTCTTTTCTTTGATGCGCATTGGTTAATTATTCCAGAATTCAAGGATTGCATATAAAACTGATTCGTGTGTAAATAGTAAGTGTTATCCTTCTTAAGCTTTAAAATCACAAAACAAAACAATTTGATTTTTTTTTTAAAATTAAGATGGGTTTTTTTTTCAAGTATGGATTTCAAATACCACCTCTTACTCTACATTTATACATGAAAAACATAGTTAATAAACCGTTTGAATTCTCAATAAATTCGTTTTCAATTGAGAACTACTGTGGTAAATCAATCCTTCAAATCAAATGAGCAATTTTTTATCAATCTTGTTTTCAAAAAATTATTTTCTTTTAAACGAGAGATATTTCAATTTTATTGAACTCTGTTGCGTTATGACTTGAGTGGGGCAGCCCGTCAGGGCCAAGCACTGCGACCACTGGTCTATTGTACTAACCCCATCGTTTAACCTTGAAGCAGGCCGATTGCTGAAATGAACTCTGTTACGTTACGCGATAGAGTATTAAAAAACTACAATAGCCATCGAAATTTTATTTTAAAAATAAGGAAAAATCCCTTCCGTGAGTTTACCTCCTTCGTACGATTTAAAATGAAATGAGAAAAAAAGTTAATGAACAAGAAAAAAAGTTAACACGGTTTGTAAAAAGCGACATTTAAAAAAAATATTTAATAGCCATTATTTAAAAGTGTGTATCAGTAATTCAACTAATTTCTATGACAAGAAATAATTTGAAATACGTATAATAATTAAAAAATGTATTCCTGCTTACGATAACTTTCAGGTGCCTTCAAGAGATTGAACAACCTGAAAAAAATCTATCCTGACCTGAAAACATACTCGATATAGCATTAAAAAAATTACAAAAGCCTTTGATTTTTTTTAACAAGAAAAATAATTCTTTCATAAATTTTTCTTTTTCGTACGATTTAGAATGAAATCCCTGGCTTCAATTTTCACCCTCTGTAAACCTGTTTCACTACTTGTATTAACATATAACGGAGAAAAAAAGTTGAGGGGGTTTGTAATAACGAACTTTAAAAAAAAATAAGTTTCAATAGCCATTATTTAATCAGTAGTTCTATCAGTAATTCAACTTTTTTCTATGATTTGAAATATTAAATTCGTATGAAAATGAAATAGTGAGTTCATACTTACGATAACTTTTAGGTGCCTTCAAGAGATTCAACAACCTGAAGAAAATCAATCCTGACCTGAAAACCATAGTCGCCATTGGAGGCTGGAACGAAGGTTCCACCAGGTATTCGAACATGGCCGCCACAAGTGCCACCAGAAAGATATTCGTCGACAGTGTTGTCGAATTCGTTCGAAAGTACGAATTCGATGGTCTCGACATGGACTGGGAATACCCGGCCAGCAGAGGTGGAAAGCCGGAGGACAAGCAAAACTTTGTCGCGTTGTTGCGGGTAAGAATTTATATGGAACGTTAATCGAAGTACATATTTAATAGGTGCACTGCACATCGTCTGAATGGATATATTTCTTTTAAAAAATGGTCAAACTTCAAAACGATGGTTGGTTCTAGTACTTATAATAGAATTTCGACAATAGAGAGGAGTTCCGACCATTACATAAAATATATATGCCACTTAAATCACAATACCTGCACTTTCAGAACTGGGTAAAGTCATGTTAAAGGACCTATTGCAGGTTTTGATGACTAATAAATAGTTTAAAAGTACTTATCTAAAAAAACATTTATCAAAACCTCAAAAACGGTCCCTGAATTTATCTAATTACAAGGAAAAGTAAAGTTAATCGGCAATTTTTCGAGTAAATCGTCTTAGATTTTGCGTTTTTAATTAACTTTTATTTGTGGGCAAAGTAAGTTTAGCTTTTAACAGCCCTAACGTAGTGACGATTGATTAAGCCATTAAAAAAAGACAGATCTTGAAATTGCTTAATTTTTAACTCGAAAAGTAATGTTTATCAAATTAACTTCTTACGTACAGTGCGACATGATGTAACATGTAACTAAAAAGGCTCAGTGAGCTAGGTAATTTAGGTGTTTGCTGTGACTTTATTTCTGTTGTTAAAGTCGTGATGTTCTTAGACATAAAATGTGAATGAAAATTTTCGATGAATTTATACATGCCTCAGCATCCAATTTGCTTATATACCCAATAGTTTGGCGATATGTTATGTGCCACACTTCTATAAAAATGTTTATTATAACTGAGTAAAAGAATAGGTGAGTAACTAATATACACTGTTGAAAATTTGGCGCTTGGTTTCACCATAAAAATGGTTCTTACTATAGCTGCAACGGCTGTGTAGTGAAATGTTTCACCATATTTACGGTATTTAGCTCAACCATTTCTTGGGTTTTTGTTTTTAAAATCTGAAAAATTGTTCAATCGCATACCGAAAATATGGTGAAACATTTCCCCGCACAGCAGCTGCAGCTACTAGAAACCGTTATTATGGTGAAAACCAAGTGTTAAATTTTTAACAGTGTAGTTTAAATGTTTTACCCTTAAAGTTCCCTTTTATTAGTACTTTTTACCAAAATAAATTAAGCAGTGCTTTCAAAATTAAATAATGACAATCATATTACTTTTTAGGAGCTAAAAGCAGAATTCCAGAAGCATAACCTGCTACTAACAGCTGCAGTTTCGGCTGGAAAACACACCATCGACGATGCTTATGACGTTCCTCAAGTTTCTCAGTAAATATCTCAAGTTCTTTTAATTTAAATCTCAGCATATTTTAGTGACAAGTATATCTTTTAAAAAAATTAGTTCATATTAATTAATATTATTTAATACACCGAAAAAATTGGTACTTAAAATTAAATGACATTTTTAGTTATTTTATTTGAAAAATTATTTTTTTAGATACTTGGATTTTATCAATGTGATGTGCTACGATTATCACGGTGGTTGGGAAAGTTTTACAGGACACAACGCTCCTCTTTACGCCCGGCCAGATGATGACAAAGAAAACCAGATGCTTAATCTGGTAAGGCTCAACTGAATAAGTATTTTAGTTTGTAAATTAAAAAAAAAATATGTTACGTAGTGCAAAATGCATTTTAATTTTTTTTAACTATATACTTAACAATAATTTTAACGACAAACCGTAACCAAGTCGTGCTACTCTTACCCTACGTATTCTTAGCATACATGAGTTGATAATAGCCATAGACTTTTTAAGAAATTAAATGTTAAAAATTTATTGATCGAAAAATATGAAGTATCTAGAAGAAAGTTTTTATTGATAATATAAATACTATGTATATTGCATCGACATTCTTTTAATAATTAAGAAAATAAAAGTGGTTAGATTTTATTAGTTCAGAATTTCCTTTAAAGCCCTCTGATATTTTTTTCCTGCTAATTTTGTTTATATCAAAGCAGCAAAAACCATTTAAAAAAACAAAATAATAAATATAAATTTCTCACCTAAAAACAAAAGGTTTATTAATTTAAAATAAAGCTCAAATATCTTACCATTATAAATTAGATTCAATAGCATACATTTTCTACTTAAATTTTCTAGAACTACTCCATCAACTACTGGATATCGCAAGGAGCTCCGAGAGAAAAACTGATCCTGGGTATGGGGCTATACGGAAGATCTTTCACACTTCAAAGAGCAGAAAACAACGGTTTAAACGCCTCTGCGCCACAAAAAGGCAGAGCTGGGCCGTACACCAGAGAACCTGGCTCTCTTGGGTACAACGAGGCAAGTCCATTATTTATACGCATCAGCCCACTGAGTTTCATCACCAGCACACTGTAGCATTTATCCACAGTGACGAAAAAGTTCGACTGATTTATCCATGCAGTACAATTCTATACTCAATGAGCAGGGCCTGATCTAGGAAAACTCCGACAGTAGGCAGAACAAATTTTGGAGGCCCCTTTCCGAAGTTCTTGTGTATGGTTGTCCGTAATGATAGTGCTGGTTGGCTGCTGTATCATATTCAGCTTCCTTATAACATCGATCAAACCAATCACGCTAGGTCAAAGTCTAGCTAATAACAAAGTGGGGTCTAAATTAAAAAAAAAAAAATTGTAACTGCAACGTTTAGTATTAAAGAAACTAAAATTTAGGGACTCCTAAACTTTGGGGTCCTACGCCCGGGCCTTATAGAAGTTAAGGCCCTATCAATGAGTGATCCTTATCCCTTTCGCGCAGTGCGATAGTGTGTCAATTTTGCAGGATAAACCCAAACCATCTCGTTACCTGGTTATTTAAATAAATGTTGGGATTTTAACGATTTAAAAATTTTAATAATAGTCTAACTTTATATTAAAAGTTATTTAAAATAATAAATTTACGCATCAATTTTAGGTCTAAAATCTGATTATGACAAAACTAATTTATTAAACTTTTTTTACTAATTGAAATCATTTTTTGAAGATTTGTGACATGCAAAACAGTCAGCCATGGAACGTTGTGTGGGACGATTACTACATGGCTCCCTATGCTTATCAGGATAGGCAGTGGGTCGGATACGACAATGAAGCTAGTATTCGATTAAAAGTAAGTATACATTTCCATTTTATTACAGTTTATCATCAAGTTTCATTAACTTAGTCTGATATATGACAATATCATTGTGCTACGGTTTTAAAATATATCATAAAACTATTTAATAGTGGAAAGGATAATAACATGGATGTAATCCATGAACTATAAATTTAAGGGCATATAAGTATTTTTTAAATGTAGAATAAACAAGTATAGCCTTTAACACACACTTTTTAGAATAGAATAATTTTAACAAATGTGCATTATTTCTTAAGTACATGCTGTAAAAATGCAGATCAGTTTACAGGCCTTCCTTATATCATTCTCGAAGCTTTAATCGTACTCATACATTCGGCTATTTGGGTAGAATACCGGTATTCTGCATGATTGATTGAATGTTGAATAATATGTCAAATATAAACTGTACATTAAGTACTTTGTATATCAGTGAAAGAAAACATGCACACTGCTAAAATCATTGAGATAATTACACTACAGGTGAAGCTAAACAAATTCCTGTTTTTCAGGATTGAGTTTATATAAGCTTTAAAATAACCAATTCTATTGCACCTAAAATACACAAATATTGTTCACTAAAAATTTTAGTCACAAATGAACTTACCATTCCTATCAGGTAAACTACGCAAAGTATTACAAACTCGGAGGCGGCATGGTGTGGTCAGTCGAGACAGACGACTTCCACGGAAAATGCCACGGCAAGAAATACCCACTCCTGACAGCCATCAACGAGGAATTCGCCAGTCCTTCCATCGCCCTACCTCTACCCCCAAAAGCCCCAGCCACGAACGCCCCTCCAGCATCCACAACTTCACAACCTAGAACAACACCTACAACCACTACGACTACTACAACATCTACAACGACCACTACAACAACTACACAAGCACCAGTAGTCACAGCTTCAACAAGTACAACAAGAGTTCCGGAACACGATCCTGTGGACCAACCGGACTTCATTTGTACTCAGTCTGGGCTTCAGAGGGACCCGAAGGACTGCCAGAAGTTCCATTCTTGTGTTAGGGTCCACGGACCCACTGGAAGTTCTTTCCTTCCGTATGAGTTCTCTTGTCCGCCTGGAACGGTGTACGATCCTAAGATTCAGGGATGCAATTCGCCATCGGTTGTTGAGGGTTGTGAAAACTCGACGACACAGGTTTTCAGCTTTTTCAGACCTAGTTTCTATTATAAGTAAAAAAGCTAAAGGATTTAGCTAATATGACAACATTCCATTAAAAAAATGTGTAATTTTAATCGATATAAACATTGAATTTGGCATATCTTCCGTAGCCATGCCTCTAACATTGGAAAAAGTATGATTCAATGAAAACTACACAGCAACTGAAATTGTTTTTACCAACAGATAGGTTAAGTCAGGAGAAAATCTGAACTTTGCTTTTATTTGCAAATCTGTATCATTTGTAAGCGATGGTTTGATTATCACAGATAAAAAAAATAGTAGCAAATACTACATAGTAAAAGAAACTTACCTTAGAATATGTAAAACGTAATAATGTAGCTCAAATAAAAAAAAATAGATATTTCTTTTAAATTTTTAAGGGAATCGAATAATATCACATTAATTACCTCAATTTCAGTATACTAAATGACAAACTTTGAACTTTCCAAATAGACTAAGGAAAAACAACATTACGCATTTTGAAAATTATTGGTATTGTAAAATAGGGTCTAAAATCTATTTCCACAAAACTTGACAATTTAAATATTTTGATTGTAGCCAGCTTAAATTAAAATGAATATGTTATCAAATCAAGGGTAGTAAGTTTTTGTTTGATTCAAGCTTGGTTAAGGTATTCCAATTCATTCAACTTTAAATTATTGAAATTCTTAAGTTCCTATTACATTTATTGATAAAAAAAAGTTAATTTGAATTTCAATAATAGGTTTGTTACATATAGATTACATGTTTCAAGATTCACTTATGGTGCTTAATTATCTAATTATTTATAAATGTTTCGTTATTCTACTTTTTCGAAATTAGAATTTACTTGTAATTGTAAATATGTGATGTCTTGAAAGGTTATTGGTATGCTATATTACTTTATGTGCTTGTTTAAATATTAGTAGCCAAAACGCTGATGCGTGAAAAAGTATAAGGAAAATTCAGAATTTAAATTCATCAATATTTATCCCATTACATATTTTCTCATAAATATAAACTTATTAATTATATGGGATTTCGACTCAACGAAAGAGTGCAATTTAGTATTTAAAACTCATTTGTTTAAAGAAATGAGTATTTGGGTGAATAGCCACCGGTGAAAATGTATATAAAAATGTGAAATACATAATTTCTTAGTTTTATCAGTATTTAAAAAAAAATCTGTTTAAATAATAAATCATTATTTTGTAATAAAATACTTTAATTAAAAATTCTGGTTTCTTTTCACGCAAATCCACACTGAAATAAACACATATATATTATGGTTAATGTAAATAATCAGTAGTTTTTAAAGGTAAGTAACGAGTTATTACTTATAATAACCGTTTACTAAAAATAATAATCAAATTTATCATTGACCAATATATTGTATCTATAGTATAATATACCATAGTATAATATACCATAGACCCAAAACAGCTAAACCTTGAATGTGCCAAATTCTAGGGATTGACAGTTTTTGAAAACAATGGGCTTAACAGTTTCTGGTTTTCCATCGCTGTGTATTTGTACATAGGTGGTTTTGTTATAAGAGATACGATATAACAGAATGTTAAAATTTATTTTGTTATCATCATTAAAAAGCCCTGTTTTAATAAAAAGATATTTTAAATAAAAATAAGAAATGACAATAACTTCAAAAATAAACATTAAGTAAACATTTTATTTCACATGAACTATTCATAAAGAAAGAGTATACAGACTGAATCAAAGCTGGTTAATAAATATTCAAGATAATTTGGAATACCAAAACGAAATACATAAAAGAAAATAGCAACAACTTAAAAAAAATTTATTTAAAAAAATGAATCTCAAAGCAAACACAACCTGCTTTTAATTTCAAAAGCAATGTTAAAGGAATGTATTATGTTTTTGATACTCGCAGGGCCTTGTCTATTAGGTTTATATGATTACTATAATCACAAACATAATTTAAGCATTTTAAGAATTTAAATGTGCTAAAATATTGAAACATACTCACAACAAAAGATGCGTTTTACTAAATTAAATGTAAACTTTTAGATACCAAATAAATCAGCATCATAAAAGAAATAGAATATATCAACATACAATATGAATAAATGATCTAAATGTAAAACACAACATTATCCATATGAACTCAACATCATCATGAATAAGTTATTTTTCCTCTAATTTAAGCAATTCTAATTAATAAATTATTAGTTTTGCAAACACATTAAACATTAAATTTTAGGAATATGATTTTGTTTAAGAAATTACATTCAAATTTTGCTTTCACCAATTACCTAGATGAATCATCCCACTCCTACTCAGACAGGATGGGTAATAAAATTTCAATCCTTATGAAATTAAAATGGTTTAAAAAATGATAAATGGTTTAAAAAAAAAAAAGTAATATTAATATAAGCTTAATATTAGAAAATTTTGGGTTATTAAATTTACAGTTAACCACGATAAAAAGAATTTGTGTTATCAGTATTCAGTTTTAATAATCCTTTTTTTTTTAATTTTCAGACAGGCAATCGTTAGTTCTGCATTTAGATCAAACAAGTATGAATGTTCAAGTAACCATAAATATGCAGCGGAAAAAACCGTGGAAACATGTCAAAATATAAAAAAGCAGACAGAAACGGCTGCTAATGAGTAAACTTAACAAACATTTAGGAATTTATACAAAGTTAATCGCTGTCGTCTTCAATTCGTGTCTTTTTACGAGGAGTGAATTCGGAATTATTTGTTCCGTTTCTATCTTCCCTTTTGGTCTTCTGGTTAAGGATAAGAAAGAGAAGTTAGGAGAAATTTAAATATAAAAGAACAGTTAGAATCTTAATGGGTCATTCTCTGTAAAAGGGACAAATCGATGTCCCGGATACTTGGCTCTTTATTTTCAAATTATATATGCATGCTTGTGATTGATTAGTTACATTGGCCATTAGTTTAAATTGGCTCACAATCTAACTTGTCCCACCTACACAATATCAAATAATTATAATTTACTCACAGAAAATTGCATTTAAATACTCAATTTGTCACTCCCTCACACTGTCCCTAAATGCTTTTACAACATTTAACATCATAAAAAGGCTGTTTTAAATAAATAACCCTTTTGGGTGGAACTATTTATGGTTAATTAGTTTGTGTAGTTTCCGAAAATGTAATATAATGTTTTTCTACCACCAATAGTTTTTTTGTAATTTTATGAAAATGTATTGTACCTGGGTTATAGAGTCACTCCTTCAACGCTGATTTCAAGTTCAATTAAAAACTTACTAGAAGGCTAAGAAATCGAAATCAAATTACCATGTTATTCTCAAAGGATTGTGGCTTCTAAATCAGCCTTTAGTTGTTTTGTTCCACGAGTGATAACGTCTTTACAGTACTTTTAGTATTAAAAATAGCATGCGAGTCTTTACTTTCGTCACTCCCGCAATCTCATTTACTAATTATAGATAAGTGCGAGTATTTTTTTGCTAGTCTCAAATTGTGGACATTTAGATGTAGATTAACATACAATCACTAAACCTTATAAAAAATTCTTTGAAGATGATATTATTTGATTTTTCCTACGGAATAATCACTCATTCACATCACAGCCTTGAAGGTCAATCCCCATTGGATAACTTCATCTTGGATCTTTCTTTCCAAGCGCATTCAACACAAATAGGTTGTTTCGCTTCAACTATAGATTTTTTTTTAAAAGCGCATGCCATTAGATATTTTTCGAGAGTGATTATGCGTATCTTCTTCTACATTATGATCAAGTGTTAGAATTATTTTTCATTATTATTACTCTAGAGCTACACGAGGGCTATTGATGATGGGTATCGTAATTAAGAACCACAGTCACGTCATGATCAAGAGATTTATGACGAATAACAAAATAAAATGCGGTGGCAATTTTCTTAACCAGCTCTTCTCGATCAGGAGTCGTTTCCTCTAAACACATCATATGCATATCAGACTTCTTAAACACAATTTATTCCATTAAAATTATACTTGACAAAATGCCAATATTCAAGTATAGCCAGTGTTGGTTGTCACTTGACTGTGGTTCTAAATTACGACGCCCGTCGCCAATAGCCTTCATGTAGCTACAGTACGAAGGTATTTAAACTAACCTAACTTTCACATTAACAGAAAAGACTCACATTCCTATAGAGATATATATCATGTACTCTGTCTACTGTAGGTTTAGTTGCGCCTTTTATTCAACCAACCTTAATCCACATAGATTTGAATCATGCGTTTTTGACCTAAAACACCATGCATAGCACTTGGTAGTCAAAGACATGCATGTTTTCGTGTGCTGAATTGTCTGTGGCATGCTCTGTATCTAAAAGAATTTATGCCAGTTGTAAAGTATGGAAAATATATATATATATATATATATATATATATTTTTTAAATCATCCGATGGATCTGAACCATTTTTTTTACTATAATATATATGAATGTGTGGAACCCCTATAATAAAAATTATTCAACTAGAAAAAATTTTCCAGTTTTTAAAAGTGCAATTTGTCCTATTTACAGAGAATGACCCTAGTAAAAAGTAAAAAGATTTTTAAAGTTAGGATGATTTAATAGTTTAAATAAATAAACCAATTTTCTTAATTCCCAAACTAACTGAACAAACTTTTCCCCTTAATCATAATTAATAAGCTAAAATGCCACTGTGGTTTTATTTAGCATTCAAATGAAAGAGATTTATATTTATATAAACAACTACAGATTATTATTTGTTTTAATGATTAAAAAAAATAATTTATACAAAAATATAATTTATTATTTTGACCTAAAACATGTTACATAAAAAAAAATTTATTTTTGCATTTTAAAATTGACAGTTGGATATATCTATGGAGAAGTGAAATTGTATAGACATTATGATGCAAGTAAAACTTTGTAAATATAAATAAACTGTTAATAAAAACTTTTAAACAAATTTTATTTTGAAGAAAACAGTTTCTGTAGTTCATGTGACTAAATAACAATATACATAATAAGAAGCTCAAAACAAGAACTACAGTGGCAAAAAAATATAAAGTTTTGTTTAAAAAAAATTGTGCATTTAAGAAAGAGTTGAATATTAAATACCTTTTTCTCATGTTGTTGCTTGAGATACCTCAAAAGAATAGTTGTTTTATCTGTGGTTATAGCTGTAAGATATAAAATATGTTACAAAAATTAATAGATGATTTGCATGATTATATCAAAAGGTTATACATTTATAGAAAATAATGGTAATGCAGACATATTAATCAAACAATTTGAATATTCTTAATATATCCCATCAATTGTCAAATAAACATTAAAATGAGATAAAATACTAATTTTATATATTAATCCTTAATATTTTTGCATAAGAGTGTGTCAATTAAAATGGAAAAAGATACATATGAGTTTAAAAATTATAATTCCCGATTTTTTTTTAAATACCACAGCTTCTTTTATCTATTATAAGCAAAAAGTTCAAAGACAATTTTGAAAAAATAAATGGATATTAAAAATTAAATATAAAACCAAAACTTACGTTGACTTTCTTCATCATCTGTAGTAGACAGATACACAGAGCCTTTTCTCATCTAGAAAAATATCTAACTATAACCAGACACCACAAAAGCATTAAGTTAGGTTGCCAAAATACTGTTTAAAGAAGATAGTAATTTCACAAAAAAGAAACTATTTTCAATGTTCCATCCTTTAAGTTCAAAATGAAAAAAAAGCATTGAAATAACTACACATGTAATGTAACAAAGGTAATGTAACTCACATTTTATATTAATATTGACTCCCACTGTGAGCAAAATTTTGATAGATAACAATTACATTACAAAAAAATCATAAGATTCTACTCACAGAATTTTTCAATGAAGTATCTGGTTGGAAACGGGAAAAGTTACTTTCATTATGAGATGGCAACCCTTTTAAAAAATCAGCAGTTGACTGAAAGAGGAAATGTTTTACTTTTAATAATTTTGAAAAATAAAATCTACCACATTTGTCAACCAATTTATAAAGTGAATAACTTATGCAAAAAGTTAACAAGAGTAACATTGATTGTTGATAGTTACTTGTTTGACCACCAAAATCTATTAGATTTATCAGAAACTCAATGACAACTGCACCCTTTGATCCATAATACAGGGTATCCGTTAAAGAATGTCCGAGTTTTAATGGTATATTACAGGAGTTTATTTTATACTAAATATAACAAATCATACATGACATTGAAGGAAAACTAACCTAGTTTTTCCTATAAGGGCTCAATGTGTGCGCCTTTAGTGATACAGCACACATCCAAACGAAAATGCAATTCTTCCCCTACTGTCTGCAGCAAGTCCGGAGTAATGGAAGCAACAGCCTGTGCAATTCTACCTTTCAAGGTTGGTAAATCGTGGGCTAGGGGTGGAACGTAGATGTCAGGTCACAATTTGAAACTCGGACATTCTTTTACGGACACCCTGTATTATGGCACAATAATTAATCAGCAGCAAAAGATATCAGTAAGAAACTATCGAACAGGATTCAGGAGACTAACATGCTACAATGGAGAAGTTGCATGAATTTCAAGTTCATTTGCAAACAATAGTCTGAACAGTTATGATATAATGGCTAGCAATTGATCAGCAAGTTACATTAGGTTGCCAAGTAAAGATAATGTTCATATGTGGTAAATATTCCACTTCATATTACTCGATAGGTATAGCAACCCTATGTAAAACTTTAAAACTCGTCAATGAACAGACCGGTCATTATATCATTTTGATTGATATATAACAGTTGACTAGTTTTGAAATATCTATAGTGAGCTCTTATACGATTTTAAACTATACAACCACACCAGAATTTTTTGTGCTCAGTATGATCTGTTCATAGGATGGCTAAGGCAAGGACAGTACCTAGGAAGGAATCCTGCATGATACCTTTACTCACTGTGCCTCTTGGGCGGTAGAAAGAGTATAATTGGAAAGATTAAAAAAAAGCATTGCTACAGAGTGCTAAATAGTTTAATGCAGCAGAATTGGTTTCAGAGACAAAATATGTTAACTTAAAGATTCAAACAGTTTAAATTTGATACAGATATAATATAACGACCCGTCTGTTCATTGGCGACTTTCGGCGAGCTTGAATATTTAACGTAAGGTTGCTATACCTATTGAATAGTATAAAATTTAAAGTGAAATGCCTACCATATTTAGGCCTTTTCGTTGCTTGGAAACGTAACGCAAATCGAGTCCGGCCATTATATCATAGCTGTTCCCAAACTTTACCGATAAATTAAGCAGGTTGGCAAAAGTGGTATAAGGCCATTGCAGCAATGTTAACTGTTAACATGCCCTTTTACTACCCAAAAGTGCAGGTTATAAACTAAATATAAAACTTGGATAAACAGTTTACTAACTTCATTGGCGGCTCTTTCTATTAAACTCTGTGCAGATCGTAGGTCTAAAAGCTGACTAAATGGAACTACGTTATTTGATCCTAAGTTTAGTTTTACTTTAGAAACCTTTTCTGTTCCAGCCTAAAATAAAATTTGAACAATTAGTACTTCATGTGCTGAATGTGCAACATAATACTTAGAAAATCTAAGATTGATATTTACCATTTTTGTAGGATTTTTTTAATCAAAAATATGGAACTTCAACAATTTAAGAATTACACTAAGAATTACCCGACCCGAATTACCTCTATGATTACAACTTTAGAAAACAGAAAAAAGTATCAACACTGACGAAGTGTTGCCATTCCATTAGCAACTAATGATGCCAATTTGGTTTATTTGTTTTTGGTTTTGTTGATTAACCTCAACAGTGGACTGTATTTTGAAACGTAGGAAACTGTTCGAAACTTCTTTTGTTTTGGTATGATCATTTAAAATTGCCTGTTATTTTAATTGCTATGTTTGCTCTCTTGATGTCTTGGCTGAAGTTTGAATGCGATGATAAATGTAAACTGACTTACAGGTCTCTATAATACCCAGGGCCAGATTTCTAAATAGGCTAAGTAGGGTGTAGCGTAGAGCGTCGAATTTTCGGGGGCGGCAAATTTTAAGACCAATTAAAGTGGCAATCATTCGGCAAAAATTATTATAAAGATACTAATATTTTTAAGAAAGAAAACAAAAAAATTACATTAATGAGTAAACCTTAAACGTATAATATATAGTACTAATATTTAGGAGCAAACAGCACCCGGTTCTAGAGCAACTGCACCCTCTCCCCGCGGATTTGGAAGTTCAGCTATAAAATATTCGAACAACAACGTGTTCTTGATCGAATTCCAAAATTAGTTTTTTTTAAAAAGTAATATTTCACCAACCGATGATGATGAACAAATTTTAAACAGCACATACTACCCTATTTTACAGCTAACCCAGCAATCTTTCCCCGAAGGGGAAAATATTGTGACAGGGGCGGCAATTTGATCGTAGCCTACAGGCGGCAAATTTTTAAATCCGGCTTGATAATACCATTTTTTAAAATTTGGTTCAAACTTAGCAACTCGTTTAACGACCAACAATGCTTACAGTTGCATAGAGTTACGCTCGGATTTTGTTAATGTTATGCTTTTCGGTCTATGTTTAGGCTTTTTAAGATTCCTCAACTTTATTTTGTATTGAAGAAAAGGTACATGAATAAAATTCTATAGTTAAACGATGTGGTTTGGAAAACGCTTAAGTAGCAAATGGATAGTCTTCCGAAATAGACATGGGAGATGAGGTTCTTTATTTTGTTTTCTCCAGAGGCTTTTTGATTCTTTAAATCCAAAAGCAAACGAAAAAAGATTTACTGTAATTTATAATAACACAAAGACCTAAATGTATCGAAAAAATACAACAACGTTTGTTTCGAATCTGAATATGACCTACAACGCAACCCTTCTTTGAGGGCTATACGTCATATTTCTCAGCATGCACAGCTTCCTTGAGGAACACCTACGTAATATGGTATAGCTATATATTTTTTTTAAAAGTGGGATTATAGAGACATGAAGTCAGCTACAATTATCATAAATACCATTTATAAAAATATTCAAAAGAGTCGGAGAAGTGTGGCTTGAAAATATTTCTATTGGAACACAGAGGCACTTTGGTTTGAAAACCTGCTCCCGATCTCATTTGCTTTTAAGCGACAGTTAAGAGTTTAGAAATCTAAAATCCACTATATACATATAAAAAAGCTAGAAATATGCATGGGTTTTCTGAGTAATAAAAATACAGAAAATTATATCGTTGATGCACGGATGCAAACCATCAAGGAATCGGGAAACTATTTTTTTATAATTATCATAGAAAAAGCATCAGTATTGGAGATTCTACTGTCATTTTTTAAAAAACCAAATGATTTTTTATGACCTATATTTTCCTCATTAGTATATGTTTATATATATCCCCCACTTAAATGGGGTGGGTTTTCTTCGGCAATTTATGATTGCCGATAGTGAATCCATGTTTAAATAAATCTTTCTCCTAAATTGAAAGAAAAAAATATTCGATTTTAGAAAAAGTTTATTACGAACATATATTTTTAAATATGGTTGTAGCGAAAAAAACCCAGTGCATTTACTAACTACATTTCCTAAAAAACATCAATTCATACTAGTATGTGGATGATAGCAACCTAATGGGTAGGGTAAGGCAGCAATCACATTCAAATTTGTAACACCTTTGAAAATTTTCAATTAGTTTTTTTGCTGCCAACTGGAATCAGTACCACTCTACTCTCAATGGTCCAAAAATTAATAGAAAGTAAGTATTGAAGTGTTATTAATGATAAATAACATAAATTAAGTTAAGAATCAATATTAAAAAAATATAGAAAAAATAAGCAGGTTTATTAGCATTAGAATATAAAATTATTTAAATCTCAAGTATTAAGATCATAGGTAACTAAAATTCAGCAAAATATGCAGAAAGAAAGTTAAAACTTAAGTTTCTGATTTAGAAAGAGGCAATGAACAAAAACACATATTTAAAACCTAGCTCATAAAATAGTTGTTTATAAAATAATAAATATGCTCATGTCATTTAATTTTAGTCAACTAAGATAAGTATTGCCGAGCAGCGGATTCAATAATGAGATTGCTGTCAACTCTACCAACTTTCACAGAGGTTGTATTGAGTGACACTAGTGTTAACTCATGTAATGCTGTCTTGGGTCAGATAAAAAAAAAAGTTATAAAGCTGTAAGGAATAATATTATTACACAGTATCTTTTCAGTAAAAGTCATAACATTTAAAATATTTTATCCCTTTAGTAATAAATGAAATCTAAAAAAAATTTATGTGCAATAGCAACATATAAGAATTTAACTTTGATAATATTTCTAGTAAAATCTATGTATTTTAGTAACCAAGTCTTGCACTTGCATAAGCAGATAGATTATAAATGCGTCTTTTCTGTTAAAGGACACAGGAAAAGAAAAAATGCAGAGGCTATTTTTGATAAAAATATATATGATGAAAAGTTGTAGAAATTAAATTAAATAACATGAATAAAACAGAATCAATGACAAAAATATATAAAAATCTAAATGAATCATTAAATATTGACAAAACGTATTTGGGCAGGACATAGTTATTTTATTACACTTGAGTCTACAGATTTCTGTATTCTTTCAAGAAGAATCTCCATTCGGCCTTTCATCACAGGCTGGCCCCATTTGGTTCGGGCAGAGAGTTTCTTGAAGTTTTCTTGTTTCTTTTCCATATATTTCTTTGTTTTTTCATCTTTCTCTTTTTGTTTTGCTTCTCTTATCTACATGAAATAGATAGTTAAATTTGTTACTTTGTTATTACTTATATATTAATTATTATTTAGTTTATAGAATAATTAATTAGTAATTTCAAACTGGTAGCATAATAAAAATAACATTCATGTGTTTTTACCACTGAATTAAAGATAATTTTTAAAAAGAAATGAAAATATTAACAATGTAAAAAGGCAGTGAAAAGCTATTGATATAATAGGGAAACTCTATAGGGCGCTGAATCCGCCTCTAATAGTGATAATCTATAATAATAAAAGAGCCTGTGTGTGTGTGTTTGTTTTCGGATCGTAAAAGACCTACTTATACTGCCCACAGGAATTCGAAATTTTAAAGATAGATTCCCTTTAATACTAACGTGTGCACCTGAGGCTTAGTTTTTTCATATTTGTTCCATTTTTAGAGAAAATTCGAATTTTCTGAAAAAAATACACCACTTTCGCTCAAATCCGATCATTTTTTCTCTTTCCTGATGCCAACGGCTGAAAAAATTAAATAAAACTTTTAACAAAACATTTAAAATTCAAAATGTTCATTTTATTCTTTTGCCATTACTTTCAGAAACTAAATTCATTATTTGAAAAATAATTGACATGTTTCAAGTGACGTAATTCCACCAGTCTTCATTCCCGGATTTCATTATGGGTTTATTTGATGTTTTTTTTCATTGATTTTTCTGTTGACTGCATGTATGCATATTTAAGCAATAAATGTATAGTTAAGCTATTACTGAACTATGATGGTTAATAAAGGCCATCGCACTAGAGCTATTAGTGTTTTATGTCTTTATTTTTTTGCCAAATACGTTGCCAAACTCGCCAAATTATTAACTAAAATTCGCCAAATAGGCAATTTCTTTTATAAATAATTTATAAGCTGGTCGGTTGTTCGAAGGTCAATGTGTTAGAGCTGTATATGGGTGTGGGTAGCTATATCTATTTTCTCGCCAAATTATCTCCCAAAACGCG
Organism: Oedothorax gibbosus; assembly: GCA_019343175.1. Taxonomy (NCBI): domain Eukaryota; kingdom Metazoa; phylum Arthropoda; class Arachnida; order Araneae; family Linyphiidae; genus Oedothorax; species Oedothorax gibbosus. The sequence continues at coordinate 32,771,855 of CM033271.1, forward strand.
CCAAATGAGCTAAAAGGTTTTATGTATTTATGAGGGAATTGTGATGACATTTATGAGTGCATTTTATAGCGTATTTTTCATTTTGGAATTTTAAGGCAATGAAACAGTATTTTATAATTATAACGAGATAAACAATAATAAGTTTATGATCCTATAACAGGGTATATGGTACACATATTTGGAATCTATTTGATATTTTTTTATTCCGTGCGAAGAACGGGTATAAATTTGCTAGTCTATAATAATAAAAGAGTCTGTGTGTGTGTGTGTGTGTTTGTATTCGGATCGTAAAAGACCTACTTATACTGCCCTCAGTAATTCGAAATTTTAAAGATAGATTCCCTTTAATACCAACGTGTGCACCTGAGGCTTAGTTTTTTCATATTTGTTCCATTTTCAGAGAAAATTCGAATTTTCTGAAAAAAATACACCACTTTCGCTCACAACCGATCATTTTTTCTCTTTCCTGATGCCATCGGCTGAAAAAATTAAATAAAGCTTTTAACGAAAACATTTAAAATTCAAAATGTTTATTTTATTATTTTGCCATTACTTTCAGAAACTAAATTCATTATTTGAAAAATAATTGACATGTTTCAAGTGACGCAATTCCGCCAGTCTTCATTCCCGGATTTTATTGTGGGTTTATTTGATGATTTTTTTCATTGATTTTCTGTTGACTGCATGTATGCATATTTAAGCAATAAATGTATATTTAAGCTATTACTGAACTATGATGGTTAATAAAAGCCATCGGACTAGAGCTATTAGTGTTTTATGTCTTTATTTTTTTGCCAAATACGTTGCCAAACTCGCCAAATTATTAACTAAAATTCGCCAAATAGGCAATTTCTTTTATAAATAATTTATAAGCTGGTCGGTCGTTCAAAGGTCATTGTGTTAGAGCTGTATGATGGGTGTGGGTAGCTATATCTATTTTCTCGCCAAATTATTTCCCAAATCGCGCTAAATGAGCTAAAAGGTTTTATGTATTTATGAGGGAATTGTGATGACATTTATGAGTGCATTTTATAGCGTATTTTTCATTTTGGAATTTTAAGGCAATGAAATGGGATTTTATAATTTATAACGAGCAGAAACAATAATAAGTTTATGATCCTATAACAGGGTATATGGTACACATATTTGGAATCTATTTGATATTTTTTTATTCCCTGCGAAGAACGGGTATAAATTTCCTAGTCATATATAAATAATAAATGAACAAAAGCAAATGAATTGAAATTAAATGGAAGAATGATGGATAATGCACGTTTTGAAGGAGCAATGCTGTCATACATAGAAAGATAATTAAAATGCAGCCGGATACTAGAATCCAGCAGAAAACTAATCAAAACAATAAACACAGATGACAATAATAACCAATTTACAATATTAAATTTTTTACTTTTTATAACTTTTAAAAACAGTAACAACTGTTTGTGTCTTAAACAGTGTAACTTATAAAACAGTGACAGTCACAGAGATAAAAGGCATGAAGCCTAAAAGGTTTAAAAAAAAAGGCGACGTCAGTGGTGGCAGCAAATGCTGTAGATATTTATTAATGAAGTTTGAAGGGTAAAGTTGTTTATCAATGTATTGTAGAAGTATTTTTAAATGAGAATTTTTTACTATTGGCATTGTTGCAGAGTGATTTAGTTCTGTGCATCATTTGATTTAAGATGGTGTTACGATAAACTTTAATGGAAAGATTGGGAGACTTAGCAATGAATTTAACAACTTTAATTTGAAGTCATTCCACTTATAATATAAAGACGAAACTTTGGAGCTCGTGAATTCGATCTGTTAGCTTTTCTTCAATATGTAAACAGAAAAGTGTCATTTTTAAATCTTATTTATCATTTGCTGAAAAAAGCTCTAACAAAACCATTAAAATATTATTACAAAAACAATAACAGAAACTAATAAAATGATAACCAAGTTAAAAATGATAACGAAATGAAAAATGACACTTTTCTGTACATATATTGAAAAAAACCAACAGCTTCAATTTTTTAATATACAATTTCATGACAATGAAATTATGTTCATGACTCCAAAGTTTCTACATATTTATATAAGTGGAATTCTGTTTGCTTCCAGTAAAAATTCTCATACACATAGTTTTTATACAAAGCACTAAAATATGGTCATTGAAAGTAGTTAGCCAAACAATATGTTTGCTGTCTCGATCCTATGATTCAAAAGAAGGTAATGAGTTACCTTTTAAAATTTACAGATGTAATTTTACCCATCATAATTCACATTCAATTCATAACAATTTCAATAGCATAATAAAATTTACTTTTTTTTAAAACCTCATTTGAAAGCAGTGGTATCACTAAAATAAATAATTCCTTCATGTCTAACAACCATGGTAACTAACATAGAAAATAGCTTACAAAAGTCAAAAATTTAAAAAAAAATATACACACTTGTTTCTTTTCTTCTCTATAAGCTTTTCTTTTTTCGTACTCAACCATAGCCTTATCGAAGAATGCAGTTTTGCTACTGAAATTGGAATAATTATTATAAATTTTACATGAATGACCATCAATTATTTTCTAATGAAGAAACACTAAACATTTTTTTTTAAATAGAGGGACAGTTTTAGATAGTTTTAATGAGGACATAATAGAGTAACATTAAAACCAAAGGAACTATTCCAAATAAAAACGTTATATTCTAAAAAAAAATTTTCAGAAGGAACAGCAAATTGTCTATCAATTATTGAATTGGATATTCAGCACAAAATCAAATTTATGTAATGAAACACTGCTTTAGCCACTAAGCAAAAATCAAATTTATGTAATGAAACACTGCTTTAGCCACTAAGCAACCTAATTTATTATTTCAATCAATCAAAATATTATTGGATACATGTTTCCAAGTTTGTTTGAATAAATTGCATCTATAATAATAAAAGGAAGAGTATGCGTGTCTGTCTGTGGGTTGTGAAAGATCCACTTATCTGCCCTCAGAAATTCGAAATTTTTTAACATAAATTACCTTTAATACCTACGAGTGCACCTGAGGCTTAGTTTTTTCATATTTTACTTTTTCCATAGGAATAGCATTGTGCATTCCTATAAACTTTGGATTTATATATACTTTTCTTTTTTTTATATCAAAGAAATTTCAGTATAAACACGTAAAATCATGCAGTTTTAATTTGAAGGATTTGAACATAATTAATTTTCTTCATGTATAAATTAAAATTTTTTATTTGATTTTTATGCTGGATCAGATTTCATAAACTCAATTTGATTCTAATTATATTTCTGAAATTAATTTAATTGATGTTTACAAATGGTAAGAAATGAAGATATTAAGGAAGATTTTATTGTACGTTTGGGTGTTTGTACGTTACATAACTTTTCCAACCATACAAGATGAGGCACGTGTGTTTTGATTATTTTCTTTAAGCATGTACTGTACAGACTTGATGTCTGTGGAGTCAGATTATAATATTGTGATGGGGTGCTAACCAGTGGAGATTGGATCAATTGGCATAAAATCAAAGTTTAAATAAAAACCAAATCAGCGTTATTAAGGATACACCCGTACAATGCTGGGCTTAAAAAGCTAGTACCCAATAAAGGACTGGAACAGAGTGACACAAAAATTCGATAGTCCAGTGTGTTAACATTAAAACACACCAGTGATTAGATATATAATAGAGGTAATAAAGAGTCAGTTAAAAATCATAGGATAATAGAATTTGTTGCATTTTATACAAAAATTTAAAAAGAAGAAAACATTGAAGTTATCTCTCTCTGTAACATTAAACTATGAAAGACACATGGTACTTGGCAATTTCACAGAAAGCGGCCAGGTCATGAAAACTTAAGATGCAAATTTCCACATGCTTTTCTCAGTTATTCCCCTTGTACATTATAATTAATACTGCCAAAAAATATTTATATCAAAAATAGTTCACAGGTTTAGATTGGTGTAAATAAGTCTTACCCTATGTTAAAACCCCAGAAAATGTTAAATGTTTTAGGGTAACAAACCCAGTAGAACCTACTAGTCTCTAGAAATAAATTTTAAAGATGGAAAATTATAAAAATAAAAAGTTTGGACCCAAGGTAGTTTTTAGGCACAATTTTTAGACACTGTGGGGTTGGTAACTTTTTCTCCCTCCATTTATCTTAGTGGAGTAATGCACAATTACCATAACTGAAAATTTACCAACAGCAAATTGCTATAAAATCACAAAATTACGAATCATTTTACATAAGTGGGACAATCCTGAAGAAATGTTAATTAAATAGAATTATAGATAATTGAGAAACATTCTAGTAATTTTTAATAGTTCAAATGCAGACTTGGGTTAAAATTAGCATTATAATAAATATCTTATGAAAGCATACATAAATTCTAGAACTTAATAGGACACCTAAATAAAACGAACGACCTAAATAAACATTTATCCATTATATAAAATCTATGAAGTGGTAGTAAATGGATACAATACAAAAAAAGTCATTTTGGAATCTCATTTAAAGAACAACTATTGGCATGAAAACTTTAACTTTTGGAGGAAAACAAAAATTATCTTAAGGAACCGAATTTACACTATCTACACAAGGGGTTCCCAACCTTTTTGCACCTGCGTACCACTTAACTTTTTGGGAAATTATGATGTACCACCAGACCTAAATATTTTAATGAACATATAATATTTACTCTTCTAAAAGTGTTCAAAGGCTTTTTGAATTAAATTCATGAGAAAACTTCATATTAAATGAAATGGTAAGATATTTGTTTATTTATAGCATGCTTATAATAAAGGAAAAATAAACAGATTAAAATGGTATTAATTTACAATTTTATTTATTACCCATAGGTCTAAAAACATACAAATAAAAAATAGTACAAACTCAGCACAAAATTTAACCACTATACAAAATGTACTTTTATAGTCTTTAGTGTGAAACTTGTAGCTTTTTTCCTGTGATTAAAATATCAATGTTAGGAGTAATGGAACTTATATTCACTCTTAAGTCCTCTTCAACACTTTTTCTGCTTCTATCTTTATTTTTTATGTACAAGAGTTCAGAAAATCCACTCTCACACAAGTAACTTATAACAAATGGCATCAAAAATAGCAGAGCTTGCCGGAAGATCCAAAGGATACTCGGTTTTACATCTGATCCAGAAGTTAATTAAAGATTTCTCTTCAAAATATTGTTAATGTTTAAAATAATGAGTAATATGTTTGCATACACAAAAGCTATTAATAGCATCATGTTGCTCACATCACTCACACGTACCACCTGAAATTTTCCTGCGTACCACCAGTGGTACGCATACTACCTGTTGGGAACCCCTGATCTACACGATACAATATTTCAAATGCATTTTTATGGGATTTTAATAAAAATTAGAAAAAAAACATGTTAATAATTTCTCAATTCAATAATTATTTACCTAAGGCTGGTGGTAAATAACACAAACACAACTCAGTAATAGCTTTATCTTTTATTATCTACCTCAAAGTAAAATTATTGAGTTGATATTATATAAGTATACAATAATGCAGTACAATTAAATGATTGAAAAGCGTTTTTTTACTTTGTGGTGTTTTCATTTCAGTAAATGTCAACAATCTTCAATCTGTTATGCATTGTCAGAGAAAAAATGATTGCAAAGAGACTTACATATAGTCGATTCAATGACAAAACCACGAATGTGCAAAGTACAGATGGAAAACCGGAAAAACAGTTAAAGCTACCATTTAAAAAAAAACGCAAATCCCTACAATTTACACATACATGGTTTTTCAATAGATCCTGACGATATAAGACATTAGATAAAACGGAGTTAATATCAGCACACTTACTGATTATTTTCTTGTTCATTAGATCCGGATACATTATATTTTCTTGCTCTCCCTTGTACCTTGTTGTATTTTCTAACTATAGCAGTCTTTTTCTTTTCCCAAGTAGCTAAAAAGGAGCGGAAATTTTTTAAAACATATAATAAGGTACAGATGTTATTCTTTAATAACTAATATAAAAAAAAATATTAAGAGATTTGATAGGTTATAAAAGATAATCTGTTTTAATAAGTTTAAAATCTTGTTAACAGTAACCAACAAAATGTAGGTGAAATTAGGTGTGATGTCAGCAAATTCTTCAAAAATAAGTACAGGTTTGGTTCAAAATGTTAAACAATTTATAAATATATAAAGCAACCTATGAGCTTAGAATTCGACTTCTATAAGGAAGAGAAATTAGTAATTTCTAAATTCATTAAGCATTTAACAAAGACTGGTGGTAAATAACACCAATTCAACTTAATAATATTTATCTTTCATTATGCATTTCATTTCAGCCATTATCTTATCAATAATTCTGCCGTGCAGGGAAACTGCAGTAACTAGACTAAAGATTTGGGCCATTGTTGTATGCACTCAAATAAGTATCTCACCAATAAGAAAGTTTCTGAAGTACTGATTATTTCAGAGCAAAAATGGCAAATTCATTGTTGTTGTTACTGCAGATTACCCGCCCACAGCAAAAATTGTTATATTTATTACCTTATATATATATAATAATTGAGTTGTTATTAAGAAAATTTAATGCTAAAACATTGAAGGCAGCCACATTAAGGGGTTGATCAAAAATGATTTTTTTACAGAAAAATATATCTTAGTACATTAATCGTTGTCGCCAATGATGGATGTTATAAAATTATTACCTTAAGAGGGATAATAATAAGATTTATGGTATGGTTAGATTATTGCCGACTTTTGACAGTTGTAAATTCAAATGGATGAGGTCACTAATAACCAGACTTTATTCCGTAGTTATACTTTGGCGAATGTGAGTTTTGCAACTATATCCTTCATATGGCCTGATTCATCAATTCTGGTTTCAGTGTATGGTCAACTACTAAAGACTAGTACAATAAAGTTCGACCTCAGCAAAATTGCTTTTATTTCATGCAATTGTGTTTGAAATAGGCTCTAAGTTAGCTCAAGAAAGAGTTGTTCTTAAATTTGTATGTTCATTTGGTGACGTACTAACAGTTTGCAAGGAACTTTAAAGACAGCAAGAAGCAGAGTGCGATTTCCATGTGCGAGGGACTTTTTGGATGGTCCTCTTGTATCAAGGAAGGGCTAGTAATTTAGAACTGCAGTCAACAAGGTAAGTTGACAAGGTCGACACCTAAGCTTGAGCTGGCACCCACTGGAACTTTGAGAGACATTGTACACAAACGCTGTCAGGTTTTAAGACTGTACAGATCAAAAGAGCATGCATGTTGCACACTGCAATAACTATTGCGAAATAACTGTCGATTTAAATTTTGAAGCAGGGGTAGGCTAGGCATATAGCAAAGTGTATAGAGGTAACAACTAGCGCGTTTTTAGTAAAAAGTACACCCTGTATAGTGCAGTTGGTAGGGATAACAACTGGCTCTGACGTATCCCAAAACTGTCTGACCCAAACACAAACTTTAAATTTATAACCACGTACAAATCCGTTTAGAGGACAGCTGGTAGTAGGTGGGAAACAGCTACATGATATACAATGGCTGGTCTTGATTTGCCAATTTACGTTATGTTGCTGAGCAACGAAAATGCTTAAATGTGGTAAATATTCCACTTCATATAATTCGATAGATATAGCAGCCCTACGTTAAATTTTTAAGATCGTCAAAAGTCGCCAATGGACAGACCGGCCATTATATCATAGCTCTACCATAGGTGGAAAGTTAGAACTGTTTACAAAAAATGAAGCAGAGTTATTGAAGATACTGTCAAAATTATAACTAATTTCTTATCTCTTATGTTTGGGACTTAATGCAGCCTTTTCAATCAAAATCTTAGTGAAACTACAAAAGATATAGGACAAAACTTGCAACTTTCTTTATAACGACAAGAATTCGATAAAAAAATTCTAAAAACAGTTTAATATACCATGTTTTTATCAAAAAGGAAAATTGTGTTATATGTTTACAGGAAAATGCACATTTAGTGCATGCAAGTTTATGATTTTTTTTTAATTGTTAATAGCTTTATGGATCATAGTAAAACAAAAAGCATCTCAAAGGCATTGTAATTCATTTAAATGAATGTTGAAACTATACCCTTCTTTACATCCTGCTTGGGCTTCGGCATTTTAGAATTTGCAAAATTAAAATAATTTCCAATTTGTCGTCAAAGCTTCTTGCAGTTTTTCTCGTTTTTCTACGCAACCGTAAATAAACAACTCTGTTCAGTTCACCTCACTTATGATTTGTTATTTAATAACCGCCAAATTTGATTGGTTGGCTGGAGTTGCGCTTTGGTTTAGTTGAAAAAACTTGGTTTAGTTGAAGGGCTATTAACGATAGGTGCTTAGCCCAATGGAAATTACAAAAGACACTTTTATTTATTCTTTCGTCGGGGAAGAATAACGTCAATAATACTAATAAAATAAATTGTGAAATGAAGGACGAAAATCAGTTAATTCGCGATTCAAGCGCTTCAATACGCTCTAAGTATTTTTCTAAAGAAAAAGTTTTCTATTGAAAAAGCGTAGCTAAACTATGTTGTTGTTTCTTATTCCCCTTGATCAAGTCTCAACCAAGTTAAAAAGACAAAATTATAAACTATAGTGGCCATAAAGGAAAGTGTTACAGCCACACTCAAAAATGGGTTCCGAAAAACGAACACTCGTCAGAGCGAACTGATAAAAAAGTCGTCGGTTTGCTGTTATACTGTTGCCCACAAGAGTGATGGCAACGGCAATTGGTAATTTAATCGTTTCCGGATGTCTATTTCTAGCTTCGTTTAACTGCAATTGCGCATTAACATCAAAATGCGCATGTTCGCGCAAGTGTTGTTAATTGCCTTTTTACCATAGCTTGTTTTTATGTAAAACAAACATCTCTTGTATATAGTTGTGAATTTATAGCAGCCCAACCTCCTTTTAGGCATGTTCAGTTTTTAGGACCCCCCCTCCCCCTGTTTTTTGTTTAACTGGTTAAGTCTAAGAATCATTGTTTTCCGGTGTAACTGAACCCGAAAACCGGGTTTTCCGTTTAACCGTTTCTGGTTTTCCATCTCTAATCCACCATCCATCCCTAATCCACCATCCTCTCCATCCATCCCTAAACTTGCCTCGTTTTGAGCAATCTTTTAGTGGAGACAGTATATTTACTTTAGCCATTGTAGGAAAAAAAAAAAACACCTGAAAAGAAACTTGAGGTCGTTGCAAACGAAGTTCAAGTTGAGTTGAATATAATTAGGTAATGGTTGGTAGACATATATATTCAGTTGTGTGCTTGGTCAGCGACCGCTTATAAACCTTCGTCAAGTAAGACAGACACAACAGACAACACACACACATAAGTGGATCCATCTAATTTAGAGACAGAGGCCAACTAGAGGAACCCAGAATTGGCTTGTCACCCCAGAGGTATTGTTTTGGTATGGGAACTTAGAGGACTTTGGGACCAACAGATTTAACGAGCACGTACTCCGATATACTGGGTAGGTCTTCAGTGGTACCGGGACTCGATCGCAGGACCTTCCGATCCCGAGACGCTGACCATCACTAGGCTCACTACGGCCCATTAGGTAATGTAATGTAATCGTTTCTGGCTGCCTATTTCTAGCCTCCTTTAGGAGCTTTAACACAACCAAAACGCTTCGTAATTTAGAACCCTTATCAAGTGACGAGGTCGACACCTAAGCGGGCACCCAACGGAACTTCGAGGAGCGACATCGAACACTAACGCCGTCGGGACTTTCGACTCCACAGATTTAACGAGCACGTATATCGCAGTGTACTCGGGCACCCCGGTGATTTTTAGAGGTTTTTTTCCCAACAGCACGAATAGGTCTAAAGCATGGCTAGGATAAGGACAGAACCAAGAACCTTCTCGGTGAGAGGCTCGTCGCTTACACCTCTCGGCCACCGGGGGGCCATAACAAGGTCATATTAGGGCTATACGGAATGAAGGTCAAAATAAATATTTGAAATTGATTGATAGATCCAAAATAGTGAGTAAGAGGAAATATTGGCCTTGTCAAATATGTTTTTCATATGTTAGAATGAGCATGTTTCACGACTTGCACAATTTGATTGGTAACATAAGTGCGGAATGAAAATATTTTCTTTCGATTGCTGGCTCGGTGATCGCGTGGCATTGATTCACCAATCAAGAAAAAGAAATAATTTTTATTCTGCATATCTGATGCCACTCAAAACGTGAAACATGCTTATTGGACAGTCGAAAGCTTTCCCTAACAAACCATAATCATTTTTAAGAATATCAATCATAATCATATTGTTATTTGTATGGGAATATTATGACATTACGCTCTCTATACTGCTAGCTCATTGGTTGTTTCGTTTTCTTTGAAAGTGTGTTGAAACAGCTCATTGGTTTAAAAAAGGTCACGCGCTCCGAACTGCGATTTCATAGGTTGTTTTGTTTTTGTGGCAAAGTGTTGAAACAAGCCCATTATAAATTTTGTGACATCCGAAAGTAAAAAGCTGAAATTGTTTGATTTGTATTACAATGTGTCTCTTTGACAGTTCAGGATTTGTTACTTTTGAATCGTATTCCTCTCTCCTAACAAATCACATTTTACAAAAAATATATTTCTAATGAGCTGTCTATTAACATGATCATTTATTTTATTTTGGCAGACACTCTTTTTAACATATTATCGCAATACGGCAAGGTATACGTAATGAAATTTCAAACTATATATTTTAACGGCAGGTTTTGAAACAGTATCCATAAAAATGACTGAAAATTAAAAAAAAAAAAAACTAATGATGATCAGGATAATCACTCATGTGGTTCAGGATAAAAAGAGTTTAAGTTATTCCCGTGATAAAGTTGTATTCTCAACGTCACAATTAAAAAAATCTTTTGAAGGATAAGCAATTGGGTTGAAGCGTAATCATGTTTTTACTGCATCCGATTTAAATTCAAAAATTTCACTGAAAAGTTAATGTCTTTAAATTGTTTTAAATTTTATACCTGTAGCAGATGATTATGAATGGATGCTTCATATTTTAAATTTTAGCATTTAATTAAATCATAAAATTCATAAATTTTTAAAAAATATGTGGGTTTATACACATCTGTATCTCTCAGAGGTTTAATGATTTTTTAAAAAAATATTTGGTACATATAAGTTTTATGTTTTTGGATTGTTTATAGACATTAATAAGAACACACAATAAAGAGAGACAACACATGAAAAGGAACTGTAGCTTTATTAGTTTGATCGCGGTATCTACAATTCAATGTAAAGGATCTATGTATGTCGTGCAAGAAAGGATTACAGCATTTTTTGGTTAATTTATAACAGTTATTTTTAATTTTTCATTTAAATTTCATGCACACTCAAATAAAGACAGAAAGTATTTCACATCTCGAAAAACAAATTGAGATTTAAGTTAAAGAGTATCACATGCTCACAAGATAAATGATAAAACTTCGGTGTGTGAATGAAAAAAAAAAGTTACAATCTTTTACACATCTATAGTATTTTCAAACAAAGGATTATTATTTTTTTTGCATCATCTCATTTTGGACGGTCATTTGTAATAAAATCAACCAGTCAAAGGCCAGGCAACATAAGCTGACGAGCAGCTAACTTCGCCTTTAACACTGTAGGACACAGATACAGGTTTCACATTTGTAAAATAACAACGAAGTAAACGCGAGGACTTGTGTAATTCAAATATACATACATTGGTGGTAATCTTTTAATAGTCTTTACATATGCACTGGCACATGTGTTGTGAAAGGAAATTTCAGCATCGGTTCAACAGGACCAACCATGTATTATCATTAAATAACAAGTATATCTACAAGAAAACTACTGCTGTTGAATGGAAGCACCTTACTTGCTAATAACAAACTAGTTATAATTTTTAATAATGTCTTAAAGAGAATCGGATCTTTAATGGAATGTGTGGTCTCAGTTTGAGTTTTTCAATATCTTTTAAACGTGTTTTTGAAATGTTTTAATAAAGGTTGTGATATTATATTTAAGTGGACGCATTTGAATGGATTATAACATTCACAATTGACTTTGATTATTTCCCCCACTCTCTCTCTCTCTAAGTATCGTAATAAAAAGGGTTCGTTTAACTACGTATCATTAATTTTTTTTCTGTAAAATTTAAAGAAAGCTTAGTTGGAACGTATCGCAAGCTATAAAATCTCAGAACTATACCTCGAACGCACTTTTCAACACGCAATATATAACTTTCTTTTGCAATCTCCGATAGAATCTGTTCCCTTTTTACACGAGAAAATGCAACATTCGCAATTTCTCATTGGTCACTCTAGCTATCACGGTTTCTTTCTAAATCATCACTCAATTGGACTCAAGACTGGGCGTCAGTAAAATCCCTTTAATTTTCTCAACTAGTCATAATTAGTTCTTTGTCAACAACAACAATAACCCTCACTTTTATAATTCAACTATATAATTCATTTTTAAGGATTCGTATCTAAAAAAATTCTACTAATATGATTTAAATTTACTAGAACGGTCGTATATCGGTTTTCTTCGTAAAAAATTCAAACAAGGTAAATATCTATTACAAACCATAATAATCTTTAATTACTAATACTTCTAGGAATGTATGAAAAGACGCACATCTTTCAATTAATTCACATACACTTTTGATTTTAAAACCCACAGAATTCCAAGTAACTTCCTTGGAGATAAATCCAATACATAATTAGGAACCCAGAATCAATGGGATTAAAACATTGCCATCTCTTGGTGTTAAACCTATCAATCTCGAAGTTAAGAAAGCGTCTGAAAATAGATTGTATTTATCCTACGTAATTATTTACAGGTTCAAATATTAACAATGAAATATGACTAGCATCTCAAACGTTGGGTAGTCTAATGTCTACATTCTACAAAGTTAGCTTAGCACCAATTTCCCGCAGTTTCATTTTTGATGGGGGTCAAGTAATAAAACCTATTCTAAGTACAAGCCTAAATCAATTTCGAACCAGGTTTCACTAGGCAATACTTCCAATTATTTATCGAAGACTAATGTAATTGTCTTTAAAGGGTAATTCACGTTTATCGGTTCTTTCCTCATACTTGGACATTCTGTTTCGACACTACCTACAACTATACTATTCCGAAGACCTTCGCATCCCAGTTGACGCAGACTGGGTTCGCAAGCCATTTTCAGCGTCTGTCGACAATGAGTTTTCAATGAATCTATACAATGATGCATTATTTACAAGGACATTTTCATATAATTAGAGGTGCATATGGTCCCATTAAGGGGGTAGCCATCAACACGGAAAGAGAGATTTCGAATATATTACAAAGAGGGGATGATTTGGAACACTAAGGTCATCATCATCAGTGATGTGTTCCACATTTTACTTTCTTCTTAAAAAAAGAATAGCTTTTGGTCAATGCAAGCAATTGAGCGTAGAATTCTCGCCCCTGCTGGTGGGGAGAACCTGGCATTTTCTTACAAGACCTGAGCACGATGATTCACATGATTGAGGATGGAACGATTATCTGTACCTCCTTGAGAGCTAAACTGGGGGGGATATCATGGAATTCCGATGAGTTTATGTGTGAAGTGTCCGGCAAATGTCAAAGGGGTAGGAATCCATGGGGTCCAGAAGCATCTTCAAGTGCTGTTTCAATAATCATCACCAAATATCAACGACGACTGAAGTTCCTGCACAGTTATAAACGCGTTTCGGGTTTATGCCCACGAATGCAAATAACAACCAGATTTGCAGCAAGCAGACAAGGGGTCAATTTAGTTTTCGGCCAATGGTTTTGAATCAATTTTTTTTTTACTTCTCTACACTTAGCACCCTTCAAGGATTTTTAATTTATTCTGTCCTGCAGCTTAACAATTTTAGGTCAGTATTAATTCTACCACATTCTAATGTGGAGAGGGGACCCTGGTGAAACCTGGTTCCAAATTGTTCTGTAGACATCAAAGCGGTGTAATAATATCCGAGGCTCCTTTGTTGAAAGGATTCAATTAATTTATAAATGTGTCTATAAAACGAACATAAAGCAATTGCCGACAATTCATTAACACTTACGCCTTCACCACGACATATCCATCAATTTAGACAACCCGCCAGCTTCTATAACACTTAATATCACTGATTCCATATTCAAATCTTACATAGTTGGTAACCTGTTCGATGCGTCTGGTCTGAGCACTTAACTGTGGCATTAGTTAATATTGTTTTTTTTTAATCATACATATAATTGATATAGCTTTTTTGTAAAGCTAGGTTTAGAAGATAAAAAGAAGACGGAAAAGATTAGAAGTTTCAACTCGTGAACGCGAGTCGAGCCTATACGCTAGATGTAATTTTTTTTCTTATCTACGTCTACTTCGAGGTTTAGTATTGGCTTTAATTGAGCTACCTTAAAAAGGATTTTCCTGCATCCAAGTACCGGCAATAGAAAAAGGGCGGGAGACAGATAGAGAAAAGGAATTTTCATAAAAAGTCAAGGTGGTCACAAAGAAATGGTGGGCCAACTTCGTTGCTTGACAAGCTAGAGTCGGACTCGATGCAATACCAACTGTATCAAGAGAATATGATCCGCACGACGTAATGCTTAAACAAGACTCATACTTTTAGAACATATAATATTTAATTGCATAAAGGGGATAACAACTAAAGGTTTTATGATTTACGTAATTTAAGCTAAACGTGCTGTTAGTTTAGGAAATATTGTTAATTAAACACCTTTCATTCGAATGTAATTGTTGTTAGTTGGCAATTTTATATTGCTTATTTGTGAACTTTACTTAGTTATTTTGTTTGCATAATTGCCTGGCATGTTTTTTGCATGCATATTTTTTTCACCATAGTTTTTTTTAGCTTAGTTTGATTTGATAAATCTGTAAAGGTTCATTTAACGAATTATAAAATTTTGATTACCAGTAGCACTGAATTTCCCTCTCATCCTTCCACAAGTGTTCTCTGTCAAAAATCCACTAAATAGATCGACTAATATGACGTCCTACCAGAGGCTTTTTTTTGATGCAGTTGGTATTGCCAATGTAAACGTCACCATGGTCTAAAATCGTGATATCCCACAAGTAACGCTTTATATAAATCCCGACTCTCTTGCGAGGTGGCCTTCCTGTCCTTTTAATTCTCCTTGGTATAAAGTTTCAATGAAATAGCTCTTGCAATCGTTGATGCCAGTTTTCAGATGTCGAAATTGTCAGTAATTGGTGACTTGCAATACGGATGTAAACAAAGAGATTTACTCACAAATCATATAAATGACAATATGTGTAATTATCCTGAAAAATCTTAAAAGCATTCACTGTAAATAAATATTTGCAATAAACTTAATACATGAACAATGATTCAACGGGAATAGAATTTAGCACACAAAATCTAATTATTATTACCCCAGTAATTAATACAAACAGATATTTAATTTGTTAACATAAAAAATAGTTATTTTAAATCTTGTGAAAAAGTTCACTGACTGGTCACAAGAATTTGAACTATATTTAGAGTGATTATTTTTTGATATTTAATAACATGATCAAATTATGATATTAGAATCCATAAAACTGAACACTTTGTTTAATTTGACACTATAATTAAAAGTAAATAATCATAGGTAAAATTATTAAAATACCTGAACCAGGCAACACTTAATAGAATCATAATAAATACATGCAAATTGAGATAGTAATCGAAAATTTTTCTGATGGGACCATTTAAATTTGAATGCAAAATCTATATTGGATTTCAAATGATGTAATCAATAGATAAATACTTTCGTAGGTTTAAGTTATGCTCGTAAAATTAAAAAAAATTACATTCCTGAGTTACTTTTATCGCCTGAAATGTATTATTTTGGAATGTAAGTAGTAAAACAGAAATCATTTTGGAATAAACTTACATTCATAATAAGCAAATATAGATAATAATGTTTCTCATTTTTTTAGGATTTCAAAACTAAGGATGAATTCATCATCTATTCTCGCTATAGAAACGAATGCAAGATAGTCTGATTTGTATTAGCCTATTTAAATAAAGTAAAATATCCTTAACTTAAACAAGGAAAAGCCAACAAATATTTTTGATTAAAAACTTTTCTTGGAGCAGTTTCGATGTGCGTTCCATTTGAAGAACCCTTATTCGAAAAAGTATCAAAAGAATATGCATAACACACTTCAAATATTATTTAAAAAAAATCAAAGTTCGGTCAACAAATAAAGTCAAACAAAACAATTAGCAAACCAAAACTTCTATACAGTAAAAAAAATCAATATATAACACAATAACATTCATTATATTACAGCACATTTCGATATAGACATAAATATATACATAGAAATTCTATATATATTTAGGACATCATTACCACTTTAAACGTAACTTGAGTAATTTTTCCAATGGATCTTGGAGACTGCTCTAGAACAAAACATTTTCACCATTTTAGTTTCCAGTATCACTGAAAGATAAACATCTGTAACTATATCCATATGTAAATTATAACAAATAAAATCATAATTAACATAAAGGAAATTTTGGAATAGTCATGAAAAATAATACATCCGAAAAACAAGTCATTAAAGTTTCTTGATTTTTTCGATTCCAATTTTGTTTTTAATTTAAATAAATGATTAATTTTTTAGATTTATTATTGAGGTTATAAATGAATGAATTTACAATTTTATGTATAGATGCAGCAAGCTACGTAATTGTCATGGGCTTATATTTTGTTGCGTGAAAGTTTAAAAAACTTGAAACTATCCTTCGTAATATGTTTGTCTACAACTCTGTACGAGCAAGCGATTTCATTGTCACCGGAGATGGAAAACTTGATCTACTTCCCCTGGTAAAGTTTGTCTACAATAAATGGCAACAGCATTGATTTTCTATATTCTAATACGTTTTCGAAACTTGTTTTTAATTTAATTGAATTTTATTAATTTGAATGCATACTTTTAAATTTTGAAGTTTCAAATGTCCGGTACTTCTATAATGCTTGAGAATTTAATTCAAGTTGATATATCTACAAAAATATTCAACGGATTTAGGCACTAAATAACTTTTAACATTACAATTCATAATATATTTTTATTACATGCATCAACCGTAATCGTTTTTGAAAGATTTAGTGGCTTCAATTAAAAATCAAAAATCAAAAAAGAGAACTTTCAAATTTTGTATTCCTTTTTAAGGCAATAAATTACACAGAGAGGGTTGAATAAATTGCATTGTATTTTTTCACAATTTAGGGAAATTTTTTTCAAATAAAAAACACTTTAAATTAAGTTAATACGAATTAATATTTTCAATGGTCATCAAAAATCAAATTGGCGTTTAGACGCGACTGTTGGAATAATTCCTACTTTAGCATTAGCAGATAGATAATTCGAAATTTTCTCCTAAATGTCTTTTACACGTAGGACTTTAAGTTGAAGGGACTTAAGATCAAATGCATTTTTTTATAAATATTTTTCACTTTTTTTTTATTTAATTAGAATTGGATTTGGAGACACAAGAGTCAATGTCTAACTTCTCAAAGGAATTCTATGCTTACATACGTATTCAAATACATATATTCATGTAAGAAAGAGGCATAAGTGAATGACTGGTGACGATTTTTTAGACTTCGTCATACGTTAGCCACTTGAGGGCAGTGTCATAGTTTTAGGACTAGCAATGCATAGTAATAATTAGGATGATTGTAATTGTTAGTATTAATAATTTGACTTTGCATCAATGGAATCTAAATATGAGATTAATTAAGGTGTTTTTAATTCTACAGAAACTTTGTATTAAATAACTAGAGTTTAAGTAAAATGGAAGGCATACGATAGGTCTGTATGTTGCGTTACTTGGGGGAAGGCAATCACTGTTATTTCTTTCTTATCTTTGCCAACCTCTGTAGAGCTATTGGACACTTACTTAAAAAGGTTTAATTATTAAATTTAGTTAATAAACGTTATTAATACAGATTAAATTAATAAATGTTTCGATTCATTTGTGGTTTCCTTCCACGAGTATATTCAAATCAGAGAAATAACATAAAAACTCATAGAAAATTCGGCTCATATGCTATGAAATATAATATTAAACTATTAGGCTTGATGTTCTTACGCCTTTAATGACAAATATATTTCCAATAACTATCATTAAATTTTGAAATACAGATTTTAATTAAGAATAAAAATAATTTATGGTAACAAATAATTAGAATATTTAATTCGACATTCAACATTTTGTAGACGCGTTTTGTGATTAATAACTATCTTTGGCGCCAATTGGCGATGACACTCAATACTTTAAACTCCAACAATAAAAACTTGACATGACTTCAATAACAACAACAATAAGAAAACAAACAATAAACAAACACATGATCACTAATATTGCCTTTTGCGTAACAGACCATCACAGTTTATATGTAATAAAAAGGTAAGTATAATCAGGTTTTTCGGTGAATCGAATAATAAGATCGAACCAACAACGAATTGATTCCATTTGACGTAGTAAAAAGGAAAAATACTGTAGTTTTGAAGAACGGTCTTTTGGCGACCGCACTCCAAAAGAATCTCCAGTCAGTTCTCGTTGGCGACTTCTCTTGCAGATGATGAAACGTTGGATGAAGAACTATTTGGGCGAAAAAACTTGGCTTCTCCGTCATTTTCCTTGGCGAGCATCTGCATTATTGTCTTTAATTAATAGCATTAATTAAATTTATTTAAACTTGAAAGACTTTTGGTTCACAACTTCGGCTATCTTCCCAGGAAACCAATATGGCTTTTGCAACTGGAAACTGAGAGCTAGAGTTAAGGCTAATAAACAAAGTGAGACAAACACAAATATATAAAAGAACAAACTAATAGTTAAAATACTGAATTAAAGAAGTTCATTGTCAGAAAAATCCAGCTACACTATTAAGCTACTAACATAAATAGAAAACCAAACAAGTAGGTTTGTAACAAAATCTGTCACTTAAACCATTTCCACGCAACATTTGAAAAGTACACTAGAAAAAATCCTACATCGACAGGGAAGCTGCCCGTATTGAGGTCTGCCTGGCGAGTAGTGGCGATCGGAAACCGGTTTCTTCCTTGGTTTTTCTTCCGCGGTTCAAGCGCCAGACTATTATCTGGCGTGAATCTCGATCATAGAGATAGTAAAACCGTGCGTCGCATGATAAGAACCAAGAAAAACTAGTTTCTTCACACCAGTTTAGGCGATAACTCGCTAATATTCGCCAAACAGACCTGATGCAGACAGAATCCCACGTAATGAAGGGTTTCCCCCCCCCCCACTCCTGTACTCTTCAAATGCATTAAAGAATAGTTAAAATACTGAAATAAAGAAGTTCATTATCAGAAAAAAATTACAACTACACTATTAAGCTATTAACATAAATAGGAAACTATAAAAAGGTTAGATAAAATGTTTTTTAAACGTTTATTTGGTACTTATATTAAATAATAAATATTTACTTACTTGAAAGATCTGGTTCTAAAGTATTGTTATTCATAATTAATAAGAATAGTAAAATTTTCAAACAAGCATAGTTTGATCAGACATGCATACGTGACTGAATGAAATTAATTAAAATATCTCAATTAACTTTAAAAGTGACACATTTATAAATATAAGTGAAACATTTAAACTTACATTTGTTACTGATCCCCCTCCCCCTCACGGGTGAAACGACATCATTTTTAATAGACGTATCCTTAAATTTTAACTAAGAATTTTAAAAGTTACTATAGATTAACCCTCTGAGGGATAAGCTAATTGGCTGAAGTGAAAACTCGATTTTAATGTAAAAGTTAAATATTCAAATTTTTATCTCAAAGTTAAAATTCTTAATATTTTATCAAAGTTTATTTCCACAGTAGAAAATAATAATAATTATTAAATCAATACTTTAAATAACAAAATTTAGTTGAATGAAAAAAAATATAAATAAAGAGTGCTGAAGGAAAACCATACATTCAGGTGACGGATATATGTGTTTGTATCTCTTAGAGGTCTTCTCTGATTCCGAATATAAACCTGTTTTTAGAAGAAAAAAACCTTAACTATAACTGTTCATTTTTGAAATGTAGTAAAAGAATTTTCCTGTTCAAATTCTTTAAACTTATATTTTAGCTTCTACACTACGTTTATAACGTTAAAAGTGGAAGGTATTATAATCGTTCAGTCCGTCTGTCCGTCACCCACTTTCAATGCCAAAACTAAAAATGCTACAGGCAAGTGCGATACGTCAAAAAATTTAGCGCATCGAAATTAGAAATTAGAATCGACATAAACTGCAAAATTTATGCTCATTAAAAAAACATAAGCCATTTTTATTAGAATTAAATCAACATTGCCATTCGCAACAATCACTCGAGAAACTTCAATTCTTTTAAAAAATAAGTTAAAAGAAATGTATTTTTGCGACATCAATCAGTTTGAAATGACGTCAAATATACTTCACTAAGAAATTTCTTTGTTCACATGTTGATATGAATTGTTTAGGTTCTATTTAAAAGATAGGAATATTACCATAGATATCACAATTAAAGTATTAGATTGGCTGGTCACGTGATCTCCAATGCTAACAATGGGACGCGCACGGGGGCATTTTAAGAGGGCAAAATTGCCAGTGTTGCTGCCACTTTAAGGAGAAAAATAAAATACTACGAAAAAATACCATTTATTTCTAAAATTACAAAAAAAAAAAAAAAAATACTAGAAAAGGATTTATAGTCACTAAAAAGATTCCAAAATGCAGCTAGTATTTTTACGTTATATTTTGTAATTTTTTAATTAAATGGTATTTTTTCGTAGTATTTTTCTCCTTAAAGTGGCAACAACACTGGCAATTATGCCTTCTTAAAATGCCTCCATGCGCGTCCCGTCGTCAGTATTGGAGGCCACGTGATCAGCCAATCTAATACTTTAACTATGATATCTATGAATATTACATATTTATTCTTTGAAATATAAGTTAATTTCTGCAAACGATAATAATTATTGAAGAAATAATTATTAAATTTTCGAAATAAAATAAATGGAACTAGCTAAATTTAGCGTGTAAATGTTTATAATAGAATTAATATTGTGTTTGGCGACTTTTTTCCTGTTGAACACAAATGTTGTGTGGAAGCGATCTGAGTGACAGATTCTGTTACAAACCTACTTGTTTTTCTATTTTCCCCAGAAAATCACGAACTTGTGAATATTTTCCAATTTATTCGTCATTCTTAGAAAAATATTTATGATATACTAACATAAAAAATTCTTTTTGGAATGACTGAGATTTTTTATTGTGCTTGTAACATAGTAATAATAACAATAAAGAAATCAATGGCAACGTTAATTAAAAGGAGTTAGAACATGGTTAGACACCAATTTTGATATTCAATTATAAATAAATTGGAGCAAAATTTAGATAAAAAAATGTTAAAAAGAGAAAAAAAAATATCATACGTTACGCTTTTTTTGCCAATTTTGTAAAGTTCTAGTTTTTGTATATTCAGTACTATTTGTTATACATAGAAATGAAGCAGAAACGAAGAATGATGATGGCGTAAGTCTTAAGAAAGATTATACCACTTTTCTTCCTTAAATTCTCCTAAGAAAATAATATGGAAGATTCCTAGATAAAGCGTGGTAACTATATTTTCAATTGAAATATTATCCATATAACATTTTACAAATTATGTTAATGGAAAATTGACAAATAAATGTGTAGAGGATGGGTTCATAACAATGAAATACCCCTTATACGAGTAAAGTTGTCATGAAAGATATTGAAAATAAATGACGCTTTAAAAAGTTTCGTATAAAAAAATTGAAATTCGGTTAGGACTAAATTAGGAAAATGGGAAAACCAGATACAAGAGAAAATCTGGGGAAAACCGAAAGATCGCATTTAATAATTTAGTAGTTTTTTTGTTGAGAAACGAATAAATAGAATATTATGCATTGTATAATATTTACAAATGTAAGTTATAACCCACATTTTTATAGAAATAAAAGAGCTTAATACAAATATCCCTTAAAAGATTAAATTTTTACATTAAATATGAACATATGTTTATCCAGTTCTACAACTTTTTTGGTCGGTGTATGGTTACATTCAATTTATGGAAGAGTATTTAATTGTCGCTATATAAAAGAACTAACTACAGACATCCCTTTAAAGGTTTAATTTTTACATCAAATAAGAAAACCTTTCTTTCTAGTTTTACAACGTTATTTAGTAGGAGTATTGCTACTACAGTGTTGCATAAAAGTTTAGGAACAACACAAAGTATTAGTTTTATACAAAAGTATTCAGACACAACATAAAATCTATATATGATTTATCCATAAAAACATTAAAATCTCAATCGACATTAAAAACTAAGGAAAACAAATACGTGGAAAGTTTTTCAGAAAAAAAAACCCTTCCCTTTGATGACGCAATCACTTCTCTAGAAAATTTGCATAAAGCTGAAACGCGTGCCTATACTTTAGTGGTAAGGAAAGTTTTGAATTTATAATTTGTTGAGTCAATTTATTTGTATATAGCAATTCATACCGTTCTTCGCACGGAATAAAAAAATATCAATAGATTCCAAATATGTGTACCCTATACCCTGTTATAGGCATAAACTTATTGTTGTTTCCGCTCATATAATTATAAAATCCAGTTCATTGCCTTAAATTCCAAAAAGAAATACGCTATAAAATGCACTATAAATGTCATCACCATTCCCTATAAATACATAAAACTTTTAGCTCATTTGGCGCGTTTGGGAAATATTTGGCGAGAATAGATATAGCTACCACACCATTATACAGTTCTAACACAATGACCTTCGAACAACCGACCAGCTTATAAATTATTTATAAAAGAAATTGCCTATTTGCAATTTTAGTTATAATTTGGCGAGTTTGCAACGTATTTGGCGAAAAAAAAGACATGAAACACTAATAGCTCTAGTGCGATGGCCTTTATTAAACCATCATAGTTCAGTATAGCTTAACTATACATTTATTGCTTAAATATGCATACATGCAGTCAACCGAAAAATCAATGAAAAAATCATCAAATAAACCCACAATAAAATCCGGGAATGAAGACTGCGGAATTACGTCACTTGAAACATGTCAATTATTTTCAAATAATGAATTAAATTTTAAAAGTAATGGCAAAAGAATAAAATAACATTTTGAATTAAATGTTTCGTTAAAAGTTTTATTTAATTTTTCAGCGATGGCATCAGAAAGAGAAAAAATGTCGGGTTTGAGCGAAAGTGTATTTTTTCAGAAATTCGAATTTCTTCAAAATGAACAAATATGAAAAACTAAGCCTCAGGTGCACACGTTAGTATTAAGGGAATCTATCTTAAAATTCGAATTCTGAGGCATATAAGTAGTCTTTACGATCGATAACAGACACAACACAGACAGACAGACTCTTTCTTATTATTATAGATTTTGGAAATTTTTTTACCCTGTTATTTTTCATGTTGCTTAAAGAATATGTATTTAGAAAAACTACTGGAAAAAAGTGAATATTGGGGATTCTTTCATGAATCGCCTCTGTGACTTAACTTTTGTGTCAATTTATCGAAGGGCATTCGACAGATTTGTCTCATGCTAAACGATAAAGGAAAAAAAAACGATTTCGAACCCCCCTCTACCCCTTAACTACTTCTACATGGCAAAGAGTGCGAAGGGAACACACCGCCCCTCTAGTTGAAAAGGGTGGCTGCAAAATCATTAGAATCACATCGATTCCCACCAGCAGCCACAGCACATGCGCAGTGCGATTCCCGCTTTAACGAAAACGTCCCTTCGAATTCTTATTAGAACATCGAACGTCAAACTTTTTCGATTATTATGGCAGTAATTACGCCTTTCATTGTGTTCGGTTCTTCAGAAAAGCCCCGTGTGTTCTTTTTAAGTCGTGAATGACCCATGAAGAGTGTTTATTCTCTTGTTAATGGTAGAATCCTCCGAAGTAAATCCCATAATTCCGGACCATGAAATGGCAACAGATTGTTTTTCTTGTCTGGATAAACAAACATATGAATATAATAATTGTTGTTAATATGAGTGTGGGGAAAGGTGGGTCCTTATTGTTTTCTCTAAAGCACATGATGAATAGTTATACATTTTAAAAAGGCTATTCTTGAAAAATGGTTTAGAATTATGGTTTAGGAAAAATGCAGGTTAATGAAATGGATATTTCTAGAAAACAAAACTCTACATTGCCAATGTTGTTCTCAGACCATAGAATTATTTTTAAATAAATGATAAATTTCTACTATCAATTGCTTACCCCATGATAAAATGATTAATTATAATTCGTGATAAATTCTATACGACTTTTATAAATTAATTGCTTACATCCTTCGTATCCCCATTACAAATGTAAAATTGAATATATTAATCTTATTCTTCTCAACACACACCGACTTAAATTATACGCTATTTTTAAATTTACCACAGATAATGAATTATTAATTTAAAGCATTTTAACAAATAATTATTAAATATTTGCTAAATAGTCCCGCATCGTTAGAGAATCAGTAATATTGATAAGGCTTATGGTCTCAGTATCCTTGTAATTTTTTAAATTCATTTATTTAAGGCATTTTTACAGGATTAACACGTACACATGTAAAATTGTCAGATAATTTTACAACAAACGAACCTACAACGTGAAAATTGAATAATCCATTACATAATGAGATTTAGTGATATATTACTCTTTCGAATAAACATACTTTAGTATTAATTCGTTTCACTTAATTATTTTCTACATAATTGTGGACTATTGTCTTCATTTTCTCATATTGAGATTATTTAGATAACGTTTATCATGGAAACATTTTGCGTGGAAATTTATTTGTCAATCTTCGTTTATGGGTTAAGATCTCAGTAACAGATGATTGAAAATTTTACAAGGATGTCATGACTTAATCCATTAAGTTTGAAACTTTATTTAAACATTTATATCATCCGAGTTTTTTTATTGTAAATTTTTTAATCAGGATTTCATTATGGTGCCATTAGATATATCGCGCGGTAAATGCACAAAAATACAATTGTTATATGCAAGGTTTGAAACGGAAGAAGTTAAACAGTTTTTGCTTAATGGGAAAAAACAGTTCCTATCTGAAATGTCGAAAACTAAGAAAAACGTTATACATTAACCAAACTAAGTTATTTGTTAGTTGCTTACGTCCGCACAAACTCTCACCACGGCATTGGGACACGACGATATTTCTCAACAAAAAACTATTATGTCACTTCAGAACTCGAGCTTCGTCTCTCACATATTTGGTTCTCAATTACCTACCGGGCCAATAGCCTTCTGTACTTAGTGAAACGAATCAATCAAAAGCCAACTTAATATCTCCGAATCGTTCACCACCATCACTGACGGTTTTTCCAATTCGGTTTTAGTTACTTTTAACTGTTCCCGGTTAAAACTTTAGGGAAAAAAAGAACCGATTGAACGTAGAAGCGGTTTTATTTTTCAAAAACCGCAAATCCCTAGATCTGCACATTCGTGGTTTTGTCATTTGATCAACGATATGTGGATATAAACACCATTCTTATACGGAAGTTTGACAACGATATTTTGAAAGAAAATAAAGTCTTAAAGAAGTTTAAAAAATCCGACTTTTTGTTAAATTATGCAGGTCAATAGAGTAGTTAAGAAGGAACTAAATTCCAAAATAGAAAAATCAATAAATCAATTACTGTTGTTTACTGTTTAACGGAGGGGAAAGCTCTAAACAAATTTTATAGAATATTTTATAAAAAAAAGCTTCCAACTATCATATAAATGAAAATTCTAAGAATATAAAAGCAGCATTATAATACCAATTACTTATTTTGATAGAAGTAGCTTAGTACCTTTAAGCCTAATATAATCCTCTTCATCCTTTATATGACATCCAATTGTTATTAAGAGAAAGACAATTACTCTTAAACGAAAAAACCTACCATCCAATTTCCTACTTGTCGCGAAGACTCGAAACTACTCGTCTAAGTCATATTCCATCTGGTACTCAGTATTCTACGCGCCGCCAAAACCTGAGCCCGCCATTGTCGAAAAGAGATCCAATCAAAAAGCCATTAATATTCTCCGAGTAACTTCGCTTCCCGCCATTCATGGATATCTCCATTCGGTTTTGTTTACAAAAGAATCGTGAAAAAACTCGAGAAAAGAATCTAATCGTTTACGCTTGGCGACAGAATGCGTTCATTTTTGCATCGGTTGAAGCGCCAAAAATCGTTATAATATTCCGAAATAAAAATTAATATTCACAGAGTAACTTTAGTTCCGGCCATTGATGGATATCTGCATTCGGTTTTGTTTAAAAAAAATCGTAATAAAATTTAGAAAAGAATCAAATTTTTAGCTTGGATTTGGCAACAGTTCGAGCAGCGCCATTTTTGCATCGCGTAAAAATCGATTTTTTCGTTCTCTTTCACTATTACTCAAAAAGAAACATTTGATGGGTATCTGTGCTCTTGATTCAATTTTTTTTCTTGAGAACGTTATGCCATTTTATTTTTATGGTTGTTTTTATAAATAAATCTCGGAGATTTTCACGTCAGTGGATCGAACATTATTTTTAATGCCAGCAGTGATTTTTTGTTTGGAATCGCATCTTTGAATGTTCGTAAATTTTCAAAGGAACTGTCTGATTCGTATTTTGAAGAAGGTTGCAAAGTAAATCTAAATCAGTAGTGATAGCAATAAGCTTAATTTTTGAAAATTGTTTTTTAAAAACATAACCTGATTTGAAGCAGGGTTGGAAAAAAACCGTTTTTTTTTAAAAACACACCAAAAAAACCCGTTTTTTTTTGTTTAAACCAAGTTTTTTTTAAAAAAAAAACTTGTCTGGTATTTAACTAGTTTGTGTATTTTCAGGGTGTAATG
Organism: Oedothorax gibbosus; assembly: GCA_019343175.1. Taxonomy (NCBI): domain Eukaryota; kingdom Metazoa; phylum Arthropoda; class Arachnida; order Araneae; family Linyphiidae; genus Oedothorax; species Oedothorax gibbosus. Next base: position 32,798,784 of record CM033271.1, read on the forward strand.
ATGTTTATATAAATTTCAAACTTTATTTTAAGGTTTACTTTACAAATAGTATCCCCATATTTTTTTTTAAAATTTGATATTTTATTAATATAAAACTAATTTTGGGACAAAATATACCCCAATTATTTCAATTCCCACATAGTCATAAAAGCTTTGCAGCTTTTTCGATGCCAAACTTATTACGCAATTTTGACTGCACTAAGACCAACATAGAGTCGAAACAAAATGACGAACTTATATCTACTGCTTGGCCTCTCCACCATTCTATTGCAGACACCTCTTTTACATAATCGTTCTGAAAAAAATATTTCTGAAAAGGGGAGCTCTTGGCCCAATATTTCATAATAAGAGTAACTAAAGAGTTATTAGGGAACCTTTGCTTTGCATATTCTAATGCTTCTTTCTTTTTTTCAGCCGACAGTTCACAATCATCTTCTTTTATCTTCGGATCGAGTAAATACCCCAGAAGATGTGCCGGTGTTATTGCCATTTTGCAGCATTTATCCATTTTTTAAAAAAAGGTTTTTTTGTTGTAGCGTTTATCCATTTTAGTTGTTTTGTCAAAGTGGAAGTTACAAATAAAACTAATTAACTTTTTTATTTTAAATTCAAAAATGTTTTTAAAAAATTCTGAAAACAACCTACTTTGAAATCAACAACAACATTTGGTTTAAACCTTGGTTTAAACCATGGTTTAAATTCTTTGGTTTAAACCATGCCAACCCTGATTTGAAGTGTATTATTTTATTAAGTTATTTTGTAATGTAAGTTTGAAGTGCATTATTTTATTAAGTTGTTTTGTATTTGTATGTTTCGAGTATTAATGAAATATTTGTAAATTATTAAAGACAAAGTCTATCAAAGATGTTGGAAAGTACAGTTTATTATAAATAGAGAGATATAAATAGTCTTAGTAAAATTAGCTTATGCAATATTTTCCCGAAACGGTACTTAATGTGAATTTGAACTTTTCACGTCAAATATTTTATTCAATTTATTTACTTTCATATCTTCGCTCACATTAGATAAAGCTATTTTTTTAAAATTATGCATAGCGCTATCAAAAAACTAAAATATTACTAAAGTAAAAGAAAAGTATTAATTAAATTAACTGTGACATCCTCTTTTGATTTTCGAAAACATTAATCGGTTAAGGAAAGGGAGGGAGCGATTTTTTTTATCAATGATGAAAAATTAAAACTAAAACATAACAAAAGACATATATTCGTTACTAAACATACGCGAAATGTTAATTTCAGTGTTAATCAAATTTCTATCCTTTTTAACGCGGGCAAACGACGACGTCTAGAACATTTAGAATTGCACTAGCAAAAATCCTTAACTGCATATACGTAGTGTTCCGGCCTTCTTTCTCATAAATAAAGTTTTATTCAAAAAGGTCCAATGCAGTTATAAAGCGTTTGGCCAAAATATTTATAACAACGAAAACAATATATATTATATTCCTTTGGTTAAGGTATGAAAGCCTTAGACTTAGTGAATTTAATGACTTAGTAAGTTTGCTGTAAAACTTGTTTTACCTTTTATGGAGTATCAATACCAAAAAGCAAACTTTAAGTAACGTTGATTTTTACCTAGCAAGGCAAGTTTATAGCGAATTAAAAAATGATATTAGAAAAAAAATAACACATTGCAATGATAATTAAAATACTGGTAATTTAATGTATAATTAAAATACTGGCAAAAATATAATTTATCCAATAGTGGGAAGGTCAATCTAAAATGTGCACACGGGATTATAGGTTAGACAGTTACATGTATGTGATTTTCCTTAGGAAACAATGAGTTTACCATCTATAGAATATACAAAATTTCAAAAGTTTAACTTTTCCTTTTTCTGCATGAAATTTGAATTTTTTGCTCATATTGAACTGTTGAAATTGGTGGAAATTTTCAATTTCCTAATATTTTGTAGTGTAAATTTACTCCGTAAGACCGGTAGGAGCCCATAATGTAACGGAGTAACTTTCCTCTACTTTTTCTACAGTGTTTACATATTTCTAAATTTTTAACGTTTTAATGATATTTTATCGTTTTAACTGTTCTCAATACTTTAAAATTTTAATCAATAAATATTCTCAATGACTAAAATTTAATGAAGTTTATAAATAATTTTTTACAGTTACATGTGTTGTTGAAAAAAAATGACTGTTCCAAGATCGTGTTTATTGTGAGCCTATTCTTTACAAAAAATAGCTGGATATATTTTAAAGATTTACATCATTGAAATAATTCAATATTTTTATTTAAATATTGTATCGTTTAAACATTAACAACGTTATACTTTAAAGTCTACTCTACATAAAGTTCCAATGCAGAACCTTCTAAAATAGAATACAAGATAATTACAACAAGGCGTTTATAAATTGTATTAAATCTGAAAGTTTATCTTTAAAATAAAACAAGTTTCAAAAAGCTTACATTGTGAAATGTCTTTGCCATTATAATGATACTATTATTGTAAATAAAACTGCAGCTTAAGAGAAATATTTGGAAAAGAAATTTATAAAAAGACAAATCGAAAATCCATAACCACATTCTCAAACATAGGAAGCTAGTCCCACCTTTATTGAAACAGTTCCAAAGCACAGAGAATAAATTTTATGCAAAGTAATTCTTGGCTTCCCTCTTTTTGAAGATGCTCGAAAAATAACTTGACGTTGCACCTGTTATTTATAGCGAACAGGAATTGTCTGTTATGCAGTTAAACAATAGGATTTTGCAATGGGCATGTTTCAACACTTTGTCAAAGAAAACAAATCAACCAATGTAGTCACAGTTCGGATCGCGTGACTTTATAAAAAAACCAATGAGCTTGTTTCAACTAGTAGAGAAAGAAAAGAAAACAACCAATGAAATCGCAGTATGGAGAGCGTGACCTCTTAAGAAATATTCCCGTTTTGGTTTGTTTTTTAAAACTAATTTTGTTCGTTTAAATTTTTTAAAGGGGCATGTTTCACGTCTTGATTGGCAACAGTTTCATAGAAATGAAAATAAAGTTTCGATCGTTTAATTATTCAATTGACATTCACTAAAACCACCCTTGATATCCTGGAAAGGAAGCAGGAATGACTACGTCACGTGAAACATAATTTCTATGCTTGGTTACAATTTATAATTATTGTTTTTATATTGTACTACTGTTTAACGTATGAAAAGATAGTATTCTTTTCTATTAAAAAAGTTCTGGTAAAATCAAAATTTTTAAAAGAGTACTTGTTATGCTAATTTTGGAGTTTTTACAAACTAAGAGTACCGGGTAAACAACTTGCGCTTATGTGATATAAAAAAGTAATGAATAGTATATTTACCCAAATTTAATTTTTTATACAATAGTGAAGTAAATTCTGAATAAAAAACAAAAATTTTTCAGTAAAACTGAAAGTAGGATAAACCTACAAATCATAGAATAATAGGTAATTACTTATTTACTAATTCACATAATTTCTTGAAATTATGCTTAGGAATATTTCAAAATCCTAGGAAGGAGGATTTCCTCGAGGAAAAGCAAAACTACACCATAAAGTGCATTTTTATGTTCAAACTATTTTTTACCGAAACATATTATTATTGATTGCACAGAGAGCTTTAAAATAGACAACGGCAAATAATTAAAATTAAATTTAATTCAGTACATAAATGGTTAATTCAACTAAACTATGGAAAGTCACACAACAGTCTTTTAAATGGGACTTATAAGTACTGTCAGGGCCTAACGAATTGGGACAGGAACTAAAGTTAAATTTTGCTGAAGAAATTACTTGTAGATTTTACTGTGCTAAAACCGTACAATTCAATCAAAACCCACCTTGCGCCAATTTTTTTCCAAATGAACAATGAAAAGTACAACAGTAGTCTTATAAGTATCACTTATGATTATCACTTATGATTATCACTTATAAGTACCGCCAGTAGATAAAAGGTTAACGTCAAAGTAGAGCTACACGTGGCTCTTTCACGACGGGTCTCGTTAATTAACATGTTTTAATTCCATATACAAAGTGTAAACTATTAGCGAGATTTTTTTTCTCTTGTAAGATCAGTTTATAGAATGTCCGAGACGAGGTCAGAACCTGCAAAATTATCCTTCATGCCTTAATCAAACAACCTACGACGCAAAGTTGGAACACGAATATTTTGTTACGATAAAATATAGAAAATCACAGGAACATAGTCTAACAGTGTCCTCAGAACTAACTAAAAAGCCATCCTGTAATATCCCTCGTCAAGAAAACAGGGTCTTTCACAAGCGAATTGGCTCTCTCACATCAACTGACGTCACCCAGTCAGCTGGGTCATCGCTCATGACGTCACGCACCATGCCCGTCGTGCGCAGGCGCAGAGAGCTGCCGGGGAAGAGGCTATTAATAGGAACGTCCCCAGTGCCGAAAAAGCTTTTGCGGATAAATTCTTCCTAAAAGTTTCATTGAGGGGTTTGAGAATGAGGAAACGTTTTTTTTTAAAGTTTTGTTTTGTTGCTTAATTATGCAGCGAGTTTTTGTGTCTTGGGTATTCGTTTTATTTTAGGAATAAATGTTTAGGGAGGAGTCCATGGCCTTGGAATAAAGGCCATGGGTTTGATTCAGGATTGGATGCAAATGACATAATAAACGCTAAGCGTGTAGGGGTAAGTGCACGTTAGTTATAACGAACAGGAATTGCCTACTATTATGCAGTTAAAGAATATGCTTTTTCAACATGGTACTAAGTCATGTGATTTATTTAGAAAGGCTATAGAAGCCAGTTCAGAAGTCAATTTTATCTCTTGACATGGAACTGTTCAAACCAAAGACGTTAAGAAGACAAAAAAGATCTTAAATACCTTTGAAAAACACAATTTCTATTTTTTACATTGTATTTGAAATCCGCATCCACATTTGTACGTTTAATAGGCTAACAATTTGAATGCCTTAACAATATTTATTTCTGCCAAAGAATTAATCATTTAAAAATTAATAAACTATTTAAAATTATATATATTTTAAATAGGCTGAAAGTTCAAGTTTTATCTCATTGAGGAAAAAAAACCGTTTCTGTAAAACTCGTTTTGCCTTTTATGGAGTGTCTTTGCCAAAAAGCCAACATGCAGTAGTGGATATTTCTGTTGAATTATCGCTTTGAAAACTATACTTTTTGCTGGTAACTTTTTTTTATGTTTATGTTTGAAATAACGTTGAATTTGTGATACGCGAAGACTGCTGCGAACGAAACTGGTAATTTTGAGCTACGAACATGTGATGACGGCAACTGTTTTGGCAATGTCGTAAAGTCTTAGTTTATTCGCTTTTTCAGTTATTTTAATTTCTTTTCGTACTTTTTATAGATTTGCAATCGTTTGAGGCTATTTTAACATGTTAATATTCTACTTAAGCCTAAATATATTTTTTGAACGAGTAGAGATATTAAGAATACACATTCTTGAAGTTATTGTTTTATCTAAATAAATATGTAAGAACAGGGTAAAATTCTAGTGCTATATACTAATGCTATAATATATTTGTAAAAGGAGGTCAATGCATGAGTTATATTTGCATCATCAAAAAATTCAAGTAAACAACAGCGACTAAACTTATAATATTGTGATTTGGCATTCTTCGTAACTAATTTTTTAAAGTATTTAATGGTTTATTTTTACTTAAATATTGAGTTGCTTTTTGATTTAGTTAAATCTTTAGGATATTGAATATCAAAAATTCTAAACAGAGTTATAATATTTAAAGTCAGGATAAGTAAAATAATAATAAAACACAATTTAAACTTGCATTCGTATCAGTCAAAGAAAACGAAAACTACACTAAACGTGCAAGGTGTTTCATTTTTTTTTAATTCTATTGTTTCTCGACATCTTCTATTTCGAAAATGAATGGGATTTGAAAAGAAGATGGAAACCTCCTCGAAGCTTTTAAATTTTCTTTTTCATTTCTGTCACCGCCATCCTATACGTATTAAATTATTCAGAATGTGGTTTTGAAGAATATTGGTTTCCGCCGTCCTCTACCTAGTTCAAATTTAATACGATTCTGATTTATTTTCAGTGGAAAAAAATCGATTATGTTGCGGGTTCAGTTCTGGATTTATCCAATTGTCGAAAAACTCATTTCATTTTTTTGTGTAAGACACAGTGGAAAGCGGTTTTGAGAACATTTATTTGCGTTTAGATTTTTTAAAGATCCTATTGTCGTCGCAGTGTAAATCTATTAAAGTTCAGTATTAGACAGCCCTATTTTTATAAGGTTTAGCACTATTTAATTTTTCTTTTACACTAGTGTTTTAGAGCAGAAACAGTGTAGCACAGTGAATCTTTTAGGTTTAGTTATACACTAACGAAATTTGAATAGAAACCTACACGCCAATGAAATTTGAATGAAAACCTATACAGCAAAAAAAAATTGAACACTTTTACACCATTGAAATTTGAATGAAAATTTATTCACCACCCTAATTTGAAAATTTTCATTTGAATTTTTTAAAAAAGTTTTCTCTTAGTTAAAATGTGCCCAAGCCTTTGGCTTATGAGGCAGTGTCCATTTCCGTTTATGTAGCCATTAGGCCTGGGGTGCTACAATACGAGTAGCATTTGTTCATGCAGAGTAACAACTTCGATTACAAACCCTCAGTTCATTTTCAAGCAAGTTTGGTCCTCATTTATTGGCCACCGGAAGTATGAGGGACTGAGTGAACCGGTGACTGGCTATCAGGCTCGTATATCAACCTGTGATGACAGCTTGGAAGTTTTACACGCTAAATACACCACCGTGGTCACAAGTTATCTTATGTAGCTGGCTTATTTCAAGTAATGCACTATGTGTACACAAGAAAATTTTTAGTTCCTATTTATCGAGTTAAAATGACTTTTACTTTTTTAACTCACACATATATAGCTAGCTATAAAACAACTAAAAGTTATTTGTAGTTTAAAATTTTACGAAGCCTTACACAAAAACTATCGCCATCATAAATACCTTTCCTAATTAAATATTTTCGATACTACCCAAACATTAATACAAAATACCCATTATATGACTATCATTACATCCAAGTGACCTCCAAAAGTATTTTGGAAAAGATTAGAAACTTTTCGGGGAACGAAAAAAAGATAGATTAATCTGAAACCGAACGACAACTAATTAAACTCATGGGCTTAAACAGATCAAACTTCCTTCCCGTTCACGTGATCGTTTATTTCAAGCGGCCTAAATAATAAAAATGTCAGCAACGCCCTCGACGGAACGTTATTTTTAAACTATAACTTCGTCGAATGATTTTCGCCATTTTCGGAAGCGATCGGCCATGTTAGGCTTAAGTACGCCATTGTTGCTGACAGTCTCGAACACCTGCCATTATCACGTAGTCCCATTAAATATCAACAAGAAGTAAGGAACCCGTTTGTTCGAAAGGAACTAATTGGTCAAAAGTTTTCGGTTTATTGGTACTGTTTTGGTGATTTGCCCAAAAATGTCGTTTGTAAACTTAATAATGCCGAAATAAAGTCAAGAGAAAGTTGATTCTAAATAACAGAATATGGGGTACCTTAGGAAAGTTGTAAGACAAACCGTTATGATCCATTATTTTGAAACTCAAACAACGTGTGATGGTCGTACTTTTTATTGTTTAGATATTTTTAATGTTGTTTGTTGAAACATATGAACAATGTGCAAGTATGAGACCACATATTCCCCCCTCTTCTGTAGAAAATGTTTAAGTTCATGGTTTTGCAACTAATTTCCACATCGAACGTGAAATGTAAGCATGTTTAAATGGCTGCATCTTTTGGAAGGAACAACTTTTCAAAGTTTGGTTTCAAAATACTGTTAGTACAAGACTTTTTTTCATGGAGATTAATTTCATTTAAATTGCATTATGCATCAAAGTTACTGAAATTTCAGCATTTTATGTCATATTCCTTCCTTCCTTTATAATTTGATTAAACTAAGATACATCCGACGTTTTTAATTACCGATTATGAAAGTTCAATGTAAAGGAAAACTAGTTGACAAAAAACGTTTGATTGTATGTTGATGCTATAATGAGAAATGAAATAAAAAAAATAAAAATCTATGTATTTTTAAATAAGAATATCCCTAAAAAAACAGTCTCCAGAGAAACCAAGAGTATCACTAAGTAAAAAAATATATTTATTAATACAAACAAAAAATTTGTCGTGCCTCTCATCATTTTTGAATAATTATGTTTTTAAATAGCATAAGTATACTTTTCTATCGGTTCTATTCCACAAGAGAATAAATAGCACTTCAAAAAACATATATTACATTCACTTCCACAAGAGAATAAATAGCACTTCAAAAAACATATATTCGAAAACAGCAAGAAGCTCCACGATTTTTTTGTTGTATGTATTATTACATTTATTTACATAATAATACTCAGTGATGTCATTGGTTTCTATGGGGACTTATGCTTATTTGAGATAGTATTCAAGTTTGCTTATTTGAGATATTCTAGTTTCTTTTACGTAATACTTCTCAGTGGCTGAGAGGTATTACGTGTCCACCTCATAAGCCCAAGTTTGCGGGTTCGAGCCCCGGCTGAGTCGTCAGATTTTCTGGATGGGAAAATCTTGGGCACGCATGTCATATGATTATGTGGTACGTAAAAGATCCCTTGAGTACCCATTTGGCTTAGGTTCTTTCGGCAAAATTAAATTTCGGCATACTTTAACATGCACAGAGAGCTCCGATTCATTGTAATCCGAGTGTCAAAATTGGTAGCGAGAGTCACCTAGATGGTGCCACAGAAAAATTAGTTCTGGGGAATATGCCAAGTCTGCAAAGGCTTAGCCACCAATAAAGCAGCACCAGTGGAAAAGAAGTTTAAAAAATGTATCTATTTAAAAAAAATTTTGAAAATATAAATGGACAAATCACCTTATAACATCAAAGTCCAATCAAAATTTTAGATCAAATAGCTTTTTATTAAAATGAACTTTCACAATCAGTAAAAAAATTTTGAGGATTGCGAATTTTCTGTAACTGATGCATATTAAAATTTAAATTAAATGTAGCTCCATGAAAAAAAGTATATTTTTATGAACATATAGTGTTGTAATAACAGTGTTTTGTAACAAACTTTGCAGGGCTGTTGCTTTCAAAACATACAGCCCTTTAAATATGCTTAAATATCACGTTCAATGAGAAATGCGTTTCAAAATCGCATACTTTAAAATTTTTGCAGGCACGAAACATTTTTGTAGGGCCCAAACTTGCACGTTATTCATACTTCATAACAATCAACAATTTATAAAACCAAGCAATAAAAATACAACAGCCAAATTTTTCTTCTTTGGCCTAATTTTCAAAAGAAGGACTCCTATAATCTCTATTCAGCTAACAAATGATTGAAATCATTTGAAGTTCTTTTCGGAAAAACCGAGATAAACTTTCGTCTAAGTAAAGAAACTTTTCCTCATGAACTTTTGGAACAATGAAAGTTTTGATAGTGGCTGTTACTTTAAACGTAATTTTATCGTTTCAGGGTTTAGAAAAGACTTCAATAATTAATCTAAAGTTTAGGGTTCAGTTCTTTTTATGGTAAATAGTTCTGTAGCTATGAGTCACAGGGGCGGGCATCAAATTGATAAGTTCGGGTTTCGGTGTGCGTTGCCTTGGATGAAGAATTTGTATTTGAAAATTTTGGTTCAAGTTCTTTGAAAAGTAATTTTATTATTACTCTTCGTAAAATGAATCTATTCATAGAATTCCTGGGTGACTAAATTGATTTTTTTATGCAAAAATGTTTTTTTTCATAATTTAAAAAATATATTAAAGATTTTACATTACTTTTGGATCAAGGATAAACTTAAGTCAAGGATCTTTTCAGAACAGAAAAACATATTAAAAAATTTAGTTATGCGTGTTTAAGACAATATTTGTATCAACTAAAAGAAACATACAAATAGTTTTGAATGATTTTCAATGTTTATTATTAAGTATATATTTATTAAACGTGGGTATTTTCACATAATTAGTGCAGCGCTTACTATTAAGTTCGTGTCAAGTCGAATTTTTTAGACGTTTAAACACTACAAAATGTTCTCCTACAAGTGTTATACAAGACTTCACGTATAGTAAAATACTTTTTTATGTAGTTATTAAAGTTATTCGACTTAAAAGTATAACTTTATTTTTAAACATTGGTTTAGAGTTTTAACAAAATCGTAAATATGAAAATGGGTTAAACAAATTCATTCTTATTATAGATTCACGAAACATTGTAAGGTGCAGTTATAAACTTAAATATCCAAAATAACGTAGTTAATGAAGCAATATATTTATCAACTCTTTTTGTTGCTGAAAATGTAGATATTTAAAATAAAATTTCAACCTGAAAAGGAATTTTTAGTTGCCCTTTATTAAAACAATCAATTGACTTATAACAAACGAAAATAAGAATCCCTACGATAAAATCCACTTCTATGGACAATTTCCCTTCTAGAGGTTAAAATAAGATGATTGTCGTGTAAAAAAGTAAAACCCTTTAAAAGTCGCCAAAGCGATAGATGATATGCATAAACAAAAGGCACTGAGAATTCTCAATGAGATTTTTTAGAGGAAGCGCATCTTTTTATTCTGTAAGCCTTTAAAGGAAAAAAGGATCTAATTGCGTCTGAAATGCGTCAATTTTAAGGGTGGAGGGTAGTCCCAAGTTCTGTGAATTATTTTTACCTATAAACAAATTATAGTGTCGATTAATTTCGAGTTTTTCGTGGAGAGCATGCAGCCTTCAAGGCTTAAATGTAGGTAATTAAAATAAAAAAAAGTTTGACAGTAGTTTGTGTAATTGGATATAGTATTCATTAGAAGATCTAATTTACTACACTATCCTAATATTTTCCTTCATAAAAAAAAACTAAACACCTCGGCGCAACAGCCCATTACTGGGCCAAGGCCTGCCGTGCCCATTTAAGCTTTCGTGACCTAGGGCTCTGGGGTGCTAGGCATATGTCCCGGTAAGGTGGTCAGCCTCACGCGGAACCCCCAGTGTTAAGTTCCCAAGCATGCTGGGTACCCATTTTATCGACCCACTCAAGGGATGAAAGGATGGGTCAACCCCGCCCAATCCGGGATTCGATCCCCGGACCTGTGGCGTGGCAATGCTAAGCACTACCACTAAGCCACTGGGCCTCATTTTCCTTCATACGGAAGATTTTTATCTATTTGTTTCATTCAATGCAACAAAAAGCTATGTAACAGTTAAACAGTCTGGCTGCAAAACTCACATTTACAAAATTGTAACTAAGATATAGGGTCCGGCCCTTTTCTTAGCGACTTCATCTAATTGAATTTACGTCAAAGGTCGCAAATGAACGAACCGAACCCTATTTTTTAAGTTATACTTTGGAGAATGTGAATTTCTTAGCTATACAATTCAACTATCTAGTGTATTTCGGGGGCGTATTGCGGAAATTATCATGGCTTCATTCGATAATCCAATTACGCAATAGTTTTATTTTATTTTATAAGACAGCATCTTCATTGCATTCTAACCCTCATTGTTTCTATTCTGCGATACTCTCTGTTCGAAACTATACTGTCCAGTAGCGATGTCAGTTCTATACTGCCTGTGGGCAGGTAAACTGCAGTATCTACACAAATGACTTGGACCATTGTTGTAGGCGCTTAACAACTCTAACCCATAAAAAAAAAATATTGAAAGATTGATTATTTCAGAGCAAAAATGGCCCAATTCATTGTTGTAGTTCCTGCAGTTTACCTACCCACGGCAGTATAGTAGCCAATGTTGTACGTGGAGAGGAAAGTCATGTATCCGGAAATGATTTGTCACACGCACAATTCTAAATGAAGAAATATGGACATTTTCCAAACTACACAAGGGAATAAATCATGGAGTATTAAGGGGTATCTGTTGCCATACACAGAGATTTTGGGTTTACAAATTTGTCTATGGTTGACAGGGAAATGTGGTAAATGGAGTAATACTTGAAATTGATAATGAAACTTTTGTAATAGGATAGTATGAGAGATTTTGGATATAGAAAGGAGCTCATAGAATTTCAGATGCATATACTATTATTACAGTCAGTCGAGAGTTGAGCATCTTACTCAAATTTCAAAACATCTGAACATTACTCAAATTAATTGATTTATATGTTTCTTATACATTTTAGTATAGTACTGAAAAATGAAATGTGAATAATTTTAACTATTAAAATCTGTCGTAAGTTAATGCATTACTGCTTCATAAAATATATTAAATCGTGAATTATATTGTTGTTGAAAGGCAAAAGAATATAAATATATAAGTTCTGGAAAACAATCGTTTTATACACCTAAGTAGTATCACAGAAAGCTCCAGCAAAAGAGTAAACTGATTTTGTTGGAAATACTTGGATTTTTTTAGGTAAAAAATGTTTAGTATGAGTGTACACTGTTAAAAATTGTGTGCTTGGTTTCACCATGATATTGGTTCCTAGTAGCTGCAACGGCTGTGTGGTGATATGTTTCACCTTTTTTTCGGTGTTTGGTTGAACCATTTTTCTGGATTTGGAAACAAAAACCTGAGAAATGGTTCTACCGAATACCAACCAAAAATATGGTTTAGCGTTTCACCACACAGCCGTTGCAGCTACTAGGAACCATATTTTTGGTGAAACAAAGTGCATAATTTTTAACATGTATTCACTAAAATAATGCAATACCTAAATTCCCAAAACTTCCAAGATTAAAACTGTGCTTATTTTACCTTTTTATTTCTTAAAAAAATAAATTACAATGATTCATAAATCTAAATAGACATTTTTAGTATGGTTGTCATATCTCCAATTTCACCAACAGAAGCTAAAGGCGTAACCGTAGTACTTAAGAACCCAAAATAAGCACCCATTTCTACACACAAAAAGAAGCACTTACGAGTAAGCCCAGGGCCCCTATCGCCTTAAGAAAAAATATTACTTCCTCTACGTCCTATAAACTTGTTCAATTTCTTTCCACTATACATAAAAAACGCGTCAACAAGTAAAAAAAATCATGCCGCAAACAACAAAAGTGAAGACAGTTCTTTAGCTTTTCATTTGGGTTGTAAGGTTCTTTGTTACAGAACAGTGATAGTTTGTTTAAGTGTTTTTTAATGTAGTTACTGTTCTTTTAACACTTTACCGACTGGCCGCCGATTAATCGACGTTTTGTTCTCAGCGCATACCGACCGGCCGTCGATTATTCAACGTTTGCTTCCCCAGGAGCTTACCGACCGGCCGTCGATTAATCGACTTTTGATCTTTCTGTTAGATTTGGTTAGGTTAGGCCGTGTTCAGCATACGCCTCGATCCACGACCGGTGAAAGGGCAAGGTACGACTGTTGACGGCGGTGAAAGGGCACAGTATGTCCGAACCACTACCGGTAGGTAAAGTGTTACAATTTGGGGGATAGGATCTCAAAATTAAGTTTCAAAGAGGCTTTAAAATGTAAACATTTCGATGTTTCTTTGCATTATAAGTTATATCGAAATCAATTTAAATATTCTTAGATGTGTCATAAGAAATACTTCAGAAAGATATAAAAATAATGTTTGTATGACGTTATGAATATAAACTAAACAAAATGGCAGAATTTTTATGAAATAAAAATTCTTTTGAGATTTTAGTGGGATGTATCACGTATTGTGATTCGTTGTTTAGATTAAAAAAATACCGAAAAAAAACCCGACAATTTTATAGTGAATGCGAAGATATAAATCTGACGTACTTCTTAAGACAAAATTTATGTCTAAAAAAACCGATAAGATTGTAAACGAAATAATCCTGATGAAAAATATTTTTTTAAAAATGGATAAATGAAAATCTGAGCAAAGTGTAAGAGAGGTCTCTTGTATCAGATTCAAATTTCCAAAGTTGTATTAGGATAAAGACACTCCTATTAAAACTCTCCCCTTTTCCCGAATTCAGCAAATTTTATTTCTATCGCATATTTAGATCTCCAGTTAGCCAATTGCATTGGCAAATAGAAGCACATGCTAATCTTATCAAACTTTTAATGCAGTTTCAGCGAAAATTCTCTACTTCTTTGCAATAGCTAGTCTTCCTATGTAAACCAAGGTGCAGATAGGAATATTTTCAGTTTTAAGATCGAAAACCCCAGAGGAATATACTGTTAATATGCTGGAATATACCGAAATAAAAATTCTAATTAACAACAGTTACTTTGTTACTGAAATTTAAGCACAGTTGATTGTAGCATTCCCTTTAAACTTCTTAAGTTTTGGGTTATTGAAGAGGTTTTTAAACAAAGTCTAACAACACATATACTAACCAATTAAACCAATTCCAAATGGATACGAATAACCGTGTCAGCATTGGAACAAACATTTTTTAAGAAATATTATTTATATAGCTTATCCGGTTATTTTAAAAATTCTATTTCTACAAATAATTTTTTTTAGCGTTGGCATATGTTAAAAATTCAAGGTATGGCAATCTCGTCCATTTCAATAACAAATGTAAAAGAAAAGTTTGTTATTTCCGTATCATCCTCAAACCTTTTTGACAAAGGCAAAAGCCAAACGGTCTTCAGGAGAAGAACTTATTCATTGAAGATATTTATATGCGCCTTCCTGGTTTACCTTGGGCGTGAGATACAGTTGAATCTCTGCCAGTTATCATCAAAATTTAAGTTCGGTAAACATAACTCTTTGGGGCATATTTTGTCGACATTCGAATTTTCTTTTATTCCAGTAGAAACATTCTCTCACGTACGAAGAGGTTTCATACAATGGCGCTATTTCGACCCTTTGCTACATTAGTTTTACGGTTATCATGTAGGCTTATTTATGTAGCCGACAAGGGCCAACATACTTGCGCAGTCGTTTCATTTTTGGAATTTTTTAGATGTTCTCTTTATACTTTTGTGACGGAATGTTTTTTTTAAATAACAAAGTTATAAAGTTTGCCGCGTCTTTGATATTCAGCATCAGATAGTACGAATTGTCCGCACGTATGAAGGTTTGGAATTTGTCACACACGTGTGATTTTGACCTTTTACCACATTAGCTATGCTGTGTCATGATGTGTTTATTTATAATGGAGACCAGGTAACATTTTTTTACATGAACGGTTTTCCTTTGAATTTGCATATTTGTTTACTTTTGCCTAGTGGCAAGATGTCTAAGTCTGTGCTTAGGAATCTTGTTTCTGCATGGTTGTTAGTATGTGTTCAAGATCAGTTCTTATAATAGTTACTTGAAAATAGTTATGAACCATTTATAATGAGCAACAATTTTTGTAAAAGATATGATATTAACGATATACTATGGCTACTACAAGTATTATTGAAATTTTTATATTCTAAATTTGAAACTGTTGCAACAGATAGAAAAAAACAGTTTTCATCCAATTGAAAAGCGTTCTTTAGAACCCTAATGCGATGAACCTAGTTATGTCTAGGAAATCCTTTGAACCAATAGACTTGAGTATTGCGAAATATAGACTTGTGTATTTCGCAAGACCTCTTGAAACTTTTCTCTCAATAATCTGATAGAAACAAATGATGGAAACTAAAGAAAGTAGAAAGACCTCTGTACCAATAATTTACAATACCTTATGAAACTTACCACTTAACAATACGATAGAAACAAATAATGGAAACTTAACGAGTGTCAAAAAGACCTTTGTACTAATAATATTGAAGTAAGTCTGAAATTGAGCACTTAACAGCATAAAAACAAATGAAAACAAATTAAAAAGCTCCAGAAAGACCCACAACTAAATCTTAAATTGAAATTCATCCTTAGGAATGTTTGAAGATAAAACCGGTGAAATATTTAACGTAGAAAAATCCATGATTATCAATGGAACATCGATACTAATATTTTGCCAGAACTCCTGATACTCTTCAGAAAAATATGATTGCAACCCACAAACTAAATGAAGGACAAATAACTATAACCAAATTGCAAATTCGTCATCTTTATCTGGGGCATGTTTTAAGAAAAATGAGGAAAAATGGAAGTACATGAAAGGAAACTAAAAAGGCAAATAACTGAATCCAAAATGCGAATTTACTTCAAGTATGTTTAAAAACAAAGGCGAGGAGAAACAGAAAATCAATGACAGTCGAAGAAACCAATTGACCTTTGTACTAAATATGTGGCACGACTTCCTGAAAATAAACAACTTAATAATTTGACGGAAACACATGAAAGAAACTAAAAGATATTCAAAATGACAAATAACTCCATATTAAAGTGTAAATTTGTAATTATCAGGTACGTTTCAAGACAAAGAATAGAAAGACAGTTAATTTAGGGAAAATCAATGATAGTTAATCGACATATGTGTACAAAATATTTTGCAAGATTACCTAAAACTAAGTAACGTGATAATATGATAGAATCACATATAAGAAACTGAAATAATATAATAAAGTATTTTGTACTAATATTAGGAATGACCCCATTAAACTTCACACTAAACATACGATAGAAACATGAAATTTTTTTAAAGAGTATTAGAAAACTTCTGTACGAGACATTCTGAATCTATTTACTTAATAACGTTATAAAAAACTAAAACAGCGCTCGAAGAAACAACTAACTGCATTCAAAGTTCTAAATTTGTCATTTACTTAGACTCAGGTATTTTCAAGATAAGATGTACTGCTTCAGTAACAAGTCTAAAAAGGACCTACTGAGAAAATATCGGCTTATAACTACATTAACGGTAATAAGATTGTAGAGAGATGTAAATCACCACCTATTGTTATAATTAAGTCATTTGGCCACGGAAAAATGGTTAGCGTAGGAATCAATAATAGTCTTTGAAACCAATTACCCCTGTACAAAATATTTTGCGAGACTTCCTGAAACTAAACAACTTAATGACATGATAGAAGTGCATGAAAGAAACTGAAAGAATGCAAGAAAGTATTTTTTTCAATGTTATGAATGACCTTCTTAAATTTCACACTAAATATACGATAAAAAACTCCTTAATGTAAATATGCGATTAAAAAACTTTTATACAAGACATTTTGGATCTACCTACTCAATAACCTTCTGGAAAACTAAATGAGCAAAAGAGAAGAGACAATCAACTGCATTCAAAGTTCTAAATTTGTCATTTACTTAGACATTTACAGGTACTTTTCAAGATAAAGGACTGGAAAAATGGTTAGCGTAGGGAAATCAATAATAGTCTTTGAAACCAATTACCCCTGTACAAAATATTTTGCGAGACTTCCTGAAACTAAACAACTTAATGACATGATAGAAGTGCATGAAACAAACTGAAAGAATGCAAGGAAGTATTTTTTTCAATATTATGAATGACCTTCTTAAACTTCACACTAAATATACGATAAAAAAACTTCTTAATATAAATATGCGATTGAAAAACTTCTATACAAGACATTTTGGATCTACCTACTTAATAACCTTCTGGAAAACTAAATGAGCAAAAGAGAAGAGACAATCAACTGCATTCAAAGTTCTAAATTTGTCATTTACTTGGATACCTCAGGTACTTTTCAAGATAAAGGACTTGAGAAACGGTTAGCGTAGGGAAATCAATGGATATTTTGGCGTGCGACCAACTAATTGTCCGACCATCTCATTGGGCGGGTGGCACCTATTCGGTCGATACCACGCCTTTCATTAAAGGCAGCTTAATTATGTGACGTCACTAATGGTCGCATATGTTGCACACAAATGGAGAACTTGGAGATTGATGTCGGGCTTAGTCAGGAATGTTACAAATTTATAGTCACATTCCTGGGTTTGTTAATGAAGTTTTTGTAATTAAATAATATGTGGTAGGATTCGAATTTGTTTTATAGCTTCCACACTACGTTTATAACGTAAAAAGGGTAATATATTATATAGGCTATGTCCGTGCTTCTGCCTGTCTATCCGTCACCCAATTTCATACAGACATGTGTGATGCGTCAAAAAATCAGCCCATAGAAACTAAAATCATTGAAAATATAAGAACATTTGAATTTGAAGGTACTCAATAATTAAAAACACTGCAAAATTTAATACCCATTTCAAAAGCATAACGCCATTTTTAATGGAATTATATTTTTTACTAGCAAATAAATATCCGTTCTTCGCTCGGACTAAAAAAATATCAAATTGATCAAAGTGTACATACCATTTAATCTGTTATAGGATAATAAGCCTATGCTGATGTTCACGCTCGCTATTATATATAAGTATAAAATCCCGTTTTATTTCCCTTAAAATTCCAAAATAAAAATAAGCTATGAAATTGCTGTGCACCTATAAATGTCACCCTAATTTCCCGCATAAATACATAAAGCCTTTTTTCTCATTTGGCGCGTTTTCGGTAATAATTTGGCGATAAAATAGATTTAGCTAAAAACACTCCCATTATACAGCTCTAGAGCGATGATCTACGAACCACCAATCAGATAAAAAATTATTTTTTAAAAACATTTTCCTCATTTGGCGCGTTTTAGGTAATAATTTGGCGAGTTTAGCAACTTATTTGGTGGAAAAATGAACATTAAACCCTATTATGCAGCTCTAGTGCAATGGTCTTGAACAACCATCATAGTTATAATTTACGGAAGTAGCTTAAATATGCATATATGCAGTAAAAAGAACCCATCAATAAAAAAATCACCTAAACCCACAGTAAAAGCCTGGAATGGAGACTGGACGAAATTACGTCACAGGAAAGATGTCAATTATTTTTCAAATAATGAATTTAGTTTTTGTTGCCAATGACAACATAATAACAGTATTTTCAATTCCTATTATTTTTTGTGTTTATTTTAATTTCTTCTGTCGAATGGCAAAGCCAAAAGAAAAACGTATCGGATTTGAGCGAAAGTGGTGTACTGTTTTCAAAAAATTTGAATAGAACATTTTGGGCTCTTGAAAGTTCAAAAATCGTAACTTAAGTATGAACTACACATTTGTGCCAAGGTTACGAGTCACACAGATGTCTAGTTTAAGAGTCTATAAGGAACATACACACAAAAGTTCATTTTATTATTATAGATGCTAAATAAGCAAATTTATACCCGTTCTTCGCACGGAATAAAAAAATATCAAATAGATTCCAAATATGCGTACCATATACCCTGTTATAGGATCATAAACTTATTATTATTTCCGCTCGTTATAAATTATAAAATCCCGTTTCATTGTCTTAAAATTCCCAAATGAAAAATACGCTATAAAATGCACTCATAAATGTCATCACAATTCCCTCATAAATACATAAAACCTTTTAGCTCATTTGGCGCGTTTTGGGAAATCATTTGGCGAGAAAATAAATATAGCTACCCACACCCATTATACAGCTCTAACACAATGACCTTCGAACAACCGACCAGCTTATAAATTATTTATAAAAGAAATTTCCTATTTGGCGAATTTTAATTAATAATTTGGCGAGTTTGGCAACGTATTTGGCGAAAAAATAAAGACATAAAACACTAATAGCTCTAGTGCGATGGCCTTTATTAACCATCATAGTTCAGTAATAGCTTAACTATACATTTATTGCTTAAATATGCATACATGCAGTCAATAGAAAAATCAATGAAAAAATCATCAAATAAACCCACAATAAAATCCGGGAATGAAGACTGGCGGAATTACGTCACTTGAAACATGTCAATTATTTTTCAAATAATGAATTTAGTTTCTGAAAGTAATGTCAAAATAATAAAATAACCATTTTGAATTTTAAATGTTTTCGTTGAAAGTTTTATTTAATTTTTTCAGCCGATGGCATCAGGAAAGAGAAAAAAAATTATCGGATTTGAGCGAAAGTGGTGTATTTTTTTCAGAAAATTCGAATTTTCTCTAAAAATGGAACAAATATGAAAAAACTAAGCCTCAGGTGCACACGTTGGTATTAAAGGGAATCTATCTTAAAAATTTCGAATTTCTGAGGGCAGTATAAGTAGGTCTTTTACGATCCGAACACAGACACGCAGACAGACTCTTTGTTTTATTATTATAGATGCTAAATACATAGAGAAAAATCGGAAGCAAAGAACAAAAGAATGGAAACAAACAGAAAAAAAGAGCACACAATTTACACTACTTGATTGAGTTTTCTCAAATTCTAGGGTTCTTTGGAAATTAAAAAATTATGGCCATGTGATAAAGAGGGTTTAAATTGTGTTTTTATCTGAAGACAGTGTTGGTTTTCTAAATGTTAGTAACCATTATTATGGTGAAAGTAAGCATACATTTTTAACAGTGTGTGATATATAGCAACAGTTTTCAAACAACGTAATAAAAACATCCAATCCCATTTTGTATGTTGTCACTTTTTCTTTATGCTTGGAACTTTTTTTTTTAAACTTCACTGTCATGAGTATAAACCAGTACCGAGCGTGCCTTATTAAAAACGGGAACAACTATTTCAGAGTTCATCTCTTTAACCAGTAAGTCATTTAAGATTTCTTAATGCTTCGAACATAAATTATGTCTCAACAATCCAAATTAGCCGACGCAATAAACAACCCTTTGATATGCTCACTCAATTCGTTTCGCGAGAAGCCTTTCCATCAAAAACTGACAGATCACATTTTCTTTTATCATCTTCGTGCACCAATTCTTCCCCTTGGCGACCTAACTTGGCTCGTTTCCAGCGAGGGGCGAAGTCGATGTTTTTGTGGCAACCCTTGTTTACTGCAGTGACTCGTCAAGTTGAACGGAAAAGCAGATAACGGATTTTGTGGAGAGGCCTTTTTTGGAGTCCACGTCAAAAATACGTAGAAAATATTTTTATAGAAAAATCCTTGTTTTTTATGGTTAGAAATAATTAAATGTCATTTAAATGAAATAAAGTTAATAGTTGTTTATGAATTCACCCGATTTTACGGATGGAAAGGATTTGTAGTTTTTTTAATTTTACGATTGAAGATTATTTATCAAGATACTAAAAGAAAAAAAAATGCGGATCATTTATGATTATATTTATTGTTTTTGAAGATTATTTGCGGATTTTATGATTATCTGAGAAGTCAAATATTGAAGTAAATGTAAAATAAAATTATAAAGGGAATTGTATATTATGAATTAACTATGTCGGAATAATATGTCTTTATTGGTATAGTTATGAAAATAACAGTAAATATATTCCTCAAAACAACCTTTAGAAAGAAAGTAGAAGGTATTGTTAAATTTTATCAGTACTAGTAAAACAATTTATAATTTAACTTCGGCTCTCCTGACCTGGTGTTTTTCTTCAATTACAATTTAGTTTTAAGTTTTCATTATAAAATAGCTATTAAAAAAAAGAGGTAAATTGAAAAGAAATGGATCTCTAAGAAATAAAACTTTAAGGTTCTGTATGATTTCTGAACTTTTAAATAAAGAAACCCAACCTCTTTAGAATATATACAAATATTCCTTCCCGACATTGTCTAAATATTTTGGAAACGAATCGCTCAAAGTTATTACACGTAAAAAATGCCGAGCGGGCCAATTTTGCATAAAAAAACCTTTATTCTTTATGCAAAAGGCTAACCTTCCTCTCAATATCTCCACAACTTCCCAAATCTGTCAAAATATTGTAAGAAGAAAACTACGGTTGTTTGCGTCTGTCCACGTCTTTCTCGGCTGTCGATAGACGTTGACAGCTACTAAGAAAGTACACCCCTGTGGGGGTTTCGGGTATTTTTATATGATTTGTGTGTATTTGTGCATCTCCAGACAATGATTGTCGTGATATATTTATGATTTATAGCCTCTTTTTATAAATTAATATTTGTTTACACTACATGAGGTTTAAGTTTAAATTTGTAACTTATTCATTAAACAATTAAACTTCTTAAATTATATTCTGTGTTAAATGTTTATTAAAGTCTCCGCAATAATTTAAAATTTAATAAAATCTATAAAAATTCTGTGTAAAGTTGGAATAATTGATTATTCCTTGACGGAGTTTTGAGTGAGTATTCTTTCAGATGGTTCTAATGCCGGTTTAAATAGGGTTTTATCTTCCCTAATATTTTTAAGTGGATTTTAGCTTCCCTTATATCTTTATAACATTTTTATTAACGTGTTACAACTTTTTTCCTAGGCCAAAACTAATATAATAGAATAATACGGTCAATTTAAGTTAATTGCGAATTTGGCGTTTATTCAAGTTGTCATTTAACATTAAAAATAGAAAGCTGTTGAAAATTAGAAACTCTACTAAAATATGCGCGCATTGAACTACGATTTAATGAATGTATTTTGCACCAATGTTAGAAAAAAGATTTTTCTTTTGAAAAACTAAAAACCGCCAACATATATCTGTAAGTTATATATCATGTCTGTACTGTAAAAAATACAATCAATAAGAAATGTCTCGTTTCAGCCAAATACAAGTGGGATCAACAAACTATGGTCTGTAACAAAATGTTACATTGTCATTAATAGGTTAAAATAAGACAAGGACCAGTGTAATAAAGGGGTACAAAACACGTTTGTAAAGTCACGTCAGCTAGTGAATGGTCCCAATATGCTCTATCTCCCATTAAAGGCTGGATTAAAAGTGCACATCGTTAATTGCTCGGAAACGATCATTAGTTGATGCGAGTTAATTACGCGATTATTCGGTCGGTTGACTTGATAGAATCACAGCATGTGCAGGAAATTGTCCCATAAATATAACGGCAAAAAATTGCTGTTTTATGCATGTCATTTTTAACGGTATGTCAAAGATCCGGTTGGTAATTAATCGCCTGTTTAAAAATTAAACGTTTTTTATGCATGTAATATGTTGATTGTGTTACAAGGAAAATGGGGCATTCCCCGTGATAAATGGAAAGTTTTGTGCAATGGGCGGTGTTTAAAATGTTATTTTAGAATTTTTTAAATATGATTTTTTAAATTAAAATATAGTATTGTTCAAAAAATATTTTTCTATCAAAAACTTGTTTGATAACTGAGTTTAGAATGCATTTTTAATTACTTAAAAATATCTCAAGCATGACAGAAAATGTTTGTTTAATAATTATTTTGCATGCGTATTTATATGCGTCTTTTTTTAAAAACTATTTCATTTGACTTTAAGTAAATAAATTCGTTTAAAATTATTTGAAGAGTCACAGAATAGTAACAGAAAGTAGTAGAAAGTTTTGAAATTTTTTTATTGAACATATTGGAGAGGATAAAAATTTGGTTAAGAGGTGAAAAATAGTTCAACATTTTGACACAAGAGGACGTTTTAGTACGAATGACAAATTAAGCATATTTTACGATAGTTAAAAAAAATTATGGCAACAAAACGAGTTGTGAGGGCCATCATTTTCAATCTCGAATAGTTTTGAATAATTTACACCAGTGACCTCTGGTGGCAAAATTTATTTTCTTTACCTAAACAAATTCACATCCTTTCAATTTGTTCCATTAAAATTTCACAACTTTCTCAGTGACAGCTTCGTCTATAATTAACTTTAAAGTAGGGTAGTTTAATTATGGCCACTCTATTTTAATGACTAGAGCAGATGGCAGACTGCACTTAAGAATTGATCACTCATGTAAAACTTTATCAATTACACTTTTTACCTAAGAAGTTTATGAGTGAGGATTAGTTACACATAACGTTGTAAAGCACGCCAAAAGATTTGGAATATGAATTTTAAAAAATACAAGATATTTATAAAAAACTTTATTGCAGTTAAACAGTTGACTATCGATTGATATAAAATTAAACATCTTTTAAAATTATTTTAAATGATGAAGATTATATTAAAAGTTTTTTATCGATGAAAATTAGTTAATTTCTAATGAGAATAAATAAGATATTTTTTTTTTAAAAAAGGCAATATTTTAATTTTTCCCGTCTTGCTTTGGCAAAAATGACACAAAGCACCGTCGCGTGCGTCGGTCGGTAGAACACTCAAATCAGGGATTCTGTAAAACAAGTTTTCCTTTATAAGGAGTGTTTCTGCAGAAAAACCAACTTGTTTACAAATTTAAAGCTTTTCAATCCAATCTTTCATTGAAAAGAAAACTTTTTATGCCTTGAATTAATAGGGGACAATTTTAGAGGTACATGAAAATGATTTTCCACTATTCCAATGGAAGCAAAAAATTAATCTGGTTTGATTTTGAAATATTCTAGTTTATAAAAATGGCCATTTCATATTCTTTAAAAATTGTACCCTCAAAGTACCACTATTTACTTTCTATTAACAACTATGAAAAAAAATGGCAATGAAAGTATTGCGATATTGCATCAATTATCCGAAATGGAGATTTTGTGTTTTCTACACGTTTTGGAGGGTTCTGATTCTAAAAAAGTGGTTTTTAAACATTCGTCCGTCTGTCTGAAAGAACTAAAAGAGCTACGGACTTCAAATTTGGTACACGAGTTTGTAGTACCTGTTGGACGTCTTAAAAATGTTTTCAAGAAATTTATCCATGCATAAGGGGTAGCTGCCATTAAACTTTTTAGTATTTTTAAGTAATTGAAATTATCTTATAAAGTACATAATTACCTTAAAATGTGTTCATTTATTTCGGAGTAATTAAAGAAAACTATTACTAAATACTTATCAATGGTACAAGATCGATTCTGACTATGTTTAATGGATTTTCAATGCTGATTTTCAGTTTGAAAATGATACTGATTTGAGTTTAGCGATAACGTTTCAATGTGAATGCTCCAATATATGAGGTTTTCTGCAAAAACCATTTCCCATTTTATGCGATTTTAATGACAAAAAGCCAACTTAAAATGTTAAAATGAGCTCGGGATGTGAAACACTACACGACTTTGAAATTCCCTTTAAGATTTTGGACTTTATACTTTCATTACCTTCTATTTCTTTGTAGAAATTAAAGTAATAAATTATATCCTAATTAAAAAAGTATTGTTAGAGTATACATAACGCATAACAATTTTAAAAGAACAATTTTCGTAGTAATGAAACACCAAACCCGTCTTACATTATTAAAATAACAATGATAATAAAGTAATCATAGAAATATGATATTCCATCTTTTGAACAAAACTTTTATTAAAAACGAATTTGATTCATAATCTAACGTCAGCCCGTATTTTTGAATAAAAATATAAGTTCAAAAAAAAGGAAATAAATGGTTGCCTAAGATTTGTTAATTATAGTTTCAAATTAAAATATAATCTAAATACAAAAGGATAAAGATTTCATTGTGTAGCTTGATATTATAAATTTATTGAAGTACACTTCTGTTTGAATTAATTTTTTTTAATAAAGACGCAAGTAATTATTGTCGAGATATTATTTTTAATTCTTCTAAAGACATTGATAAATTAAGTCCGACAAAAAGTACAATAATATTTAACTATGTTTTAACAAAGTTTTCAATGTAAGGTTAAAAATAAATCTATTCGAAAGATGGTGTATTTTTATGAATAAAAAAAGGTTAAATAATAAAAAAACTAGAATTGTATTTTGCACAATAATATTGCAAAATGGTATAAAATCGAGTTTTTTTTTCCATAGTGATTTAATAAGGACTATTTGATAAAAATTTTATACATTCTAAAGCTATAATTATAATAAATTTTACAATAATTGACGTTGATTTAGATTAAAGGATTATTTATCTTAATTTGCAAATAAAAACAGTTTTACACTTACGTAGTTAATTATAGCTGTTAATTGTTGCGTAAGATATAGTAAAAAAAATATTTCACTAGATTTCTGAAATCTTTGTTTCATAATCTTACGTTAAATGAAATATTTTAGTTAATACTTGCTCATAATTTTTTTTGGCATTATACCCTACTACTTGTAGGTAGAGAAATTTGCCTGGGTATTTAATGGCAAAGTTTTAGTAACATTGAATAAATATGAAGGGGTCGAAAACCAGAAGTTATCTTAAAAATTCTTTCACAATACAGAGAAATGAAACATTTATAAGGTTTTTTTTAAATAACAACTTTTGAAAAAAACATTTTTTAATTCCAGTTTATTTGTTTGGTTTTAAAATCTAAAATTTTAGACTCACAAAATCAATCAAATCTGAATTTAGAAGTTTCACCCTTAAACGGTGAACCCTGGTTATCAGAGTAATATTTAGCCAAATGATATAAGAAAGTGTGAACCCAAAATACACACAAAAAGGTATTCTAAGTAAGAAAAACGAAAGACAACAGCAGAGTATTAAATATTAAGGACGTAGCATGCACAGGAAGAAACGCGCTAAAATAAAAATAAAAGAACCTATAAAACAGAGAAATAGCATTCAGTGAAAGTAAAAGAGTGGCAGCAAACGCCTTTTAAGAATAAAGATATGAGGAATAAATATAGAATGAGAAAAATGCATAAATATATAAAGAAGAGCACCGTGAGGAATAAAAAGAGATTGGAAGTGAGTTCGGTGAGTATAAGGGTTTCGAAAAAGTGCATATTTATTTTTAAGAAAATTATTTATATTTATTTACCTATGCATGTCTTATCTTGATAGGTAAAATAAAAC
Organism: Oedothorax gibbosus; assembly: GCA_019343175.1. NCBI lineage: Eukaryota > Metazoa > Arthropoda > Arachnida > Araneae > Linyphiidae > Oedothorax > Oedothorax gibbosus. The sequence continues at coordinate 32,825,224 of CM033271.1, forward strand.
GCATCGCTTTTAGAGCAACTGGTCGAGTTGAATTATCGTCGCACTAGGTCTATTTTTAGCGCAACTGGGGAATTCTACAAAGGCACACTAAGGGTATTGTATAGTTATTATCGGTATTCTTTTACATGCTCTTGCAAGACCGTGTAAAATGGTATCAATAATTAAATATACCTTCGTTTATTCATAAATTAAAGGTGAATGTTTTGATTTGTTCAATCGTTCGAGAAGTCAAAAACGAAAAGAAAGAAATGCTGACACACAATATATTTTTATTTGTGAATTAAAAAAAATTGAAGTAATAAAAATTAGTGGACAGCTACATTTTCAGTGTAGTAAATTGCATTTCTTGTCATGAATTACAGTACCTGGACAAATTATTAGACACACTGCATTTTTTTAGTAATGATGAAAACATACCATAGAATTCCATATCATTAAAAAAAGATGTCGATATATGTATTAAGTATAGCAGATAGTATTTTCTATTCAATAGCTTAAGTTTCGGAACACAAATGTCCTTCTAAAGGTATTTTGTTCATCATTGATTGATACATGAAATCTTGCTGTGCGTCTAATAATTTGTGCAGGGACTGTTGGGTTCGGTTGAATTGAATTTACACTGCAATTATACGAGGGATATTGGTGATTAATGAATTGGAAAAGTATGTTTAAACTAATTTTCCCTTAGAAAAAAATTAGAAAAGTTTTCCATTTCACTGGCGCAAATTTCGCCAAGCAGTATCATTGGCGACAAAAGAAAAGTTTGGCTACAAAATACAGTATACACAGTTAAAGGGTGACATTGCGGCAGTTGTACATTTTTGCGACTTTATCGCTTGCACCCAAGTACCAGAAATTGTAATAAATCCAGTACAATATGTTTAGATCTTTTTCTACGAAATTCTTTTATAGAATCTCCAATCGCTAAAAAGAATCTCTAAAAAGTATCCCAATAAAAAAAGCCCAAAAGAAGCCTTCTAAAGTAGAAGAAGCGCTACTATATTTAAACACTTTATCGAACATCGAATTCCCTCGCAACTGCAATCTTGACTATTAAGATAACGAAAATAAAATGTTCCATTTCTGCCGTATCCAAAAATAACCATTCGATGATAATACGATAGCTATTTGCATATTTGTGCACTATTTACCTTTTCCCAACAACAAAACTAGTTCTTCACTATTAGCAGGAAAAATTACACTGTAGCAAAAACCCAAGACAACCCAAAAAACAAGTAAAAATTATCGGCGAATAAATGGTTCGTCAACAATGTTGTACTTGTTTAATTTTGTAATTTTTTTTCCGCAAATATTGTTAAACATTTCGAAATGAAGACTGACACTGTGTGTTTTATTTATGAGCTTAAGCAGCACGAGCCACTTGAGAAATTATTTAGAGATGCTTGTACAAGACTGCGAAAAACATAAAAAATAGTTCATATATACAACTTAAAATACAATTGAAGGAAAAGATGCTACCTAAACTGAATTACGACGCACACAGCCATGTTACAGTGTCTTAAAGAGGTATTGTGATTGTGAGCATTATCCTATAGTTGTTATTAAAAAAAAGATATATTGTTGTCTTATTAAAAAGATATCGTTAAAAGACTTGAATTTACAAATATTTAAAAAACTAACACTATTTTTTGTGTATTTTTCGATAAAAAATCAGGTAAAAGGTTAATATTAATCTCGTTACCAGGGATTAATTGAAGAAATAAAAGGAGATTTCCTCACGATTTATGTAGAAAAACAATGTAAAATTTTAAACAAATTTGCAACTAAAAACAGGAAAAAAGTTGTTTGTCGAAAGAATTTTTTTATAAAGATATTTTTAGCGATATTTCTCAGACATTTAGTTTTCATGGCAGTTTACAAATAAAATAAATATACAGTGGACTACAAACTCAGAATAAACCAAGATTATCATAAAAATTTAACAATTAATTAACAATCCAATTAAAAGCAGATGAACATGCCATCCTCCCCCATTTGGCGACGTTATCTCCACCATCGCCAAAAGAGATCATTGCGTCGATACCAGAGGACGAGTCTACATTTCCAAAGGGGGGTGGTGGGCACTTTTTTCACTCCCATGGAAGAGGCGGAGGAAGCTTGCTAACCGCAGTTGGTGATCGATGTCGGCTTAAGGAGAAAATGCGTGATATTGTTCTGCTTGTTTCATCTGTTAGTTTGTAGGAAAACTACTTTTTTATTCCCGCTCTTTTTGTCTAGAGGGTTTTCGCTACAGTGTTATGTATGGGCGGGCGCGATTAGTATCTCGATGCTATTTCCATAAGTGATTTTTAAAGAGTTTTTGGGTTGTTAGAGTGGATTGTGTGTTGTTTTGTTGTTATTTTTTCGGATTGTAAGGTTTTTTTTTGGATTGTGAGGTAAATTGGTAGGTGGAAGATTGGAAAAGTTTTTTTGTAAAGGATCCAAGCGTTTTGGTTAACATTGCTTGGAGAAATCGCTTGCGATACTTGTGCTTATAAAGAAAGGGTATACAATATTAAGCTTAATATTACGTTCAGAGAAATGTATGGTCAACTGCTAAAATATATGACTATTTTTGAAAAAAAATTAACAACAACAAATATTATACGCAAACCTTAAAAATGAGAGCAAAAACGAGCGAAAATTAAACTATTGTATTATTGTTTAAATATTGAACTGTCGAAATTGAAAAGATACATTATTTTATTAGTTTAAGGGGGTCCGGTACCTTGCACAACTTTTTCTTTATTTTTACACTTACGTAGAAAAAAAATTTGGATTCAGTAAGCAACATCTATAAACAATACTTTTTAGCAGGGATTGGAAAGTTACTTTTAAAAAGTAACTGTGTTACACTTACAGTTACTTCATTAAAAAAGTAACTCTGTTACAGTTACAGTTATTAATATAAAAAGGAACGCGTTACAGTTACTTTTTTCAAAAAGTAACGAATCACAGTTACTTTTTGAAATTTCAAGTTATAAGAAAATTTGAAATTTAGCCTCATAGCCATTACTCAAAGAGAATCATGATAAACGAAACATAAGCACAAACAAAACACTGTAATTTTAATTAATAAACGTTTTTTTTAAATTTTAATCCTTTACCCTGATAATCACCTGTCAAAGAGTCCATCAGTAAACGCTAGGGAGGGTATTGACAGAAATAGGGGTAGCTCAAGAATGATCGTGCACTCCATGTCTCCCCCATCCCCAACTCCACCCCTTTTCCGGGAGAAGAACTTGTTGTTGGTCATTGTTCTCGAACGCATTCAGACAACACACAAAGGGGTTTGCACTGAGGGATCCAACCTGCTTGGCAGTTAGCGTGATTTATTTCAAAGTCATTCTTTTCGGTAGATGCCTGCAATTGCAGGGCTTATTATGTGATACTTGGGAAGGTAAACACACACACACACACACACAAGGAAAAAATTCGTACTTTGACAATTCTGGCTGAAAGCCGCCGTCACGCCTTTAGCAGCCATAGTGGACAATTCTATTATGCTTTACTTTTTAACTCCCAAGAAAAGCTCGTATTTCGGGAATGCGAAATGTTCCTTTTTTTTTTTTTTAGGAGTGGAATTTCAAAATTATCATCAGACAGCCTTCGGAAAAGTAACGGAAAAGTAACGAAATTTTTCGTTACTTCGTTACCGCTAAAAGTAACTGAGTTACAGTTAGAGTTACTTTCTGAGAAATGTAACGGCGTTATTCAGCGTTACCTAAAAAAGTAACTGTTACAAGTAACGGCGTTACAAGTAACGCGTTACTCCAATCCCTGCTTTTTAGCCCCAAAAAACTTCAAATTATGTGAAAAAGTTGACAAAATTTTAATTTTTTATCAAACTTTTGCCTTTTTTCAAATTCCTACTCCTCTCCGATTTTTCAATTTTGTGTGTTTTAATAAAAATTTATTAGAGGTTCTTTATTAATATCTTAATAGAAGTATGCATTAAAATTTTAGTTAACACACACTACTGCTTTGGAAAAAAATATTACTAAAAAAGTCAGATGTTTATTCAAAAAACGAATTTTCAACTTTGAACATTGTTTGCGAAAAATCAAATGAAAATTAAGCAAAATAAATGCATACTGTTATAATAAATACTATTTTGTATTTAAAAATGTAAAGAAGGCAGTTTAAAGTGATGTAGTTAAAAAGCCTTAACATTTTGAAATATATCAAAATAGGAAAATCTTGTCCAGAGATATTAGCTTCTTAAGTTTCATTTTAACATTACTGGAATACAAAGTTTTTGAATGAAATTAATCATAACTCTTTTGGTATTATGAATTTGGTTATCTGGTTTGCTATGAATTGTAGACTATTGGCTATATTATGTTTCCATACAATAAAACAAAAAAGTGCAATTTTAAAAGTGCATAGTTACTGAATCGTGCCTTTACGAAAAAACTTATATGATGCACATTTGTATATGGGGCTGGAGTTTGCAAATTTGGTAGTTAATTTCAATGTAACTTTGTTGCCAGCTTTAAATGTCATTATTCCAATACACCAATTTTCAGCCTTAAGGTACACTTTTCTCTTTTTCTATTTTACTAGAAGGGTTGAAATTTTCTGTGATGTCGTATACATGTCTATTTAACACAGTGAACCAAAAATTTCCGAACTCCAACCCCATATTCAGATGCGTATTATAATATAAAATTTTTCGTAAATATTTATTTTAGTGATTGAAAGTTAAAATGAAAATTTGATATTTTGAAGCGTCTCTGTGTTCCCTATCCCCTTAATAAAAGTATTAAATCGGATAAAACTTCCACATCAACGAAAAGTAAAATTTCAACTGTTATTTTACAGTTTCTCAGAAAAAGATATTGAATTCAAATTGTAAATATTTAGTTATCAATATTTTCATGCATAAAAATAATTGGCATAAGAGTCTAAAACATAAGAAAAATGCGGTTTTTTTTAATTAAATTACACATAAATGAGAACTGCTAAACAGTATCTATAGTAAGGTGAATGTTCAAAATCCATTAAATGTTAATAATCACCATGAACACTCAAACATACAACGATGAAAACCCGAAATATTTTGTGCACGTATTGTGGACATTCACTGTATATCGTACATTCATCGGTAATTGTTGACATTTACTGTATATCGGACATTCACTATTTATTAGATGTTCATCGGTAAAAGTCTAACAACCCTGAACATTCTTGGTTGAACAATCAGGGGAAAACAAACGTAAGAGTTTGATCAAAAATTTACTTTCACTAAAGGTGGAAAAAAATTAAGTGGTTTATTTCAAACCGATACATCTACATAGTCTAACACACCACTTCTCAAAGTTTTCGATCTTTAAACTCGACGGGGTGGCTCAAATAATGATGCCTAGTCCCTGAAATTTGCATTAATGTATACTTTAGAGAGAATTCCTGGAAATTTGTTAAAGTAGAAGTTTTCTGTAGAAATGCGATCAATAAATTGCTGGAATTAAACAGCTTTTTTTTCTGTACTCTTCGGGAAAAGGGTTAGTTTTGCTTAGTTTCGGGAAAAAAGAATTTATGTCTTTTAGCCAATCATCAATTACAAGTATATTAACTTATTACTTCTTGTGAAACTTTTTTGTAACTTTATTGTTCTGAAGAAGAAAAAGTAAATTTAAAATTTCCAATTGGTTTGTTTCAGATGAAGTTCAGAGGACGAAGTTTCCTGTGCTCATTCTAGCGCTTCCTTGATTTCATTGATTGTTTTGGTTTTACTATCAATGCGCGGTAAAAACCGTGGATATTTAGTATTTAGGATATTTATATTTATTATTTTTTCTAGTATTTGGATAATACTATTCTACAGATTACAGTACAATACATTTCACAATGCAAGAAGAACAATAAATGAACAAAGTTGACGAAACGAATAATAAGATACAATAAAATCACAAGAAATTGCTATGAAAACATGCACTGTCCTTATTTAACAAAATTCTAATATTTTTTTTAAATATAAAATTAAAATAATAGGATCAAATTATCACTAAAACAACAGGAGAACCAAGAATGAAAACAATGCCGCTGCAACTGTTGCCATTTATGACCTGAAACATGCACATTTAGCAGAATAACTGTAAAGAGTATTTAGTAGTTCTATCTAAGTATGAATTTATATTTATGATATATAAGTAGACCAGAACCTTGATTTTCAACACAAAGACGCATATTATTGTTAAATATGTTTATATTACTTTTATCACTACATATACACTACACGGTAATTTTGTGTTCACAGTGGCAATCTTTTGTCTGAACGACAAAAATAATGTAACACTTTTGTAATGCGTATTATTTTGAAACATGGGCAGTTCTACCATTATTTTTAATTTCAGGTATAAAAAAACTTGTGAAATTTATTTTTTCAAAATCACTTTAAATATTTGTAAAAATGTTTATAAGGGTTCTAGAATTACAAAAAAAAGTTTAGCAAGGCTCATTTGAATTTTTTTACAAAAAATTTAGGGATGGCAGTGTTTAAAAAAAAACCGGTTTCAAAGAAACTGGTTTAAACTGGCCTTATGAAAATGACTAATTTTCAATGAAACCGAAGTCACGAACAAACCGGTTAGTCTTAAAACAGGTTTCGGTTTTCCATCCCTAGATCATTGTGACGGTTAGGAACGGAAGGTAAAGAACGGACGGTGAGGAAATTCACGATGCTTTCCGGTGTTTTTTGTGTTGAAACTAACTCCAGTTTAATAAAAATTGATTTTTTTACTCTTTATACTACACTTAAATATATTTCTAGAAAAAAATTCCCATTATTAAGCAAAAATTAACCTTAACCATGGGGGATTGTAAGGAAAGTAATAAAGCCACGCAGCTCATTTTACTGGGGTTTTTAACTTTTGGGCTTATTGGTGAAGTATAGCAAAAAAATGCGGCTACTAACTGAAATGTGAGTTTTCTGCAATACAGTTTTCATGATTGAAGAATCACTGTAGCTCCATCCAGTGCCTCTCTTCGCCACTTTAGTAATGAGGTCAGTGAATGTACCAAAACCCAGGGACAAAGTTAGGAGAAGAGAAATACACATTATAAATATTAAAAGCCAAAATTTTATGGAAGGAATTTGTTAAGATATAGTATTAGTTCAATTTAAAATCCAAATGAATGTAATTTTTAGCTCAAAAATGTGTTAGTTTGAGCCCTAAAATAAAAATTTAACATTCGGGACATGAGAAGGTAAGGAATTTTCTGCATTGTTTTGTGTCCTAAATTTTTTTTAGAGTTTCTCTGCTTTAAAATTCCGTTTAGCAATTATATAACGACCATTCTATTAGTATAATAAGAAAACATTGAAAATAAATATTAGTTTTTTTTAAAGTTATGGCCAAGGGACATAAAATTAAAAATTATGGTAGAATTGCCCACATATGTAATCTATTAGTCAATATTGAGCTTAGATTAAGCATGGATGGGTATAAAGTCTTAGGTAGGTAAATAAGGATCAAAAGATGATAGCACAAATCCTAGCTTAAGGTATTGGACGTTGATCTTATTGTTGTTGGACATAAGTGATAAATGTACTAAGCTTCAATAAAGCATTAACACATATTTCTTGGAGTTTACCGAAAGAAGTATTCGAGGACAAATCGGGAGATAATTTTAATCAACACGAAATATTATAACCACAAAATAAAATATAATGCGAAAATCTATTAAAACTTCCGATAATATCAGCGCTCTATCCACTTGACTACCGAGTCCATCAAACACAAAAAAATAACATTTTATTAGATTACTAAGTAATTTAAGTACATAATATGCTTTTAATAGAAATTTAAAAAAAATATGACAAGATGGAGGCCTGTTTATAATTTTCTTGTAAGATAGCAAGATGATGTCAACATCATGATATACAACATTAACACATTTTCTTTCTAGTCGCTTGTAATGTTTTACAATTTTATTGATAAATCATCCGCATGGTAAAATTAAGTATGTTTACAATGTACTGCAACAAATAATGTGCTCATTAATTTTAATGCCCTTTTTTTTGTCGACTCTTTGGTAAAGATCTGTGAAATGAGCGGAAGCTTAAGGAGAACTTGTGAGTTATTTCAACATCCTTACGATTAGAGAGGAATTCATGAGTTGAATAAACTCATTAAGCCATATGCAAAATGCCTACCATTAAAACTCTAACTAAACTAAGCAACTTAATAAGTTAGATTTCTATCAGAAAACTAAATGGGCCATTAAGTTATAAATAAATTAAGAGAGACCGAGAGTTAAGTATTGCAGAAAGTTTAATGATTTATTACTCTTAATCTTATGAATCAACTTATGCAATTTGCAAGCAAATTGTTATTGGAAAGATTTTAATAAACTATTTAATGATTTTTAAAAATTAATCCAAGCAATTTTTCTTAATTTAATAACCGTTTTCGAATTTTTTTTAAACATTTATTATTGTGTTTTATTAATTATAATTATGATTATTTAGTTACATACGTTTTTTTTAACCCCCTTGTGACGAACAAAAATTATTCTGTAATGTTTGTTTTTGTGTTCATAAAAAGATTTGTTTGTTAAAAAAAGGATATGTTTGCCGGGTTTTTTCATTGTTGTTCCAGTACTTAAAATACCAGCAAATTATATGATTTATGTGATATAATAAAAAGTTGTATGCGCTATATCCTTTTCTATAAAACTCCGAGTTAATAAATATAATCTACCCATAAAAATTTTCAATTAAATATCCCAACCCTTCCAACCCACAACCTTGATCAAAAACCCTAGCCCACCAAAATGAGCGCTAAAGGTAAGAAGAAATCAAACAGATAAGGGCAGGTACAGAACAGATCCAGAACGCCTAGATCCGGAACTGCATCTCTCGTCTGCAAGGTCACGCATGCCCCCACCCCCGAAAAGGATCGATCGCCCCCCCCCCCCAACCCCCCCCCCTTAAAAAGGGCAGACGATTTCCCTGGTCGATGGAGACTCGTAGTAGATTAACTGCCCCTTAAGAATGTTTTCGAAGAGGCGATATTGGAATAGTGGCCGGGGAATCACTAGCTAAAGAACTCTGGGAGGAAGGTTATTAAATTGGTTTAAAAGCGTGGGAAGGGGAGCTGTGAGATTTGAGTTCGTTATAGGTTGTTTGAATGACATAGTGTTATAGATTTGTAGTATAGAGTTGTTGAGATTTTTAAAAGATTGTAGTGGTGTCCATATGAAGGAAGGGGACGATTTGGCAAACATGCTGACAATAGAGTGTTGTATTGTAAAACTTGGGTCATTTTATTGAAATTAACAGAATAAAAAATATTCATACCAATTTCTAATCAGAAAGTAGAAGACAGATATCTCTTATAAATGTTCATAAATAAAAGTTTAGTCACCAAGACAAAAAAAAAGAATATTTACATCTTCGTCCATGAAGAAGGATGGACTATGAGATTTGAGTTCATTATAGGTTGTTTGAATAAGATTTGTATAGTGTTAATATTTTGAATAAGATTTGTATAGTGTTAAGATTTTGAATAAGATTTGTATAGTGTTAAGATTTTGAATAAGATTTGTATAGTGTTAAGATTTTGAATAGATTGTATTAATGTCCATCTGAAGGAAGGGAATGGTTGGGCAAACAAGTTGACAATAGTTTTGTTTTGTTAAACTTGGGTCATTTTGAAGGGATTAACGAAATAAGATATTCATACAGATTTCTAATCAGACAGAAGGTAAAAGAATTCTTTTATAAAAGTGGACTCAGTTCAGTAACCAAGACAAAAAATATCTTCACCCATTGACTTCTTCCTCAAGATGGACCATACAATGGAAATTTACACGAGAAAATACGAAAATTAAATAGTAACAAACAAATATCCTGACTTCAATTCCATTATAGGGAGTGGACGGAGTGAGAGATTTGAGTTTATTTAGGTTGTTTGAAGGACATAATGTTGTAGATTTTGTGTACAGTTGTTGATATTTGTAACAAATTGTAGTGGTGTCCACAGAAAGGAATAAGATGTGTGGGAAAAAAAATTTGAGAATAGTGTTTGCATCGTAAAACTGAAAAAAAAGAGTATCAAATAAATATCTTCATACATATGGTCTAATCAACAAATGGTAAAAGACAGATTTCTCTTATAAAGCTTCCTAAATTAAACTGGATCCAGTTCAGTAACAAAAAAAAAAGATTTCCATCTTCGTTCATGGTTTACAAGATAAGACCATACAATCAAAATTAACACGAGAAAGCATGGAGAGTGAAATTTTAATCTTGAGACTCAATGACTTTAAGACGCAACGTCATACTCACTGAGTAGACCTGCTTGAAATGTTTCATTTTAGTTTTTTTCTGGTTTTGTAAACCCTCTGAATGATAAACTTTTCGGCTAAAGTGTAAACTTGTTTTCACCGCATTATATTTAAATTTGACTCATTATTGAAATATTTTGATGTTTTCTATTTTTTTTATTTACGTATTAAATGGCTTTAACCAACTTATAATGCTTTAAATGTTAAAATTTAATGAAATAAAATAATTAATAATTTTTTTAATTACATGTGTTGCTGGAAAAACTAACAATGGTTATAGTTAATAAGTCATGTGATTAAATTCTATAAGTTTATAACATTTTAGGAACGAATTACAATAAAGATGATAAGTTGCATTCTATTGACGATTTGTCGCGTGTTGCTGGTTGTAAAAAATGGAATAATACTTCGGTGAGACATTTGGGAAATAGTACATTAACGACGATTGGTCACGGTGAAATTGATCTTTCTGCTTTTCTTTATCTAAATAAACAAAACATAAAACTAGTGAAGATCATAGTCTGAACAAATTATGTCGACAATATAAGTTACACGAAAAACGAAATTTTAAAAAATCTTGAAGTTAACGTTTTTATTAGAAAATGAAGGAGTTAAATGCAGTAACAAAGTCGTCGTTATTGTGTTAAGAGAAAAAACTATAATACGTCTAGTCACAGGAGTAATGAGTCGTATTTTAATACAGGGTGTCCGTAAAAGAATGTCCGAGTTTTAATGGTATATTACAGGAGTTTATTTTATACTAAATATAACAAATCATACATGACATTGAAGGAAAACTAACTTAGTTTTTCCTATAAGTGCTCAATGTGTGCGCCTTTAGTGATACGGCACACATCCAAACGAAAATGCAATTCTCATACTGTCTGTAGCAAGTCCGGAGTAATGGAAGCAACAGCCTGTGCAATTCTACCTTTCAAGGTTGGTAAATCGTGGGGTAGGGGTGGAACGTAGACCCGATGTTTTACGAAGCCCCAAAGGAAGAAATCACAAGGCGTGATGTCAGGTCACAATTTGAAACTCGGACATTCTTTTACGGACACCCTGTATTTTAGTTATACATTTAAGTTATATTCTGATTCGGTGGTACATACAATGTTCCCTGGACAAATTATTAAACGCACTGCAAGATTTCATGTATCAATCAATGATTAACAAAATACCTTTAGAAGGACATTTGTGTTCCTAAACTTAAGCTATTGAATAGAAAATACCATCTGCTATACTTAATACATATATTGACATCTTTTTTAATGATATGGCATTCTTTGGTATGTTTTCTTTCATCATTACATAAAAAATACAGTGCGTCTAATAATTTGTCCAGGGACTGTAACTTATGTTGAGAAAGAGCTGTTTACCATACCAGTAATTTAATTTATTAACCCTCTAAGCTTCCCTTATATATCACTTTTTAAAAAGGAAGAATTTTTAGTTGCAAGAAAACAATAAAAATAGCAAGGCAAAAGCTTAATTGAGTCTTTATCAGGAAAAATATATACAGTCATCGAGCAAAGCTTTTCATTTAAAGTCACATTGATTTACTATTCAAATTAGAATCAATATACATCTAATTGTTTCCGGGAGAAACATAAGAAATGATTTTTTTTCTGGTAATTCTCTTTTATTAGCGGTACTCCACTTTGTTTTTAGCAATGTGATTTGAATAATGGATTAAATTCTTTCTTACATTCAGGTTTTTTTTAATTTATAAAGACCAGTTTTATTAAAAGAGGTGAGCTCAAAAGCATTGCTAGTATTCTGTTTTCTTTTATTATTCAAATTAATTCAACGTGACCAACACCATTTTATACCAGATAGCCAACTCGTTTAGAAAATAACATGAAAACAGACTTTTTATCCAGTATCATGACGCGCAAGAAGAACCAAACAAAAAAGGCAGAATTCTTGTTCTAAAGAAAAGAAAAAGAATAAGGAGATAAAAGAAGAAAGAGTTCTTTATCAGAAAAAAAAGTGTCCCGTCATCGAACAAAATTTTTGTGTTAAAATCACACTGATTAACTCGTTCAGCAAAAAAGTTTTTCGAGTAATTATTGATTTAAAAATTAAATTGCATTAAAACTATGTTTTTGTATTATTAATCGATATCATTACCTACTGATTCAACAAATCGATTTTTTAAAATTTTGTTTAAAAACATAATTAAATAAACTTCGTTATTAACTGACTCACACACATTTGTGAACACCAATAACGCCTTATTTCACAAAAATAACCCCACTAACTTTAGTTTTGAAAATTAGTTTTTCGTGTCGTGGAACTTAATTTGTTCTGCATAAATTATTCAATACTATGGTATTCATTTGTCTTTTAAGGTTCGTTTCATGCAATAGTTCCGGTAACGTTAGCCGAACTTACGGTACTGGATGATCGCATAGGCAAGGTTAGGGCCATTGGATTTTTCACATGCGAAGAAAGCTTAAATCTTATTTATGGTTTACCTTAGTTTTTTTAGCAAAGTTATGGCAATGATAAATGCTGTCGCAGTCCTCACTTAAAATGTACATACAAACACACACTAAAAATGTACGTCTCTCAATACTGCCTGGAAAACACCCCCAACACATGACTGGTATCATGCTGATCACCCTGGATTAATGGTGATAGGGCAATGCAGACAACCCTTACTAGATTGATTAGTGTAGTGGCCACATTAAATCTCTTTCATTTGACCAGGGTTGCAAGACTTTTTCATTGTTTACGAAATGTAGTATGGCACCGGACTCCCCCAGTCACCACCTTGCTTGTATGGGGTTGGATAAGAATGACTTGGTGCAGAATCCTGTCCAAGTTATGGACTTTTTAAGGGTGTGCAACCTCCTGGACTTGATCTAGTTGATATAGATCATGGAGAATAAGCAACAACAATAACACATACCAATCTCACTACTCGATTGAAATCCGTAATTAAAACCGTAAGAACGGTTTTCGTTTCAGCCGCATGTGAAAGATCCATTTGCCTTAAGATAGCCATTAACGACTCTACATTGAAAACTAACAGCACCAAAAGTACGGTAGACATTACCGGGACAGTTGCATATGAAACGGGCATTACGAGTTTAAAAAAATTTCATCCACATAACCAACACCATCTTATACAGAACGCCCGACACGTCCAGAGAAAATGACCGGAAAACCAGGCTTTCCCATCCGGTATCACATAAAGAACGAAACAAAAGGGACAGAATTCTTGCTGTAGAAAAGAAAAAGAACAAGAAGAAGAATAAGGAGACACAAGAAGAATGAGGTCTTTATCAGAAAGAAGTGGCCAGTCATCGAACAAAGCTTTCGAAACGCAATCTCTTTTTCGCGGACCTTCCCTCTTGGAGTGGCTGGTCAATCGTTAATCATCTGGGACGAGGATTTTTGTCCCTTTATTGCGCCCAACTTGAACAGAGGGCTTTGGGATAAGGACTGGAATGAGGCGCAATTTCAAAGAATGGAATAAAACTGAAGTTGATTGAGATCATCAAGGACATCAAGAGGTAATTTATTCGAATCGTAATCTGATAGAATTTAATTGATTTTAGGATGACTAATTAAACAAGTATTTGGTGTAGAGTAGGCTGTTACAAATTTCAATTGCAAAAAAATTTGGAATTTCACCGCGCACTTTCCCAGGACAAAATATAAGCAACATATTTTTTAACAAGAAGAAGTGGACAATTACCAAAAAATAAAAATCGGAACGTAATCTCCTTTTCGGGAACCCTATTTGGTGGTCAAATTGTTAATGATCTCAGACTAGGATGAGGATTGTTGTCCTTTTATGGTATCCTTTGATCATCGAGGACTTTAGAATTAGGTCCGAGTTACAACGCAGTTTAAAGTAAAGTTCTAAATAGAACTAGAATTGATAAGACATAAAAGACATTATTTATTGAACCAAATTGATTTTAGAATTAGTAACAGCTAATTTTTTTGGTGAACAGCATTAAAAGGATTGGAACTCAGTTGAAAAAAATAAATTATCAAAATTTGTGCTACATTTTATAGATTCGCCTTCTTCATAGTACAGAAGGTTTTAGAAGGATCTTACAGTAGTAGGATTCAGAATTGATCTGGAATTTATTTAAGATATATTGTGAAAATAAACTAATTGAATAATATATTGACTTGTTCATTGAACTAAATAAAGTTTGAAAAGGATAATTGTAAGTTGCGGCTGAGTCGCATTGCTGATTTCTTATTCCAGTTTTCAATATTTCTAATTAAATAATCCAATACAGTGGAGTATTTCTATTGTTATTACATTCTATTTATTAATTTACACCTAATGTATAAGTTCTAAGTTTTCGACGGACCCGTTACTTCATGAAATTCTCACCTAACTTTATATTCACAAGGAAACACACTCTCAACTACATCGGGATTAGTTTTGAATACGTAATCCCCTCAATTAATTCCATTAAGGGTCTTGTATGGTAACAGATCTCTATACTATTCCAATGGGGAAACTTTTGACCCTGTTTTTAAAAAAAGTATACGACATGTACTCACGGGAACTTACCAAAAAACAGAAGAAAGTTATTTTGCTATTAAAAAAATTAATAAGTAATTTTAAAGATATTAATTAGTTATAATTAAAACAAAATTTTAGTAAATATTCACAAACTAAAGATGGCAGCACTAACGGCATGTAAATATCTATTTTTTTGTTTTAAATATAACTAATTACTATCTTTGAAATTATACTTATTAATTATTTTAATGGTAAAATAACTTTCTTCTGTATTTTTTGGTAAGTTTGCGTAAGTACATGTCATATGCTTTAGTTAAAAACAGGGTCAAAAGTTTCCCCATTGGAATTGTATAGAGATCTGTTACCATACGAGACCCTTAATCCAACAACCTTGACATTCTCAGAAACAGTCAAACCCAACTCCCCCGCAATCAATCGCAATTGATTCTTTTTCAATTTAGTTCTTTAAGGCAGAATGGTAACAATTCAATACAAGTTATCGAACCAAATACCAACTCCAACCCAACCGAAATTCTAAATATTTATTTCTAAATTAAACTTAAAATACAGCTACTTTCTAAACACCTAGTAAAAAGTTCGGCAACTTCACACATAATCAAACACAACACTTGCGTAACATAACGCATAATTATTAAAAATCTCCAAACACCACCAACCACAACACCTCAGCTAGTATATATGATTATTAAAATTTCCACGTATCACTAAACACAACACTTCACCTAGAATAACCAAATTATTAAAATTTCCACAAACTACCAAACTAGCACAATTACTAAAAAAATCCAAACGTAAAAAATCATGGCACAACACTCACCTAAGCAGCTTAAACTCGCAGACACAACATTCAGCTAAACAGGTAAAACTCGCAGACACAACACTATAAAAACTCGTTAAAAACACGCACTAAAATTCTTCCATAGGTAGCATGAAAGATCCAGGCACAACCGGACCAAAATTATTAACTCACAAAAGCTCCAATTTTTCGACGGACCAGTTACTTCTTGAATTTCTCAAAAAAAAAAATGTTCACAATATTAAACTCTACCAAAGATAGATTGTTGAAATTTCACTTTAATAATTTCATTGAAAAGTAAGACATCATATTGTAAAGGTTGCCTCAAAATTAGAAGGTTTTTTGGAAATTTGGTAATTTAACACTTTCCGACTGTCTATTTCTGGCCTCCTTTAGAAGCTTTAACACATCCAATTTCCAATCGAAATTTGGAATCCTGGTCAATTGACGAAAGAAAGTTCTTGCACCAGACACGTTAAAGAAGAAAATAATCCTACCTCACATCAACACAAAACAGATGCCCGGTCCTTACCAATTCAACACGTCACAACTCAAAACAGTTACGCAGTAATATCTACGTTTCTCAAGATCCACGGCGCAAGCACTATTGTAACACCTGCATAGAAAGATTCCTATTTAGAATTTATATTTTGATTGGAATGAAATTTATTGATGAAAACTTATTTGAACTAATTTTTAGTGATGTGTTAATTTAAATTAAGTGGATTTTTAGTGATTATTTTTGGATTCTTTTTTCAACTTTCAATTTTGAGGATATTGTAACTCAAGTGGAACATTTTTGAAACAAACTAGCCCATTCAGAACAAAATTTATTTGAATTCAGATTCTAAATTAAAATAAGTTTTTTTGTTGAGTCAATCTTAAAAGTTTTCTACGTATAATACATTAGAATTAAACCATTGTTTAGGATGCGAATGAAAATTGTGTAGGAAGTAAATGAGCCAAACGAAGAGGTATTGCAATGCAAATTATTTGAATTAAGCCTCTTTAGGATTATTTGATTGATAATTTTGGCTACTTTTATAATCTATAAACTTAATTTTTCTAAAATTTCCTTTCATTAACTAAAGTATACTGATTCTCTTTAAATTATTGATTAATTTTTTATATTTTTTAAAAAGAAATTAATTAAAAATTTTAATAATTAAATAACTTAACTTTTTTAATGTTAATCGAACGGTACTTTCTGATTTTTCTCACAAATACTAAAATTGAATATCAAACAAATTAAGTGTTTAATCAGCAATTGTTACGATGTCAAGCAATAATCTTACATATAGGAAACACGAAAAGAAAAATAGCAGTTAATATGATACTTCTTATCAATACGTAGAGCAAAATTATAGACTTATAATATATACGGCCAAAAATTACAAACTAAATTTCTCACGTTATAAGATTATCAAAATCTTAATTATATATTTTTTTCTAATTCAAGAAGATACAGATAAAAGCGATACCGACAAAATTAATTCCAACCTTAAAATAAAATATTTGCAACATTAAAATTAAATATTTGCAACATTAAAATTAAATATTTGCAACACTAAATTAAAATATTTGCAACACTAAATTAAAATATTTGCAACATTTAACTAAATATTTACAGCATTGAAATTCAATGTTTGCAACATTAAACTAAAAAATTTACAGCATTGAAATTCAATGTTTGCAAAATTAAAATTAAATATTTGCAACATTAAAATAAAGTATTAGAAAGAAGTAGCATAAAAGAATTTACTCTCTACAAACTTTCTTAAGTTTTGTTATATTAATAGTTAACAATGAAATACATCAGAAAGCAATCCAAAAAGAGTAATAGACAAGACGTATTATATTTGACACCTACACAGGTGGCAATGGACAAACTTCAGACAATGCTCCTTGTCCTAATTACTACTTACGTGGGGTACAGAATTAATTGACAGTTTCTCTAGACAGTCTTTCTTCGGGATAAATAGCTAACTATCTCTAATTATCTCTCACGTGAGCTCTCCTTTCACTTTGAGAATGACTTGACCATTAAAGTCGGATTAGTTACGATAGTTTTGTAATATGAAGCTAATTTTGAAGGTTATGTTAAGATTGATAGTTTTATTTATGGAAACAACAATTTCTGCTTTTTATATGCTTTCTTATGATTATAATTTTCTTTTTAAATTTGAAAATAAAAATGGATTACGCAGCTGAACGTTAAAAGTTGGAAAATCGAAGAAGCTATATAAAGATTTAGCACTTTTCTCCCCAAATTCAATAAAAACACAGACGACGTCAATACGAAACAGTACTATTAAATGACTCAATACTAACATAAAAATAGAGGTGAGTAACACTACACGACTTTCTATTACCACGCAATAAATCAATACATTTAAAAGTAGTTTAGCTATATACCCTATAAGGTAATTTCAAACACTTTAAAAACTTAAATTAGTCCTATGGCAGCTACTACTTATGCAAACACGATTTTCTGAAAATCCTTTTGCGTCCGACAAGTACTAGGAACTCGCGTCCAAAATTTAAAGTCCGTATCTCTTTTAGTTCGAACTGTAGAGTAGTTTTAGACAGACAGACGGACCAATGTTCAAAAAAACCCTTTTTCAGAATCAGTACCCTCCAAAACGTGTAGAAAACAAAAAAAAAATCTTCATTTCAGATTTACGACCTCACTACAATGCTTTCATTATCTTTTATTTCATAAATGCATAAAAAATCAGAAGAAAATGAGTCAAATAATCTAAAAAACATAATTTATAATTATTTTATTCCATATTAGGTAATTAAAATATATTTCAATTGATATAAAGCATAAAAGAAAGTAGTCTATGCGCAAAAGACTATTTAAAGTCTGTATTTAAAAATTACAATTAAAAATGCTAATAATCATGTTTAAAAAAATCCAAAAATTCCTTTTCTTTGTACGCAATGGTATAGAAAGTAAAACGGCTCCCCACTTATTCTAAGTTAAGTACAAGAAGTGAGATATCCAGTTCGACAGCTTGTTGGAATATTCTGGCTGCTGATCAAAGAGGAAATACCACTCTTCTTAGAAAGACAAGAGTGAAGTCACTATTTTAATCTCGATTGTCTACACAGGTCTCTTTGGAAAATTATAGACTCTCTTTTGAAAACTATAGACCTTATAATATACTGCCAAAAATTACAAACTAAATTTCTCACGTTATAAGATTTTCAAAATCTTAATTATATATATATTTTTAATTCAAGAAGATACAGATAAAAGCGATACCGACAAAATTAATTCTAACCTTAAAATAAAATATTTGAAACATTAAAATTTAATATTTGCAACACTAAATTAAAATATTTGCAACATTAAACTAAAATATTTAATTCACACATAATCAAACACAACACTTGCGTAACATAACGCATAATTATTAAAAATCTCCAAACACCACCAACCACAACACCTCAGCTAGTATATATGATTATTAAAATTTCCACGTATCACTAAACACAACACTTCATCTAGAATAACCTAATTATTAAAATTTCCACAAACTACCAAACTAGCACAATTACTAAAAAAATCCAAACGTAAAAAATCATGGCACAACACTCACCTAAGCAGCTTAAACTCGCAGACACAACATTCAGCTAAACAGGTAAAACTCGCAGACACAACACTATAAAACTCGTTAAAAACACGCACTAAAATTCTTCCATAGGTAGCATGAAAGATCCAGGCACAACCGGACCAAAATTATTAACTCACAAAAGCTCCAATTTTTCGACGGACCAGTTACTTCTTGAATTTCTCAAAAAAAAATTATGTTCACAATATTAAACTCTACCAAAGATAGATTGTTGAAATTTCACTTTAATAATTTCATTGAAAAGTAAGACATCATATTGTAAAGGTTGCCTCAAAGTTAGAAGGTTCTTTGGAAATTTGGTAATTTAACACTTTCCGACTGTCTATTTCTGGCCTCCTTTAGAAGCTTTAACACAGCCAATTTCTAATCGAAATTTGGAATCCTGGTCAATTGACGAAAGAAAGTTCTTGCACCAGACACGTTAAAGAAGAAAATAATCCTACCTCACATCAACACAAAACAGATGCCCGGTCCTTACCAATTCAACACGTCACAACTCAAAACAGTTACGCAGTAATATCTACGTTTCTCAAGATCCACGGCGCAAGCACTATTGTAACACCTGCATAGAAAGATTCCTATTTAGAATTTATATTTTGATTGGAATGAAATTTATTGATGAAAACTTATTTGAACTAATTTTTAGTGATGTGTTAATTTAAATTAAGTGGATTTTTAGTGATTATTTTTGGATTCAACTTTCAACTTTCAATTTTGAGGATATTGTAACTCAAGTGGAACATTTTTGAAACAAACTAGCCCATTCAGAACAAAATTTATTTGAATTCAGATTCTAAATTAAAATAAGTTTTTTTGTTGAGTCAATCTTAAAAGTTTTCTACGTATAATACATTAGAATTAAACCATTGTTTAGGATGCGAATGAAAATTGTGTAGGAAGTAAATGAGCCAAACGAAGAGGTATTGCAATGCAAATTATTTGAATTAAGCCTCTTTAGGATTATTTGATTGATAATTTTGGCTACTTTTATAATCTATAAACTTAATTTTCTAAAATTTCCTTTCATTAACTAAAGTATACTGATTCTCTTTAAATTATTGATTAATTTTTTATATTTTTTAAAAAGAAATTAATTAAAAATTTTAATAATTAAATAACTTAACTTTTTTAATGTTAATCGAACGGTACTTTCTGATTTTTCTCACAAATACTAAAATTGAATATCAAACAAATTAAGTGTTTAATCAGCAATTGTTACGATGTCAAGCAATAATCTTACATATAGGAAACACGAAAAGAAAAATAGCAGTTAATATGATACTTCTTATCAATACGTAGAGCAAAATTATAGACTTATAATATATACGGCCAAAAATTACAAACTAAATTTCTCACGTTATAAGATTATCAAAATCTTAATTATATATTTTTTTCTAATTCAAGAAGATACAGATAAAAGCGATACCGACAAAATTAATTCCAACCTTAAAATAAAATATTTGCAACATTAAAATTAAATATTTGCAACATTAAAATTAAATATTTGCAACACTAAATTAAAATATTTGCAACACTAAATTAAAATATTTGCAACATTTAACTAAATATTTACAGCATTGAAATTCAATGTTTGCAACATTAAACTAAAAAATTTACAGCATTGAAATTCAATGTTTGCAAATTAAATTAAATATTTGCAACATTAAAATAAAGTATTAGAAAGAAGTAGCATAAAAGAATTTACTCTCTACAAACTTTCTTAAGTTTTGTTATATTAATAGTTAACAATGAAATACATCAGAAAGCAATCCAAAAAGAGTAATAGACAAGACGTATTATATTTGACACCTACACAGGTGGCAATGGACAAACTTCAGACAATGCTCCTTGTCCTAATTACTACTTACGTGGGGTACAGAATTAATTGACAGTTTCTCTAGACAGTCTTTCTTCGGGATAAATAGCTAACTATCTCTAATTATCTCTCACGTGAGCTCTCCTTTCACTTTGAGAATGACTTGACCATTAAAGTCGGATTAGTTACGATAGTTTTGTAATATGAAGCTAATTTTGAAGGTTATGTTAAGATTGATAGTTTTATTTATGGAAACAACAATTTCTGCTTTTTATATGCTTTCTTATGATTATAATTTTCTTTTTAAATTTGAAAATAAAAATGGATTACGCAGCTGAACGTTAAAAGTTGGAAAATCGAAGAAGCTATATAAAGATTTAGCACTTTTCTCCCCAAATTCAATAAAAACACAGACGACGTCAATACGAAACAGTACTATTAAATGACTCAATACTAACATAAAAATAGAGGTGAGTAACACTACACGACTTTCTATTACCACGCAATAAATCAATACATTTAAAAGTAGTTTAGCTATATACCCTATAAGGTAATTTCAAACACTTTAAAAACTTAAATTAGTCCTATGGCAGCTACTACTTATGCAAACACGATTTTCTGAAAATCCTTTTGCGTCCGACAAGTACTAGGAACTCGCGTCCAAAATTTAAAGTCCGTATCTCTTTTAGTTCGAACTGAAGAGTAGTTTCAGACAGACAGACGGACCAATGTTAAAAAAAAAACTTTTTTCAGAATCATTACCCTCCAAAACGTGTAGAAAACAAAAAATCTTCATTTCAGATTTACGACCTCACTACAATGCTTTCATTATCTTTTATTTCATAAATGCATAAAAAATCAGAAGAAAATGAGTCAAATAATCTAAAAAACATAATTTATAATTCTTTTATTCCATATTAGGTAATTGAAAGATATTTCAATTGATATAAAGCATAAAAGAAAGTAGTCTATGCGCAAAAGACTATTTAAAGTCTGTATTTAAAAATTAAAATTAAAAATGCTAATAATCATGTTTAAAAAAATCCAAAATTCCTTTTCTTTGTACGCAATGGTATAGAAAGTAAAATGGCTCCCCACTTATTCTAAGTTAAGTACAAGAAGTGAGATATCCAGTTCGACAGCTTGTTGGAATATTCTGGCTGCTGATCAAAGAGGAAATACCACTCTTCTTAGAAAGACAAGAGTGAAGTCACTATTTTAATCTCGATTGTCTACACAGGTCTCTTTGGAAAATTATAGACTCTCTTTTGAAAACTATAGACCTTATAATATACTGCCAAAAATTACAAACTAAATTTCTCACGTTATAAGATTTTCAAAATCTTAATTATATATATATTTTTAATTCAAGAAGATACAGATAAAAGCGATACCGACAAAATTAATTCTAACCTTAAAATAAAATATTTGAAACATTAAAATTTAATATTTGCAACACTAAATTAAAATATTTGCAACATTAAACTAAAATATTTACAACATTGAAATTCTATATTTTCAACATTAAACTAAAATATTTGCAACATTAAAATAAAGTATTAGAAAGAAGTAGCATAAAAGAATTTACTCTCTACAGACTTGCTTAAGTTATGTTATATTAATAGTTAACTATGAAATACATCAGACAAAAATATTCCATTAAGAGTACAAAAATATTCCATTTCAAATGGAATAATTTTGCTTAATTGTTGAAATTTTTTAATTTTTTAATTTAATTAAATGATTGGAAATGAAACGGAGATAATTTTGCTTTTATTAAACCCATTGAATTAAAAGTAAAATAAAGTAAATTTCACTATTTTTCTGTCTTTCACTGTTAATTAACTATTCAAACCGCGATAGCTTCTCTTCAGCTATTTCAACAAAACGTACTAAACAGTTTACATTATATCCCCATGGACAGTTCTTTTTCTTATTCATAAAAAAAAGACATTTCGGGGGTTAAACATTATCGACCACATCTTCTCAAAGTTTAATAGTGAAGTCTACTAGCTTTAGTAAACCATGGTGGGTAATTGACTCGCGTTTGAAACTGGAAATAATTTATTTCTTGAAGTGGTTCTAATAATTAATAATTAAAACTATGTAAGAAATAAACTATATGTTCGTAGGAAATAATTAAAAAAATGTAAAACGATTAAATAAACAATTTATGCAGAACTTTTTTTTAAAAAAATTATGCAAGAATTATTAAATAAATCAATGCATAAAATATTAAATAAAAATCTATGTGTAAAATATTTAATGAATCAATATGTGAAATATTTAACAAATCTTTGTAGGAAAACAGAAATGATTTTAGACTAGAATTTAGGTGGCTTCATTGAAAATTTTCATTAAGTTACTGGCAGTTATAGTAATGCTTTTTTTATTACTTTAAATGCAAGATCAATTGTTTAATACAAATGTTATACAACGTGGAAGTAATTTGGTTTCACATGTTTCTAAAATGTTCGCAAAGCTAGACCTCTAATTGTGATCGCATATTGTTAGATATGACGCTGTTTACATGAAAAAAAATGTTATGTAATTTTCTTGTTGTTAAAAAAAAAACTGATAAAATGCAGATTTATGATAAGCCTCCAAAAAGACTTCTTTCAGACAAAAACTTCAGTCACAATATTTTTATGTAGTAAATGTTCATAACGAAAACAAATATGACATTTTGCAAGTTAGATTAGGGCATATTATTGTTACTCCAATGTTTTTAAAACATGTTTGGGAATGACGGTTTGTGTTAAATGAGTAGGGACACCTCAATTTAAAAAAAAAGGAAATTTCTTTTAGAAATTTCTATTGCAGAACTAAAAAGTTGCAGAAAAAAAGTTAAGAAAAAAGTTGCAGAAAAAACACACAACTGTAATAAATATGGAAGCAAGTGTTAGTTTAAGTTAAACGTTCGAATGCGAGCGAAAAGTTTATTCTCTGCGTAAAATGTTAGTGTAGGGTTTTCAGCAAGTGTGTTGAGAATGAGTGCCTGCAGTGCCAAAGCGTCTCAAAACAATGGTTGTTTACTTTGGAAACCTTTCAAAAGTTTTTTTCCGTGTTTTTTTTAAAAATATTTTTTGTATTCTCTTAAAAAACGGAATACACAATTAATCGTTGTTTCGAACTAAGAAGAAAGGAACAACTGAGTATAAGAAAAAGCTTCTAGTTGGATACATTAAAGCTTTTAAAAATAATATCTCGCTCTGATGATTATAATGCACGGATATTAAACCCACCATACGTTTACTTATTTTCTTTCTTTAATAACATAAAGTGTAATAATGATTTTACTTTATCTAAGAAATAGGTTTATTTTCGTTATAGATGTACAAATATTAGATATAAGCGTTTCCGAACATTATATGTGCCGTTATAGTCCCATTTGTTTCCTATACAAAGCACGCTCTAATTCAAGACTTTTAAAATCGATATAATTTGAAAAATAGAAATTATCAATAATACTTTTAATTTAATAATTGTTAGAAAGGTTAGGAAAGATCTTAAAATATAACAATAACCAACTTTCCTATAATAAAATCGCATTACAGAATTTCTATTTTCCAAAGTAACAAATAATGCCCTTTATGGAGATCCTTAAATCTAATTAATGTTCATTCTTCTATTTTAATTTTCTGTTTTTCGTACATGACCAATTCCTTCAAAAAGTTTTTGTGATAGTTTCGTTGGCGTGCTGCATTTGGTTTGCTATATGCTAGAATGTGGAAATGAAAATACGACTGCCATATATTTTTTATAGAGTTATTTAAGAATCAGAAATTTAACAGTAATTATAACGTCGGTTGAAATAGTTTAAAAAATAAAAATATACGACTTATATGTTTTGGGAAAAATTTGCCAAGTATAGTTTCTCTAAATCGGTAATTAGTATAGATTTTCTATAATGCAGTTTAGATTAACACAACTTCCACCCATTAGTGATAGTTTAACCTTTTTTAGAAAGATTGATGTCTCTTTGCCTAGAGTATTTCTTGAAAGTATTTCTTGAAAAATAAAGAATACCATGCAAGACATGCTAGATAAACAAAATAGCTACTTACCCTCTAACTTGAAGTAGGATATTCCTGCAAAAAAGAAGGGATAGAAGGGGAATAAAAGAAGGTTAAAAAGTAAACCAGATTTGTTAAAAGAAATGTCTACACGTCGAACAAAATAATTCATGTCTTATTGTAAATTACTTATTAATTTTTGTAATTATTATCTTTTTTGTCATTTCAACTTCAATATTATACAATTAGAAAAAATTAAGACGGGTCAGAGAAATTATTTTGTGATAAATCATCACGTATCAGTTTTCAAACAAAAGCAACAACCTTTTAAACTTTTTTAATGGGAAAATAAAAATGTTTTGAAATTGAAAAATGACTATTTACAAAAATGGTAGTACTTAGGACGAAAGATAGAGAATATATCAAATTACGGGCAGACGGACATAGCCTTTATAATGCTGCCATTTTAAACCTAAAGCGGAAGCTAAAAGTCATTCTATTATGCCAGGTTATGAATTATCATTAAATTAACTTAAATGTGTTTAAACTTTGTGTGTTTGGGTTAAATTTGTTGCCAATTGTTTTATACACTTTCATATAATAGAAAATCACTCAATCAAATTGCTGTTTGCCGATTAAGTTTTGTGCATACTCCCTTAGTATTTCACAATACCGTCCTATCCGCTCTAAATGTCATTCCAGTACTGCCAGATTAATTTTGAATTGTGTTAGTGATTAAAAAAGATATTGTTCGAAAATATATTGTTTAAGAAGAAAAAAATATTGTTAAAGAAGATGTTGTTAATGATTTAGAAGTGTTAGTGATTAAAGAAGATAGTAGTTATTGTTATAAAAGTAGAAGGTATTGTTAAAGGAGAAGAAGATTTTGTTATAAAATATATTTTTAAAGAAAAGATATTGTTGAAGGAGATATTGCTACAGAAAAAGATATTTTTATCGAAGAAATTGTGAAAGGAAAATAAGGCATTGTAATGAAAGAAATTGTTAAAGAAGAAGATATTGTTAAAGGAGAAGAAGATACTGTTAAAGAAAAAGAAGGTATTTTTGAATAAGAAGTATATAATAGAGATATAAAGGAAAAAGGATACGTTCTTATGTAGACTGCTTTGCAGGAGGACAATTGCGCAGCTACCAACCAAGCACTACTTCAAACATCGGTTTCTATTGAGACGGCGTTGATGTTGTTGTTGTGTTGGAGGATGTTGGGGTTGCAGTTGGGCTGCTTGTTGTGGTGCTGTAGGAGAAGATGCTGCGGGTCGCTGATGACCCCCTCCTCGAGCTCCATGATGTCGGAGGCGGACTCCGAGCAAGAGTCCCGCTTGAGCTTGGCCCCTACGGTCCCGGGGAGGTACGGACAGCTGGTCACGTGGTTGAAGTTCTGCGACTGCATCTCCTCTTGGTCCGTCTCTCGGTGGTAGAAGTAGTTGAAGTTGGAGACTATGACGGGCACTGGCAGGGCGATGGTGAGCACCCCGGCGATTGCGCACAGGGAGCCCACCAGCTTGCCCCAGACCCCGACGGGTCGCATGTCCCCGTATCCGACTGTGGTCATGGTGACGACCGCCCACCAGAACGCGTCGGGGATGCTCTTGAAGAAGGAGCGCTCCGAGTCCGCCTCGGCGTAGTACACAGCCGAGGAGAAAAGGATCACGCCGATGAACAGGAAGAAGATGAGGAGGCCGAGCTCTCGCATGCTCGCCTTTAAGGTACGACCTGCAAACACCACACACACATGCATTAGCAAACATGAAACAATGGGTTTTTAATACTTATCCTCACATCCGTCAATTGCTGCTTTTGACCGTCCGTCCAGGATAAGCATTACTAGCTACGTTTAGTGCGTTGCTATAAGATTTCTATGTTTTATCGGTATCGCGAAATTATCTACTCTACGAAATTTGAGCATTGTTGTATTAGGTACGACATGTTTGACAAACGAAGATATACAGCAGAATATAAAAACAGTACGACCTGACACAAATAGAGATACATCTATTAGCAACATCACCAACATGAAGAAACGTGGTTTTAAAACTTATCCTCGCGTCGTTGCTTTTGATCGCCCATGGTAAGCATTACTAACCATTTTCTGTGCGCATCGCCACTGGTTTATAGGTTTTAGCGGAATTTTGCGAGATAAACAACTTTTCTAAATTTGAGCATTGTTGCATAAGGTGCGACATCCGTTAATTCTTTTCGCGTCCGTTAATAATTGTTTTTGAAAGCCTAGGATAAACATTGCCAACCATGTTCTGTGCGCATTGCTTAAGATTTCTAGGTTTTAGCGGAAATTTGAGATTATCTACTTTCCCAAATTTGAGCATTGCATTTGTGCATCAGGTACGACATGCGGGACAAAAGAAGATAGACATCAGAAGTGATCGCAACATCTTTTGCTCGCCTTTAAGGTACGATCTGCAACACCACACAAACACAAGCATTAGCAACATCAAAGTTTAACAAAGTGTTAGTGTTTTGAATACTTATCCTCGCGTCCACTGCTTTTGACCGCCCAAGATAAGCATTAAAAACCATGTCCTGTGCGTATTGCTTAAGGTTTATAGGTTTTAGCGGAATTTTGCGATATAATCTACTTTTCTAAATTTGAGCATTGGTGCATAAGGTGCGACATCCGTTCATTCTTCTCGCGTCCGCCAATTGCTGTTTTCAAACGATTAGGATAAGCTTTACTAATCATGTTCTGTGCGTTACCTAAGATTTCTAGGTTTTAGCCTAATTTTGACATTATCTACTTAATTTGAGCGTTGGTGTATTAGGTAAAACCTGTTTCATAAAAGAAGATAGACAGCAGAATATAAAAACAGTTATTGCAAGATAGCATGTTCGCCTTTAAGGTATGATCTGCACCAAACAGAAATAAAAAAAAACATGTATTAAAAACATCAACATCAAGGTTAAACAAAGTGTTTTAATACTTATTCTGGCGCCCACTGCGTTTGACCGCACATGATAAGCATTACTAATCATGTTCTGTGTGAATTGCCTAAGGTTTCTTGGTTTTAGCGGAATTGTAAGATTATATCTACTTTCCTGACTTTCAGCATTAGATACGACCGGTTTAACAAAAGAAGACAGACAACATAGTATAAAACAGTGATCGGAACATCACATGCTGACCTTTAAGGTACGACCTGCTACCACACAAATGAAAAAACATGCATTAGAAACATGGAAATGAAACAATGTGGTTTTTAATACTTATCTTCGCGTTCGCTGCTTTCGACCGCCCAGGATAAACATTACTAACTATATTAACTGTGCGCATTGCCTAAGGTTTCTAGGTTTTAGCGGAATTTCCGAATTATCTAATTTCCAAAATTTGAGCATTGCATTTGTGTATTAGGTACGTAGTGGAACAAAAGAAGGCAGCATAAGGAATCGCAACATCGCATGCTGGATTTTGAGGTACGACCTGCGCCACATAAAATCTCATGCATTAGCAACATCATCAACATGAACAACGGGGTTTTAATACTAATCCATTGCGTCCGTTAATTGCTGCTTTTGGCCGCAACGGATAAGTATTGCTCAAAATGTTGTGTGCATTGCCTGAGATTTCTAGGTTTTGGCGAAATTGCGAAGTTATCTACATTTCCTAAATTATAAATTAACTGAATTAATCTAACAGAGAATTAGTGTATTAGATACGACTTGTTTGAAAACAAAGAAGACATACAAACGTTTTTTCCTTACCAAATATATTCCACTAATATAATTATATACCTTCCTTATTGTTTGAGGTATTATATTTACTCGAATATCTTTGTTAATTCATTGCTTTCTTTTATGCAAGATAACTAAATAAGGCATCTATTTTCGGTATACATTTTCTTCACTCAGGCGTCATTTAGATTAGCAATCTAAAACCTTATACCGCCCTTCTTTTAAAAGTATTTGTATTATTTTGATATAACAGATTATTTACTCTGGATATTTACATTACCACATAACGAATCCACATGGAATACATCTGTATAAATTGATGGTTTGGTGGGTCTCAGAAAGGGATAATTTCAAACTTAGAATTTTAGTGTTTAGAAGTTTTGGTTTTGTACTACGTATAGTTTACGTACAGTTCAATCATAATATGTTTAAACTTAACCTGAAAGAGAAATAGTAGTTATGAACAAGTAAATATCATTTAAAGAAAATAAAGAAAGTAGCGATATAAACTGTTAAACCTTAAATACCGTAAGGTTGAAGTGCACTAAATAAATGGAGAATCCTTCACCCTGTATCATTTTAGGTACGCTGTTAAAAAAAGTTATTTCCTAAGCCTTTTTTTTAAATTTTGGGCTGCTTTTCCCTTAACCACACCTTTATATATTCACTCATTGTTAAATTATTCTGTATCCACTAAGCCAAAACTGAATAATAGCCAGTACCTGTTGTAAATGGGCAGATGTTTCTTCAACACAAATCCAATGATGGCAAACTTGACAAATAGTTATTTGGTTGAGTAAGTTTTAGACTTAATTTATGGAGTTGATCGTGATTTGTTAAATAATAAAAAAGTTACTGCAGAGAAGGATATCTATGAATACATTTGTCTTATGGCAGTTTAGGCACGTTTTATTTAACACGTGTTTTTTAACTATTTTTTAGAAGCCTAGTACTAACTCAGTTATCCGAAACAATAAGTTAGATTCACATTTTTATTAAATAAAGTGACAAATTTTGGAAATTCACTCATTGGACTCATTAGAAGTATCTTCGTTTAAAAATCTTTTCTTTTAAAGTAATTGTTGAGTAAAGAAATTAAAATAAAAGCATTCGTAAATTGTTCTCCAATTATCACAAGACAAAAACATCAAATCATGTAAACTATTTCCACTTTCCTTCGCCTAATTGCTTTACTTTATAATTTTGTGACTTTTCTAATGTTTGCTACTAAATTGACCAGAAACAAGTTTCAAGAGCTTTGAATGAGAAATAATGACGTGATGCAGTGGAAATTGCTTTTAGCAATCTAAACGTCTAAAGGTTTTCTTACAGTCAATTTTTAAACAGATCTCAAAATAGGGTAAAATTAAGTCCTCATGCTAGTGAAATTGTTAAAAGATTCTGAACAACTCTACTTTAACACTCACTAATACTTTTTTCAACAGCACAGGTTTGATCTAAAAACATAACTTATTTCAGAATTTATCGTGAGCAATGGAAAGTGCTTGAAAACGCATCACTTTAAAGTGTCAGATACTTTGAATGTATCCACGAATTGAATTCGGAAAACAAAATAAAAAATGTTTTAGAAAATAATGGAAACGTATAATGTAGAATTATTTATAAGGAGATTGCTTCAACTGAAACTTTAAACCTATAAAAATATGCACAATGATTCTTTCTAAAAATATAAAGTTATGAATGTGAATTGAAATAAATATTTTCGCAAATCCTCAAGTGCCTCCAATGACGGTAGTCTGATGTCTTTGAAACGTCGGTTCTCATCTTTGAACCTACATAGACAAGCAAAAACAATCCTCTACGGATTTTTTTTCAAATATGTTCTACCACGTTGTCTGACAACTAATGTTCAGAAATAAAAGTTTATATGCATGGCACCAATGACCCCAGAAATATTTGAACAATCTACAGCACAAGGGTTGTGCTTAAATTGTTACAATATCAGCTGTATTGAATAATGATTTGGAAATTCTTTATTACATATTGCGGATTAAATATTAGAAGTATCGTCAGCCTTTTTGAACTAATTTGTTTTTGGATTAACAGCGAATGCGAGACCGAACGACGAACGAGTCTCCAAACCAAAATGTTTCTGTGTTAATCCAATGAAAAAAAAATCTAAGCCATATTTTCTCAGCTGTATTAAATATTTTTACAAACGGTTTTTATATGAAAAATGTAGCTGACTTACAGGTCTGTATAATCCCACTTTTTGAAATTGGTTTGAATATTTTGTGTAAAATTATTTGTTGAAAATTTAGGTGTAACGGGTTTATTTACTATAAAATTTGGTTTTAGATCAATAAACTATACAAAAAAAACCCTCAGGAAACTTTTACCAGGGTTTAAAAATTGCTGAAAATACATTATGATTCATGTACTATAATATTGGGTTATGGAAAATGGTCGATGATGTGGTTATTTTGTTATCATACTCGATTTCAGTGCTTTAACACATAACTACGTGATTTTTTTCTGCGTAGAAATAGGATTTAATATCTTCTTTTAGCCAGATTAAAATAATTTCTAAAACAATTCTTTGTTAATTCTTTGCTACGTAAATTGCAGATTCACACAAAAAGTATTACTATAAAAAAAGCCACAAACTGCGAAAAAATAACTATATACTTAATTAATTCAATGAATTATTCAATAAATGTAAAATATTATAATTAAATTATACAAACCCAGTAAATCAATAAATTAAAAAAAGGTGAAAGGTTAATTAGCCTATTTTTGGGTAGGTTTTATTAATATACTTTTTTTTAATTGATTCGTTACTTGTAGCAAAGATTGACTTTTTTTTGAATAGTATGAAATATTACAAGAAAAGTAAGCCAATTGTCTATATAGGTCTAAATGTAGGGACTGTGTCACATATGGTACACGGTGCAGTAAAAGGTTAAAAACTATAGGAACAAACCACCTCAATATTTACACACATTATAAAAGTTATAAAGACTAAAAATATTTTTCAATTTTCATTATTTTTTTTAATAAGACTTTTTTTTTTCATGTTTGGTATTGTTAAGGTACACGAAAATGATAACGGTAATTTAAATTCCTTCAAAAAGGTTTTCACTGTACGCCTACGTCACAATACATTTGTTAAATATTTTGTAGAGTGTAGACCTTGTGTACATGTTTAAAATACGATAGCACATTCATTTTAATAAATTAAGTATTGTGAGTTTCAAAAGAATGAGAATATTTGCAATTGTATGCGATTATACATATTTGTTGAGAAAATTTTCATGTATTACTATTGTATTTTGAAAATAAAACATTAAGAAAAATGCTAATAAGTTCAATGAAAATAGAAATTTTTTTGGTGGATTATTTAGAACTCATCGTTATAACTGGAATGGGGATTTTTTTTACAAAGGGGAAAGATTACTTTTTGCCTAGGAGTTTTAGCAATTTTTTTCTAGATTGTCATGACATTCAAATTTAAAAGTAATGCTTATTGAAACCGGAAGTGAATAAATTCACTAACGCCAGATTACTGCAGTCTTACATGACAGTCCACAGACGGTTATAGTCCGCCTGCCACAACTTGACATCCCAAATATTTTTTATTGTGGAAGCGTCCACTTTGTAAATAGGTAGAGAACCTAAAGGAGGCAGGGTTGCCAATCCCATGGTGTTTGGCGAGCCTGCGGATTGTTGGGTTAGTTTGGTTGGAAATAATGTGTCATACTAAAACTACATATAGGTTATTAGTGAAAGGAGGATTATAGTTAATTGCTGTAGGTCGTCATCAATCGCACGTGCATTTCTTTCATCTTGACTTGATCGTTAATAGATTTGTATTTGTAGTATGTATTATTTACCATATTCAGTATCACTTCGGGGAACGCTATAAGTTAAAAAAAATAGCTATTCAATAACAGTGAGCCCATGCAAGTTCGAACTGCCCTTCAGTTGAGAAACTGTTTCTAAATTTTAAGGAAATATGCACCTACATAAGCAATGAATCGCCAAATATAGTAACTCTGGTTGGTTGGTTGGTAGACACATATATATATTCAGGTTTGTGTGCTTGGTCAGCGACCCGCTTATAAACCTTCGTCAAGTAAGACAGACACAACAGACAACACACACACACATAAGTGGATCCATCTAATTTTTAGAGACAAAGGCCA
Source organism: Oedothorax gibbosus (assembly GCA_019343175.1). Taxonomy (NCBI): domain Eukaryota; kingdom Metazoa; phylum Arthropoda; class Arachnida; order Araneae; family Linyphiidae; genus Oedothorax; species Oedothorax gibbosus. The sequence goes on from CM033271.1 coordinate 32,858,179, forward strand.
ACTAGAAAGTAACTCTGGTTGAAACCAACATCTTCCTTAACCCTTTTCGTTTTACGAGTGATAGTTTGGACTCGTCTAAAACACGCGTTATAGATGCCAAGAACTGGTGAGAGGACTATACCTCCTATAACCATTTAAGCTAATGAGACCACCTAACAAAAAAAAACAAAAACAATAACAACAACCAGTATTTGGTTTCCGATCTAGTTGGGATTTGAACTCCTGATCTGTGGCAGGGTAAAATGCAGCTACTACTTGTGCAAACCACTTTAGTAGAACAGGAGAAGCACATAAAAAGTTTATTCTATTCTATAAAATTTAAGTCGATGTATTCCTCATATAATGTTATTTAAAAATAAAGTAAAAAATAAAATTGGATGCAAATTCGGTATTCTAGTTTTATGGGGGATAAATTATCCTAAGGGTGCAACTCGGGGTCCACGGAGTGAATTAGATGACTTTTATAAAGGGGAATCGGATGGTTCTATCTCTCCCATGTTAATTTTTCTAACTTTAGGAACATTTTTCTCAGGAACTATATGAGATATCATTATGAATTTTGTTATAGTTTGTTCCTTACTTATAGGTCTTTGATTTAAACTGAGGATATTTCACAGTATAAAAAGATACTTTTACAGTGATTTTTTTTAAATATGTATAAAACCCTAAAAAAATATCTGATTTAAAGTTATATAATTTTTTTTGCGCAGAGATATTTAAAATTCCTCAGTTTAAATCAAAGAGCTATTAACGGGGAAGAAATAATAAAACAAAACATGTTGATATCTTTTATAGTTCCTGAGAAAAATGTTCCTTACTGTTGAAACCTTACATTTCAGGAAACGCAAAAGTAAGGTATAGGTAAGAACTGATATACAGAATTTCTTAAAAATGCTTATAAAAAGAAAACCACTAAACATAAATTGATAATCTTGGTCTTAAATTAAAGTTTTTAGTATGCATATTAAAAACAAGTATGTTTGTTACAGAATCTATCACTTAAACCGCTTTCACAATATTTGTGCTCAACAAAAAAAACGCACTATTTATACACCTCACAAAGAAATTCGCCAAACAGGGCCTTTATCTAATAATTTATTTTTAATTCAAACTTTTAAATGCCAAAAGTAACTATTTTTACTAACCTTCTTTCGCAAATTAATAATTACTCATTATCGTTTGCTAAATTTGTTTGAAATTCGAAGAATAATGATGCAATTTTTTTAATAAATATCTTTTAATCGCTACAATTTCCCATGTTCATTAACTTTCTTTCGAAAAAGAAAAGAATAAATAATTTGTAAAATTGATGCTTTAAAAATAAAAGCGAACTTGTGCATATTTTTTTATGCAAAGTTAGAATCCGCTATGCATCTTTCCTCATACATATATAATGAACCATCAAAAGAACTCTATTGTAATATGACATCAATCCAAACTGAATCATATCACATAAAGAAATATTTTTCAAGAGTTTTATTTTTATTTTAAATAAAGTTTCTCGTACGTTTGACGAAATGGCAACGGTGAAAATATTGAATGAAAATGGAATTTGCATGTTATTTCAATGTACATTAAATTTTTAGTTATTTAAATTTTAAATATACTTGAAATTTAAATTTTTTAATGAAATTTAAGATGTAGCCTAGCCTGATTTTTTGCTTCAAAATGACGTATCCAACTTGTTTGTGCGACTTGCGGTTCGTTCTGTGAAAGTGGGTGACAGACGGACGGACAGGCGGACGGACTGAACGACTATAATACCTTCCACTTTTTGCGTTATAAACGTAGTGTGGAAGCTAATAAAAGTAAAACAGATAATCAACAATTTGGCCAAAACACCCATCCGACTCCCCTTAAGTGTAAAAAAAAAACCTTGATTGAAATTTGTTTAAAGAAACAATGAAGTTTACTGAAACATCTCATCGTTAAGTAAAAATGTAAAGAGACAAAATATGTAGAGTAGCTTGGGGTTATTGATAGACATTTGGTCCTTGAGGTAATAAATATGCACCCTTTTTATTATTGTCATTAATACTTTTTATAAAATCAAACCACACTTATATCTCTATTTGGTGCTAGAATACTACGAAAATGTGAAACGGATGTCATAATTTTGAGCCACAGTCACGTGACAAAGCTATTCCTGAGTAGGCGACATCGTAAGCAACGCCGGGACTTAGGGACATTTAGTTTAGTTTGAATTATTGTCGCACTAGAGCTACACTCGGGCTATTGGCGACGGGCGTCATATTTTAGAACCACAGTTAAGTGACGAGCTGACACCTAAGTAGGCAACCAACGCAACCGTTAAGGGCGACATCGTACGCAGCTCTTGGACTTTGGAGCATATTTAAAGTGCACTTCCTATACTCGGGGTATTATTCGTCGGATGTTTTTTTTGTCTGCAAGGGCCGTTTATAGGTCGGCAATAATTTTGGCGATGCCCGGACCCGAACCTGTGACCTTCCACATGCAAGGCAAACGCCTAACCGACTGGGCTCCACATCCCCCCGGGACTTATGAACATATTTAACGCGATTAGTCAAACGTTTTAGCTGCACAGACCGTTTAGGCGGGTAAGTTACAATGCTCGGACTCGAACGCGGGACCTTTCGCATGTCAGACAAGCTCGCTACCGACTTTTCTCCCCTGCCGCTACAAAATCATGTTAAAGATTATATTGTTTGGATTGGAATGATCTTGAGGGATTTGGGCGGTCTAATAATTACCCTGCTCAATATTTCCCATAATGATACTTTTTTAATTTTAATTAAATAGCCTGAAAAAAGTGTAAGATTTTTTAATTAAAGCAATATTGAGATTTCCAAATTAAAAAAAAAATCCAACCATTCATCTAGGGCAGCTACGCCTTAGTCCAGTTATGATTATCGCAGCACTAAGTTGAACTTTCTCCAATTTATCCAGGTTGGTGGCTGAGGCACAGCTATAAACAGGTAAACCATACTCCAAGACAGGCCTGATGAGAGACATATATGTGTTTCTTAGTGTAACTGCATCAGCTCCCCAGTCTTTTCCAGCAATGTATTTAAGGATATCCAATTTATTTCTGGCCTTTGAAGCAATGTGATCTATGTGTTTGTTGCTTGTCCATTCAGGATCCAAAATATAACCCAGATATTTAGGGTGCTTCTCATAAGTGAGGTCCTGATTGTCCATTTTTAGTTTTGGCTGGTAATTGTATAATTTTCTACCCCTATTGATTAGATATAGGAAAACTTTATTTTTGTCTACCAATTATCCCAAGCTACTAGGTAAAAAAAATGACGCAAATATCCGCAAAATATATGGGAAATAAGGGGCTATCTGTTGTGGATACAAATGTATGAGCTTTTAGCTAATTTTGTTTAGTTTCTTCTTTGTTTGAAAGATCTATTTCTAATTTTTTTTTCAAATATGTTAGTTTTTCTTAGATTAATAAATAAATGAATTACCTCATACATTAGAAAATTTGAAAAACTCAACGTTGGGTCAGTATAAGAATTCAAAAGATCGTAGAATTCCCTCAAACCACAAATAAATGTGTACCGGGGAAAACTGGATAATATGGAATTTGTATAAATTCAACCGTGATTCAACCGGTAATCAAGATTTTCTGTATTAGTAGGAGTAATAATAGCATAGACCTTAAACAAATTCTAAAAAGGGTGTACGAATGGAACACTTTCTTTTCGAAAGTAGCAGTTTAAAAATAGCTCGAAAAAAAAAAAGAAAAAACAATCCTAACACTTACAGCTAGTCATTTTTTTTGGATTTAAAACCGATTTTATCTCAGATCTATATATATTTTATTTTTTACTTGAAATACTAAATTAACAGTATTAAATGTGTTCAATATTTTAGGAGAAAACATAGAAAATTCAAATAAAAAAGTTATCTAAGGGTAGAATTAATTTAATATTTAATCTTTTTAACTTAAATGTAAATGAATTTTGCATACTGAAAGGCACCAGAGGGGCAACGGAAAATATCAACTCAGATCAACAAAATGTTGCCCACATATTAAGAATAACATAAGGCAGCATTGAAAATTTTAAATGAGTCCCTATTGCAAATTTTGCATGAATGTTGTTTTCGAATCACCTTAAACTGCTATCGTGTGGTGATTAATGCTTTGTTTATAGGCAAAATGTATAAAATTTAAAACAATCCAATATCTTTTTAAATATTTGGCTACGAACCTAAAGACATGTTCTTTTCTTTTTATATTTACTTAATAGTTTAAAAATTTTAAATATAATTATTCAAAAAATACTGCTATCATCGTTAATCAACATCGAATTTGTTTTCAAGGGGAAAAATATTTCAGACAACCAAAAAATAATTACTTAGTTGAAACAACCCATTGCTATAAACGATTTATATAAATATAATGGAAAGAAGGTTAGTTTCTAATGCAAAAAAGGATGAAGTTGGTATGAGTAAAGTGTGTGTGACCACTTGCCATGAAGTAAAATACTACTTACTAGCCCAGGCAAGTAAGGCAAGAAATAAGCCGATCCTTTCAAAAACTCGCATAAAGCTGAACACTGGCATAACTGTTCTATTTTATGAATAACATACTAAAAGTTCCCCAAAATGCAATTTTACAGTCCCCTGTGCATCTTTGAGGGTTTCTAAAAGGTTAACTCCCATTAGTGATTTTAAATTTAAAAACCTGTTACAAAGCTGAAAATTGGTACACATACATCTCTATGTCCTAAATATAGTTTTAAAAGTCAAATTTTCTCTGTGAAAGGGGTTTAAAGGGGTAGAATACCCCAGGAGAAAAATGCTCTTGGGTTGGTAGCATGAAATTGAAATTCGGCATAACCATTCAATTTAATACGTTAAATAACATAGGAAAGTCCTCAACATTCCACCCAGTGCACATCATCCGTTATAGGGTTTTAAGGGGTTTAGCATACTCTAAATTTGGTTTATGCCTAAAAACAGGTTAAAACAAGTAGGTTTGTAACAGAATCTGTCACTTAACCCGCTTCCACACAACAGTTGTGTTTAACAGGTAAAAAGGCGACAAACACAGCATTAATATTCTATATTAAACATTTACATGCTAAATTTGGCTAGTTTCATTTATTTTATTTCGAAAATTCAATAATTATTACTTATAGTTTGCAAAATTAATTTATATATCAAAGAATAAATATGTAATATTCCTCGCTTTTAAATATAATTAAAACATTTTATATCAACGTACAAAGAATCTCGTAGTGAAATATATTTGACGTCATTTCAAACTGATCGATGTCGCAAAAATAAATTTATTTTAAATTGTCTAAAAGAATTAAAGTTTCTCGAGCGATTGTTGCGAATGGTAATGGTGATTTAATTCTAATAAAAATGGCTTCCTATGCTTTTTAAATGAGCATTAAATTTTGCAGTTTTTTAAAAAATTAAAGTAATTTAAATTCGAATTTTTTTCTGAGATTTTCAATGTCTTCTACTTTCGATGCGCTGAATTTTTTGACGTATCACACTTATCTGTAGCATTTGTAGTTTGGGCTATGAAGGTGGGTGACAGACAGACGGACTGAACGATTATAATGCCTTTCACTTTTTACGTTATAAACGTAGTGTGGAAACTAACAAGTAGGTTTGTTACAGAATCTGTCACGTAAACCGCTTCCACACAACATTTGTGCTCAACAGGAAACAAACCATTTATACACCTCAGAAAGAAATTCGCCAAACAGAGCCTTTAGCTAGTTGTAATTTTAAACATTTAAACGATAAAATTAATTATTTTCATTAATCTTCTTTCTCAGATTTAATAATTAGACTTTATCGTTTGCTTAATTTGTTTGAAGTTCAAAAAATAATAAGGTAATCTTTTTTAATAAATATTTTTGTGTCGCCACAATTTACCATTTACATTTCTTTCGAAAATTCAGTTATTTATCGTTTGTTAAATTAATTTACAGTTCGAAAAATATATAATTAGTTCAATTGATGCTTTAAAAATAAAAGCGAAACTTTGCATATTTTTTATGCCAAGTTAGAATTCTCTTTGCATCTTTCTTCATACAAATAAAACATAAAATTATTGAATTTTACAAAAATGTATTCGCATACAATAATATTTTTAGTTATTTTATTTTAAATAAGCTCTATTTAAGAAATGGAAATGACAATTGAATCCAAAATGATTCATGTTTCAATGTGATATCAGTTATTTTAAATAAATAATTCTGTTCTAAATTAAGAAATTTGAATGTAGCTTTATTTTTTTAAAAGAGTTTCTCGTACGCTTACGAATGGCACAGTGAAAAATATGAATAAAAATGGAATTTGCATGTTATTTCAATGTAGATATAAAGATTTTAGTTATTTAAATTTTAAATAAACTTCTAATTTAAATTTTTAATGAAATTTGGAATGTAGCCTAATCTGATTTTTTGCTTCAAAATGACATATCGCACTTGTCTGTGGGACTTGTGGTTCTTTCTATGAAAGTGGGTGACAGACAGACGGACGGACTGAACGATTATAATACCTTCCCCTTTTTACGTTATAAACGTTGTGTGGAAGCTAAAACTGAAAGTTGGTACACACATACTAATTGATGACCTTGACAAAGTAGTAAAAGTCCGAAAAATTTCAACACTTGGATGCTCTATAAAAGGGGTTTAATGGGAGCGGAATTCACAAAGGGATTTAGCGATCTGGGTACATTGAATTCGCGAAATAGAGATTCGATTTAACATTTTAAATAACGTACTAAAAGGCCAAGTTTTATTTGCAAAAATAATTTTTAAAAAACCCGAATTGTTGGCCCCTTAAAACCTTCCAAACAAAAAAGGCACGAGGGGGATTTTGAGAGCCTTTTAGTAAGTTATTCAGCTAATAAAATACAATATATATACGAATTTTCAGCTCTACATGATTTTTTGTAAGGTTGAAACTTAATTTGCCTGGTCGGTTACGTTCTTCGGAAAAAAAGGAGGGGATATCTTAACAATACTTTAACTTTTAGATAAAAACATAACATAAAATATAAAAGAGCCTCTGTATCTAGTTTTCGCAATCTTTGTCCGTTTTAGGTTATTTAGGTTTAATAAACCACCATCTACTAGCTGTATAGAATGTTATATGGCTGCGGAAATAAAATGGTTAAATATGCATTAAAATGGGATTTTAAAGCAGATAATATGATACCAGCCTGTTTTCCGGCACTTTGTTAGAATAGAACATCTACGACTTTTGTTAAGAAGCAGCGAGGTCAGCATATGGAAAAATATGGATTTCAATCTTCTTTTACATTTCTTTCACTTTCCATTATTATCTCGAAGGAAACACATAATCACTTCTAGGCATTGGTAATAAAAGGAATTCTGTAAATTTTTTAACGGAGTGCTTCTGAAATTTTTTTCGTAAAAAGCAAAAACTCGGCAACTTGAAATGATAATTAGTTTGAACTTCATAGTCTGCGTATTTTCTTCAGTCACTTCTTGGTTAAACCCATCGCATTTTCTTAACGATAAAACGATATAGAAATACCATAAAAACAAATCTTACATGATACGTTGCCATAATTCTAATTTGCAAATTCTCTAAATATATCACATTTAACAATCATGGTGATCTATTAAAAGCTCAAGATAAGACATAATCGTGTGTATAACGTGTTAGCCAGGTAGAAAGTAGAGTAGGTTTGGAATAACAACCATATGAAGAACTAGTACAACCATAGAAGAACTTGGAGCTCATGGTTGGCAGATAAGAGAACTTGATTGGACATAAGGAATCGTTGAAAGAATGAAAAGCTCTTGTTGTTTTGAGCGCTATTAGAAGAAAAGAACAGGACTGGCATATGGCGTAAGTAACTTGAAACTATTTTTTGGCTTGTGAATCAGAGAGTAGGATTTACTTAATAGTGAAATCTGCTAAGGAGCTTGCGATAATTGACAGAAGTTATGTTAGGGGGCTAGAAAAAAAAGAGGTTTACATGGCATATAAAATAATAATAATAGGACGGCACAAGAAGGGCAGTTTGACTATGAAGGAAGTGACTTTGGTTGAAGAAAGTACGCAGACTATTAGTTCTATTGATTGATGAGGGTGTTGTATACCGAGTATCTGTAGTCCTTTGGAGTGTCTGGATAGTTTAAAGATGCGGAAGACGCGCACCAGCCGGATCACGCGGAGGATGGCCAGCGACATGGCCTGGTTGTTGCCCCGCTCGTTAACGGGCCTTTCCTGCGGCCGCTGCCCGCTCACCACCGTGGCCAGCGTGATGAAATAAGGTATGATGGCCATCAGGTCGATGGAGTTCATGGCGTCTCTGCAGAAGGCCACTTTCGAGGGGCAGGCCAGGAAGCGGACCAGCAGCTCAAACGTGAACCAGATGATACAACACGTCTCTATCACGAAAAAAGGGTCTGTTGTTCTCGGTACTTCGTCCTCGACCACTCGGGTCATGTTGCTGGTGGTGTTGTAGAGGCGGTAGTGCTTAAACTCCGGAAGCGTCTCCAGGCAGAAGATGAAGATCGACAGCAGGATCACCACCACGGAGACGATGGCGATCACCCGGGCTCCTTGCGAGCTCTCGGGGTACTCGAACAGAAGCCAGAGCTTGCGCTTCAGCTCGTGCTTGGGCAAGGGTCTCTCCTCCTCTTTGATGAACCCCTCGTCCTCGCGGAACTTGTTGAAGGCCATCTCTCCCAGCTCGTAGAACTTGATCTCCTCGGCGAAGACGTCCAGGGGCACATTCACCTGCACAAAAACACCCATTAGAATTACGCTGTTTTAATATTGTTACTGTTTTATATTGTGAAACTGTGTATTGGTTTGTAGTGTTACTGTTTTATATTGTTTAACTGTCTATTGTTTTGTAGTGTTACTGTTTTATATTGTTAAACTGTGTATTGCTTTGTAGTGTTACTGTTTTATATTGTTAAAATGTGTATTTTTTTGTAGTGTTACTGTTACTTCTGTGTTATATTGTTACTGTACTATATACTACAGGCTGGGGCACTTTTAAAAGAGGACTTAAAAGCAAAAGTGAAGTACTGGAAACCATGATCTTCTCCCTATGATTTGCATTGAACCTATTTTAAAAGTGCCACCCTGTACTAGATGCTTACTTGAACTGTAATTGTAAACGATTATCACGACAGTCGATAGGAACGAGTAGTGGTAAAACTTCTAATGGAAACAATCCCTCAAGCGGAATTAAGCTAAGGAGCTAGGCCGATGTTGAATCAACACTGTGGAAAATTTTGTCTAATCTGGCAAATACATCTATTTGAGTAGTCATAACAAAGGCAGAATGTATGTTTGTCGTATTTAATCACCTTTCCGTAGCTCAAAATACCGAATGGGGCAAATAAAAGTGGCCTGGCATGGAATTAAGAATAAGATAGCAATGCTGCCAATGCAAAAGCAGGTTTGCCAAATGAAGTCATTGATCGATCTAATATTAAGCCCACATAAATGCTTAATTATTTGCCGGTTCATTTCTAGGTCTAGGTGGAGAATTTGTCCTTATGATAGCCGTGATATGCCGGTCTCTTGTCTTCAGGCGTCGGGTTAATTTGCTAGGACTCTGAACCTTTTCATAAATAAACTGCATTTACATTTTCTGGTGTTCGGACACATATCGGAATGTTTTTGGATTTATTCAAAACAGATCCTGTCTGGCGCCATTTAGAAACTAATCGTTGCATAGCACTCTTTTCCTGCTAGGTTGGTTAGGTTGTACGTTTTCCTGCTGTCTATTTTTTCCCCTTTTAGGGAAACTAGGGAGGTAAGAGGGTTGGAAGAGGATTTCGTGCTACCCTCCTACTGATTGGGCATGGATTGGGTCCATGGCACAATTGTTGTGTGGATGAAGAGAAGAATAGAGTGAAGAAGAAGATGAAGATGCTTGGCAAGAAAACAAGTGAAGCCATCAGAAAGTCGCCAAGCAACCCTAGTAAACCCAAACAAAGCGCTCATTCCATGTTAGTTTGTGCTAAAACGCATCACTTTACTCTTAAAAAATCATTAAAAATCAAAAAGGATTGTTCGCAGTTGTAAGCTGTAGTTCGAGATCTGAATTTACACAAGATGGCAGTAATTACTTACGCAGGTAAGAAAAATTGCAATAATAGTTTATATTAGACATTCGGAAATCACCAAGTCGATGTAGTAAGCCTATACGACCTTCACTGTAAAATAGCGCAAAATGTTTAGCTGAAAGCGCTTGTTTGTGTTTACCACAAAGCGATCGATGGCTCTACTTGGCAAACCAGTTTTTGTGTTGGTTTTTGACCTTTACCATCGGAAGTATTTTTTCTAATCTATGATTTGTCTAATTAATGTGGAGGACTGAGCTTACAGGTTATGTGTTAATCAAAATACACTACAATCACGAGTGAAAAAAAAATCTTCCAGTGGAAAGTCCGCAGACTAAGTCCCTGTGTATGCGCCCACCTTTATGTGTGAACTCGGTCGTGGGCAGGTAAACTGCAGCAATCACAACAATAAACTAGACCATTTTTCCTCTGAAATAATCAGTCTTTCAGTATACTTTCTTATAGGTTAGAGTTATTTAGTGCAATGCAATAATCATATAGATACTGCAGTTTACCTGCCTACGGCAGAACTAGGCAGCAAAACTGCAGTTTCTAGGCTAAGGACTTGGACCATGTAAGCATTTTAACACTTAGCCTACAATATAGTATACTAAATTTTCTTAATTATTTCAGGAAAAAATGGTCCAATGCATTATAGGTTAGAGTTATTTAGTGCTTGAAACAATGGTCCAAGTCATTGGTCCAGATTCTACAGTTTGCCTGCCCACGGCCGAACTGTTCGGCCATGGGCACGTAAACTGCGGCATCTAGACAATTGACTTGTATCATTGTTGTAAAAACTCAATAACTTTTATCTCCAATGAAGTACATTGAAAGATTGATTATGTTTTGGCAAAAAGTTTGGCATTGTTCTAGTTACTGTAGTTTACCTGGCCACGGCAGAAATGGGAAGGTAATCTGCAGTATCTAGACTAATGACTAGGACCATTGTTGTAAGCACTTAAAAATTTAGCCTACAAGAAAGTATACTTTATTCTTGATTATTTATTTGCAAAAATGACCGAATTCATTGCTGTAGTTACTTCAGTTTACCTGCCCATGGCAGAACTGTTCTGTCGTGGCCAGATAAACTGCAGTAACTTCAACAATGAGTATTGTCATTTTTACCCTGAAATAATCAATAATAAAGTATACTTTCTTGTAGGCTAAGTTTTTGAGTGTTTAAAACAATGGTCCAAGTCATTAGTCCAGATTCTGCAGTTTGCCTGCCCATGGCGGAACTGTTATCCCGTGGGCAGGCAAACTGCGGTATCAAGACAAACCACTTGTACCATTGCATTGTTGTAAAAACTCATAACTTATCTTCAATAAAGTATATTGAAAGGCTGATTATATCTTGGTAAAAATGGTAAAATTCATGGTTGTAGTTTCTGTAGTTTACCTGCCCACGGCAGAACTGTTTTGCGGATGATCAGGGCCTGACCACAAGAGGTTGGGGCCCGAGGCCCTGATACTTTTGGGGGACCCTTTTAGGACTTATATTTTAATAAAAAGTACATGGTTGAAAATAAGACCTTTTAAAGTAAGGTCAATCATCAAATTTAATAATAGCAATCTGTCATGGTGCTTAATATTTTAAAAAAGCACAAATACTTATACTTTTAATTTCTTTTTCCGTAAAATGATCAGAATTTGTTAGGTGTGAAGCAAAATTTATAGGTTTAACGGTAAGTTTGGCGCCCCCTAAAGTAATTTGATCCAATGCCGGGGCTTTATAGGCCTAGGCGATGGTCAGTCGGCCTGTACTAAATGCTTGTTTGAAATGTAATAGTAAACGATTATTAAGGTAGCTTAGGCGTGAAATTGTATATTTGCTGTTAAGACAATCTTATGATATGCATTTAATGGAATATACTTATAAAACAGGGATTTCCTCTCAAAATCTACCGTGGAACCGACTTAAGGTGGGCATGCACGAGATGGTCCGTGCACTTACTAACGGAAGTATTTTTTCACCTCTTCGATTTGTCTGCTTAATGTAGTTTTCTGACCACAGGTAATTGTTCCAAGAGTTATTTAACTCAGGTAATGTGTTCAAAGGAAACAATCAAGAGTGAAAAAGTACTTCAGCTGGTAAGTCCGCGGACCAAGTATATCTTTGTAAGCCCACTTTAACTTGTGAACTGTTGTGCGGATGATTAGAATCAGAAGATAATTAGCTTACCGGCCTCCGAAGCCGGCCCCCACTCTGGTAGTAATAGAGGATGGCGTCGAAGGAGGGCCGGTTCCGGTCGAAGAAGTACTCATTGCGCAGCGGGTCGAAGTAGCGGATCCGCCGACCCGGGTCCCCCAGCAGCGTGTCCGGGAACTGGCTCAGCGTCCGCAGCTGCGTCTCGAACCGAAGCCCGCTCACGTTGATCACCACCCGCTCGCAGTAGTCGTGGTCGTGAGGGATGGGCTCGAAGTTGCACAAGGGGGGCACCGACAAGAGGGCCCCGCCCCCTCCCATGCCCCCGCCTCCCCCACCGTCTTGAGGACCGCTCCCATCCTCAACGCCGCCGTGCAGCTTCGGCAGGGACCTGTTTGAAAAAAAGAAATTGTTAAGATCATGGAAGTTTGAGGAAAATGCATTTATATACAGGGTGTTCCAGAGGTGACCGGCTCCTTTGGGACACCGGTACAGGGTGTCCACGTTTACAGGTGTCAGAGGTGACGCTCCTTGGAACCAGGGTGTTCCAGAGTGACCGGCTCTTTGTAACACCGGTACAGGGTGTCCCAGAGGTGACCAGTCACCTCTGGAACACCCTGTACCGGAAAGATGAAAATCTTGAATGGGCAAACTCTTTTATTATTATCTAATGTAATTGAAACGGACGAAAGAGGGTTGAACGTCTAAAATTTAACTTTATAAAAAAAGCTTGAAGTAATCTACAAGTCTTAGTAAAAACAAGCCTTTTAAGCCGGCCATAAAGCCGGTGGCAAAGCACACCAAAAAGTTAGATTCTTACATGTCGAGGTCTGATGAGAGAGCTTATTTAAAGAGAGAACTTAATGTTATAGAATTGTATTGTATATATGTCTAATATATTCTTGATATATGACCTACAACATTATTATAAAACTTTTGACATCTCTGGCAGTTACCACAAATACCCAACAATGGCCTTCGCGAGGAATTTATTACTTTAACGAAGTCGGTATAGCTTTGGTTATAAAGTTTCATTGTGTGTGTGAGCCCCGTTCTCAATCTTGTTACTTGACCACGTTTCAAAATAGCTTATCCCGTTGCCTACAGCCTTCGAGAAGCTGTATTGTGACTTTAATTCAACAAACACCAAACCTTTTTTATCTTCTTTTAACCAACAAACACCATTTTTTTCTTTTAAATTCCAACACCTGCACAAAAACACAAATACTTCTTTTATAGCTCCCCATCTCAATCTATGATAATAGTTTTTTTTAAACGTAAGACAAGCTCAAGTTGCTGAAAGGGATATTGTTTGCCTTTATTCACTGGGCCCTATTTGCATAGTTATTTATTTATTGGCCTATAATACCACTCTCTTAATAGCCGTTTTAAAAAAAGAAATTAGACTACATAACTTGCATAAAAAATTTATTAAATACTAAAATATGAATTAGTTATTAAAGCATCAGTATCCTCACGAAATAGCTAATTATTAAAGAAAATTTTGTCTTATTTTTAATCTTGATTTTATAACTTTCCTTTATCAAACAAGTTTTCACAGTAGATATAAAAAGGTTATTGGAAATTCAAATTGAAATATATTTATTCATTGAAAAGCACTCTAATAGGTTGGAAATGATTTTTACTAAGAGATAATTTGTTCCAAAATTGTTCTATCAAGTATCCTCCTACTTAGGCAAATCCATTTTACTTTAAAACAACACTTTGATCACTTGTTTTTTATGTAGTAAAAATACTTAGAGAGAAAGTAAAAACGAATTGAAATAAAATCTAACAAAGGTTTTTTGTAAGGAAAAGGTAATCATTTTTCCAAGGAAAGCGACTATTTCATATCTTTTATGGCACATAAAATATTTTTTTATTGATTTTGCAGTTCTTTTATTTAATAAAAAGTATGGTATAAAATATAATATATTTGTAAAAGTTTGGGTTTGAGATGGATGGAAAAACTGTTTTTCAGAACAGAAATAAATAATAAAAAGAAGATAAAAATAGGATAGGGAAGAGTGGAGAAAGCTGATGTTGCAGGGTAAGATCAGTAGAAAAATGTGGCAATTGATCCCTCCCCCCCTTCGAAGCGAATGAGCACGAATAACAGCGGGTCTCCAAATCAAAGTCCTTCTGTATTAATCCAATGGCAAAAATTATTTTCTAAGCCACATTTCTCCGGTTGTATTGAATATCTTTACAAACGGTTTTTTAATATGATAAATGAAGAGTACAGGGGAAGAACCGCTTGATTTATTAGGAGTCGACCCGTAATTGCGTCTGCTTGGCAGGAAACCGGTTTCTCTCTTTCTTCTTCGTTTGGTCCAAACGTCGGAATCGTGCATCGCGTGAATCTCTGTAGGTAGAAAAGTCGTGGTTTAGGACTTTTCAATTAATTTGCGAATCCTAAAATTTCTCTTAATTGTTTTAGAAAAATTCGTGATTTTCAATCAATCGTACGTTATTTTTAAAGCTTAACATGATGATGAACACAGTCTTTTGAATAAAACGCGGAACTGAATTTCAGGGTTGCAGTGAGAGAAGATGCACAAGAAAGTGAGAAACTGGTTTCCTTACATCAGTTTAGGCGATTACTCGCTATCATCGCCAAAGATGCCTGATGAAGAAAGTTTTCTACGAAATTTAGCGGTTTTTCCCCTGTACTCTTCAAATGTAGTTGGCTTACAGGGTTCTATAATATCACTTTTTGAAATTGGCTGGAATATATTTTTTTAAATTTTCAATAGATGCTTTAATAACAAAATCTTCGAAACCAATTTCAAAATGTTAGATTACATTTATCATATTAAAAAAAACGTTTGTAAAAATATTCAATGTAGCCGGAGTAATATGGGTTAGAATTTTTTTTTTCCATTGCATTAACACGAGACACTTCAGTTTGGAGATACGCTCCCATTCCTCATTAAATGAGATGGTCAGTCCCTTTGAACTAATGCATTAGTTTTTAAATCCTGACGTGTATGAAAATATTGCTTTGGTTTGTATATTTTCACCAGCTGTGAAAATAGTATTAGTATTAAAATAAAACAAATATGGAGGGAAAATGACAGCCATTTATTAAATTATTAATTGATGAAATTTAAAAATAGTGTCGCCATCTGTCAATAATTTGCTGTTTTGTTTAAACATCAAAAATTAGTAATCAAATAACGATATTATAGTTCTTAATCGAACTTGTTTCATTTTGATAATTTGTAAATTGTTTCTTATTACAGGAAAAATGCGATAATTAATCACAATATTACATATTGGCTGTAAACTATTATTGTTATGAAAGAGCTTCCATAATTTTCAAAAAATATCAGCTAAAATCTAACTTAAAATGGAGCATTCATCCCGATAAGACATTTTGAATGCGGGAAATTGGGTCATTGATTACTTGCCACATGCATGATATTTTTATTTATGTAGATTGGTATTGCTCGAAATTCTGCGACAAATAGTTTTACATCAAATTTAAGAGTGCCAAACGGAGATCTACAACTAAATACCAGGATGGCAATTCAATTGATTTTGTCAAATCAGTGAAAAGCGATATTACTTTTGACTGCAAAATGACGAATAACCAATATTTAAAAAGCTAGTGAAATGATGCGAAATTTTCTTGGATTTATGATCAGACAAACTATAATAATGTGGTAATCACGAACAAGATAGCAAAAAAATTATATCTTAAAGAAATTATGAAAAATGTACTTCTATACGGATTTTTAAATGTAATACTATATTAGTTATTTTAAGAAATTGCGGACAAATTGCAACTTTTTAATACTTTTTAATCAGTCTTTATTTAATAAAATTCATAAATATTAGTTTATATCATTTTTATACTTTCTCATAAAACATCACAAGGAATACTATTTATTGTTTACTTTTTATACCTGGATTTTACGTGTATTTTTCCTTTACTGATTTCGTTATTTTATTGATTTTTACAAAGGGAAAAACTTATTTATTTGTATTTTAAAGTAAAATAATTCACGTTTTTGTCAATACAACTTTCGCACACCTTTTAAACAGCCACTATTCATGTTTTAAAGGAATTTTTTTTAAAAAAAGAAAGTATGAAATAGGGTAAAATTGAAATCTACAATGATTTATTATATGCATCTTAAGTTATTCAAAACAATTTTCTCAATATTAACTCAAAATTAACTCAATATTTATGTTTCCGTGGATATTTAAACGTTAAGAAAAAATTTAAACTTTTTAAGTTTTAGCCATGCAATGTAAACCTAAGAAAATTAGATATAAAATGTTTGTTTTAATTTCTTACTAAAGTTATTTTTAAATTTTATGTGTTTTGTTTTAAAATATGTATTTACTCTTGTTAATATGAAGATGACTAAACAGTAAAATTACAATGGTTAAAAAAAGGGGTGATAGGAAGTTTTTGTAACATAAAACTTTTGCTGGATGTTTATAAAAAAACATAATCAATATATTATTTTAGGAAATTTTCAAGTTAAACTTCATTGTGTAAATTTCAAGTATTTATAAAATAGTTTTTTTTTGTATTCAATGTCACGTTTAATGGATAATATTGTATATACTTGATTTTAAATAGTTCAATTATTTTTGGATTAATGTTACGATTAGCAGTTAATCATTGCAATGAAATTTCCAAATATTCTAAGATTTAAAAAAAACCCTCAAACAAGTCTTAATTAATTATTAAAAAAAAAACATTTAACTTCCAAACAAGTTTGGAAAGTATATTACAAGAAAAATGTAAAGTTTTATTCTTGCTCTCTCCATCTAAGTATCTATGCCTAAAAGTGTAATTTGACTATAATCTTTGGATTTCTTCGCAAATTTTTACAAAACTTATAGTCAATAGGCAATTTAGTAAACTGACCTAATGTAGTATATGAACTAAAACAGATTTGATAGCTTCACTTTCTAATCACTATTCCATTACTTAACCTTTTCAACACAAAAATAGACTTTCTATTTACAGCCCTATACCTTATTTACAAATATCAAGACACAAAGATAAGGGAGAGTGTTTTCTAACCCGGATATGGACTTGTGAACTTATTATTTAATAATTTCTATACAAAAATAGCATTTAAACATCAAAAGTAGAAGAATTTGTAGCTTCCTTAACCGATTATCACTCCACGACTTTGCTTTTCTCTGCACAAAAATAGATTTTCTATTTCTAGCTTTACTGCTTATTTACAAAACATCACGTTGTGAGATAAAAAGGTAAGGAAGATTATTTTAGATCTTCGATACCTAGGGTATGTAAACCTATAACTTAATCAATTGAACACAAAAATATCAAAACTAGAAGATTTTGTAGCTTCACTCCCCAATTACTATTTCAAGTTTTTTTCTCACTACACAAATATAAAAATAGACATTCTATTTCTATCTTCACTCCTTATTTACAAAACACCACAACACAGATATAAGGGGCGACTATTCCCGGACCTGGATGATATGGGCGAGTGCTGCGACTTGTCCTCCCACCCCCCCGAGCTCGCCCTCCGCAGAGGGGGCGGGGGCGGCAGCAGCAGGGGCCGGCGGGGTCGGAGAACGGGGGTGACCCCCCACTTCTCGACCAAGTGGAGCTTCGAAATGATGAAAGGTCGTATGCGCTGTTCCTAGCTGAGGCCCGGCCGGAGCCGGGGTCGTTTCCGGGGGATCCCGGATCTCCGCAGCATCCCCCCCTTGGTCGGCGACTGCTTCTGAGGTGCTTCCGCTGATGCCGGGGAGAGCACTGATGCCGGGGAAGAGGGATCGGCCTGGTCCTCACGATTTGGCGGGGATGGGATGGCGCCAAAAGGACCGCCAAGGGGATTTGGGAGGTGGAGATATGGTTTTGGACTTAAAGGTTTCGTAGTAATGTGGTTTGGGCTTGAGACGTTTGAAGGTTTCGTAACAATGGGATGGACAGTTTCTGTCGACCATCTTGTCCAGCTGAAGTAAGGGTGTGATTGCATTCCAACAAAACGCGTCTTAATAGTTTTTGATTCAAGAAAAAAAATATAGAATTGTTTTAGATTGTAATCAAACAGGAGGAAGTAGTTTTATTAATGGGATATGGTACCCAACACATTATTTCTAGAAATAATAATATAAGCTTGTAAATTATCGTGTTTTTATTTAATGTTTACCCTAAATAAACGTTTTCTAGCAATAAAAACAAATATTTACAAGTAGTTTTTCATTTTTTTTTAAATTCAAAATTTTGAACTTTTTTTAAAACGCTACTCCTCTTTCAATTTTGAGAATAACTCCAAACTTTTATAGTTTGTTTTAAAACTATTTGTTCTAGAACTGTGCATGGATTTTAAAATGTGAGCTACAGTTAAAAAGTAACATGCATTTATACTGAAAATGTCAAAGCATCACAAAAAAATTACAAATTATTGAATTCAACATTTTTTTGAAAAAACAACTATGCATAGTAGACCTTATTCCATGCACAATTTTGTGCACCATTTATCTAAAAATACAGGTTAAAAATTTAAAAAAGCCTTAGGGATTTATTAAACTCAAGAATTGAAAAAACGTGAAACAGAGAAAACAGGTTGAAAGCAGACGAAATACGTATCAAACTTATAGGAATGACTCCAAAAATTTTTTAATAACTTTTTTTCTACAGAAGATATCATTATGAAACTTTCAGTAAATGTTTAGAAATATATTGAAAATAATAAGAAGTAAAAACTGAAAAATCTATATTGTGACTAATTTTTGGGTACCGTATCCCCTTAAGATAAAAAAAAAAGTACGAACAATTTTGAATTACAATCTACAAAATTAAAATATCGGCACATTGGCCCAAATTTGGAAGCGAGGATAGAAAAAAATCGTATTATATTTCATTTAATTTTAGAGAATTAGCTAAGTTTGCAAAGGCCAAATCCATTAAAAACAGACCCTACCCATTTCTTAAAGTTATAGCAACAAAAAGTATTTTGTTATGAAAATATTTTTCATTGGAAATTCAAATATAAATAGTATTATATTTCTCACCATTGTTTCTTTGTTTTTACTACTGAAAAATCAAATAAACTTTCGTATAACTACTTTTAATTACGGACAAAATAAACTTTTTCCAGGGTGAATGCAATGATATTTTAAACTATTGTTCCATTTTATAATTTGTCCTTTCTTATAAAACTTCTTTTCGACTACAAGAAAAATACTTAGAATGTGGTAGAACGAGTTTTAGGTACATGTAAACAAACGAAAACATTGCGAATGCCATTTGTAATTATTCCATCATTCGGCATTTATCTTTTTCAGTCAGAAACTATTGAGACTTTGGTTACGTTGTGGCTATGTAAGCCTTTTTTAAAGCTTATTATAACAAAACCCATTTAAAAAACGATTGTATCAGAAATTAATTATTGACTGAATTTCTTAACTTTTCCAAAAATGAATAAATTTATTTTGTGTGTTTATGGCAAACTATAATCAGACCAACAGCTATCTATGGATATACTTTAACGCAAAAACAAAAAAAAATGCTGATTACATGGGAAAGGAAAATTCTTATAACTGTTTTTGGACCTGTCAAGGAAGGAGATCGTTGGAGAAGGAGATTTAATTTCGAAATTTCAAGACTATTTAAGGAAAAGGATATAATCAGTTATGTAAAGGCAAAAAGAATACAATGGCTGGGACACCTGGAAAGAATGGAGGAAGACAGAGGCACTAAGAAAATATTCAAGGGGCAGTGCCAGGGACAAAGGAAAAGAGGAAGACCAACTAAGAGATGGTTTGATGAGGTGGAGAAAGACCTTAAGACTCTAAAAGTCCGAAACTGGAAACAAAAGGCTAGAGACAGGAGGCTTTGGAGGAAAATTGTTAGTGAGGTCATAGTCCAACATGGGCTGTAACGCCAAGGAGTAGTAGTAGTAGTAGTTTATGGCATTAAAAATATAAGATGCGTAGATTCTAGGATATATGCATGACATAGAAATTTGAAAAGAGTTTTAAAAAATAAAGTTGAAAATATTTTCTTTTTAACAAAGCATAAAAACATGTCTTTTAAAAAAAGTTACCTATGATAAATGGTTAAAAAACTATTTCGGTACAAGGCATCAATGAGATATAAGGTATATTTCCAAGAAAGATGATAAAATCATTTATTAAAAACGCTTGTTTACATATGACTTGTTGGAAAACATTATTGGTAAAAAATTTCCTGTTATAAATAATTATATATCGTATATGTACCTAACGATATCCGTTTTGTTATAGGTATTAATTAAAAGCTATGAAAGAAAAAGAATTCTTTTAGACACAATGTGAGAAAATATTTAAAAAAAATATATCTAGTTCATTTTTAAATCGATTAGACAGTCAAAATTAATTTTTAAAATTTTTTTGTTTAATTTTAATCTTAATATTGTGTAAATAGGAACTGCTAAAATTACAAACTCATAGTATTCATTTTCTCGTTTTTTTTAAAAAAAAAAGGTCGAGTGTACATTTTTATTTAATCTTAAAAAAAACGCCAAAGCCCTAAAACATATCAGCCAAAGTATATTAATCTAAAAGATATTTTTTCAAATAAATTCAATGGAAAAACTTAAACTTGCAACAAATGAAAATTGCAATCGCCAAAACAGCGCTCAACTTCAAAACCTGGCAAACTTGGCGAGATGCCTTCGGGATGCAGAGCCCCTTCTTGAAGCTCTGTTTTTATGGCGCTGTCAATAGTAAAGAGGGTTAAGGCGCTGCCGCTCGCCGGAATCACAATTAGGGGCCGTAAAAATACCGTTTGGCCGATAGGATTTGGCGGGAAAAAACATTCTATATCGCGGGTATCGAATTTTATCTCAAATGGAATGTCAAAAATGGAAAGGCTTGAGGTGTTTCTATTTGAATAGGGGATGTGGGATGTTTCAGATGTTTAACAGTTCAGGTGTTATTTTATTCAATGTATCAGCTCATTCGTTATTTGTTCCGCGTGGTGAGGGAAAAATTGAATTTAATGAAGGAATTTAAATGTTTTGATTAAAATATTATTGAAATTCAGTCGATGCATTTAAATTCTGTAAAAACGTGATAAAGTGTAATGAGAATTGTCTACAAATAAGTATATATTTAAATTAATATTGATTTGGTTGAAAACAAGAGTGTCCACATTCGTCTTTGAAACGCGAGGTTTGTTAAAACAACTTTGTTATAGCTAATTCCGAACGTCTACGAATCGTAATTCAAAAAGCGGTAATCGAACCAACAGATTTTGGTATTGAATGCGATGGCAAATCGGTAATTGTTTAAGATTCAGATTTTACACAAAAGTTATGATTAATCACCGGTTGATTATATTTTGAAATGGTGATAAGAAGCCCTTAATATTTTAAACATATCACTTTAATCACCGATTAATTATTTTATTAGTTAAACAATTTTTATAAAATCAAACTGGAAATTAACAAAATAAAAAAATGACTTTATATTGAAACGTTTTTGCTGAAATGCATTTAAAATGTGGGGCAAAGTTTAGACAAACCAATTTGTTTACCCTGTACAAATCAGAATTGCGGGCCTCATATGAAAATCACTTAAGTGGATATATTCCACTTTCAAATCTATAATTGACAGCTATTAATAACAACAATCAAACAAGAGCACGTAAAACCATTTTCGATACCTTAACCATGACACTAAAACTTTTACATAAAAGCTAAAGTGCTGTTAGAACTAACGCATTTTGCTACAATAATTGCTTTAAATATATTTGTCAAGCTATTAAGAAAATTAAATATTCTTAGAAGCACGATTCAATTATATTTGTATGTACATTAAAATAAAGTACTTTCTTCAGTTGCTTGAATAAATTTAAAAGGTTTCCCAGCTACCTATTTTGAATAGCTTGTTTGAAAACAATGAATAAAGTTAAATTATTGGAATTGTGGAAAAATAATTTAATTTTGCAATTGAAGTATGTTTTGTAATGTAATTACAATATCTAACAAGTAGGTTTGTAACATAATCTGTCACTCAGCCCGCTTCCACACAAAATTTGTGTTCAACGGGAAAAAAAGTTGCCAAACACAATATTAATTCTATTATAAACCTTTGAACGCTAAATTTGACTAGTTTCATTTATTATATTTCGAAATTTCAATAATTATGTCTTTAATAATTATTATCGTTTGCAACAATTAATTTATATTTCGAAGAATAAATATGTAATATTCTTCTCTTTTAAATAGAACTAAAAAATTTCATATGAAAAACAAACAAAGAATCTCTTAGTGAAATATATTTGACGTCCTTTCAAACTGATTGATGTCGTAAAAAAATGTCTTTTAATTTATTATTTCAAAGAAGTAAAGTTTCTCGAGGGATTGTTGTGAATGGCAATGGTGACTTAATTCCAATAAAAAAATGGCTTCTTATGCTTTTTAAATGAGCATTAAATTTTGCAGTTTTTTTTTAAATAATTAAAGCACTTCGAATTCGAATTTTTTTCTGAGATTTTCAATCGAATTTCGACGTGCTGAATTTTTTTACGTATCACACTTGTATGTAGCATTTGTAGTTTGGGCTATGAAAGTGGGTGACAGACGGACGGACTGGACGATTATAATACCTTACACTTTTTTACGTTATAAACGTAGTGTGGAAGCTGAAACACGTTTGAGCACATTGCACTCTAAAGAAATATTATCATTGATACTTTTTTCAGTCTTTGAATTTTCCAACATTGACATTCATAATAATTTTTTTTTTGTTTTACTTTTATAGTAATTATGCATATTTTGTAAGCATTCGAGACTTTGTGTATTAATTTTTTTGGGTTACTTTATATGTTTTTTGAAATATGATTTTAAATAAGAGATAACTAAAAGAGTGAATTTAAACTGTAAGAAGCTAAATTTTTTTATTGACATAAAATAAGCAAAAATAGCAATAAATATCAAAATATATATTAATCGAATTAGAAAATTACTAGTTTATAATAAAAAAGTACATTTGATAATATGCCAATATAATTACGGTATAGAATTTTAATACTTCTAGTTCGCCCTAGAATGAAACTAGAAGTATAATTGTCATTCTGTTTAAGTTTGCTCCAATACATACTCAAATTTGCAGTTAGAATCGCCATATTTAGCGTTCTGTAAAACGTGTTTTTCGTTAAAAAGAGTTTTCAGACCGAAAAAACAACTTGCCTGTGGTATACCATCTTTTCCGCACACTGATTATTTTAGAAGTTGCTAAGAAGATTACAAAGTTGTAAGAATTTTAAACACGCTATTATACTATACGATGTAGTTATTTTAAAGGATTTTAATTTAGCACTTTATGTACTATCAGAATAAACCTAATGAAAAAATAGGATCAATAGAAATTTTAATCTAAATTCCCTACCTTTACTTGAGGTTTTTTTGAGGGGGGTTCACATTTAGCTTTATAAAATGTAAGAGAAACTCTGGTTTTAAATTCTTCTTATCAATATGAGACCAAATAACTAAAGTCTTAATAGTTTTATGTTTTCAATACATTTTTAACCAATTTTACCCATTTCCCACTTATAACCACATCCATTTAACTTTATTAGCTCACTACATTGTAAAAAACAACTGTAAATTTATGTTACGTGCCATTCTCCGTTTAATGTTACAAGGAAAACAATTTGCTAGTATAAGACGGACAAACCGTGTTTTACATCATTTACTGTATTTCTTTGCAAAGCCAACAAAATTGCAGGTATATTCCTTTAAAGACTCGTAGAATATGTTTTAAGAAAGTTATGAGCGAATATTTCAAGAATAAACCATATTACTTTTCACGATTATGAAACAAAATATAGATGGTGACCCAAATTTAATTTGCCATTTGGTTAAATTGTTAAAGAAATCTGCATTTGATGTAGACCCATAGGGGTCATATAGCTATCACATAGCTATCACATCTAACACACAGCAGGTCGGTCCCAAGTTGATTATATACCTGTTGGGTATAGCAAAGTTATTTTAAATTTTTAAAAACCTCTTTGAACACACAACAACGCCAACGGGAAAAATAACAATATCTGGATAGTTGGCTAAGAATATTTTTGACGGTCAAAACCTCGTAAATTTACAGAATTGCAGTGTACCTCAGTTTGAAATGGAACTTAAGAATTTTTATAAAGAAAACTTTGGAAGCTATAGAAATAGGTTTTGTTTTACTTTACTTAGAAGACATTACAAGACATATTGGAAAAGTTCTGTAGTAAAATATATTCGTTGAATGCATTCCAGTAACTTCAGTCTAGATGCATTACGTGCAAACGAAAAGTTTCGAGATGGACTATTCTGAGAAAATATGTCGAAAACATTGCTTAAAAAATTCAGGTTTTTTGAACGGCAATGGCAAGTTGTTTCATAAATTCTTACAGAAAAGAAATCTTAGTTTTAAGAGAATATAGACACATGGGAAATTGGGTTCCATAATTTCAATTTTTTTATGTATGTGAAAAAATAGAAATAGAAAAAAATAGAAGAGACTACTATATAGTTTGGTTTCTATGTTTATATTTTAGTGAATTCTGAAACTATTCTATTCCTGTGGAATTACGTTAGATTAACCAAGTATTGTGATTTTTTTGTAAATCAACATTTATATCAGAATATATGTTTTAGTGTCATGGTAAAGAGATAGCTATTAAGCTTTCGTGTTCTTGTTTGATTATTATTATCAGATTAGTGTGTGTTGTTTAAAATTGTAATATATATATTTGTGTTAGCTTTACAATAAATTTTAAAATTCATTTCTGCTATCACCCGATGCAAGAAACGGAAATCCAAAAAAATTAACAAACAGAAAATGTAGTAAACTGCAAATTGGATTGACCTAAAATCATTATGCAACTAACTTTTTATCATAACATTGACGAGTGAGATGAATTACATTTTTCCCGCTTCAAAAACCGATTACTTAAAGCAACAACTATATAAAATCTAAAGCCAGCCATAAATCTGATGTAGCCATCCTGCACACAAAGCAAAAAAATTATAGTGGCCCTACCCAGTATTAGATCCAGTTATTTAATGGTCTTCTCATAAAAGATCCAAAATTATATTTCACGACGAAAATGTCACGAGTCACATGGGCAGCCCGAGATAAGAACCTGGTCAGTCGGAAGAAAAAAATCTTTTGGGCCCATTTTATTGGCTCCGAGGCTAAGTGATTCCAAAAATAATTCTTATACTGTGGTACTCTAAGAATTATGTTATTTAGTTTGAGTTTGAGTTGATACTATGTTTGCTATATTTAATTTTTTTGGATGATTTTAGTGGAATGTGTTGGAATAAAATATATAGTTTTATTAAGATTTGTATTGAATAGAGAAATATGCTTTTTGAAAACAGTTTTATGAAAACATTTTGGGTGTTGTCTTAAAATGAAAGTTTAAGAAGTCATTCTTGTCATAAATTAAAATAAAAAAACTTCCTATTAAACTCATTTTGGTTACCATAGTTGTGTTTTTTGTAAAAACCCAGATAAAAAAAAGCACAACGTAGGTAACACATCAATGCGCACAATGTAGCTCGACATTCAAGCGTCGAAAAGTTTAGAGAAATTTCTAAAATTTAATTCATATTATACATGCGTTAAAAATGACGTTTCTTATTCATAATAATTTTTAGATACTAAATATTATTTAGATGTCATTTATATGAAAGACTAGTTGAAAATTTCACATTCTCCAAAGACAAATAAGTTATAGGGTCCGGTCCATTCATTGACAACACTTAAAAATGTCAAATTCAATTGGTAGAAATCACAAAATAAGTGGACATTACCTTATATATCATAGTTACATTTGGGTAAATGTTAGTTTTAGAACTAGACCCTTCATATGCCAATGTCAGCCTCTATACCCCTCCTCCCCAAATGAAGAAAAAATCAAGCCCAAAATCTTAGAAGAACTAATAGAAATACTAAAACAAACTTACTAAACTGCAAATGAACCTTAAATTTCCAAACGTGACACAATAAACCTTTTGTAATGAAGAGTATTCCAGGGCAGGGAGAAAGCCCAGCTGTAATGAGACTCTAGGAAACCAATCTAATGAAATCTTGTTTTTCGGAACATTGTTATTAAAACAGTCGAGAAAAACAGGAACCAATCTTCGTTTGTAAAGCATGCCTACCCTTAACAATTTCCTTCAAAATATTTGTAGTTTTTATCACTCACAAAATAATAATTATTAAAAATATATAAACATGCTGTATAAAATTTCAAATTACCCCTCCTAAAAGAAAAACAAAGTAGCATGAAATGCCAAAAAGTTTGAGAACTAAAACTAGATATATAATGAACTTCTACTGTTATAATAAACGAATCTTCAACTGAACCCTAAACTTTCACAAACTCGAAATAATAAACCCTTTGTAATGAACTACAGTCTATGAAAAGAGACAAACCTGGCTGTAATGAGTCCCAGAATCAGACGTAAAATCTTGTTTTTCTTTCTTTCTTGACAAAGTTTCTTTTTAAAATGCACGAGAATTCCTATAACAACGTGAATTTGTCCTTTACAATTTCATTATTCCCTATTTTATGTTTTTTTATAAGAAAATAATGATTGCATTTCAAAGAAATATTAAACACATCTTAAAATTGATAATACCTTTGTCGAAAATTGAGTAAAATGAACTCCCCAAAATTTAATTGAAATGTGAACCTTGATCCCAGTTCGAACTCTTACAAACTTTGATACCCAATTGGGTATCTTTGTTTAGTTTTGTTGAATTATCATCGCACTAGCGCTACACGAGGTCTATTGGCGACAGGCGTCGTATTTTAGAACCACAGTCAAGTGACGAGCCGACACCTGAGTAGGCACCCAACGCAACCGTTAAGGGCGACATCGTACGCAGCGTTAGGACTTTGAAGGATATTTAACGTGCACTCCCTCTACACTGTATTAGTCGGACATTTTTGGCTGCACGGGCCGTTTATAGGTCGGCAGTTATTTTCGGTGATGCCCGGACCCGAACCTGGGACCTTACGCATGCTAGGCGAATGCCTAACCGACTGGGTTCCTCAGCCCCCATTGGGTATCTTTAAAAAGTACTATATTTTTTAGCCTAATAAACCCGGCATTGCACGGGTGTACACTTAATAACAATGACTTGTATATGATGTAAACTTTTAGTTCATGCCAATATGCTCCCTCCTCAGTGGTCCGCACACCACCAGATTATTATAAGCATACTCTCCCCTGCCTCTGCTGATGCAAATACAAAATAATGCTTACATGTCCGATGAAACCTACCCTTCTTTTTATGAACCTAGCCTTTCTTTTTATGAAGTAACAACTCCACATTTGCACATAAATATTCTTCAATATTTCCATTTCTTTCTATTTGTAGACATCAAAATTAAACAACTATCTATTGAATTAAAATCAAATTCGAAAATATTATTAGAGTCGAGTACATAAATTTGACCAATCCTCAAAAATCTAATTTAGATATTTAATAATTAAAAAAACCAAATAATAATGTTCGAATTGCAATCTAAACTCAAGTGCTTCTTCGTACGTCTACTTAATTTTCGCTCACGTTGAAATTTTTTTTAAAATAAAATTTTCCACAAATCCAAAATTTATAACAATGCACAATGCTATTAATGCTATTTCTATTTAGAAATCGGCTCACATTTTGTTTTTCTAGACCGTTTGGGTTAGAACTTTGAAAAATAGCTTCTTAAAAAACGCTTTCAGATACCTACAAAAGAAATAAGCTCCTATAATTTGGAATTGGTACCTTCAATGTTTTCGGCCGGGCGTTGATACGCGAGTCCGTCCGTCAATCAATCCGGACTTCTTCCTTTATAGATATTTATATTAGGAATTTATGTTATTCTTTCACTCAAAAATATGTGCAGATTATTATTTTATTAGAGCTTGTAAAATTTTAAATTCACAGTTTTTCCACATAATGCTGGATAAAAAGATATTTTTCAAAAATTGCGAAATTTAAAATAGTCAGTAAATTATTGAATAATAGAAAGGTACAGGTCTTATATAAGAGGTAGAAATAAACAATATAACCAAAATCCCAAATGAATGGACATCCAACGCAGTTCATATTTTTTTATTTATACTAGGAACTTATGGTGTTTTTCATTCAAAAATGTGTAGATTAATTTCCTTGAACGTGTAAAATTTTAAATTGACAGATTTAAGGCAACAAGCTGGATAAAAGACTATTTTCCAAAAATGGCGATCTTTAAAATGGTCAATAAGTTATAGGATAAAAAGTAAAAGTTGTGGTATAGGTTTTAGGAGGGTTACATTTAAAAAAAAATGAACTCTTCCCCTGGGAAAATAATCCAAACCCCAAATGAACCTTAAAACCCATCCCAAAAACCAGTGAACTCTCATGCAAGTCCGGCCCTTCTGCAATAAATTTCCTTGAACGTGTAAAATTTTAAATTGACAGATTTAAGGCAACAAGCTGGATAAAAGGTTATTTTCCAAAAATGGCGAACTTTAAAATGGTCAGTAAGTTATAGGATAAAAAGTAAAAATTGTGGTATAGGTTTTAGGAGTGTTACATTTTTTAAAAATGAACTCTTCCCCTGGGAAAATAATCCAAACCCCAAATGAACCTTAAAACCCATCCCAAAAACCAGTGAACTCTCATGCAAGTCCGGCCCTTCTGCAATAAATTTCCTTGAACGTGTAAAATTTTAAATTGACAGATTTAAGGCAACAAGCTGGATAAAAGGTTATTTTCCAAAAATGGCGATCTTTAAAATGGTCAATAAGTTATAGGATAAAAAGTAAAATTGTGGTATAGGTTTTAGGAGGTTACATTTAAAAAATGAACTCTTCCCCTGGGAAAATAATCCAAACCCCAAATGAACCTTAAAACCCATCCCAAAAACCAGTGAACTCTCATGCAAGTCCGGCCCTTCTGCAATAAATTTCCTTGAAGTGTAAAATTTTAAATTGACAGATTTAAGGCAACAAGCTGGATAAAAGGTTATTTTCCAAAAATGGCGAACTTTAAAATGGTCAGTAAGTTATAGGATAAAAAGTAAAAATTGTGGTATAGGTTTTAGGAGTGTTACATTTTTTAAAAATGAACTCTTCCCCTGGGAAAATAATCCAAACCCCAAATGAACCTTAAAACCCATCCCAAAAACCAGTGAACTCTCATGCAAGTCCGGCCCTTCTGCAATGAATTTCCTTGAACGTGTAAAATTTTAAATTGACAGATTTAAGGCAACAAGCTGGATAAAAGGTTATTTTCCAAAAATGGCGAACTTTAAAATGGTCAGTAAGTTATAGGATAAAAAGTAAAAATTGTGGTATAGGTTTTAGGAGTGTTACATTTTTTAAAAATGAACTCTTCCCCTGGGAAAATAATCCAAACCCCAATGAACCTAAAACCATCCAAACAGTGACTCTCATGCAGTCCGGCCCTTCTGCAAAAAATTTCCTTGACGTGTAAATTTTAATTGACAGATTAGCAACAGCTGATAAAACTATTCCAAATGGCGATCTTTAAAATGGTCAATAAGTTATAGATAAAAGTAAAGTTGTGGTATAGTTTAGGAGGTTACATTTAAAAATGACTCTCCCTGGAAATAATCAACCAAGACCTTAAACCATCCAAAACAGTGAACTCTCATGCAAGTCCGGCCTTCTGCAATAGGGTCCCGGCCAGCCACCGCAGTGCAGCTATCAGGGCCGAGTGCCAAGGAAAACCCCTACTCCGCTCCTGCGCTTCCCCGGCTTGCTTATTGTCCGCTTGCCAAATCTATATACGCGCCCCCATCTCTGGCTCTACTGGGGGGGGATGGAGAAAAAGTATCTTTGTTTTATGATGGGGGTTTATGTAGATGTGGTAAGGGAAACGGGGAGGACAAAGGAGTTTGGTTGGGTTTAGGGGGATAACTATGGAGACATCTTGGTCTACTGTTTAGACACTATTTAGAGAATATGCCATGATTAGAAAATATAAGTAGAATTCGAACCCACAGATCACAATCTATATGAAGAACGTGCAAGATGACAAAACGAGGAAATGAGATTTAAAGATTTCTGTTTGTACTTAGATCTGTTTAGTTTAGTTTGAATTATCGTCGCACTAGAGCTACACGAGGGCTATTGGCGACGGGCGTCATATTTTAGAACCAGTCAAGTGACGAGCGCCAAACGCAACCGTTAAGAGCGACATCGTACGCAGCGTTAGGACTTTGGGAGGATATTTAACGTGCACTCCCTCAACACGGGGTATTATTCGTCGGACATTTTTGGCTGCACGGGCCGTTTATAGGTCGGCAGTTATTTTGGCGATGCCCGGACCCGAACCTGGGACCTTTCGCATGCTAGGCGAATGCTTAACCGACTGGGCTCCCCAGCCCTCGTATTTATATCTGTTAGAAATGGTTTTACAAATGGTAAAAAATGTGCTTAACTTCAAGTTTATGAAAAAGGGGAAACTTGTTACCTCAAAGGAGTCAATAATATGTTCAATGACAAAAAAAATCTCAATTTTTTAAAAATATTTTTTCACGTAGCACGTTCTTCCACTAAGCTCTTTATATATACTCTTTACGCTTCCTTTTGTGAACCCATTAACGACCCTTTTGTGAACACGACCTCCATTATCGAATAAAAACATTAACTTTTTAAATTTCGTTTTTCGGAAAACTCATTTTGGCCTACACAAATATTTAAGTGCTATGGTCCTTATTTGTCTTACACTTGCCTTGTTTATTTAGATAAAATTAAGAAAAAGCTTATCTTCGAATGGCAAAATTTCTTGCTAATCCTAGTTAAGGGGGAATGGGCGCACTGGACCGCGGGTCTCCAAACTCAAGTGCCTCAGTGATAATCCAATGGCGAAAAAACTATTTTCTCTGCCTCATTTCTCCGGCTGTATTGAATATTTTTACAAACGGTTTTTTTTAAATAATAAATGTAGATAACTTACAAGTCTCTATCTTCCCACTTTTTGAAATTGCTTCGAATATTTTGTGTAAAATTATTTATTGAAAATGTAAAAAAATATTCGAACCCATTTCAAAAAGTGGGAACATCGGGACCTGTAAGTCAGCTACATTTATCACACAAAAAAATTCGCTTGTATTTTATTTTCAATACAGCCGGAGAAATGTGGCAGAGAAAATATTTTTTCTCCATAGGATTAACACATATGCACTTTGCTTTGGAGACCCCCGGTCCAGCGCGCCCATTTACCCTTAATGAGTAAAATAAGGGGGAGAAAAGGTATCTTTGTTTTATGAAGGAGGTTTATGTAGATGGGTTAGGGAAAACAGGAAAATTAAACTTTGAATTGGCTGGTGAGGTAGAAAAGGGGATCTAGACCTACTGCTTATACTCTATTACGAAAATTCATGTACAATTCGAACATACAGACCACAATATAAATATTTCCTTTACGCTTCTACTACATATCTTATTAAACCGGGGTTCCCAGTTGGTATGGCATTTTCCTTGCATGCAAAAGGTCCCATGTTCGTGTCCGGGCACTGTCAAAATAACTGCCGACCTATAAACGGTCTGTGCAGCTAAAAGATCTAACGTGTGGAGGGATTACCCAGTAAATATGCTTCCAAGTCCCGACGCCGCGTACTTTTCCCTCTTAAAATTTGCGTTGCCTACTCAGGTGTCAAATCGTCACTTGACTGGGGTTCTAAATTACGTCGTCTATCGCCAATAGCCCTCGTGTAGCTCTAGTGCGATGATAATTCACCCTTTTACTTGTGAAACTGAGGGAGAAAATGTATGTTGATTCTAGAGGTGTTTATTGCAGATTCGGAAAGACAAAAGAATTGGATTTGGTATGTGTGGTTTATTAATTTTCTCAATTATACACAAGAGCTTCTTGGACCAAGACAAACTGCTTCAAGGTGATTTAGAAAAACTTCGAGTAGGGTAACGAGTACAGTGATTGGCACCCTCGCAGTGATTGGCCCCCTCATTCATTATTGAAAAAAATAAGATGATAAAGCCCAAAATAGGTGTGACAAAGGTTTTTGAAATTCCCGCCTTTAACGTTTGTCATGTTGGCAACAACATTTGAGGCTTTAATGGCTTTAACATCTTATTATTTTCAATAATGAATGAGGGGGCCAATCACTGTGAGGGGGCCAATCACTGTACTCGTTACCCTATCCATGTTTGATTGAAACTGACAGATCAAAGTCTACAAATAATCCCCGTCTCATGTTGATACTTTTCTCTCCCAATTTAGGGAGACGCATCTTTATTTTTGAGGGAGTTTATGTAGATGTGGTTAAAGGAATCGGGAAGATAAATTAGCTTAAATTATTTTATTTGAGAGCACTATATGGTATTTCTTTGATGCTAGTTAGACTAGAACCTACTATTTCAAGTTCAACTGGTAAGAAAATCCATACTAAGTAGTATTCGATCTACAGACCGAAATCTATACACTTTCCCCATGCTACTTTGCATCTGTTACCTGAACTGGGGATGAAAAGTATCTTTCTTTTATAGGGGTGGGGAAATAAATAATATTTTACGTTCATAGTTATCGAGCGTCAAAAAGAGTAGAATTTTGTTTATGTGTTATACTCAAGGGGGAGTGGGCGCGCTGGACCGAGAGTCTCCAAAGCAAAGTGCATCAGTGTTAATCCTATGGAGAAAAAAATATTCTCTGCCACATTTCTCCGGCTGTATTGAATATTTTTACAAGCGGATTTTTTTATGTGATAAATGTAGCTGACTTACAAGACCCGACCTTCCCACTTTTTGAAATTGGTTCGAATATTTGTTTTAATTTTTTATACATAATTTTACACAAAATATTCGAAGCAATTTCAAAAGTGAGTAGGACGAAGGATCTACACTCTTAACAAAGAGTGAATTCATCCTAGAGATGCATTTCGCACGAAGGAGTAGAAATATCAACTGAGTTAACGCTCGTTAGATGAAGGGCAGATGTTCTTATTCTTTCCCTCCGAAAAGAGTGAATCACTCTATAGAAAGTGCATTTCGCACGAAGAGTGGATTATCAGCTGAGTTAAAATGCTCGTTTTTAGAGTGTACATTATCACATAAAAAGTTGTAAAATATCAATACAGCAGAGAAATGTGGCAGGGAAAATATTTTTTTCGCCATTGGATTAACACTGAGGCACTTGAGTTTGGAGACCCGCAGTCCAGCGCGCCCATTCCCCCTTAAGAGCTGAGCTTAACAGTATTTTTTTCTACATAAGGTCGTATTTGACGGGAACCTACTAATATCTAATTTCGAATGGCTAACAAACATCCGTGCCATTGTGGGTTTCGAACTCACAGATCAATATCCTGTGTGCATCAAATTAAACGGTTCGGAAACGACTGTCTCTTCAGCGTCGGAAACAACTGTCTCTTCAGCGTCTGGTTTACCAGATTTATTGGTTCGTCTTTTGGATATGTTGCCATAAGCTTTATTTCTGCAAATCACGTAGTTGCATTACGAAAATTACTAGTGTTACAGCGCCACTTATCGGCAACTACTTGTACTTGGTTTTCTTAAAAATATATCACTATGATCTAAAGTTTTTATTTTCAGAATTTCATTCCATTATGACACATACAATATCCTGCATATACAGTCCCTGGACAAATTATTAGACGCACTGTATCTTTTTAGTAATGACGAAAACATACCAAAGAATGCTATATGCTTAAAAAAGATGTCGATATATGTGTTATGTATGGCAGATAGTATTTTCTATTCAATAGCTTAAGTTTAGGAACACAAATGTCCTTCTAAAGGTATTTTGTTCATCATTGATTGATACATGAAATCTTGCAGTACGTCTAATAAATTGTCCAGGAACTGTATATGCCTCTGAGTTGGGAAACTTTAATTTGGGCAAACGGGTATTTACTGTCACTTTCTCAAATCTCAAGAGATTCCATCGGGTATGGAGGATAATCGCTTCTCTCATGTCAATTTCTTGGACTTTATTTCTTCTTGGACGCTTAGAAATTTAAAATTTATTTTGAGGGTAATCTTAAGTAAAAAACATTTTTAACTATAAGATTTATTACGATGTGGCAAACTCAATTTTCATGATATTTTAATGTTATATAGCCTTTTTATTTGTTAAAGAAGTGATATATTGTGAAGCATTTATTATAAAAGATGTAATAGTTTATAAAAAAATTCGTTTTTCCACATATGCTCTTTATTCAATTGTTAATTGTATGTAAATATTGTCGTTTTTACTTCCTGAACTTATTCTCGAATTGAATCGTAAATATTTATTATGCTTTCCTCATACAGAAACCTTCCAAGGAACTAAATCATTCCCTCCGTTCTTAATACCTTCTTTGTAATCGTCATAATTGGCTTTTCTTTTTTTACAGAGTCAGATTCAATCCGACTGACGATTCCTTGACCGATTTTAGGGCGGTTTTTTATTCGATACATTTGGTCGGAAAATAATTTTGTTTATGTTGCAGTTGATTGTCTAGGTTTTGTGAAAGTGGGTTGGGTGGTTGAATTAACGTCTCACTGAAGATACAGGACCATTATTGGTGACGGGCCTTTTGATTTTGAGCTCGCGATTAGAGAGGAAGAGAGAGAGAGGCAACAGAATCATAGGGCATCCACAGGGCTTCATAGTTTCTATCCACATTAAATGAACTTCCGAAAAAGTAATTCGACACCCGAACCTAACGAAAAAGCAGGAAAAAGCGATAAAAAAGTAATACTACAAAAACTATTGGTTGTTAACAATAAAAAAGTTTGAGCATGAATACGCTTTTATACACAATCATAAAAAAAGTCGGGCCAAAAAATAGACTTTAAATCGATGATCCCGGACCCATAGCTGCCACGGGAGCCAGGAAAAGCCGGATTGCAGTCCGGTTCTCATCATGCGGTAGCATCAGCCAATGGCATGCGCCGTCTCTTGGCTCCGAAACCCTCACTCCGATTGGTGGGTTTGGCAATGACGTCAGTGAGAAGATGAGGAGAGAGTAAGAGATGAATAATAAGGACCTTGTTACCTTTTTTGTTTCGATCTTTTTTGTAAAGAGGAGAATGCGGCTGAGATGGGGGGTGTTAATGTTTTAAAGGTTTTTTGGCGGGATTTTTAGTGTGTGTTTGTGGGAAAATTAGTGTTTTTTTGCAGTTTGAGGCGTAAGAATCATTCTAAAAAAGATGGCCTATAACAATTGAGGTGTATTTTTGTCTGAAGGAAATAGGCTCGAATAAATGCTCAAAACGGTCGTCATTAGCCATTCGCTATATGTAGCTTGTTTCTTGACGTAGTAAATAAAGTTGAAATAAATTCTGAAGTGGGCTGAGTTAATATCGGAAGAATGCAAGTATTACTACCGCAAAATCCAAAGAGAAAGGTCTTTATAACGTTACAAATGTACAACTGAAAAAAAAATTAAAGGATATACAGAAATTGGAAAACATTACTGAATCATTTAGTGCTATTCAAAAGACATTTTGAATGGTTATAGAACAAGATAAAACAAATTTAACTCAGTGGTCAGGTTCTCAATTTTTCCCATAAAGGAAAACACCTTACAGTGCATATTACTGCTTATGATACTGGAGTCAATGGGGTGCATTTCAGCATATGCTTCAGTCAAACTGACTCGAAAACCCACGTGTTTAGTTACCGAACTTGCTTGATCCTTATTTTACTGACAAACTAGAGGAATGAAAGACAGAATGAATTTTGCCTACTCTGAACAGCGAAAAAGAACAATTCAGGGAGCACTTCTAAGTTGTTTTAATCAGTATATAAAGATTAAAGATGGTGAATTTACTGTTGAAATAATTTTTATAATTGCATAAACAAGAAAAGGAAAAAAAACCGCATGCATTTTTATTGACTAGAAGTAAACTACTTGAGTTATACAGACATATATAATCTAAGGACTGTCAGAATTTTTTCCACCAAACACGCATACCTATGTATGCATAGTTTTTTTATTTTCAAATTTCATAATTTTTATGAAAATTTAAACTATTTGAGAGTCTTTCAAAAAATTTACTCCATGAATATATATATTTTTTTACAATTAAACCAAAAGTGCGAACATTTTTAATTAAAACTTGGAGTGTGAAAAAAACTTTAACATGTATTCTCTTTCATAGTTGTTGTTGTTTATCTCCAACCAAGTCTGACAAAAAAAAATCAGGACAACTCCATAAATCCGTTGTCAAATAAAAAGCCTATGGCAAGAAGAGGGGAAGAAAAAAATTAGGAGCTTAGAAGCTAAGAGGTACAGATGCAGTTTCTTTTAGCATTCGAATTAAGTGCACAAAATTGTTGCCTTTGAGTTAAAGATTGTTGTGGAAAAGGAATACAAATGCAGACAACCTGGTAAGCGTAGCTCTAGTGTGATGTTGACTCAACCAGCCTACCAAATTTTTGAATTTAATTTTGTAATAACCATTTTCCGGATTTCGGGCTCCAAGAGAAAATTGAACGTTTCCTTCTTCGAAAATCTGACAATTGGTACCATAACACGGTAATTCAGAAAATAGATAAAAATCCGTAATTGCCGGTTTAAATTTGGAGAGTTGGCAGGTCTGCAAGTGAATCACTGTGTTATGTTGTCTACACTCTTAAAACAAAAGAGTGAAATCCACTCCTATAGGGGAAGTGCATTTTCGGCACCGGAAAGGAGTGGAAATTAGCTCAGACTGAGTTAAAACCGCTCGTTTTAAGAGTGTAGGATGTAGATTGTTTTCTTTTATTTCTTTTACCCACTCCGCAAAAAGAGTGAAATCCACTCCTATAGGGGAAGTGCATTTTCGGCATGGAAAGGAGTGGAAATTAACTCAGACTGAGTTAAAACCGCTCGTTTGTTTTAAGAGTGTAGCGAATGGTACGAAGACAACCTCCAATGTCAGAGACTCCCTGAGACCCTACTAACCTTGTTTTTCCCATTATCAATGTGGAGTCACTTATACCCCCCTTGGCTAATAGGCTCCTCAAATGTCCTCTTTAGAGAGTTGAGTTTAATTATCGTTGCATTAGAACTACTCTAGGGCTATTGGCGACGGGCATCATAGTATCAAACCACAGTCAAGTGACTAGCCGACATCTGAGTAGGCATCCAAAGCAACTTCTTTAGGGAGTATCAGATAATCTATAGGCGCGTTTACATGAGCCATCGAATCCATGGAATGAAGAGCAAACTCCGCAATTTTTCCTTCTTGGGGATTTTTTGCCCCGGCAGAACCGGTAATTGCAGGGTTCATTGGGGGGTTTCGCAAAAATTCCAATCAAGCGTTTCATTCCATGGTTTCCGCCACTTCTACTTCTACTTCGACTTCTTGCCTGTGGGTTCGGCAATCCAGGATCTTCTAGAATTCGGAACGTGTGTGGTGTAGCTCATCAAAATATTGCTAATCATTATGAAATGAAGGTTTTATAGAAAAGTATTGCTAGCTAAATATACGAGTCACAATTAATACATTACTCAAGTGTAGTTGTCAAGAAATGTCAGATGTCCCGCGCTTCTACGTCATCAACCCCCGGTTCCCATGTAAACGCCTTATTTTACGAAAGGGGGTTGATTGCGGAGTTTGGGTTAGAAATCCTGCTCGACCACTTTTTCCCCTAATGGAGGGTTTGGCATTCCATGGATTCGATGGCTCATGTAAACGCGCCTTATATGTTATGTTGAGAAATCTGGCTATTAGAAGGTTCGATTTAATAATCGAGGTAAGGTTGGGGTAAGTTGAATAATCGATATTATTTGATAATCGAATCTGACCACGTAAGCCTTTATTTATAGATTTAACTTTCTCAAAATAATCTGGGTATGGGATGCATCAAGACCATTTTGTAAACAAATGCATTGAAAGTAAAGATATTTTGTTGCCATTTTTGTGTAGTTTTTAAACATCTATTTACGCATAAATGCTTCAGGCATAAAATTAAAACGTAAAAATGTAATTTTGAAATTTTGCCATGTAATACAAAAATGCAATCCATGGAATATCCCTCCAATATGGAATACAAAAAGGCAATCCTTACTGTAATATCAATGTATTTCTTAATGTAAATATTAACAATCGATAGTAGAGTAGTTTAGATTACCTAACTTAGTTTGAAAGTAAAAACTGTGCAATGCAAAACCGAATCCTTCTCAAATAGAGAAAAAAAGAAATCGAATAAAAATTATTTTTTACAAAAGTATCTATAATGTTTTCCAAATTTTTTTTGGGCTATAGAAAATAAAACAAGATGTTTATCCTTGTTTCAATAAATAGTATAGCCGACGTAAATTTTGGATATCGATTTTTAAACTAAATGACAAAACCGTAAACAAGTAATTGATTTCATAACACTCTCAACATAAATATTTTGTCTCTATTTCAAGGGAGAAACACCATTCATCTTTCTGAGAGTCGCTTAAATGACACCGCAACAGTTATTTTTGAAATACCCAGAAATCATTAAAGTATTAAAAGGACTTTTTACGATTCGTTAACCTTCGAAACTTATAAAGGTTTTTAGTAACATTTCACAGAAAAGCCGACTTTTTGTAGGAAAACCCCAAACGAGAAAGAACTTTGTTTTTCGGTTATTCAACGAAAAAGTATAAATGTTTGATGTTTATTTTTTTGTTGTTTCTTGCAACAATTCAAAATTAAAAACTAATCTATATCACAATTACTAAAAATTTTTATGTAAATGTTTTGATATTTTCTTACAATAATGAAAATTTATTAACAACTGATTAATGTTTTAAAACTATTAATATTTGCTTTATACGTTTCTGAAAAATTGCCTGAATACAATTTGTAAAAATTCAATTGCAAATAACTTACGTTGATTTACCCACTTTTAATATAATTTATCAAAAGTAAAATTAGCAAGTGTAATTCGATCAATGGACAACGGATTAAAAAATGATAACTAAGTGCTAGTTTGAGTATCTACGAAACTCATTTGTTAATTATTATCTACAAAACATTTTTCAAATCAAATAAAAACGAAATTTGTAATAGAAATTTTGTAAAAAAAAATTGTTTCGGTTTTATATAATAAAGTGAATTTAACTGAATACAGATGGCAGCACTGCGATTTTGTTCTTTTTTTCCGAAACAATGTATTACACAATAGGTGGAACGAAAGGGATAACTTGGGCTTTTAATTTTAAATGTTTAGAACTGGAACAGCTCAACCGGAAGTGAGTTTTTTTTTATAGTGTTCATTTATTTTTTATCATTAGGACAATAAATTAAACGGTAAAATTTTTACTACTTTTTAAAAGAGTCTTCAACTGCATACATTTAGTATTGATTCTCTTTGAAGTGAATATTTTTTTCTCACTGAAGTGGAATAGCGTTTTGCAGAAGCTTTTATATTTGCGCTGCGTCTTAATTTCCTTAGCTTCGAACAGTGTAAGTTAGAATTTTATACAAAAATAAAATTGATTTTCTTTTTGTATAAAAATGAAACTTTTATAAAATCTTTATTAAATGATTAAATTTGCTAATAAAAAAATAAAAAATTAGCGTTTGGCAAAGTTATTCTATTTACATTCAGTTCAATAAAACACACACATTACAATGCTTAAAATTTCCATTTTCTAATTCCTACAGTACATGGAATAAGATATAAAACCTTTTCTGGACAAGGATATTTAAATACCGATCAAAGTTACCATCTTTTTATGAAAAGTGTTAAAAAGTATTTTACACCCTGCAACATAAAGTTCATATTTAGAACGCGTTTAATAAGAGTGTTGAGGTGAAATCCTTAATTCATTGGATGTCGAAATTCACTGGTAAAAGTCAGTAGTTATTTAAAAAAAACGTATATAAGTATTTTTTGCATTCATTGATCAATTCTGTTTCTACCGTTGAGAATCGTATTAGTGTTCCCTTATTATAATAGTTTAATAACAATTTAAGTGAAAAAACGCATTTTTAAGGGAAAGGGGGGAGGGGAGCCTTTTGCCAGTGACGTAAGGAGTACTTTAAACTTTATAAAATTTTAAGCATGAAAGTGTATTGTACTGATAACACAATTTTATTTAAACATATTTATAAAATCGACGTGTTTTACGTTTTGAGTGGCAACCGATCCTCATGGATAAAAATGAGGTTTCGATTGGTTAATCAATGTAGGGGACGGGGCTTACCGTGCCATAAAACCAAACACCGAAAAGACCAATGAAATCAGGAATGATTTGCGTCGAGTGAAATGGTTTACGTAAGCCAGATAAATATTTATTAGGTACTTTTACTGGATAAAAAGATATTGAAATTGAAAAGTGATTTTTTCCGAATTTTGAATTATCTTCTCAAAATGTTATGAATTTTTTTGTTGACATAGCAATATTTTAAAAATAAAAAATAATAATCTTCTTTATAATGATTGTCATTTAAGTTTAGTTCAGCTAAACAAAATTAAAAATTTGAATCTATAACAAAGATAGAAATTCTATATAATGAAGAAACTTGAATTGTGGTACAATTTCCAAAAATTAGAATTCAAACGGAAGCATTTGATATTTTTAACACATAAATTAGATAATGTCATACGAAAAGAATAAACTTAAGGTAAAAATAACTAAAAGAAACTATTTTAAATAATAAACTTCAATATTTTATAGACACCAAAATCGCTGAAAAATACTGTCTAACAGTCGCAAAAGATTTCTCTTGAAATTGAAGCTTAAATAGTTTTAATATGCGTCGAGAGAAAAATATTCATTGTTTTTAACCAATGTCATGCCTCATTTCTATTAAAGTTATTTCGAAATACGTAGTAAAACGCAATATATATATCACAAGTTTACGTGTCAGATCGGTAACATCTATTTCCGAAACGAGTTCCGGGATGAAAACGTCATTTCCGGAAGAGAACTAAGTCATTGAATCGTTACGTAGACTGTTAACAAAGTTCCATGCTTCAACTTTAAAATTT
Source organism: Oedothorax gibbosus (assembly GCA_019343175.1). NCBI lineage: Eukaryota > Metazoa > Arthropoda > Arachnida > Araneae > Linyphiidae > Oedothorax > Oedothorax gibbosus. Next base: position 32,899,327 of record CM033271.1, read on the forward strand.
CCGATGGGAAAAACAAGTAAGGAGATTTAATTTACATTTTTTAAATAGAGTACTTTTGAGTAGCTTAGATTGGTAACGCACCTTAAAATAATATAAATAGATACTATTTTTTTAAATCAATAAAATAGTTTTCGCAGACGCGAAGGAGCAAATGTGATTTCCAGTTTAACAATAAGATAAATAAAACTTAAAAATTGTCTTGTAAATTAGTCAGATTGGTAAAATTTAGAATTTTTTTTAATTGTTACCGAAATACGCGCACGCGCGGATTCCGTTACTAATCTTTCGTAAACATGTGCTTTAGAAGTTATAGCATAGTTTTTAGCTATGTATTGATGTTTTAATTGAAGATTTATACTATTATTTAATTTCGTTGTCCGATCTGTAACGCCTCGTCAAATTTGTAAATTGGCACTTTTTCGTAATATTGACCCCTAAGATAAAAGGGTGCGGTCCGTTCATTGGTGATTACTACTACTACTACTACTCCCTGGCACTACAGTCCATGCTGGACATGGTCTCTCTAACAATGCGACTCCAAAGTCGCCTGTCTCTGGTCTTTGCTTTCTAGTTCTTAATTTTCATGGCCTTCAGATCTCTTTCCACTTCATCTATCCATCTTTTTCTAAGTCTTCCTCTTCCTCTCTCTCCCTGACATTGCCCCTTGAAAATTTTCTTTGTGCCTCTGCTATCGTCCATTGGTGATTAGTCCAAATAAATTTACAACCAACAAAATTCGCCAAAGAATCAGCCGAACCCTAGTATGTCTTAGTTATAATTTGGAGAGTTCGAGTCTTGCAACTATACCCTTAAAAAAGACACTTTTGTTAATGGTTTTTGATTTTGAAAAAAATCATCAAGACCAGACTATTCAGACCTTTGTTTCTCCATATCCAGTATCCTAACAAACCGGTTAAAGCTTAAAACTTTATTAAATAAGTAATAATTGAGAAAAGTTTAATATCAAACGAATGCAACTGTATAGTTTTTGCTGAACATAAAAAAGATCGTTAAGACAAGAAATAAATGGTATCAATATTATATTAGATGATATTATGAATATCCATGTTATGTGTATCAATATTATATAAGCCAACAACTTTAAAATTAAGAATATTTTAGAGTAAAGTACAGAGAACACAAATTGTTTTTCGCACTGTGATAATTTAACAATAACTTTTTACAGTAGCTACTGCTAGTAAAGTTCACCATTAACTAATGAAGAATAACACATTACAGACTATTTCATCAACTATGTCCGTATAAATCGTCAAATTTGGTACATAGTTGGGTTTTATGCTTATACCGAAGTCAGGTCTTTGAGAACCAAATTGCGTAACTCTACGGACTTTTTAATTAGCAATACTAATATTATAACTCAAATGTTTTTTTTTACTAAGTTTTTAAAAATAAAGTAGGACATAGTATTTTAAAATACTTACTCGCTCATATGCTATTTCCCAAGGGCATAGCCAATCGTTCATCCGCACATGTCCCTGCATCTCAATAGCCGGCCCTCCAATATAAATAGCCTATCAACAATGCTACCTAAACCGTGCATTCTCCTTAAATAAACTCCTCGCACAAAGTTTACTGGAATCCCACGACGAACTTCTTCCAAGGAGATTTCCATACCAAGACAAGGGTATCACAATTCAATTATATTCGAACACAACAACGCATTTCTCTTGGCTAGAGAATATTATCGACTTCCAAAAAGATTCGTTTCTTAAAAATATACATGCTAAACACCACGTAGGTTCTATTTATAAAGTGTTTCACCACTTAGCACCCATCAGCAATCCATTCTTTGCCGCTTTGCACCACCACTGCCTTCTGAGCCACAATATCAACCGCGGCCATCTGTTTGCTTTGTCGGCGTATTTTTAGACACGAGTTTTTGGCATCGGTATCGAAAACTCTGACTCTGGCGCCATCTCTTTTATGGCTTTCCTACTATTTAAATTCTGAAACGAAGTTAAGGAAAACAAATAACTTTAATTCTGAAATTGAGTGGAAAAAAGGAAAAAGTTGAGTAAAGCCAGGACGCCGATTTTATCTCAACGTTTCTCCATTACGCTAGAACTAAATCATAAGAAAAGCATAGAGAAATGTTCAAATAAAAAATTCGGACATTGACCTATTACCAGAATAATTTTCTTATTTAACTAAATATTTCGTATAGTTTTGAGTAACCCCATTGGGCAAAATTATTATTACTATGTCTGTCGCCATTCTTTTTTATCCTATTGTCCTTTTTTCTTAATTGTTAAGAATTAAAAAGAAAGTTGTAAAGTAGGTATTGACACACTGAAGAAATATATCCAACCGTACCCCTATCACCAATCGGTTCTATAATTTGGAGATATCAAAGATTCTTTTATTGTTAGAAAGGTTTGACATCAAAAACCTATCTTTTATGCTTTTTGTCCTCCTGTTCGAAAATAGCAAATTTCTTCTTTTAAAAGTTAAAATTACAACAAAATGGCTGTCTTTGGAGATTTTTTTCCAAGTTGTATAAATGTGTATGGAAGCTGTTCTCAGGCTATGTTGAATTATTACTGCACTAGAGCTAAGGTTAGGTAACCGTTTCCGGCTGCCTATTTCTAGCCTCCTTCAGGAGCTTTAACACAGCCAAATAACGCCTCGTAATTTAGAACCCTGGTCAAGTGACGAGGTCGACACCTGAGCGGCTACCCAACGGAACTTCGAGCGACATCGTACGCTAACGCCGTCAGGACTTTGGACTCCACAGATTTAATGAGCACGTTTGTCCCTGTGTACTCGGGCCCATCCGTGATGAGGATTTTTCTACTATTTCCAGCACAGATCCGATTTATAGGATGACTGGCAGTAGGTGGGATTCGAACCCCCGCACTCCTGAGAAGGTTGAATCTCTATGCTGATGCCTTAACCACTCGGCCACGGAGGGGCCTGCACTAGAGCTACACGAGGGCTTTTAGGAGGCTGTATTAGGTAACAGTTTCTGTTATAAAAATCTACTTGTTTTTCGGTAAGAATTGTAGTGAGTATTCGAATAACAGAAAAGTGGGCTGTTTTAGTTCTTTTTATCTACTATTTTTTTTTATCTGAAATTATCTACGGCAAGGTGTTTTGTGAAAACCTATACAAATAAATATTGATAATGCATAACTAAACTTAATTGATAGCAACTATTGGATGCAATTATGTAGTTTTTCGCATTGCTTCTGGAGAGGATACCAAGAGACTACGACGCAGAGTTGAAGAATATCCACATTAAAAGCTTTCAACTAAAAATAATTAAATGCAAACCAAAAAGAAACAATATAATAAATTTAAAATTTTGGATTTCAAGATATGTCTTCTAAGAAACTCAAATTTTTTTGATCAGAGCTGGTTTGCCCACCTTCAAAATTGGTTGTTTGAAAATTGAAAAGTAAAAAAAATCTGTAGTATAAAGCCCCTATATGATTGTGAATTAGGTACATAATTTCTTACAAATAACTTTTTCATTTGCTTTACACTTAATTGTTTTAAATATGTATTTTGATTTTATTGATAGTAAGCGATAAAACATCAGCAATGTTCATAAAAATTGAACATCTTCTAAAGAACATTTCGACATTTAGAAATGAAATAATATATGTTTTTTTTATAATATATTATGATATGAAATAGAGAAAAGAGATTTTTTTTAAGTAATAATATTGGCCGTCAAGGGGCTCAAACCCGTACAGGTAACTCAAAAAACAGACAATTGAACACAACACAAAAAAACACTGATACAAAAAATAATATTTATATATAATTATTATTTTTACAATATTATATATAATTATTATAAATATTTATATATAGTAATAAATTTATAAATATATATAACAGGGCTATCCCCATTACTAGAAACAAACTTAAAAATAAACACTTTCAAAGCGATCTTAAATTTAAGTTCAAACTTATTTTCAGCTTCCTTTTAAGATTTGTATAAGTTTACTGAATCTCGCTATATGTAAAAAAGGGTCAAGTCCAATAAAGAATTTCCCACAATGCTTTTCTCTCTCAACACTTTAGTGAAAGAAAAGTGCATGCTGAAATCTGTCTGTGGACTGAATTCCTCTTAAGATTTATCTATACACCAACTCGACACATAAATCATTTTGTTATACGGGTTGTTAGAGACAATTGCTAATTAATTATAGTAGTTGTTTCTTTCTTACATTTCAAATATTTTTTTCAGCAAAGGTCGCTGCTGGTTGTGGAGGAATTGAAGGGTATAATTGCAAAATTTGCATTCTCCAAAGTACGCTGCTCAAAACAATTAGGGGAGCTCATGGTTTAAACCCTTTCTATACCCCCTCAACACCCCCAAAGATTCCATTTGGAATCATTAGCTTGCGATTTTTTTCTCACTAAGTTAAGCTCGCACTTATTTATCGCTATATGGAAGAATCATGTCTTTTGAAGAATTAAATAATGTTTGTTTTAATTAAACGAAAGAACATGGTAAAATAAAATTAACTCTTAAACAATTTTATGAAACAAAATTGACCCTAAATTCTCCTGACTTGCATTCTTAGATGTTTAAAAATTGAATGTAACTTTTTTTTAACAAATAAAGTTTTGAAAAAATTATTGTTATAATTTATTCAAAAGTTATGTTTTCAATTTCTTCCCCGTAAATTTTAGTTAAAATATTAAGATTTATTCTTTATGGTATTTTGTAAGTGTCTCTTTAAGTTTGATATAATTAACATCCCATTATAAAAAGTGTCAATAACTTGAACATAATGCTCTAACTTGTTAAAAGGTAAATTTCAATGGGACTTGACTGATCATTTTACCCGCCCTACCCATTATACCCATCATTTAGGATTTATATATGAAAAACAAGTTAAACTGTATCACAAAAGTGCAACATTTTAATTCGAAATTTTGATTTATACTTTTTTTAATTACAAATATTTCAGGTTTTTCATTGATATTTTAAAAATTTATTTAATTTTTTATTTTCCTTTCTTTTACCTAGTGATTAAACTAAAATTTTCATCCAAATCTAAAATATATGTTTTATTTCTATTGTTTTAATTGCAAATTCTTTTTATTCTAGCACTCTTTTTTCTTTCCCTTTATCAACCCTACCAAAACAACCTAATAATATCTAGGCATCACTTATTTATATCTTTTAGGTTTAGTCTCAATATTTAAATGTTAATTTTTGTTACAGAATAAACTTTTTGAATCAGGCGGAGACGCGGATTCCATAGAACATTTTTAGCAAAAATATCAAACTTTTCTGGAAACAAGTTCTAAAAAACAAACGAGTTTGGATATGGGAAACTAGGGTAAGTTTTTTTTTCCGTGGATAGAAAGTTTTGATTAACAGAATACAAAATTTTTGCTGTAAACAATAGTTGAAAGTACGAATTTTGAAAAGTCTTAAATAAATACCAGAGAAAGCAACATTCAGATCAATGGTGCGTATTTTCTCGAAATGGATTATTCCCAGCAAGACAAGCCCTGTCACAAATTCTGTCAACCAAACAGATGGCTTTGCAGAATCAGAGGATACAAGTACTCCATCTTAATCATCTTCAGAAAGTAAGAAGCGTGGTGTGTAAATTTAGAATTATATGCCCAAACTATGAATTTGAAGCTAAAATTCCAATTATGTACTAATACCTCGCAGTTGATATAATTCTCCGGATTCTGTATATATGTGATCAGTGTCTATATTTTATAGATAAATGTTTTATTTGCGATTGGCATTATTTTTGCCTTTTATCACATGTCTATACATTTAATTAAAGAACATTTTATACTTTGAATGTATTAGCGTTAGTTAAGTGACTTTTACAACTAAATTTAGTATTTAAAAAGTTGCTATAAAAGGGAAAATTCTTTTAAACAAATTATCTCGAAGTGTATATGGGTTTTAAAATGTTAACTTGTGTCCCAAACATCTTTTATGAAAATACTAATTTTTATCAATGTTTTTTTTTTATTTAAAATGCTCGCGAGACACAAAAATACGCGTATAAATATCAAATTATTAGAATAAAACTACACATAATGTAATTAAATTTAATTAAAACGTCAATACTGTGCTGTGCGTGACAAACATTTATCAACTTCCCATTGAAATAACGATGCCAAAAACGTGTCACATAGATCAATTCATAAATTCATTTGATTAAAATTATAATTTGACTAAATATATTATTAATTATAATCAATAACCATAAAAATATTTATAGATTTTATGCTTTATGGTGCTTTAAGGGGGAATGGGCGCGCTGGACCGGGGTTCTCCAAAGCAAAGTGCTTCAGTGTTAATCCTATGGCGGAAAAAATATTTTCTCTGCCACATTTCTCCGTTATATTGAATATTTTTACAAGCGTTTTTTTATGTGATAAATGTAGCTGACTTACAGGTCCCGACCTTCCCACTTTTTGAAATTGGTACGAATATTTTTTTTAATTTTCAATAAATAATTTTACACAAAATGTTCGAAGCAATTTCAAAAAGTGGGAAGATAGATACCTGTTAGTTATCTACATTTATTATTTAAAAAAAAACCGTTTGTAAAAATATTCAATACAGCCGGAGAAATGTGGCAGAGAAAATAGTTATTTTCGCCTTTGGATTAACATTGAGGCACTTGAGTTTGGAGACCCATGGTGTAGCGCGCCCATTCCCCTTTAAGTGACTCCAAGTGTGATATAATTAACACCCACGTAACAAAAAGTGTAAAAAAAATGGACAATAAATGACAAAGGTAACTTCCAGTGAACAAGAAACACTTATTGTAATATACTAAATTATACTATACTAGGGGGCACGCCCCCTTCTCGCTATCGCTCGCCAACCCCCGGGAACTGCTTGCGCAGTTTCCTTTGGATCGCTTCGCGATCCAGGCTCGCTTCGCTCGCTCACCGTTCATTGAAATATTTTAATCTAGCCTTAAGGGTTAACCTAAAGGAGCATGTCTAAAGGAGCATGTCATTTTTTTCGCCAAATGTGGTAACCCCGCCAAATTTGTATTATGGCAGCCATTGGCTACGAAAATCGCCACAGATCGAATTTTAAGCGAATAATTATCAAATAGTTCAGTTTTTTTCTCTGTATTCTTTTTGCGTTAGAGAATTTATTTTGCGACTTTCTTTATTAGTTAACCCCTGTCCATTTCTTTCATCGTTAAGAATTCTTAATTATTATTTATAGTCAAATATTATTAATCATTAATTATAAAAAGAACTCATTTCTTAAATTATTTTTTGTGCACATTGTTTTGAACTTGCAGCAAACTGTTGAGTTCGGATTTTCTTATTTTAAAATATCGCTACGATCTATGATCGCAAATGCCACGATAATTTTTAATAAGGAAATCTTTCATGTTCTCTCAGTAGACATTTTCAGTTTTGAGTAGCATTTTAAGTAATTATTTGTTGTCATTTCACAGACTTGGCAAACGCTCGGTTTGTGTCATTTTGACTTGGCGACATTTTTCGACTGGCGCCAAAGCCGGACATGGTCCTTTAGGTTAACCGTCTTTAGTATCCTTTTAAAATAACATAATTACAAATTAATGCTTATAAATTAATGGTTATCATTGCGAAAATATGTCGCTGCTTGAATAAGATCCATTTGTAAATAAATTGGAAACCGTGGTAGCCGTCAACGCTTAGAAAGTATGTTTAAAAACAATTTTAATTTTCCCTTTTTTATTAACAATAGTGTTTGGTAGTTCAGTCGATAGAAATTATAATTTAAATTTTCAAACTTTAAACGTCCCTAATATTATGTATGTTTAAATTTAAACTTACTGATTCTATCCTAAAGTTGTTGTTTCAAACACTTTTTTGTTGTTTTCAGTCGGCCATTTTGAAATTAGTGATTTTTGGTCATTTCGATTGTTGCCATTCCAGAGATAGAAATATAAGGAAATTTGGGCGCCGTATAAGAGTATTATATTAATAGATTACAATAAAGTGTAGTGAGGCTGACCAACTTACCGGGACATATGCCTAGCAACCCAGAGCCCGAAGTCACGTAAGCTGAAATGGGCACGGAAGGCCTTGTCCCACAAATGGGCTGTTGCGCTGAAGAGTTATAATTTAGTAGCACAGTTATTTATGTTTGTGTGTAAAGAGCCATTTTTCTCTAAAGTAAAGTGCGCGATTTTATTTACTGTAATTATTGCGCTGATTATCTCGCAGGGCAAGTAAAAAAAATAATTTTTTATTTACTGAAATAAAAAGCATTTATAAATTAAGAATAATACTATAACAGCGGCTATTTAGACTTTATTATCAAATATATCGAATTAGTATTAATACAGAATGGTAGATGGCGACACTAGAGTAATGATTTACAATAAGCACAGAAATGAATCTTGCAACGTATGTTTTACGAAAAATCTACAATTTACTTAATTGAATAATTACTTCAAATAGTCCAAAGGAATTAATTTAATTTTACCTTAAGAAATTTGTGAAAATTTAATGCTACAACAAAAAGTTGTATTTTCACAAATTATAATAAGTAAAAATAAAATATTTAAACGTTTTCTATAAAAGCATTATCTTTACAGATAAAGCATATAATTCATTCTTAAAGGTAAAATTATAAAGCTTAACCATATTTATCAACAAAGGTTTACAAAATTCAAGAAATGAGGCTATATGGAAAAAAAACATAATACATTTCCTTTTATTTAGACTTGCATAAAAGTTGTTTAAAAATGTTTGAGCACAAAATTTAGTACAAATGAGCATTTTAAACTGGAAAATATGCCATGGTTTAATTGTATTCTTAAAATTTTCTTTGCTTTTTTTCTAGTATGTAACAAAAGGTTGAAAACTTTTTGAAGTCAGTCACTTATTAATAACCGAAATGAGTGTATGAATATATTTTGAAACTCACCACAAAAATGCATCTTATGTTTCATATAATGAATTTTTTTTAAGCAAAACCATTTTATTGTCACTCAATATATCCAATAGATTTAATAATATTATCACATAAGATAAGTTAAAATAATATTAAAGCATAGAATTTAAAGTACAAATAAACAATTTAAAATTGGAAAATCTTCCATGTTTTATTATCTTCTTGAATTTCTCTCTTTGCTCTTTTCTTTTTGTTACCAATGATTATGTTTTTTCATTTTATAACCATTGGATGAGAAACTGTTTTTAGCAGCGCCTTTATTTTCAACTAGTATTAATAACCGAAATGAGTTTTTTTTATGGTAATGTTTTGAAATTCATTACGAAAATGCAACTAGTTCCACATGCTTAATTTTTCAAGAAAAAGCACTTGATTTTTAAAATAAATGTAAATATATTCTGCATAAATATTAAGTGACACTTTTTAAATTGCTTGACTAAACTTCAGAAAAATTTATTTTTCTTTTTTATACCTTGATATTTTATGTATTTTATTTCTTATACTCAGTAAGATATAATTACAAAAAAAATTGAAATTTCAAGATTAAAAAAATGCTAAAAAACCCGAATCATTAAAATAATGAAATAAAAAAAATTACCTGTTTTGCATGCTTCACAAAAAAATTGTCTACTTTTTTTTAGTTGTTCAGTATTTTTTTTAATCGCAATAAAATATATTTTTATATTATATTTTTAAATGTTTAGTAAGAATGTGTCAATAAAAAATATATAAATACTTAAATGTCAGATTAATTTGTTAACGTAAAAATAGCAAACACGAAGTAGAATGCAATTACTGATATCTTAGATCATTAATGAAAGTCATTAACTATATGTTTCACCAAAAAAATCTTATTTGAAGGCTAAAACTATCATTATCGTTTTACTCTTTAATAATAAATCTTCATAAAATACTCTAAAACAGATTTAGAAAATTGTAAGTAAAATAATTAAAAAGAAACAGAAGGTAAAATAGAAATTACTTTTTAAGTAACTTTTTTTAGACGCGTTAAAATTATCTTTTAAATTTGGGTTTATTCATGAAAAATAATACAAAATTAAAAGTAAAAAAATTGAGTTCAAACTGAAAATAATTTAAGCATTGAACTATTAATTAATAAGTTTTTACAGTGTCAATATTCAAAAATATAAAGTGTAAGAGTTTATTTAATAAAGCAATTATGGTTTTATTTTATAAACCCGGCGTTGCATGGGCCGGCACCTTTAATAACGGTGATTGTTTTTATGTAAATATTTATTTTATACCAATTGATCTCCTTCACTGTGGTCCACTCCAGCAGGATATTATAATCTCCTCCCATTCTGAAAAGAGGAGTCATCAAATTCTATTATGAGGGGTTGAGTGTATAAAGGCCCTTCCAGGAATTACAGGGCTTTCCCATAGGCCCCTATTTAAATTGCCTGAACAGCTATGATATAATGGGATTTTCTATTTCACGATTAGCGCAACGAGAATGCCCAAATGTGGTAAACATTCCACTCCATATTTCATACAACTCTATAGGGCTGGGGAGCCCAGTGAATAATACCCTGTGTGAATGGAGTGCACGTTAAATATTTTTCAAACTCACGATACTGCGTACGATGCCGTCCTTAAAAGTTGCATTAGGTGCTCAGTCAGGTGTCGGCTTGTAACTTGACTTTGGTTCTAAATCACGACGCCCGTGGCCAATAGCCTTCGTGTGTAGCTCTAGTGCGACGATATTTCAAAGTAACTCTAACCCAGACAACTGAATGGGAATAGCTATACCCACGTTAAATTTTCAACTTCGCCAAAAGCCGCCAATGCCAAAATTCAATCGGCCATTAAGGGGGAATGGGCGCGCTGGACCACGGGTCTCCAAACTCAAGTGCCTCAGGATCAATCCAATGGCGAAAAAAATAATTTCTCTGCCACATTTCTCCGGCTGTATTGAATCTTTTTACAAACGGTTTTTTTAATAATAAATGTAGATAACTTACAGGTCTCTATCTTCCCACTTTTTGAAATTGCTTCGAATATTTTGTGTAAAATTATTTATTGAAATTTTTAAAAAAATATTCGAACCCATTTCAAAAAGTGGGAAGGTCGGGACCTGTAAGTCAGCTATACATTTATCAAATAAAAAAATCCGCTTGTAAAAATATTCAATACAGCTGGAGAAATGTGGCAGAGAAAATATTTTTTTTCTCCATAGGATTAACACTGATGCACTTTGCTTTGGAGACCCCCGGTCCAGCGTGTCCATTCCCCCTTAAGCCATATAAACATCAGACAACAAAACAGACATTCATCCTCTTGTATGGTTTGAAAAGTTTTATAAAGTAAAAAATATTAATTTACGATGAAAATATTTCTCCTTATCTTCATTTCTTACCATTTGTAAACATCAATTAAATTAAATTCGGAAAAAAAAGATTTAAAATCAATAAATAAAATAAAAATATTATATTCAAATAAAAATCCTTCAAATTAAACACACGTTCTCTGACGTGTTTATACTTAATTTTCGTTCTTCGCTGATGGCGCTGAAATTTCTTTTAAATTAAAATAAAAAAGTATAAATTCAAATCTTACAATGCTATTCCTATGGAGAAATTGGCTCACGTTTTGCCTTTCTACACCCGTTTGGGTTAGAATTACGAAAAATCGCTTCTTAAATGACGCCTACGATATAAAAATATTATTTTCCTAAAATTTGGTAGCTGTACCTTGAGTAGTTTGGGCTGCAAGTTGATGCGTGAGTGAATCAGTCAGTCAGGACTTTGCCTTTTATATATATAGATTTTTTTATATTGACTAACATATTAGGGACTCAATTATAATGACTAAACCTGACAACCCATATTTATTTATTATCAAAAGTTTCTTAAGCTAAGAAAAAAACTAAATGAAAAAGCTTTTCTTAATAAAGTAATTGCCCCAATCTTGTTTATATGCATGAAAAATGTTTCAAGAAAATTTATGATCTGTGCAATTAATTTTTTTATTATTATTTAGTAGCTCAAAAAATGAATAATCATCATGCTCTCATTTCTCTTACAGGAAAAATGAATTGCATCAGATCTATATAAGCTCAAAATTTAAAATTTATATAGTTAACATGACGTTTTAATTATGCTGCTAAGCAATTAGACTACGAACAGGCATATATAGTTTGCAAGATATACATTAAAGTTGTTTAAACCATCCCTTTTCTGACAATACAAAGCCATTGCATTTTGAATTAAATTTCAGATCTTCATTAAGATTTTATATTTTACATAACAATATAATGAAGAGTGACATTTTACATTAGAGTATAATCTTCTATATTTTACATAACAAAAAAATGTTGAATATTGAAAAGGATGACGCAAATGTTTAAATGAAGGACAAATGTTTTCCTACAAGGCACATATTGATACATTAATGTAAAATGAAATTATCTGATCAACTTTTCGTATTTATATCAAAAATAATATTTTTATACGCAGATAAAATTTTCCCTATATCTCTGTATTCTTAAACAAATGCAAAAAGTGTATCAGAACTTAATTTTGTTACAATTTGCCATCATGATTAAGTCTATCGCTGAATTAAGCAGGGATAAATGGCAATTACTCTCTCTTTGTCGACATTATATTAGAAAAGTCGTAATTAATTGTTCTCAACAAGTATAATTTTGCGGTTGCTTTACTTATAAGGTTTTGTAGCCGTTTATTAGAAAAACGAGAAAATGTTGTTGAGATTAAAAAAAAAATTAATACGGAATTTGTTTACGTAAGAATGGTTTTATTTCAAGATTTAATTGTAAAAAGCTGCTTAACTAATCCCTAAATACAGTTGTAGATTTTCCCCTAATTTACGGTTTATTTTAGATTATTATTTTCGAAATATAGCATTGTCGGATTTTATAATAGTATAAATTTACTTTTAATAAAATTATTTAGTCAATTACATAATACTAGGGGGCACGCCCCCTTCTCGCTATCGCTCGCCAACCCCCGGGAACTGCTTGCGCAGTTCCCCTTGGATCGCTTCGCAATCCAGGCTCGCTTCGCTCGCTCACCGTTCATTGAAATATTTTAGTCTAGGCTTAAGGGTTAACCTTGAGGAACATGTCCGGCAATTTTTTCGCCAAATATGGTAACCCCGCCAAATTGGTATTATGGCAGCCATTGGCTACGAAAATCGCAACGGATCGTATTTTAAACGAATAATTATCAAAAGTTTTTTTCTATGTATTCTGTTTGTATTAGAGAATTTATTTTGCTACTTTCTTTATAAGTTGACCCTGTCCATTTCTTTCATCGTAAAGAATTCTTAAATCGTATTAATATATTTAAAATAATAAATACTATTAATCATTAATAATTAAAAGAACTCATTTCTTAAATCATTTTTTGTGCACATTGTTTTGAACTTGCAGAAAACTGAGTTCTGATTTTCTTATTTTAAAATATCGCTACGATCTACGATCGCAAATGCCACGATAATTTTTAATAAGGAAATCTTTCATATTCTCTCAGCAGACATTTTCAGTTTTGAGCAGCATTTTATATAATTATTTGTTAACATTTCACAGAATTGGCAAACGCTCGGTTTATTGTCATTTTCACTTGGTGACATTTTTCGACTGGCGCCAAATCCGGACATGGTCCTTTAGGTTAACTGCCTTTAATATCCTTTTAAAATAAAATAATTATAAATTGATGCTTATAAATTAATGGTTATTATTGCGAAAATATTTCGCTGCTCGACTAACATCCATTTGTAAATAAATTGGAAACTGTGGTAGCCATCAACGCTTAGAAACTATATTTAAAAACAATTTGAATTTTTCCTTTTTTATTAACAATAGTGTTTGGTAGTTCAGTCGATCGAAATTATAATTTAAATTTTCAAACATTAAACGTCCATAATATTATGCATGTTAAAATTTAAACTTACTGATTCTATCCTAAAGTTGTTGGGTTTTTTTCAAAACTAATAACGAATCTTATATAACACTTAGAGTATATCAAAATCAACTTTCTTTACCTTAGGCGGCATAATATTTATAGTTATTTTTCCCTATTTCAAGCCATTTCTGAAGAAACATTTTTTTGTTGTTTTCAGTCGGCCAATTTGAAATTAGTAGTATTTTTGATTATTTTGATTGTTGCCATTCCAGAGATAGAAATATAAGGAAATTTGGGCACAGTATAAGAGTATTATATATATAGATAGTGTAGTTTTAGTATTTTCTAAAAAATGAAATAAACTTTATCTTTTAATTATTTTTCTTTTTTTATCACACAAATAAGTACTTCATTTTAAATAATTTAAAATTAACTAATGATTAATTAAAATTAAATACTAAGATGATTTTTTCCGATTTAATATTGATTTATGTTTTGAAAGTACATTTAGTAATATAAAAATGTATTTTGAAAAGGAAATATTGTAATACAAAATCCTCAAATTTAAGCGTTTGCATCTCTCATTTTTCATGAATTTCATAACAATTTAAAGGGAATGCGACACCCCATCTGCATTTCGATGCCCTCTTCTTTTCAAGAGTAATAAATTCGAATTCCAGCTAAAACAATTTGATCTGTTTTGCCATTCTGGCATTTATTCCAAGCTTTTATCGAAACTTTTCCGCATTTGAACTGAAGTATTTCTCACAAACAGTTGTTATTTGCTAGAAGAAACTTTTAAAAGAGAAAATAGAATTTCAAACATAAAATTGTATCCTTGAACTAAACTTTTTTGAAGATAAATGTGATTGAACAATGCAAGATATCTTATAGTAAATGTATAGAATTACTCTGAAAAAGGGCACATATTTTAAATGAAAATAAAAATATTAAAGGATTTTACTACACGAACTCTGAGCTATTGTAAATGACAAACTAAAAATGTAAATGATAATGATAAATGATTTGATATTTATTTTGATTATTAAAAATAAAATATTATTTCAAGTTGCTGAAATATTTTAATTAAACAAAGCAAAAAGGAAAGTTATATTTTGCGTTTTTTAAAATCTTTTACAAAGTATCCCATTATGTCATGATGGATCCTCACATCGTGAGTTTGATCCCGGTCGTTGGTGAAATACACTTGTTTCCAAACTGGTAACCCATGGACAAGATTTCAGTCTGCCATCTACTGCTACTATGCTATACTGTAAGATTTTTTACCCACTCGGCATAACTTCTGCCATAATCCGATCAATTTATCCCCAATCATTCTCAGAAATGAGTCATTCTCAAAGTGTCTTTTAAAATTATGTATTATTAAAAAATTAAAGAAAAACGCAATTTCAGAAATACTTTAACTTGTCATATCAAATTATAATAATGTAGGTTCTTATATCTGAAACTGTATTAGGTAATATCAACAAAAATAACTGGTAACCACTCATTCTTGTAACTTTCTTATCAACTCTTCCTATAAAAAAAGAAATGTGTAACAGTCATTCTTTTAATACATTTTAAAAATCAATAACGATATGTACAAATAACTCTGTGAAACTAGACTCATTTTTGAAATTCTCCGTTATAATTAGAAATACCATATTGTAAACATTCAAAAGAAAAACTTAACATCAAAAGAATTCTAACAATACCAATTTACATAACTTCGAAATACCCCATTTAAAATTCGATCACATAACTTTTTAAAAGCCATACATTCAAATACGAGCTAAAACAATTCGAAGTAAAACTTTATTCCAAACATTTCATCGGACCTATCATAACAGAAAAATTCCACCCAGAATTTCGTTCTTTTTTTCGTAAAACAATCCTCAGAATATTCCCCACAAAAACACAAAAAGAAAAAGGGAAAATATCACATTCCTCCCACCGATGAAGCACCGAACGCCCATCTTAAGATAAAAGATAAATTTGGGGAAAGTCGGGAGGAGGGTAAAGATAAGATAGCCCACAAAAGATAGAAGAACAAAGCTTCCGTTGTTGGAGTGACATGGATGTGTGCAGAGTTGTCAGCCTTATGTTGACAAACACAGATTAAAGGAAAGTATTGGATGGGTGGAATTGACAATTTTATTGCGGCTACAATCCCTTCTGTTCCGTTTTAGCTTCCACCTTACGTTAATAATGTAAAAAGTGGAATGAATTACAATCGTTCAGTCCGCCCGTCTGTCCGTCACCCACATTCATATCCCAACTTACAAATGATACAGACAAGTGTGATACGTCAAAAAATTCAGCGCATCGAAATTAAAAAATTAAAAATTAAATTATTAAAAAACTGCAAAAGTTAATACTCATTTAAAAAGAAGACATTTTTATTAGAATTAAATCACCATTGCTATTCACAACATTCTTTTGAGAAACTTTATTTCTTTTAAATAATAAATTAAAAGAAATTAATTTTTGCGACATAAATCAGTTTGAAATGATTCAAATATATTTCACAATGAGATTCTTTGATTGTATGTTGATATGATATGTTTTGCTTCTATTTCAAAGCGAGGAATATTAGATAGTTATTTTTTGAATATAAATTAATTTAGCAAATGATACAAAATAATTATTGAATATTTGAAATAAATTAAATGAAATTAGCCAAATTTAGCGTGTAAATGTTTAATATAGAATTATTACAGTGTTTGGCGCCTTTTTTTCTAAACATAAATGTTGTGTGGAAGCGGTCTAAGTGACAGATTCTGTTTAAAACCTACTTGTTTCTAAGTGAAAACATTTTTACCTGATCACAGGAATAATAAAAGAAATAAGATTTTTAGTTTTACAGAGCCACACTAAAATGCTATTGTAGTTTATATTATGTGTTCCATTTCAAAAACACAAAAAAGCCAATTACTACATTTCTTTTTTTTGTGTTGAAAAATTCACGCAAATATATATTTTAGCACTAAATTTTTAATTTATCTTACAGTATATCTATACGAACTTAATATTTTATTAACAGTTACACATAAAAAAATATGAATATAAAATTTGTATGAAATGTATTTTATATAGTAACTAAAATGACTAAAGTGTTTCTTTTTATTATTAATTAATCGTGCAACCGTTCAAAATGAACCAATGTTAGAGTGTTGTGTTAATAACCATTAACGAAAGTTAAGGAACGTGACCAATTTTTTCCGAAAATTTGACCTAATAAAAATACTAAATAAAAACTTAAATACTTAGTGAACAGTATGAATTAATTTAAACAAATTTAATCCCAATACTTGAGAGAACAAAGTTAATGATGTCCAGATAATTAAAAACATTTCCTTTAGTTTCACGTATCACATCAATACTATATCGATTCAACACAGAAACTGTAACGACATTGACGATGATTAACGTTACGTGACGTGGAACAATGAATGGCTTGTTTTGGAACACAGTCTGTCAACAAGAAGTGTTTGGAACTTTCTGGGGGACGCTCAAGGGTGTTCGAGGCTATTGTGTACTAGTCAAATAAAGTTCTTTTTATAGAATTACTCAAGTGTATGGGAGATATAAGAGAAATATACGGAAGCCAGTGAAAAAGTTACTTATATTGATACTTTAGTTAGTGATGGGTGATGGTAAAGTGATACATTTATTGTCAGTTGTAACATTAAATTTCTATGAAAAACGTGATAATTTATTATTTGAGTTTAGTTAAGTATTTTTTGCAGTTCTATGTATAAACAATTCGAGAAAATATTTCCAGCATTCAAATAAAAAATATGTAAAAAAAAAACTATAAAAACAGGAAAAATTGCACAGTACTAAATCTGTATTTCAAATCCTTTATAAACCAAATACTTGGGTAAAATATACATTTTCAAAATACAAGGAGAAAAATAGCAGAAATACAAAAAGTATTATAAAATTACACTCGACGAGAAAAGTGACGAAGCCGACACATAGAACATTTGAGTAAAAATTACTAATATCTGCTTAATATTTATATGCATATCGACAAATGCATTTCTGCAATCTATAAGTTCTACTGTAAACTTATAAGTCACTTTTCCACAGATGTACAATGAAAAGGAAAAACTTCAAACGATTTTTTTTTTAAAGAACCTTTTATAGGTGCATCCTTTCCTCGTTTATGATGTTATTATCTAAAATTGTGATTACAAACCCGATAACAAAATATTATGATTAGAAATCCAAAACCAAAGTATTAGGATTACGAAACATCATATTATTCTACTAAGACCGAAATGCCGAATGACACAAATATCTAGGTTATAGACCGAGGAACAATATTTCTACGATTAGGGACCCAGAAATGGCGATACCTTGGTATGACATTTGTATGTTTCATTGACGAATATATGACCTTGTAGACGACATTTTTGAGACAAAAGTAGTTTAGTCTCAATGATTTTACGAACCAATCGATAAACTCATTTTTATTGTGATCGAATCCTAAGCGATATCAATATCATTAAAATTAAATTCATCAATAGATATTATCTTAAGTCGTATATAGTAACCCAATAATGTTTATTATTAAATTAAAATATTTCCGCACTTAAGTATAGATAAAGTTTACATTCAATAACATAACATTTGGTAGAAAAAATTTGAACAATTTTATTTGAATATTTTATGTAGCTGAAACTAAGATGTTTATATTGTTAAATAACTAGAGAAAAATATTTTAGATTTGAGTTTTTTAATTTTAGTTTGCTAATAAAGAAATATCTCACCACTTTTCCCAATGTTACATATTAATGTTGCTTTTGAAATGTTTCACAACTTTTATTGATATGCAAATAATGGAAAAAATTACTAATAGTATTAATGTACCAGTTGTGCATGATAAGTGTTACGCACTAACTGAAATTTAGATATTTACATCATAATGTATATACGAGTGATTTTCCCATGTGTGGTGTAATATTTTTTTGAGACATATTAAAAAAAAATAAAAGCAACATTGAATTTTTTTTGCCATAAATAGATAAAGTAGTATGTTCAAAATAATATGCATCATTCCGAAATGAACTTTGAGCAGGAGTTATTGCTATTAATGTTCCCATAAATAAAATTTTAATGTAACAGTAGTGACAGGAATAGTGGCGTTAAAATTAAGAAAGTCTTGTCTGTACACGTTAAAAGTTTGAATTAAGAAAAACTAAAACAGCATATCATGAAACATGCTTCAGTATATTACACGTGATAAAATCATAAATAAGACACATGATAAAATAAGTTTAAGTAAAAGACAGTAGGGAAAGTTAAAATACATTCTTTCTTTAAGTTCTGAACATTGTATTTAAATATTAAATCCGGAGTATAAACCGATGTGCGTTTGTTAGTTTTTAAAATGCCTCTCTAAACTAAATAACCCAAAAATCTTAATTTCGTCATCTGATGGTCACATAACCAGATTTATGCAAGGGGACAGAAGTGACACAAAAACAAGGGGGCAAAGATATTAGACTTAAAATAAATAAAATTATTTCTAATTTACAAAAAAAACCCTTTCAT
Organism: Oedothorax gibbosus; assembly: GCA_019343175.1. Lineage (NCBI taxonomy): Eukaryota > Metazoa > Arthropoda > Arachnida > Araneae > Linyphiidae > Oedothorax > Oedothorax gibbosus. Next base: position 32,918,704 of record CM033271.1, read on the forward strand.
TTATGATTTAAGCTATCATTTTTTGTGAATAGAAAAATTAGTACAAATATGATATTGCATTTTAAAATCTTCCGCAAGATCACTGCACGATGTAGGGGACAGAAGTTACATTTTGAGAATTTAAAATATGAAAGTAATGTTTATAGCTATTTCCATAAAAAAACGTATAGAATTACAGGATAAATTCTTTGTCAAAAAATTCAATTAATATAACATATTCAAATACAAAGGACTTAAATTTTACATTTATTGGAAAATTAAACATGCACATGATGCTGTACATATTTGCACCACAATTGAGCTTTTACTTACTAATAAAGAATTGAAAGGTTTCAAGCCCGAATAGTTTTAACCAGTTATTTTTAACCACTATAACTACATTACTTATGAGGACTTAACTAACATCCCATCAACTCCAATAACCCTTCAACTAATAATGATTCCCGCAAGATATTTTGTAAACTAAAAAGCACTTATTTATTCTAAACCGAAATTCCTAACGTACGTAAGTGAACTTAGGCACGAACACAGACACTCGAAACAACGCATGTGATTAATATTTTATAATTTGCCATTTATCTGATAATACTAACCTAATGGACAGCATTTACTTTAATAACTGGGAGGTTACCTCGCAATTGGGAATAAATTCTGACAGGCAAATGGTTTTACATTGCCAGTCCGGTACAAGCTTGTTTAAACATACTTTTAGTAATGGATGTTATAGTAATCCGGATTTGCTCAATGCTGACGTATTGAATAGCAAGTAGCTTATGTGATATTTTGCTTTTGGTCTGTTATTAGTTTGTGAAGTGTTGTTTTTTCGGGAGCAATTATTGTGATAATAGTACATCCATGTAGAATGTTATGTTTCCCTGCCACGTACTATACCCGAATGCAATATACGAACATGTTTCTCTGTTAAAGACCATATTTAGTTCTTTAATTATATTTAAGAAGTAATTACAATATTTTTGTTTTAAAAAATACTTTCCAACTATAAAAATATTTCCTACCTTAAACAATCCTGTTGTTACTAGAAATCTTATCTATTTCCTCTTCATTAAGGTTAGGTTAGATACAACTAAATTTATAAATTATGACACAGCGTTACGTGCCTTACGATAAAACCAAAACAATCTGAAATCACCCACTGTCTAGACTATTGGATCCTGATTTAATTGTGGACAGACGTTTGTTGATATAAATAAAAAAAAACACTTTAACCCATCTTAAAAAGAGGGTTTTATATACAATAAATATATTTTTTCTAATGAATGGTATGCAACTTGTATATTATTTAGGGTTTTAGCAATTGAAACTTGAGTAAAAGTACTTATACGTATTTCTTTTTTTTTTGCCAAGCTTTTCACCAACACACCGTACAAATATCACCAAGATAAAAACTATGCATAGATATAACGTATATTTATTTTTAATTTGCAATAATATTTTGAAAATATTATTGTTATAATAAATAATTATATTGTTTGAGTTGAAATGACCAAAGTAAGTACACGAAGTACTAAATACACACTAATGCATTTTACAATAAATTCAGTAGTATGTTACTTTATATACCTTAGATGTTTAAAATAAAGTAGATTATAGTTAAAAATGTATTATCAAAGAAATTGAAACTTGGAGCATTGATAACATAAAAAGAATTAGAAAAATATACAATTTTTTTTAAATGGTATAAAGTATTTTGCATAAAGTTAGCAGCAAAACTAGTATACCCAAACGATCATATTTTATCAAAGGTTTATCAAAATTTAAACATATATGCTTTTTGAAGTTAAATACTTTGCTTATATCAATCACGTTTTAAAACAGCTGCAGGCAAAATATGTATTTCTCAATACACTTTTTTTTACTTAGCTTAAATTTATAATATAAGTCACTTTACATTTCAGTATAAAATCTAAACATTTCAAGTCTAAATTCGATACTTGTCAACTAATCAAAAAGTTAGGCAAAAAGATTCAAAAGCGGAAATCCCCGAAAACTTATAATTTCATCTTGGCTGAAACGAACGTCGACAGAATATCACCAAAAGGCGTCATTCGTAATTTATAGGGGTTGAGAAACGCCAGAAGGCCAATATTTATATCTCGTTGGGTCTCGTTTCCTTTTATGCGTTGACATTTTTATTCGTTTTCTGCCGAGTAGCTCAGGGGTCTAGTGTAATTCTGTCATTCCTCATTCCTGCTTATTTCGACCGAATCAAAGAGGAGAAGTTTTATGCTATGCTTGACTCGTTATAATATCCAGTGTTTCCGGGGCCTTAAACAGGGAACGAATAATTTAATAAAAATTAAATACAATTACTGGTCTGTAATTATTTAAAATTGCCAATTGATTTTTTTTAGTATGTTTATTCTTAGAAAATAAAATACGCTCTAACGCGATAGTTATTCAAACAGACGATTCCAAAATATTTGTTTTTATAATTGTATTAAAAATATAATTTTTTTTAATTAATAATGGTGTTCACAAATGGATCATTAATGGGTATATTGATAAAAAACACTTTTTAACCGAAAATTTTATTCTCAATGAAATTTTATAAAATTACCACTATTTTTCAGAGTTTTTAATTTTTGGTTTTAAAAAATGTATTATTCGTTCTTTATCAATAGCCAAACAGAAGTATTCATTCCAATGTTAATTCACATTCACTATTTAAAAAATATTCATCAAAAATGAACCAAAAAAATTCCACTAAAAGAGCATTTTCATTTTTTGATCAACGTTTGCAGAACCTGCAAAAGAGAAAATGAACAAAAAGGAATGCCAACTTTTAGTACAAATACAGTTTTGTACTAAAAATAGTTGAATCATAGACGAATGTCTATTTATATTTTAGTACAATAAAACGAAATATTGCAATTTTTGTCAATTTCGAAGTATCAGACCTCTAAAGAAACTTATTTGATTATGATTAATATCAATAATGATTTTAAGTTAAAGCATTTGGAATTCATTATTCTTTTTTCTTAATGTTTAATTAAAATTATAAACACCTTAAAAATTCTAGAAAGCATCCAATGCAATGTTTGGCACTTCATGAGTTTTAGTATTTTGCTTTTCTGCTACAGAACTCTACACAAGGTAAAACAAGTTTTACAGAAACCGGTACGATTTCTGTAGAACAAGTTTTACCTTGTAATTAGTAACATAGCCGTAAAACAAACATAACACTTCTGGCTTTGAAAATGTAAAAAAAAACATTCTTTCCCTACTTTTTGTTTCTAAAAAAAATCTTTATTACGCATTCTTTATTATGTGACGAAAGTTTTTAGTGAGGTGTCAAATTATCATAGGTAATCGGCTTCATTTTCGTGCTTAAAGGGACAGGGAACATAACGGTGCCTCAAAATATCAAATTTTCATTTTAACTTTCAATTACTAAAATTAATATTTACGAAATTTTTTTTATATAATACGCATCTGAATATGGGGTTGGAGTTCGCCAATTTGGTAGTTTATTTAAATATAAATTTGTTTCCACCTTCATAGGTCATTATTTTAAAACACCGATTTTTAGCTTATAGGTATACTTTCCAGCACAACTATTGCGTGTATCTGAAAATAATTTTTATAGAAATAAAAAAAATTCCATTCAGCACAATGAACCTCAAGTTTGACGATAAAACATTCATAAATTTAAGTTATTAACCTAAATTCGAAAATTTGCGCATTTCTTAAATTAGAAAAATCGTCTTATTTTTACTCACGTAATAATTTTTTTAAAAATATTTTTAGTTCACTGTGTTAATCAGACATGTATACGAAATCACAGAAAATTGCAACCCTTTGAGTAAAATAGAAAAAGAGAAAAGTGTACCTTTAGGTTGAAAATTGGTGTTTTGGAATAACGACATTTAAAGCTGACAACAAAGTTATATTGAAATTAACTACCAAATTTGAAAACTCCAGCCCCATATTCAAATGTGCATCTTAGAAGTTCTTTCGTAAAGGCACGAATCCGTTACTAAAGTTTAAATGAATATTCGATATTTTGAGTGGCCGTTTTGTTCCCTGTTACCTTAAAAGTTTACAATCTATCATGTATAGTTTAATATTGGTAAAATATAAACATGAGTAGCATTTATATGAGTGCAGCATTTAACAGTATTATTTATAACAATTACTTTCGAAAAATCTATTGAAATTAAGTAGAGTAGGTAAAAGTAGCTTCGCTTAAGTTTTTGTAGCCCTTGATGAAGGCAACTTCCTCTCTCCTGTACCTCGTTTTGGAAAAATATCATCGGAATTCGGGAATTCTCAGAAACATTAGTCTCCTACGAATGATGTACCAATATAGTTAATTAAACAAATGAAATGTAAATCAAATAATAGGCCCCTGTTATTCCTTTATGAAATTGTTAAGATGCCACATTATGCCCTTTTCTAATTAAAGACTAATATGTAATCCTGTATAAGATCACAAGCTTCAAGTAAAGACCGTTCTTAAAAAAATTATATAAAAAATTTACTCCCAAATATGCAGTGTATGCATATACTGGCGGATGAATATTGAACATGCCTCTGAATTTTGAAATGCTCTTAACTTATGTTCGATATTTACTGCTATTGCTACCCATAACTTTAATTTAATTTTAGCTTCCACACTAGGTTTATAACGTACAAAGTGGAAGGTATTATAATCGTTCAGTCCGTCTGTGTGTCTGTCCGTCACCCACTTTCATAGCCCAAACTACAAATGCTACGGACAAGTGTGATACGACAAAAAATTCAGCGCATCGAAATTAGAATACATTGAAAATTTCAGAAAAGAATTCGAATTTGAAGTACTTCAAATATTTAAAAAACTGCAAAATAGAATGCTCTTTTAAAAAGCATAGGAAAACAATTTTATTAAAACTCAATCACCTTTGCCATTCGCAACAATCGAGAAACTTGAATTCTTTTAGACAATAAATTAAAATAAATTTATTTTTGCGTCATCGATCAGTTTGAAATGACGTCACATGACACTACATGTAGCATATTTAAAGCTATTAGTGTGCAAATGTGTATGTCTTTATTGAGTAGGTTGTTTTAATAGTCAAAAATGTAGTATATAATCTCGTCACATTGGGGAAAAACGCTTATCAATGCTACATATTTATTTTAGTTAAAATTTCTGTATCTAGCAGAAAACATTTCATTGGGATCTTACCTTAGAACAAAAAGACCAAAAGATACATAAACAAAAACGGAGGAAAAGGCAATCTTGAAAAAATGTTAATTTTGTATTATTTGAGAGAAGCATATAAAATTCAAATTTTTATAAAAACATAGGATAAACATATAGCGACCTACTTAAATATATTTTGATCGGCTGTGATCTTGCATGTTATAGAAGTAATTTGAAGCAACAAACTATGACACCGACAACCACTCTTACCACTCCGCAATCAACCAGAAGATAATTAAAAGGATCCATGGTGCTTTAATGATCATCAATCATTCCGTCCACCAGCAAAACAGATCAATTTGTTCTAATTTGATTCCACTAGATGAAGAAGATGGTGCAGTTCAGTTTCACGAGACTCCAGAACTCATTAATTACTTTCATATACATTCAAAGTTTTAGTCTAACTTGTCGTCTTAGTTTTCACAGCACATCTAAACAAATAAAAGATCCAGCAAAAGGATTGTGTTGGAGAATTATAGTGTTGAAGAATTTATTCAGAAGATTTTATAGCCTATAATTATTACACTAACTTGCAAATAAATATCATCAGGAGTTCGAAAGTGTTCCTCAAACAGTAAAATTATATAAAGCCAGAGAAATGTAAGTAAATAAATTCAAAAATTTCAAAAACTTATTGTATGTTTTTAATTAATGCCTAATAAAAAATTGTGATAATTTTTTTTTGGACGCAAATTAATTTTATAGAAAATTATTCAAGATTCGAAAATATTCGAAAGACAAATCTGCTCATCAGATATGCTTTGTACAGATGGTTTTCAAACGCCTATAGCAATCTAATCTGTTTTTAAGTTGAAATAAATACCTAAGAAACAAAATATTATTTGTCCCTATTTACGATATGAATGTTTAAAAATTATTAATGCCAGTAATTAATGTTTCTATTTTAACAACGTAAAATTTTTCTAGTACGTAATGAGTTTCCGATCTTACACTAATTCACACAAATTAATTGCTTTAAAGAGTTCTTATTCCGGTTCATCTCAGTGGCTGTGAAGTATTACGTGCCCCCTCAAAAGCCCAATATCGCGGGATTGAGCCCCGGCTGAGTAGATAGATTTTCCGGATGGGAAAATAGTTGGCACGCATGTCAGATGATTATGTGGCATGTAAAAGATCCCTTGAGTTTCCATTTAGCTTGAGTTCTCTGGGCATACTTTAACATCCACAGAAAGCTCAAATTCATTGCGATCTGATCGTCAAAATTGGTAGTGAGAGCCACCTCAGATGGTGCAACAAAATCGGCTCTTAATTCTGGGGAACACGCCGAGTCAGCAAAAGGCTTAACCCGCAAAAAAGCAGCCCCGTTGAGGAAAAAAAATCTTATTCTATTTAACTCCCAAACTAGACCATCCCACCGCTTCAGACACGACGATCCTAGCAAACTTAGGCCCTAAGAGGAACCCAAATAAATCTCCTTAATTCCAGTCGATCGAACCCAACAACAAAAACATGCCCCGCAAATGATTTTATTGTCAATGGGGCGATCATTGGCCGGTTGCCAAAACAGGGCGCGCCCCTAAGCAAGAGGGGCGGCCAGTCTTATGGTCTAGAACGGGGCCCCGACTTGTGCACCCCCCCCCCTATTCTGTCATTATGGTTCTCTGGAGATATTGATAAATGGATTGTATGGAGGGTGGACCTTAAAAGACAGCTGAAGATAATGGATAATGTATTCGGTCTTAGATTTCAAATGGTGATGAGTGTGGTGAAGAAGAAAAGTTTTAGGACCTTGAATAGATTTAAATGGGGCTTTTGATATTAAAATCAGAGGGTTTTATTGTATTTAGTTTGGTGGATAGGTACCCTTAAAGCCAAATGGGTAACATAGTTGAAATGTAATAATTAAAGAAATGTGACAATTGAAAATATTGAACAAATATCATCGGATATTTTACTTTCAATTACTTGATATGAAATATAAGGTATGTATTGAGATGGGGGTGAAAATCCCAAAATTAGATTTTGTATTTTCCGTACGTTTTACAGGGAGCCTATTAAGATTTTTTTTAAACTTTAGTCCGTCTATCAGACTGGAAATATGTCTGTCTAAAACTATTCAGCAACTCGAAATAAGAGATCTCTAAAAACTTCAAATTTGGTACGCGATTTCTTAGAATCTGACGATATTTTTTTTCGAGAGATTTACTCGTGCGCAAAGGGTAGCTGCCATATAAATTAAAACCTACAAATCCAATTACTGAAATATGAAAAGAGCTATGGTTTTCAAACTTAGAACACGAATTCCTATTATATTTTGGATGGTGACCTTAAAGTGTTTATTTTTTAAATAACACGTTAAGAACGGACAGTCTCCAAAACTAGCTTTATCAAATATCTATTATTCAGTTTTAATTGAATAGTATGGTGTTCATACCCCCAGTTTTTCAATGAAATAACAAATTTCTTTTAGAGCATTAAAATTTAAGTTTAAAATTTTTGTTGTTCAATAAAGAAACTAACAATTATCACTTCGGAAAAATGTATTTTCCATTGCAAAACAAGTAGGTTTGTATCAGAATCCGTCACTTAACCCGCTTCCACACAACAGTTGTGTTTAACAGGTAAAAAGGCGACTAACACAGCATTGATATTCTACATTAAACATTTATATGCTAAATTTGGCTAGTTTCATTTATTTTATTTCGAAAATTCAATAATTATTTCTTATCGTTTGCAAAAATTAATTTATATTTCAAAGAATAAATATGTAATATTCCTCGCTTTTAAATAGAATGAAAACATTTCATATCGACGCGACGTACAAAGAATCTCGTAGTGAAATATATTTGATGTCATTTCGAACTGATCGATGTCGCAAAAATAAATTTATTTTCATTTATTTTCTAAAAGAATTAAAGTTTCTCGAGCGATTGTTGCGAATGGCAATGGTGATTAAATTCTAATAAAAATGGCTTTCTATGCTTTTTAAATGAGCATTAAATTTTGCAGTTTTTTAAATAATTGAAGTAATTCCAATTCGAATTCTTTTCTGAAATTTTCAATGTATTCTAATTTCGATGCGCTGAATTTTTTGATGTATCACACTTGTCCGTATAATTTGTAGTTTGGGATATGAAAGTGGGTGACGGACAGACAGACGGACTGAATGATTATAATACCTTCCACTTTTTACGTTATAACCGTAGCGTGGAAGCTAATAAACGAATAAAACGCAGTAAATGATAAAGAAAGTATTAAGTAATGCGACGAGAATTGCTGTTCTTCTATCCAAGTTCTAATGGGCTTTTTACGTCTCACATAGCTTTTATCTGGTATCATTATCACCGATAAGTAAAATCCCCAATAAGTAAAGCTTTTCCATTATCTACTTTCTGCATTTTTATGCCAGAAATTTTACCCGTCAAATTAACGAAATATAATGTATTATTTTTTTATGCATTTCACGATATATTTGGAGCAAATGAAAACAAATTTAAGTAAAAAATATTAAATTTACATACTTTTTAAATGTCTTCTTCCACAAAATTGGTTTGGTAGAAGTAACACATTTCTTATGACCTGCTCTGTTTCTACGTTTTAAACCACATGGTTATTAGTTAGAGTCTCCGTTTAGAAGCATTTCTGCTGGGCGTTTATTTGTTTTAAGTTATTGTAATTGTTTTATATTTTTTATATTTTTTGTTTTACTTTTAATGCATGAAGAGAAATAACTCGTTTCAACTTCATGTTCTCTTACTCCAAGTCACAGATATTGACTTTATTTCAAGAAAAACCCTTTTATGATAATAAATTTATAGTAATGAAGTATGATTCATTAAATTCATTTCATAATAAGGTCCTAACCAATTAATTTTAATCCAAAAATTTATGTCGAAATATTCACCTACTTCACAATCTAACTAATGGTTTTAATTTTCTAAATCCAAAATACATATGGTTTTAATTAAATGCATTTAAATTGCTTATTTTTTTCTAAAAGATTTTTCGAAGGCAAAGGAAAAGTAATTTAAAAGTTTCGTCATATTCCTAGTAATTTCTCGAACTTTATCAAACTTTGCGTGTTTAAATATAAGTTTTGAAACGCACTTGAGTGCTTATGAACAAGCTGTCCTATTTAAAAAGAGAACATTTATTTAATGATTCTAAGCTTTCTCTGAATTAATATTGCTTCCTTAATGCACGTGGCACATTTATATAGATTAGTTTTGATTTTGTTAATTAATAAGTAAACTGTTAATTTTATTTGTGTCTTTATACAAGATAATTTAAATGTTTTGATGTCCGATTTCTTTCATGTTTGATCTTGCTGTACTTTTAGAAAAAATGCACGAATATGAGGCATTTTAACCCTTTAGATTTTTTTACCAGGACAACATATTTTAATTTTTTGCAGCTCATTGGAGAAAATGTGCTTGCATAAGCCTAAAAATTATTTTTGCAATAAATTTATAAACTAAAAGTATTCCGCACTCGTAGGTAAAAAGAGATCTATGTGTTTTTTGAGAAAAAGTACTTTTACTTGCAAAACCTACTTAATATTAATTTTGGCAATAATGATATCATAGCGAAAAGCTTTTACTTAATATGAGAAAATGTGATTATAGTTAATATGAGCCAAATATTTCGGTAAAAATTTCATTAACATAAAACCAAAATTATAAGAAAATTACTGATCTTTCAAATGTTAGTCCGTAGAAAAAGTATAATAAAAAAGAATTGTAGTGCGAATTTCTATTTTCTCTATATCTAAAACAACCCAAAATGGCGAATTAAATTCTCTGAATTACCTCCAAATACCTCTCAGATTCTTAAGTATATATTTCACTACCCTTTGCATTATCTATCTAGAGCAATAAATTTGTATCAAAATACTGCTTTTGATTTTATTTTTGAAGTTAAAAATTACAATATTACAAAGATCTTATTAACAAATTTAAGAAAAAAATAAACTCCAAACTATGTAACAAATTACAAAAAAAAATTAACTTAAGCTTATTAAGATAAATCAAATGGTCTTATTGTTAATTTCTAAATAGCTGTTCGTGAATTTTTTTCTTGTTAATTCAGTCAATTTATTGCGTTTTTAACCTTAAAAAGGTACCTGCACTTTCGATTTCCTAATTCATTTATTATTCTGAGTAAAAAATAAAATGGCGACGAACTGTCCAGTTGCTCATATTTCAAATGAAAAAGCTAATAAAAGAAATTATGCATGTCTAAATTAAATTGAATTTCCATTAAATATGCAATGGGTGTGGTAGAACCATATCTGGCAAACTAAAAAAAGTTTTTAGAATTGTCAGGAACATAGCTATTAATCATATTCCGAGTTTCTAACTAATAGTTGAAGTTATAACAGGTGATTTTTTCAGCGAAAGAGTTACAAATTTACTTAGTTTTTGGCAATGATTCCATTTTCGTTGATAACTTACTGCAGGATATGCTTCATCACTACTGTTTTAGTTATTAATTTACGTTAGCAAGTTGTAACTTTAAAATAAATGTTAAATAAGTTTAAATTGTGAAAGTGGAGTATGTTATTGAAACTTGTGTTGCACATTTTATTAAGTTTCAAAATTTAACTATTTTTTTAAGTTTTTCATTTGACCAATATATTTATAAAAAAATTGGTCTTGTGCAAAAGAACACGTATCGCAATATCAATGTCTAAATTATGAGTAATTTATACAGGGTGTTCTTCAAAAGTACATGTGTCTGAGTTATAATGGTAATGGTACTAGTTTATTTCATCAGCTCAATTATTATCCAAATATCTGCACATATGAGAAAATTCTATGTTTATTCTATAAGGCCAATGTGATGACACTTATAGTGAATACGGTATTTCATCTTGGTTGTTCAATGACTTTTATGTTATAAGATTTTGTATGGAACAATAAACGTTGTAGATAATAATAGTTATACTATCATTTGATTTGTTTTTAGAAGAACATAAATCTTAAATATAATTAAACTCGGCATCTTTTACGGAGACCCTGTATATATAAAGTTTCTGGTTTAATATTCTATCAAAGCACCCCATTTGTTAAATAATTGAAACCAAAACTTTCATTTTTGAAAAATCACTTGGATTTTCAACTTTATTAATGCTCCTATTACTTGTTACGATTACGTAGAGATGTGAAGAATGCGTATAAGATAATGAAATTCAGGACAGAAACATACCACGTTAGGCAATTATAAACTTTAAAGAAACATTTTAAACTACATATGACATACGAAAAAGTTTAAGTCTACTAACTATTACTGAAATTTTATGCTCTACTTTACGATGTTTTTGAAAGAAATAAGTTGGTAGGTATGTTAACCTAATTACATTAGATATGCAATTGTCATTAAAAACTTCAGAAACATATAATTTTTAGGAAAAATGTGCATAAATTTTATGTTTTGAAGTTTATAAACACTCAACCAAACATACTATAAAAGTTAGCTCTATTTATAGTTAAATCATATTCGGCAAGCTGTTTGGTAACGGTTCAAGATTTGTTAAAATAGACAGTTAATTTTTTGTTATGAATGAACATTTGTGAGTAATGAAATAAAAGACGAAAAACCATCAATGCTATAATTTTTATTACATGCTTAATCCTATTCTCTTTTATATACTTATTTTTATTTAACAATCAAACTTGTTGATAAGTATACGTTGTTATAAGGTTATGTTTAGAAATTCAATGCTTTATTCATGAAACAAAGGACTTTTTAATGTAGTTTGCAAAAGAATAAAACTGATTTAACAAGCATGTAACAAAACCTTTTATTATTTGTGCAAAAATAAACTTCTTTTGTTCAGTTGATAATTATACACTCATTCATGACAATCAAATTTAGTTGTACCATATTCGAAAAAACTTCCAATTTAGCCACCACCCTTTATGACGATACATCCCTAAATTAGCTCCATTAAATCTTCAATCAACGTCAACAAACAAACGTCCGCCTAGATCAAAACGATTATTTCAGAAAGCCGCAAGACATACATTGTCCCGGTGTTACGGATGTCGGGTTTGTAAACAAAATGTCTTGAATTTCGTCGCTAATTATATTTTCTAAATATTAAAATTTAAAATTAATTTTTTTTTCATCTTAGGAGTATTTTAGCAGGAAACACACTTTTTGAGCAATTGTTCTTTAATTTTACTATATTATGGTATAAAGTAAGTTTTTTTATTTAATCGTTAATAAAAACTGACACAATATTCGAATTTATAATAGTTTGTTATAATTAAAAATGTTTTATTATTTAATTTCAGTAAACATTTTAGTAAAAAAAAACACAACAAGACGACGAAAATTCCCTTTGACAATCACAAAAAAAACTCAAGAAAAAATATTAAATAAATTATTTCTCCGCATATTTACTTATTGCTATTTTTTAGAACTCTAATTGATAATATAAAGCAATTTATTTAATAACAAATGTTTCAAGTGAACATGGTACGAAAATACAATGAGTTTTAGTCAAAATGGGAAAAAAAACTTTTGAAACAATGAAAATAACGTTTCTTGAATAACTATTTTTAACACAAATTTATTATTATTACGCTAATTTTTTTTGGCTGATGATCCAACTTACTTTATGTTGTTACTACGATCATACACGATACCGTAAATATAGCGAACTTCAAAGGAACCGTTG